>CM035413.1:194543403-195743403 GCA_020310875.1 Ceratopteris richardii | reverse complement strand
AAAGCTGCAGAATAATGAAGGACTGAAGTCGATATGGAAAAAGGTTGGGCTTTATGATTACTTCAAGTTCCAACTACCAAAGCCGGATTTTCTAAGGTGCTCATACTTAATTAGTACTCTCACTCCCAGCAAAGACAAGAAAGGATACAGTTCCTTTGTGCTCCCATCACTCACAAGGGGCAACGAGCTGAAGCGTTTCCGCTTGACTATCAACTTGGTGAGAGAAGCACTCGACATGAGAGGTATGCACATCCCAACAGAGAAAGAGACTATGGTTCCAGACAATATGAAGAACAAGAATCTGACGAAGTTGAAGGACATGGTTGCAATGACACCCACGATCGCCATTCACTTACGCATGGTCATGCAACATTTCGCCTTCCCCGCGCAGGAGAGGTTCACAATGCCTCCCAAAAAGATCTGGTTTAGCCTCTACCTGGCGGATGCTTTTGAGTTGACCATCAATATGCCCCACTGGATTATCGACCAGATTCATATGGCTCATCAGAGATGGTATAAGAAGCAAAAATCTGTGTTGTATGGTTGTTGTGCACTCACAAGAATTGTATACAGATGTCTTGCATATGATGTACCGGTGCAGAGGGCTCTGATCTGGTCCAGAGCACAGGAATTTCAACGCAGATTGTCAGCTGTAGGGCCTCCCTCAAAGAAGATGAGAGGCGCCGTCCAGATGCCTTGTGCACAAGCTCGCGGTGCAACCCTGACGCCTGAGACGACCCCAAGACTTCCCCGACGAGTGCAACCATTTACTATCAGGTTACCCAGGCACAGCACAGATGGCCCTAATCTTGTGTTCCCACTAGTACCGACTGATCTGGAATTCCCGCATGGATTCACTCTGGAGGATCTAACGGACGAAGAAGTTGCAAGAATCATAGATGCTGTAAATGCAGAAGTTGAAGAAGAGCAAGCCGGTGGACAGCAAACTGCCCCAGACCAAGCCCAGCCCAACCAACCGGACGTAGTCAACGTGGACGATGAAGAAGAAGCTCATGAGGAGGCACAGGGTGGACAATCAGAAGCAGAAGAACAAGAGTATGATCAAGAAGCCCTACAAGTACTGGAAGGTGCCCCCGCCTATACTAGCGCATTAAAGAAGCTTTACGATACAATGAACCGAGTTCAAGAGCAACACAGGCTCTCATTAGCTGCAGGTAAAGCTCTCATGAACCAGATTCTGGAGGAGGAAGGTGTGGACGAGCAATACCGTGCCACCCTGGAAATGATATCAGATGCTTTGGGCGTACCGGAAACGGTGCACACCGCACTAGCGCAATCACGAAGGACAGAGAGAAGATATGGAAGACGCCCCCCACGAACGGGAAAACGAATGAATGTATTAGGATCAGGACCACAAGGCACCCCCACAACCACTGGCACAACACACACAGTTCACGACACCGAGGAAGCCCACACATCGAGTGCACCCCCATCACCTCCCTTGCCACCTTCTCCCCCACATCCACCTCACTCACCTCCCTCTACCACTGTAACCTCCACTGTCACCACCTCTGAAACCACTACACACACCAACGCACAAACCATCAGCCAACCCACACACTCTACTTCCACTGAAAACATAAGTCTAACTACAGCCACGGTACACCTCACTACCCCGAGCACACTTCCTAGGAGTTCACAATTACACACACCTCTATACACATTCACAACCCTCACCGCTACCACAATCCCCATGTTCACAGTCACTCCCACCACGACCCCCACTTTCATGGAGGTGTCACCCACCTCTGCACCTCTCCCACCCCCCATTTACCCACAATCTCCCATTCCCCCACCTCCCCCCTCACCCGTCCCCAGTACTACATCCACAATCCCCTTTCCCTTTCCCTTCCCCTCTGCATTCAACACCATTCCTCTCAGTAACTTATTTAATAATATGCATCAATGCATGGCCCAACTTCAGCAACACTACCAACACCTGGACAACCAACATACAAGGCTCTTCCGAAGCCACGAAGATCTCCAAGCACGATGTAGGGATCTTGAAGAGCAGAAGCAGCTACTAGAACAACAGCACGTGACATTACAGGAGCAATACGCACAATTAGAAGCCAACCCACCCCAAGCAGATGATGAAGAACGACGACACATGGATGAGCTGCTACATTCTCAGATCACGGAAAACCTGAAACTTCGACGGAACTTGGGCCTCCTCCGCAAGCATATGTCTACAGCGCTAGAGGAGAATAAAAGATTACAGAAACAGAACGAAGAAAATCTGGAGGCGGCCATGGAGGGTTCCCCATAGGAAATTGACCCAGAGCGATTTAAGGCCATTCCCTCTGAGAATATGAAGGTGGTGTTAGAAACTCATGCAGATCTAATGGAGGCCCATGCCGCTTTAGAAAAAGAGAGAGATGAGTTACGAAGACAGTTGGCCACCCGACAGACAGAACCCAGCCAGAGCATAACCGCAGAAGAAACAGCTGAAGAGGTCACTAAACTCCGGGCCGAACTTGAGGAATTACGCAGCAAGGTCATGCAATATGAGCGTCAGCCCTCCCCTCTGGTAGAGCCCGAGCCTGACGATCTGGTGCCAATTGAAGTAGAAGAAACATTCAAGGATCCCTATGTCCCGATGCCAACACCTGGAGGTAAGCGCACAGAACAGGGCATGGACACAATTGAAATTGAGGCTCCTGAATGGATGCAAAAGTTAGAGAAAGTAGCCACGACGCATGATGACAGGGTGGCAGTCCAAATCGCATTGATGTCAAAATTGGAAGAGGTGGTAATAAAATCCGATTATTTTCAGAATCTCTCACACCATAGGTGGATCGGCCCATCGGATGATCTGTATGTGCCTTTCTGCGTGCTAATGGCGGATTATAATGCAGAGATCAAGCGCCACACCTCAAGGGAACCCACCTCTGCCACCCAATTTGCCCCTGATGACATCCCAGAGAGTGCCAAGCAAGGACATATTCGCCAACCAACGTGGAGAATTCGGCTGCTCGAAACCTACCCGGAAATGGTAAGAACATGGAACAACATGCCATTGTACATCAAATATAATCCATGTTATTGCCCTGTATTTCGAAGGAGATCATGGCCGGAGTACACACAAACAGTGCTGACGATTAAAGGATGTGAGAAGTGGCTAAATTACGTATACTTCGCACCCCCTAAGGGCGCACCTACAATTGGATATATGATTTCAACGATTCGACATTGGGGGGTCCGTTTCAAGAATGTACCTGATATCATGACTCAGATGTGCCTGAAAATTTTCGAACTTATGCTGGTCACCTTCAGGACCTTCAAAAATGTCAAGGAACCGCATCTCTCAGCATTAGGATTTAATGAAGGTAACCAGGACCTTGTATACGACATGAGCACAACCCCATCGATCAATGTTGTGTATGCATGGCACGCTCGCATCAAATATCTACCGGCCTGCTTCAAACAAACGTTTGAAGAGATGTTTCTCACGGGATTCTGGGAATATCACTCCGAGATATTCATTCCCAGACCATCCCATCTCTTGCAGTTGTTTGCAGTGGAACAAGCTCTCCATTCTGAAAAGCTACGTATTCCACATCCAGAGGTTCCTGGGCCGGTAGACTGGGATGCTCTACTCACAGATCTGGCCAAAGGATTGAGAATCGCCGAACACCACTTAGCACAGGATGTCGTCGAGTACTACATTCAGAAACCCACACAACAAGGGTCTGTCAGGGACGATAGACGCGAGAGAGGGGGGGGTGTTAGCAGCAGACAAGGGAGTCAACGAAGATCTGGCAAATAGGCCAGTAATTTTCCTCATGAAGAAGCAAGTACGAGCACTCACGCAGATCTAGCACTAAGGCAACCTTTAAATGTTCAAATCCTTTTACACCCATTCAAAGTGATTTTCATCACTAAACACCATTGTAAATACCAATTCATCTTTTTGTAGCTCCATTTTGTGCAAGCCAAGGATTCCTTGAGCTTGAGGAGCTTTAGAAGTATCTACCTGCCAAATTTCGTATTTTTTAGATATCGTTTGAGCCCTCAAATAAGCCCTGGAACCTAATTTTTAACTAGGCCGGACACTAGGTCTGGACAGGGCCAAAACCTAGTCAAAAACTATAAAAAGAGCTAGAGAGCTCATTTTTGAGGGTAGATTGTAATTGAAACGAACTTGTAAGAGCATTTTGAAAGTAATCAAAAAACTCCATTGATTCTCACTCTTTGTCTTGCCTTGTGTGCGCGTGTGTGTGTATGTGTGTGCATGTTTGTATGCTTCTCACTCACGCATTTGTGCCGCCACTTGCTCGAGGTCTTCATACCATCCTCACGTCTTCCCGGATTGACATTAAAGGAGGTGCTACTCATCACTGAGCTACAACTGCCTTTGTTGCCCTTTCATCTAGCTTACCTCTTATTTGTGATGGTACATGAACATAAGTTAAACAACCAAAAACCTTCCAATGTCCAAGACTAGGTTTTCTTCCATGCCATGCTTCATAAGGAGTCATACCTTGAAGTGATTTGGATGGTAGTCTATTGACAAGGTACACAACAGTTGAAATAGCTTCTGCCCATAGATAATGTGGGAACTTCTTCTCTTCAAGCATTGTTCGGGCTGAACCAACCAATTTCTTGTTTCTCCTCTATCCAATTCGATTTAGTTGAGGAGAGTACCTGATAATCACTTCCCTTTTGATACCTTTATCCTGCAAGAACTCATCAAACTCTTTGGAGAAGTATTCTCCCCCTCCATCAGATCTACGCTTCTTGAGTGATCTACCTATATGATTCTCTACATGTGCGAGATACTTTTTGAAGCAATCAAACACTTCATTCTTACTCTTGATAAAGTATAGAATAGTCCATCTACTATGGTTGTCAATAAACAAGACATAATACCTTGATCCTTCCAATGAAGGTTCTTGACTTGGTTCCCATACATCTGTATATACTAAGTCCAATAAGTTGTTGTGGATGTAGCCTTTGTGGTTGAATGGTTGTCTTTGTGCCTTCCCAATCTGACATGCATCACACCTGTTGATCATGTGTTGCTTTGATATGTTGGGCAGTCCTAGAACACTTTGATCCCTGCATATATCCTTTAATGTTCTTTCATTCACATGAGCAACTCTCTTATGCCACACTTCAAGCTCACTTAGGGTTTGAGACCCAAAAGTGAATAGATCTATGTTCTTTGCTTCTCCTCCTTCAAAAGTAAAGAGCCTACCATGCTTCCCACATTTGGCTATCTTCTTGACGCCTTGACATGGATCTTCCACAAAAGCTCCATGTTGGGTGAACTTAACTTGCAAGCCTTTTTCAACTATTTGACCTACACTTATTAGGTTTTTAGTGATAGTGGATACATAAAGAACCTTACTCAAAATGTTTTTCCTGCCATTGGAAGCTTTGACATTACCAATCTTCTCCACATTGTGCTTTGTGTCATCCCCTATTTGTACGTCATGTCTATGCTTTGGACTTTCCAAATCAGATAGTAGAGCAATGTTGCCTACAACATGATTCCAACATCCTAAATCTATGTAGAACAAATGATCATCTTCTTTACCTTCTTTGTGGCTTAGATTCATGAGAAGCAATGAGTCTTCATGTGGTTGATCTTCTGAATAATCATTGTAGTCTCTTCTATTATAGCCTCTATTGTTATTGTTGAAGTTTTGTCCACCTCTACCTCTATTGCTACCATATCCACCTCTTCCACTTCCTTTCTGGGTCTTCCCATTGAAACAAGAATTCTGAGTGGTGTGGTTGGTCTTATCGTAGATGGAACAAGGTTGAACATTCTGACCTTTGGCTTTGTCTTGCTTTGGTCCTTTCTTCTTCCCTTTCCACTTGCTCTTGCTTGCGAAGTTGGCTTGGAAAGTCTCTTCTTCATCTTCTTCCTACTTCTTGTCTTTCTGCTTCTTATCCTTCTTATCTGCATATAAAGCACTAACTGAATTACCATGATAGGATTTACCTTCCTTTATGCTATTGTTGGCCTCTTGATTGAAGAGTTGTCCAAGAAAGATGTTGAAGTCTAGAGTCTGCACATCCATGATGCTATTATAAGCCGTCGTGAAGGATTGCCATTGCTTATCACTTCGAATGCCATTGAGAATTTTCCTCATGATAGCCTCTTCTTCAATTAGCTCTCCAATGGATGCTAACTGATCTGCAACCTCCTTGACCTTGGTAACAAACTCTATGATGGTTTTTTTAGGTGTCTTCTTCATTTGGTTGAACTTGTTCCAAAGATGATTCTTTCTTGCTTTGATACTAGTAGAAAAGAAAATCTCGAGGGCATCCCAAGTCTCTTGAGATGTCTTGCATCCTCTAATATGTGGTAATAGAAAGTCAGAGATAGAATTTAGTATGTACAACCTTGCTTGAGCATCCCTTGCGCACCAAAGTGTGATCTTATCTCTCTCCTCTTGTGTAGGTCCTCCTTTGGATCTTGGAATGGGCATAGCTTCATCACCTGCTAAATTCCATAAAGAATTCTACCTTGCAAATAGGCCTCCATTCTGATTTGCCAAGCCACGTAGTTGTGTTGATCAAGCTTCTTGATCATTGAGGTAAAGCTGTCACCCATCTTGATCTAGCTCTAATACCACTGAAAGAACTTGGGGAAGCTTGTAGAAGGTAGAAAAGTGCATTTCAAAGCGACAAAGTTTGGTCTAGCCAACTGGCACAAGACCAACCATTGAACTAATGGAGACTCAAATAGACCTTATCGGCATGGGATAAGTGCAAAGAAATGCACTATGTACTTGGGAGCATGTAGTTGTCAAGGAACACTCCCTAGCGGGATCACCAATGTTATGGTTTTTCCAAAGTTTTTTATGGTTCAGCCCTAGAACTATGGCAGATACATGATTACTCTAGAGAAGACAGTACCCAGCCCGAATGACTTATGCCAAATTCATTGTATTCTGCAATGATCATCTAGATGCGCAGGTTCAAGCCTTTGAGATTAACTACAATGTATTGGGAAATCCACATGACAATGCATACAAAATCCAAGTATTTTAGTCAACCTTGATCAATGAAGTGGTTGATCGAATTTGATTTAGATCATTTTCAACAATATGATGCAGTCTATGATGCCTTTTTATAGAGATTCCTTTTGTGGAAGTATATGGTTTTTCCAAAGTTCTCTAGGTTATGTTCATGAGTTTTGGACTTCGAAGATTGTAATCAATGAACATACAGATAAGGGAGTGGAAAGGAAGTTCAAAGCTTGGCAACATGATAATGTGTTGGAGTTAGACATCTACAGAAGGAGAAGAAGATTGGAGCACAACACACAATATTGAATGTATTACCACTAGAATGTACAAAGATAAGTAACACATTAGGGCTATAAGCGCATATACAAGCCGAGGAAAAAAACCTCCTCGAGAGGGAAAAAAGTGCCCCGATAGTGATCCGTTGGGATAAAACAACCCAAGTAGTCGGGTACCACTCAAGTAGTGAAAGATTTGCTTAATCGAGTGCCAATGCTTGACATCTGGGCAATGCATAAACCTGCTCATATGTGAGACAAAAAACTGAATATCTGGCCAAGTAATGCATAAGTAAATCAAGCATCCAACAGCCTGCATATAGAGAACAACATCAAATCCATCTCCAACATCAAGAAGACTCAATTGTAAACCTGTCTCCATAGGAGTGGAAATAGGCTTATAGTCTTCAAGGCCAAAACACTGCAATAATGTGTCAATATATTTTGTTTTACACAGAGCCATTCCACCATCAACTTGCATAAACTGAATGCCCAAATAATGATGCAAATGCCCGAAATCAAACATCTCAAATGAGGCATGAAAATCATCCTTAAAATCAGCAATATCCTTCTCAATAGGACCAATGACAACATGTCATCAACATATACAACAATGATCAGAAGCACATCAATAGCATGCTTAACATATAAGGTGCTTCCAGTTGGATTGTTCTTAAAACCATGTGCAATCAGATAGGCATGTATCTTCTCATACCAAGCACATGGTGCTTGCTTTAAACCATATAATGCCTTCTTTAACCTGCACACCTTGTTTTCATGCCTTTTCTGCACAAAGCTACAAGGCTAAAAAAATACACTTCTCATCTAAGTCACCATTCAGAAATGCTGATTTAATGTCCAACTGATGTACATTCCAACCATGATGAGCTACAAGTGCACATATTCTACGAACAGTAGTCATTCAGCAAGTAGGAGCAAAGATCTCATCAAAATAAATGCCTCTTTCTTGAGCATAACCCTTTGCAACAAGTCTAGCCTTATACTTGTCAGCTATTCCATCAGGTTTATGCTACAGCTTGTATACACACTTAGTGCCAATGGCCTTCTTGCCAGGAGGGAAGTCACATCAAGGCCAATCACCATTTTTCATGATAGCATCATATTCAGATTGCATTGGAGCCATCCAATGTTCAGAATTTTTTGCTTCATCAAACCAAACAGGTTGAGTCTCATCACAGAGACTAGAGGCAGCCATAACATAGCAATCTCATGCAAAAGAGGAACTATGAGAGCCTGACCGAGTACGATATGATAGAGGTGCATCTAATTTGCTGTCACGCAAAGTTTGCACTAGCCATTTTGGCATAGTTTTTGCCTCCTCAATATCAGCTCTCTCATCAACAAGTTCATCATGTAAATCTGCATCAGAAATGAAATGATCTATATCATCACATGAAACCTGCAATGGCTAAGAAATTGCCTCATTAGGACTAGCACTAGAGTGTCCACCTGTAAAAAGAGGCAGCAAAGTATCACACATGTGTTTGGAGCTAACAAATGTCTCCTTCATACATGAAAGTAAAGGTTGAATAACATTGTCCACAAAAACAACATCACAGCTAACCAAAATGCGTTTAGTTTGTGGATGATAGAGACGATAGCGTTTGCTTATAGAACTGTACCCAACAAAAATACATTTTACTACTTTATCATCCAATTTCTTGTAATGTTGTTCACGCATTAATGCATATGCTAGACAACCAAAAACACGCAGATGAGAAACAGATGGCTTGTGACCATGCCAAGCCTCATATGGATTGATAGACTGCAGCGCTTTAGTGGGACACCTATTAACTACATATGCTGCAGACATGACAACCTCAAGCTAGAAACTATGTGGTAAAGGTTGACTTTTGACCATACACCTCGCCATCTCCATGAGCGATCTGTTCTTTTGTTCAACAACTCCATTCTATTGAGGTGTATACGGCATTGGATATTGATGTTTTATCCCATGTTCACCCAGAAATGCATTAAAGTCAGAAGAAATATATTCCTCCCCCCCCGATCAGAACAGAGGGTGCCCACTTTACATGCTGACAAATTTTCAGCCAAAACCAAAAACTGCTTGAAGCACATGAACACTTCAGACTTTGCTTTGAGTGGATATATCTATTGTTGGCAGTAGCCAGAGGCATAGAAGACGCGGAAGCATGTGAAGATAGAGCACGACGAAGTAGCCGGGAGCCAATCAAATCATTTTTTCAAACAAATATGTTTTATATTACTTTTTCAAACACTCAACAATGATTTTCATCACCTTTGTACCATATGTAACATAGAAAACCCCCTTTTTGTAAAGTGTAGCTCCATTTTGTGCAAGCCGAGGAGTCCTCGAGCTTGAGGAGCTTAGGTAGAATGAGCATACCAATTTTGGTTATTTTTAGATACCGTTTACCCTTAACTATGCCAAACACTAGATGTGAAACCGGTCAAAACTAGTCTAGAATCTATAAAAAGAGCTAGAGAGCCCATTTTTGAGGTTAGCTTGTTTGAGTAGAAAAGAGATTAGAGCTATATTGAGCTTGTAAGAGTGTTCTTGAGTAATAGATTTGATTTCCTACCTTCCATTGTGTCTTGCTTGTCTCTTCATTGTGTGTGTGTATGTGTGTGTGCATCTCTATGCTTCTCACCTTCACTCTCACTTCATCTCACATTCACGATCTTCATATCACTCCTATCTCTTCTGTACATTGACATTAAGGAGGTGGAGCTTCTTAACGTGGTTCTCACCATTGTGCTAGAGCAATAGCAAATTTGGTGCCGTCGCCGGGGATTGAGTCTAGAACGAATGTGTGATGGTAAGAGTATAGCAAGAAGTGGCATTGGAAGGTAAAAATTTCAGTTTTTGTTGTTGTTTTTCATTAGTTCTTTGTGTTTTTCATCTCCTCCACAGTCCATCTTCATCATCGCATCATCTTCTTCCACTTCGAAAAAATCAGAAAATTCACCATATCCACCCATTCTCCTCATTTTCCCTCATTTGTGCATGCGAGAGAGAGAGAGCTTTTGTGCTTGTATGTGCTTTTGTGTTTTTGTGTTTTCTTGCAGGTACAGTGCTCCAGAGCATCAGGAAAGCTGTAAAAAGGTAAGAAAATCACTTTCTGTCAGAAAATGTCGACTGTGTCAGACGATCGCAATGGTCTGCCAAGTTTGGAATTTGAGGTAAGTGAGTTCACCACGCTATAGAGCATCCTTGCGCATATAGGAATCCACACTTGCATTTGAAAAATTTGCATTTTGGTGGACCATCACAATTGTGTCACACCATCGCGATTGGCTCACGCCATCGTGACAGCTTGGCCGGACCATCACGACGGTCTCACGCCATTGCGACGGTTCACTTGAACCATCACGACGGTCTCACGCCATTGCGACGGTTCACTTGAACCATCACGACGGTCCTTGACCATCGCGACAATCTCGTCGACCCCAAGCCATCGCGCCGATGCTGCCACGTGGCAAGCTAGACCATCGCGACGATACCCTCAGACCATCGCGAGGCCTTGAAATTTGAACCATCGCGATTGTCTCAAGCCATCGTGCATCGTGACCATTGCGATGGGCTCATGCCATCGCGATTGTTGCATTGACCGTTGACCGATGCCATTGCGATCGCTCGACGATTAGACCATCATGACAGTTCATTCACAACATCACGATTGTTCATTTCAGACCATCGCGATAGTTCGCACCTTCGGACCATCATGAAAGTTCGCACCTTCGGACCATCGTGATTGTGCCACGCCATCGTGAGAGTTCACCTGGACCATCATGACGGTCTCAGACCATCACGATTGTTGCAGACCATCGCGATTGTCCACCCCAAACACAATTTTTAGGGTTTGATTTTTTGGGCAAATTTGGGGCTATTTTTTGAAAATTTTTAGGTGATTGCACTCATAGGAGACCCCTTAACTCATATTTGGAGAAAAACGTGTTTGTCAGTTTTTACCCCCGAGGGCCTGAAAAGAAAGCCAGGGGCCTAGAAAGCCAAGGGATAGCATAAAAATTTTGGACAAAAGGGAAGGGACCTTTAAAAGTGTATATATTCAAGTGCTTGACCATCCACTTGAGAATTGGTCTAATAGTGGATTTTTACAAGTCTAGCAAGGGCAAGCAAGGGCAATCAAAGCAAGGCAGTGAAGAACATGAAGCTTGGGAAGTGTGACTTCTTGGGCAACAAAGCACTCAAAGCAGCTGACTGGAGGTTGGAAGAATACTCAACCCCCTCAGTCAATTATTAGCTTAGGATAAATGGTAGCGTTGTGGATTAACGATGATAGGAACATATTAAGTTCAAGAGACTTAAAGTTCTCAAGTCCAAGACTAAAGTAAAGGTGTGTGATACGAAAACCTAAAGAAATTCAAAAAGAAACAAGCAAATCAATAACAAGGAACCATTGACGATCAGAGGGTGCCGTGAAGAAAATTCATGAACCTTAGATCGGGCAAACACATAGGCAAGTCAGATTGACGAAGCCTTAGATCATCCGAAGCGAGTGTAGGAACAACTGCACGTTCGTGGGCACAACAATTGAATAATAGTTATCCCTACGATTTGAGCTCAGATACAAGTGAATCATAAAATTTTTTTACCACGGAAAGACCAGAAGGAGGGTCAAACATAACATACTTGGAAAGACCTGAAGGACCCTATAGAACTCAGTTAGAATTTCTCCGAACCAACTGCTTAGGTGCTCGCATCTATGAGGATGGTTTGCAAAGAGAAGTGGTGCAAATGCACAAGCCTGATCAACCCATTGGATTGGAACTTCCAGTGGTAAAATTTGAGAGAGACGCATACATAGACAAAGAAGGAACAATATACATCATAAGTACTCAGCCAAACAATACCAATGAGTTCGGCATAATTTAGTTAGAGACGGAAGCGAGAGCCCAAGGAAAAGAACCATTAGAAGAACCTAGGACACCTAGAGGGAAATCTGTACTAACAAGAATACTAATCCCAGAGTGGATCCCTCAGGATAATCGAAGCATAGAGTTGTTTGTGAATAAAGAAATTGATGAAGCATTTTGGAGGTATAGAACGGAACAACCTAGTGAGGTAGGCACCATCATAATCTATGAATTTAAGGACCAGATACACCTGGAAAGGTTGTATACCTAGATGGAACTTCAAAAAGAGTATTTGTAGTACCAGACCATGCGAGAAATACCTACACATGGAGAGGTGATTTGGTCTTCCCTCCATCTCGAAAAAACGTAAACGGGAGCCATCAGGGGGCAGGAACATCCTCAGCCCATGGTAATCAAAGAGAGAAAAACATAGAAAGACGTGAAGTAAGTTTCAATCATCCCATAGGGAGAGATAGAACCACCATAGACACGGATAGAGTGGAAAGACAAAGGGAACCTAGAATATTGGGTGGTAGAGATGATTTTCCTCTACCTAGACCACGTGAACACGCAAGAATATTAAGACCCACTTAGTTAGTAAAATCCATGAAAAACTACTTTCATGGGATATGAGATCCCTATGATCATGTTGTGGAATTTAAGCAAGTGCTAAGAGCAAAACAAGTAGAAGACGTGTTCATGCAATATAATGCATTTGGACTAATGTTAAAGAACACAACTTTAACTTGGTTCCAACCATCGCAACAAAGGCAATTTAGAGACATCCATCACTTTTTAGAGTCGTCCATCATGGAATTCTCTAAACGTGGAATCAAACATGATACGTCTTCATTGATTCATAGTTTTAAACAATCCCCTCAAGAAACACTTAGACTCACAGGACGTAGGTTTAGACAGTATGTGGACAGATGCCCAATGCAAAAGTTGTTGGTGTAAATCACAAGCCTGCACATTTGGCTTGAAAGATATCTTAAAGACTCTACATATGTGAAGAAGCATAGGAACCATTGCTAGTGGTTAATTACCACTTTATCTCATTGTAAAAGTCAAATTGACTTAGAATCTTTTGTAATCACCTACCAAAAAAGTCGTGGAAAAAATTAGCTCTTTGATTGAAGAAATATCTCCTAGGATATAGGAGCTTGATCATAGGGAGCCAAAAGTTTGAATTTAATTCAAATTTTTACTCATTCCTATAAAAATGGACATTGAAAAGTCGCGGGTAGAACTCATCATTTTTCGAGCTTCTCATTAGTGATTTTGAGTGTGTGTGAGGCCTACATTCTAGCCCACACCTATCTATACCATTAGGCAATGATTTTCATGCAAATGGGTTTGTATACAAGTGTTCATTAATACATACATTCACATTGTTCATTTCTGAGTTCTCTGTCATACTACACAAAAGTCTGTCAACTTGTGAAGTGCATATCTCGGCCAACTCTTCACCAAATGCAGTGATTCAAAGCTTTGTGGATTCAGCTTGAAGTTATCTACATGCTGCTAAAGTTTGAAAAGATTCCATTCAGCCATTTCAGAGAAATCTGCGTCGAGGTGATCACTGGTCAATTTCTGCTACAGTCCTAAAAAATCGGGGGTATAGCTTAACTTGCTAAATTGATTTCTCTTAGCATAGTTTATCTTTTTACATCATTTCACTTGGAATAGTTAGCTTGCTAAGCTAATTAGATACCCCTAAAAGGAATTTTTCCAATTCCTACTGTGCTGGTCATACTGAGCGAAATACCAAGCAGGTCTCAAGACATAAATAGAAGGTTTTCTTGAGTTTGTGAGTTTCAAAAGCTATCTGTTTTGATTCAATCATTGCACACATCATTTCCAAAGGACATAGGAAATTTTATGGTGTCATTGGAAAGCTAAGGAGGTCTACTTATCAAGTCTGAAGCAAAAGAGGGCTGGTACAAAGCAGGTTTTAGCAGTAACTACTCAGTCTCTTGGAGCATCCATCCATCTTTCCCAACAGTGGTATCAGAGCTAATTAAGGTAAAATGGGAACAACTATCAAGCATGGTCTGTAAGGATGAAGACCTACTTACAAGGAAGGAGTCTCTATGGATACATCTCAGGAGATGAGAAATTGGACAGGAACAACTATCAAGCATGGTCTCTAAGGATGAAGACCTACTTACAAGGAAGGAGTCTCTATGGATACATCTCAGGAGATGAGGAATTGCCCTCATTCAAAACAAGAGGATTACCAACCAAGGAAGAACATGAAAAACTCAACACATGGTGTGCTAAGGATGCATTGGCAAGGTCTTATTTACTCAACTCCATCTCTGATTTTCTTTTGCCACATATTAGAAATTGTAAGACATCCCAAGAGACTTGGGAAACCTTGTCATCATATTTTTCCTCAAATACAAGGGCTAGGAAAAATCAGCTGTGGATTGAATTCACAACATTAAGGAAGCAACCTAAGCAAGTTGTTTCAGAATTTGTAACCAAGATTAAAGATGTAGCAGATCAGTTAGCAAGCATAGGAGAAGAGATTGAAGAAGAGCAGATTGTAAGGCAAGTGATCAATGGGATCAAGGCTGATGACAAATGGGAAAGCTTCACCACTGCCATGGACCTCTACATGGACATGCAAATACCAGATCTAACAACTCTCATGGGACAATTGTTTACACATGAAGCAAAGCTAAAAAAGAATGGAGATTCTTCCAAAGGTAATAACTCTTCTGCCCTATACACTGATAAGAAGTCTAAAGATAAAGGCAAGAGGAAGAAGGTGGAAGATGAAGGCTCTACCTCTCAAGCCAACTATGCAGGAAGAGGTAGATCATCAAGAGGAAGGGGCAGAGGAGGTAAGCAAGGAAGGGGGAGATCCTATAACTCCTCACCATGCAACATTTGTGGTTTATCAAATCATACTACAGATGAGTGTTTCAGGAAGTACAAGAATCAGAGAGGAAGAGGATACCAAAGAGGTGGATACTCACAGTCAAGAGGTAGATTCAACCATCACCAAGGCTACAACAATAACTAAAACAACAACTACAACAATAATTACAATGGCAACTACCAAGGAGGATTCAAATCCAGAAAGGACTACAACAACTACACAGAGGAGCAGGATGACTCTCTTCTGATCATGAACATGACTTCAAAACCAGGTACAAATGATGACCACTTATTCTACATTGACTCAGGGTGCTCAAATCATGTGGCTGGCAATGTAGCACTACTCTCTAATCTTGAGAAGGTAAGCATCAAGTCCAAACAGGTGATGACACAAAGCATTCTGTAGTTAAAGTTGGAAATGTTAAGACTTGTGATGGAAATCAGAATTTGTTGAGCAGGGTACTCTATGTACCAACCATTACCAAAAATTTGATGAGTGTTGGACAGATTGTGGAGAAAGGTTTGCAGGTTAGATTCAACCAATATGGAGCATTTGTGGAGGATCCAAGACATGGATTCAAGAGGATAGCTAAAGTAGAAAAATCAGGTAGACTATTCACATTTGAGTTAGAAGACACAAAGAATATTGCACTATACAGTTATAAAGATCAAACACTTTGAGAGCTTGAGATTTGGCACAAAAGATTAGGACATATAGGTGAAAGAATCTTGAAGCAATTATGCAGGGATCAATGTGTGCTTGGAATACATAATGTATCCACGCAACATATGATTTACAAGTGTGGTGCTTGTCAATTTGGGAGTCTCACAGGTTACCCTTCTCAAGGAAAGGATACATGCATGAAGATTACCTAGAGCTTGTCCACACAGATGTATAGGGACCAAGCAAAGACCCCTCAGTCTCAGGTTCAAGGTACTATGTAACTTTTATTGATGATTATAGCAGATGGACTGTATTGTACTTCATGAAGCACAAGGATGAGGTGTTTAATTGCTTTAAAAAATATATTGCATTAGTTGAAAACGAGACAGGGAAGAATTTGAAGAGGCTAAGGTCAGATGGAGGAGGTGAGTTTGAAAATTTTTTGCAGGACAGAGGCATCAAAAGAGAAATAACCACAAGGTATTCTCCTGAATAGAATGGGGTAGCTGAGAGAAGAAATATGTTAATTGTTGAGACAGCTAGATCTATGTTGAATGAGAAAAAGTTACCTAATTATCTATGGGTAGAGAGTGTTTCTACTGCCACTTACCTCATAAACAGGCTACCATCTAAGTCTCTTGATGGTATGACACCCTATGAAGCATGGCATGGTAAGAGACCCTCACTAGACCATTGCAGGTGTAGAGGAGGTACTGGGGTATCTACTTTTAACAAGAACATGCAGCAAGCACTCCAGTACTTCAACTACTCAAGGGAGGTTCTCCTTAGGGAAATATACCCTTTAATACTTCTGTGAGCAGGCATATATCAATGATTGCACAGAGTTGTGAATACTCAAGAAAGTATTAATGACAAAATGACAATAATGGAAGACCATCCACTCCTTAGTTCGAATCAGATGATTACAACATAGGCAAAGGAGATGCTCAAAAGTTCATGCTCTGGGCTAACATGCCACTCCAGAACTAAACAACATTAATACAAGGGATTCTTCCAATCCGTACAATGGACACAACTAGATCCAGACTAGCACTCATCAATACAAAGGATGAAGACTTGCTCTAAGGGAAAGAGCATGAAAATACCACTGACTCACATGGAATGACAAAACCAAGCCACTCTCTTCACACTATAGTGCTATTATCCCTCCACTGGGAAGCCCACGCTCTGTATCCACACCACAGAGTGACTTCCTACAGTAGGCTTGAAGCCACAAAGTGCAAAGAGAGGACCTCTGTACGTACGTATGTAAATGTGTGTATCTGAAGGTATATATATCCCAAATGAACACAAATCCCTTGCTTTTATAAGCTCCAATAGGCCAAGAGGGCCTTGCCGATTCCTCACGTCCACTGATCATGCGCCGATTGATTACCCAAGATTGGAGGGGTAGATCAAATATTCCACTTGATTTGAATTGGATCCTCAAAAATAGGCAGTCGTCATGAATGGTTGGCGACAATAGTCATTTTTCCACTTTCACTTTTACCACTTACACCTTTACTGTCACTTTTGAATGCAAGCTGAGATCCTCATTTTGTGCCACCCGTAATATTTGAATGACCTTGAGAAGCACATCCTTCACCTAATTTTTGTAGTAGCTTTTGATCCTTCATATTAAGTGGGCGGTATGGGAGGTGAGTTGTGGGGAGTTGAGAGAGATTATGGGGTTTGTGGAGGGTTGTGGAGGGGTGCGGAGTTGTGTGGAGTTGTGTGGGGTTTGTGGTGATGCACAGTCTGACTAGTGCAGTTAGTAAGTGGAGGTGAATTCACAGATTGGGGTCGGGGGTTTATTACAAGTCTTAGGTTGTCAAACTCCGTGGATGGCTTTTGGTCTTGGTTTTGTGGAGATTCGGGAGGGTTGCATGAGTATTCTCCTGGGAGTTGTTGTGTCATTGGGACCCATTTACGAGTGAGTCTGTGCGTGCTTCTAGGTGGCAGCGTGTTCGAGTGTATCAGACAAGAGTGGGTGGCGGCTGCTTGAGCGAGTGAACCCTGTCGTGTATGATGTGAATTGTGTGGGGTTAGTTGAGCCCGCAAGCAAGCCTTAGGCACCCAAATTTGTCTTGATTGTGGGTCAGCCCTCATCGACTTCTTGGGTACCCAAATGGATTTCACTTTCTCAATAGAGGTTTTAGGAGTCCTCTTATTAGCATCAAGTCGTTGATTACTAATAGGAAGTTGAGACCGTTGTTGGGACTTAGTTACGGTCGGCAGCTCGTCTTTCCGCACCCACATTTGTTTCATCGGCTGAGTTGTTCTGTTTCGCGCGTTCTTTTGGTCTCTCGCCTGGAGAGTCTTCAGTGATTGATCTGCCCTTAGTTGCTGCCTCCTTCTGGCCTTTGGAAAAGAAGGGAGTTCCATTGTGTTTCTGACTCCTTCTTTGAGATCTTCGTTCTTCTGTATCACATAGCCTTGGACAAGAAGAGCATGGTCAACTTCATGTGTACCCCTGGAGGGACCAGGAGTCTGTGCCTTTCCTAGTTCCTTGAGTGCTCCATTATTTAACTCAATTGTAATTCTAGTTTGATTCACCCATACATGAAGAAGTCCACTCCTTAGGTTTAAGTTGATTGCTTGGTCATAGATCCAGTCTTGACCCAAGACAAGGGGTTCAGTGAGGTCCTCATCTTGACATACTAGTACTTTAACTGTCATTGCCTCATCATGAATATAGAGGGGAAGTTCCACCTCGCCCATGCAAGGGGTTTCCACGCCTCCCAATCCTATGAGATATGCTTCCACAGGATTGACAGTTAATTGCAACTCTTGACAGTAGGACAATTTAACAGCACTAGTGGCTGCACCTGAGTCAATCAAGGCTCTTACAGTCCTTGCACTCTTTCCTTGTCCTATATCTAAGGTTATGAAAGGACGTCGATTAGTTATCCTATGTGAGCTAATACCTGAAACTTCACACATAGCCACGTCATATCCTTGATCTGCATATGCATCTTGCCTAGGGTGCTCTCTACCTTGTCTTCTTAATTTCATTCTCCGTATGCGCTCTAGGCTCTCGAATTCGCTTTTCTTCCTCTTTGCGTTTCTTAGCACTATTGAGTCGACTTAGCATTTCCTCTGTGAGAGGTTCCTGATACAACTTGACTCTGCATCCGCTGATATAACTTGGGAGAACATCGCCTTCTAATGTGGCTAGTTGCACTGCTCCACTTGTTGAGATTGTGTTAATGATCATGGGTCCGTAGCCTCTCTTCTCTAGTTTCCTCGCATGTTGCTTCAATGTGTAGACTAAAACTAAGTCACCTGCCTTTAAACCTTTATCCTTAACGTGGGCATCAAAGTATGCCTTCTGTCGTTTCTTTGCTGCATATATCCCTGCAGCTGCTCTCAGTCTTGTTTCTCCTAATCGTTCAAGGTCAAAAAGTCTAGAGGAGAGTTCATGACCCGTCCATTCATGCTCTTGTGCCACTTTCAATGTAGGTATCAAAAAGTCTAAAGGTAGCACAGCATTTTGACCAAACACCATTTGAAAGGGAGTGGCTTGGAGTACCGTTTTGTAGGCAACTCGGTATGCCCAAACAGCATGGTGTAGCTGTTTGTCCCAATCAGAGCGTTTATTGTTCACTAATTTCGTCAGTACATTGCATAAGATCTTGTTGGTGCTCTCAGCCTGGCCATTTGCTTGAGGGTGATAGGGGGCAGACTTCTTATGTACTACCAAGAATTCTTGGAGCAAATTTTCAATAACTTCATTCAAGAAGTGAGTGCCTCTATCACTAACTAGCTCTATAGGTAGCCCGTATCTAGTGAACACATTCTCAAACAAGAATTTAGCAGTTGTTTGAGCATCGTTCTTCGTCGTGGCTTTTACCTCTACCCACTTTGTTAGATAGTCTGTCGCAACAATGATATATTCTGCATGGGAACCCTTAGCTGGGGGATTAATAGGACCTACGAAGTCTATTCCCCACTTAGAGAATGCACGTCCACCCATCATAGGTTTCAGTGGCATCTCATCTTTACGTATAGGATACTGAGTTCTCTGACAGACATCACATCGTTTCACATAGGTATGTGCATCCATGTGAAGGGTCGGCCACCAGAAGCCCGCAAATAGTATTGCCTTGATCACCCGATCTGGTCCAAAGTGTCCTCCTGCTACACCTTGGTGAGCAGTTTCCAAGATCTTAAGATATTCACTCTCATGGACACATAGTCTAAGGTAACCATCCTTACCACGCTTGTAGAGATTATCATCAATAAGTGAGTAATCCTGGGCTTCTTGTTCTAAACTCCTTTTCCTAGCCAGAGTCATGTCTGGAGGGAATGTTTTTGTCCTCAGAAAGGATACTAGTGGTTCACTCCAATCCGGCACTATGGACACTTGATAAAGAGTGGCATGTTCCACAGGTGGTTTAGTGCCACAGATTGGGCATTCCTTGCACAACTTTTGGACATCAGCTTCCATAGTTGGCCAATGCACTCCGAGTCTCCTTAGTGTCTGTAGGGTTTGTTGTTTTGAGTAGTGTTGCTCTAATGCACCTACATGTGCTAATTGCAACCATTTAGTGTACTCATCCTCTTCCACACAACAAGCCAAGATTCCTTGATCTGTGTGCTTGTACATACTTCCTACCATGATGTGATATTTTTGGGCTTTTACTACCTCTCTATCCTGCGTGTTTATTACTGGATGGTTAGGTCCGTATGTCAATACTGGCACTAATGGCTTAGCCCACTGCGGCACCACTTCCAAATTAAACAAGTAAGCGTCAGGAAGGTCATCTGATACTCCTTGTGGGGCTTCTCTAGATGTGAGCCTAGAAAGATGATCAGCTCTCAAATGAGTCCTCCCTTTCCTTACCACAACCTCGAAATCATATTCCATTAGTAAGAGAAACCATCTTACTAATCTTCCTCTATTGCATGGTTTGTTCACGAGATATAACAATGCTTGGTGATCAGTAAAAAATTTAAACTTATTTGCAAGCAAATAGTGTCTAAATTTCTTGACTGCATATACCATGCCTAAGCCTTCTCTCTGTGTAGTGGTATAATTTCGTTCAGCTGCATTCAATTGTCTACTGGCATAGGCAATTGGAAGATCCATACTACCTTCACCAGTAGGTTGAGCAAGCACACACCCAATAGCATAATTGGATGCATCCACGTGAACATGGAATGGCTTATTCCAATCTGGTGTGGTCAAGATTGGTGCTGAACATAATCTTCGTTTAAGCTCCTTGAAGGAATTCTCACATTCCTCAGTCCACTCAAAGTTTGTCAGAAGTCCGTACATGGGCTTTGCAATGACAGCATACATGTGAATGAACCGGCGGTAGTAACCACAATGTCCCATGAAAGCTTGTACTTCCTTGACATTCCTTGGTCTGGGTAGCTCTGCTATGGCTCTCACTTTCTCTTCGTCAGTAGATATGCCATTCTTTGACACTATGTGCCCTAGAATCTTGCCTTGCCTGACCATGAAAACACATTTTTCTGGGTTTAGGCAGACTTGATATTCTCTACATTTGTCAAAGATTTGTCTGAGTTCGGGAATATGGGTTTGCCTAATGTTGGAATGAGCACAAAGATCATCAACATAGACTTCTAAGTTCTTCCTCAGGAACTCTTTAAATACATGGCACATCAGCCTCTAGAAGGTAGTTGGTGCATTGGTAAGCCCAAATGGCATTACACGAAAGGCAAATATACCCCACTCTGTGGCAAAAGCTGTCTTATGCTGATCTTTTGGAGCTATGGCTACTTGATTGTATCCCGAAAATCCATCGAGGAAGCTGTACACTTCCTTGCCTGCTACTCTTTCTAAGAGATGTTCTGTGATGGGAAGCGGATAGTTATCTCGAATTGTGGCTGCATTGACCTTCTTCAAGTTAATGCATACACGCAGCTTGCCATTCTTCTTGGGCACCACTACGATGGGGGATACCCACTCAGTGTGCTCAATTTCATAGATGAATCCAGCTTCAACCAGTCTATCTATCGCTTCTTTAATCTTGGCAGCGTAATTATCGTTATACGTATAGGGCTTTTGCTTAGAGGTTTAGCATCTGAGGTCATGGGGATGGTGTGTGAGCATATGTCTGGATCAACACCTTTCAAATCCTTGTAACTCCAAGCGAATACATCTCTGTATTCTCTTAGCAAGGCTACTAACGCATGCTCTTCTTCCTCTGTTAGGTCATGGCCTATGTACGTGCATCTCTCCTCTCCTTCTTCTAGGGCCACTACTATTTTCTTGGTGGTTTCTTTGTTATCATAGGCCTCTCCTGATTGTGCCTCTTGTTTAGGCATTCTGATCATGACTCTCCTGTCGTCTATCTCATACTTCTTAAAATTTTCCGGGACCTCAAACAAAGATTCTTCCTCTTCTGGTGAGACTTCTCTCTTCTTTCGTTTCTTTCCTTCTTCCTTCGGGGTCACATGTGTGGCTAATCTTACATCATTTGTAAGCTCTCCATGCCTCTGGGGTTGAAATTCAACTTCATGGAAGTATTCTTCATCTGATGCAAAAGGTGGGTCCATAATGATTGACTCTAGATCGGAGTCACTTGCATCCTCAAATGCATCAGGGCTAGGTTCGCATTCTTCTAGAACTGCCTCCCCCATTATTGGCTCTATGGAGAAGACTGAAATGTCATAGCCATCCTCATCACAGTGGGGTGTCCATTGTTCTTCATTGATGGCTACATCCATTGTTGCTAGGATTTCTGCCCAGCCATGGGGTTCAAATTCTTCGTCAGGAAAAACTACAGGTGCATAGGCTGGGTCTTGGATGGATCTATGGGTTTCTTTTGCACCTATCTCCCTGGCTTTTTCTCTCTTCTCTTCTTCTACTGCTACTTTGCACATCCATAAGTGGGTGTCTTCATGCATGCATGAGGATCCTGACCCTATGGAATGCACCGATTCTGTATCATCTTTGGCTCTATGGATGGGATTCCATTGGATAGGAGGTACATCTCTATGAGAGTAATCCTTGAGATTGACTTTGGTTGTAACACCTAAGTGCTACAAATACAAAGAATTGGTTCCCCAGTCCTGTACCACTTGCAACTGCCGCATAAATGGTCTTCCCAAGATCATTTCATAGGCATGATTTTTGCTGAAGTCACATATAGCAAATGTATGCTCAAACTTGACACCATAGGTGGTGAGAGTTATTCCTTCTAGCAATCCTAAGGGTCTCTCAATATGACCATCGGCCATCTGCAATTTCATTCTCGTTGGCCTGAGTGCTGGCTTGCCCCAACGCTTCCATAGGGAAGTGGTGGCAATTGCAACTCCTGCACCTGAGTCCAAAATTGCCTTGGTGGTGTACTCCTGGTAGGTAATGGGAAGATAGGTGTTCCCTTCTTCACCTTCACACATATCTCCTATCTTATCCAAGGGTATCTCTGGGACTGTCCTATATGATCCTACCTGGGAACGAGGTTTTGCTATCTCGGGCACTTGATTGGCTACATGTTTCCACACTTCTGGTCTAACCTTAAGCAACTCTTCCAAAGTGAGATTGCACTGCACTTTGGTGTTCTTCACTATCTCTGTGTTCCTAGGTATGACTGAATCTTCGTTTCTTACCATGACTGTAGGTGTTCTCATACAGGTGGACTTTGCTTCCCATGGGCCTGTGAAATGGGGTAGTTCTTGTAAAGAATTAGACTCGAAGTCTAATCTTTCTTGAGAATGGGCACTCTCCTGCTCTCCATAAATGGAAGGAAGGTCTTGTGGGAATTGATCGTGTGTGTCATCCACCAGTTCAATGGGAGGAGGAACTTCACTCTCTTTAGCCCATTTCTCTTCTTGAATCTCTCGCAAGAATTCTGGTGTGTATTGATTCATAGAAGAAGAGGTGTCTGGCTCCGTAGAGTTAGGCACGTAGGCCTCAGGCACATAGGCTTTCTGGGTAGGAAGACCTGCTCTTTCACTAGCCTTGTCATGGTGTTGAGGGGCGAGTTCCTTTTGTGATTGTGCCATTAGATTCTCTATTCTTTCTAGGGAGGGGGGGTTGTCTGGTTCAGTGGAATTGGGCTCATAAGCTTTTGATGGGGGATGGGTCATGTTTTTGCTTGCTTTATCTCTTTCTTGATTTTTTTGCTCCTTGGCAGATCTTGCAATTATGCCCTCTAACTTCTCTAGAAGTCCATCCAAGTGTAATTGCGTCTTGGCTGAGCCCGAGAAATTGAAAAGGCGACTGGCTTCAAACATAGTCTGAGCCAATGCGACCATTTTTGCGCAAAGCTTGGTTCTTTCTATCTCTAGGTCAGCTCTAGGGTAGCACTTGTCATGATCTGTGACATTTGGCCCTTCTTGGATTCTGGCCTGATATGCTTTAAGCATCATGTCTATGTCTTCAGGAGTGGGATCAGCTAATACTGATCCTACTCTAGGGGGTGGTGGAATCGTATGAGGTGGGTTGGAAGGTGGCGGGTCGAATGGCGATGGGAATGGTGGTGGTGGGGTAGTGTGAGAGGGAGTTTGAGATGTGAGTTCAGTTATCCTGGCTTTGGTTTCTCTTATTCTTTCCTCAAGTTCACTCATCTTTTTAGCCCATTGTCTTGTCATTCTTTCCCGACTATCTTTCCACGCTCTAGTCCTTTTCTTTGTCATGCTCTCGGTTTCACTAGCCTCTGGGCTCTTATCCTGGTTTACCCCTTGGTCCTGCTGCAATGCCTGAGCTCTAGTCACTACCTGTACCGGTGCGGTGGATGTCACACTTCCTGTGGAGTCTACCACCAACCCAACAACGTTGATAGGAGTGATTTTTGGCATATTATTAGGATTCTTAGGGCAATCTCGTAAGAGATGCTCCTTTCCACATTCTTGGCAAAAGCCCTGAATTGTTACTGACTGGGGTTGTGTAAGTGGAGGTAAGGGACAATCACGAATGAGGTGATCTCCCTGACATCTATAGCATGGTCCTGTAGGGAATGGGGGTCTTACCTGCCTAGGTTGAGGCCTAGGGTTGGGGTTTGCATACATGACGTTTGTGTAATCTGACTCCCAACTAAGTTCACTCGGTTCCTCACTGTAGTAGGACTCACCATGTTCAGGAGATTGCATGTAGTAAGCCTGGGGACTATCGACATGTGTAGAATCAAAGCTATGGTCACTGGGGTCACTTTCAGAAAGCAATGGTGTTACAGGGACTATAGCTCTATTCAGGTTTTCTTCTGCTGCTGCATATTTTACTGGGATCACATTAGCTGGGGCAGGGGGTTGTTGTGCTAACACAGGCTGAGGCCTTTGTTGGTTTTGGTATGGTTGCTGATAAGGTTGTTGTGGCCTGCCATATGGCTGTGGAGGGTACGGGTTCTGGTATCTTCCCTGCTGAGGGTAGGGTTGCCTAACCGCCTACTTGTTGTATGGGCAATCTTGCGCGGTGTGATTGGTGTACCTTCGTTCTATGGTGCAGTTGTGGCTACTAGGATTCACTTGGGTTTGAGCCATAATAGGACATATATTTGCCATATGGTCGCCTCCACAATTATAGCATCTTTTCACCGGGGCAAATCTCAGAATTTGTTTGCTAGAGACACCTAGTTTTTGAGCAACTTTCTCTGCAAGTTCCTCAATTGATGGGGATTGCGTGGAAGAGAGGCTAGAGGCACTATCTGAATCTTTGTATATCTTGGCAAGCTCTAACTCCTCCCCTAGGTTGTCCTCAATGTCAATACACATGCGTACACACTCTTCTATGGTCCTAGGGTCCTTCAAGTACACATAGGATCTCAATTTGGCACTTAGCAATCCATCCAGGAATAAAGCCACTTGCTTAGCTGGCGTGGGTAACTCAGGGGTAGGGCATCTCTCTAAGTATTGCATGAATCTTCTTCCTGCAAGTCTCATGGTCTCTTGAGGGTTTTGCTTGAAGCTGTGAATCAATGAGGAAGTATTATGCCTTATGCCACTCTTAGAGAATTCAATAATGAAAGCCTCTAGGAGTTGGTCTATGCTCCTGAACTGTCTCTCGTTTAGTGGCTGAAACCATGTCAGGGCAGTGTTCCTAAGGGTTAGACCAAAGGCATTGTACTGCGTGAATAGATCCTCCACTTGTTCAGCTCTCAGGACTTGTCTAAACTCAGCCACATGATCGTATGGATCTCCAGTGCCATCGAAGTAGTTCTTCATGGACTTAACTAGCTGAGTTGGTCTCAAAGTCCTTGTGTGCTCTCTAGGTCGTGGTAGAGGGAATTCATCCGCATTTCTTTGATTCCTGTGAGCTCTAAGCATCTCAGGTTCTACTCTATTCATTTCCATTCTCGTTCTTTCTCTGCCCCCTAGGTTGGCAAAGCTTACTTCTGGCCTATCTCTACTTCTATCTCTTGGAGTTCCATGAGCTTGGGATGTTCCAGCTCGAGGGTGACCATAGGACACATTCGATCTTGGTTGGGGGAAAACGAATTCACCCTTCCAAGTGTAAGCATGCCTATCATGTTCTGTCACCACAAAGATCCTCTCTGAAGCGTGATCTAAGTAGGTCACTCTGCCTGGGCTATCAGGATCCTTAAACTCATAGATCATGATTGTTCCTATATCAGTTGGCTGATCAGATTTATACCTCCAAAAGGCTTCGTCAGTTTCTCGATTGAGGAGCAAATCTATGCTCTTGTTATCCTGGGGAATCCACTCTGGTGTGATAATCCTAGTGAGAACCGGTTTGCCTCGAGTGGTTCTAGGTTTTGTACCCATGTTTCCTTGCTCTAGGTCACCTAAGTCCGCTTCTGGGATCACATTTCCAAATTCGTCCGTCCTATCTGGGTGACTGGTGACTACGTATATGGTTCCTTCTTTGTCCAAGTATGCTCCGTTTTCAAACTTGACAGCTGGGCACTCTAGTCCAATGGATTGATCAGGATTCTTAATCTGTACCACAGATCTTCCTAGGCCGTCCTCATATATGCTGGCACCTAATCGGTTGGTCCTAAGGTATTCCAACTGTGTTTTGTAAGGGCCTTCTACTCTGTGCAGGTATGGCACTCCTGAACTTCCCGTAGGTCTGTCCATGCCTTGAGACATCTCTGATTCACTGGTATCAGAGCTAGGGTAATGCAAGTGGTGACTCAACTGCTGGGCCCAAGACCTCGCAGTATGATTGACACTAGCCTCTGAAGACCTAAGGCTTTGTCTATCTCTTACTAGATGTTGTCCTGATCTAAGGTTCATATGCCTAACTGATTAACCCAATTTTTCCAGGTACAACCACATTTCTGAGTCCTTTGTATCAATTACTTAATCTCCTTTTTATGTTGATTATCGTGTTTAAACTCTTGTCTGATATCACGTCGTTAGGAATACTTAAGTTTAATTCCGCACTTTAGTTTGGTCGTTTCACGTTAGGTTCTTTCCCTTTAAGGTTGTCGTTCACACACACAGGTTATCTCTTAACTTGAACTTGATTTCTTAGATAGTCTTTGATTTATCTCGTGCCTATTGTTGCTTGGAATTACTTCTAACACTACCCACACTTAGCCTAAACTAAGAATTGACAGAGGGTGTTGCGGGTTTTCCAACCTTGAGTTCCTTTCCTTGTGTTGTTGCCCTGGTGTGCCCAGGACGCGTGTTCCCAAGCTTGCACTTACTCTTGCTTTGCGTACCCTTCGCTGCTCTCAAAGGACCTGTAAAAGGCCCACCGTTAGCTCAAGACTTAAATTCAAAAGACAGAACCAATCACTTTCATTCATGTAACACTTCACCAATTTCCACTATGACTTTTTGGACACAACTCTAGAGATCCCTGAATTTTGTTCCCCTTGGGTATAGTCAACTTCAAAATACCCCATCTAATATTCCTGATCTTAATTTAACCGTAACCAGTCGATGTTTTTGTTGTACTCCCTGTGAGCTTTCCAACAAAACAAAAATCACGGCAAACGGATTTCGTCTGAGAAAGTTATGCCAGTTCAGGGTTTTGGGGCTAAAACAGGATTAAACTAGGTTAACAGGCAAACAGGAATACTCGAGTTACTTGGGTCATGCCCTCGTAATGCAATACTACACCCTAGTGTTTGTCCCACACTTGGCCAAAATTTAGACCATTATTTTTGCCTTAAAAATTTGACCTAATTTGCCCTTCTAACGTGTTTGCAAAGTCTGTCGGTCGCGATTGACAGGTCAGTCGTGATCGACGTGTCGATCGCGATTGACAGGTCCGTCGTGGCTGTCAGTCGCGATTGACTGGTCAGTCGTGATTGACACACGGCCAAAAATTCAGTCAATCGTGGTCAAAGGGTCGTTGACTCTGTCGATCGCGATTGATGTGTCGATCGCGATTGACAGGTCCATCGCGAAGGCTCGGTCAGTCGTGGTCAAACAGTCGTTGACTGTGTCAGTCGCGATTGATAGGTCCGTCGTGGCTGTCCGTCACGATTGACAGGACGATCGCAATTGATGGCTCGATCGCGATTGACACGTGTCACGCGTAGCTTCTGTCCGTCGTGGTCAATCGGTCGTTGACTCTGTCGGTCGCGATTGACAGAGCCGTCGTGGGCTGTCCATCGTGATTGACTGGTCGATCGCGATTGACAGGTCTGTCTGTCGTGGTTTGTCGATTGCGATTGACAGAGCGATCGTGATTGACAGAAATCTGAGGAATTTCAAGAAACTAAACACATTTTTGGGAAGCTCTAGGCCTGTAGGTCATGGATATGCACTTTGTTTAGCAAATAGAGCAATTTTTCTGTCGGTCGCGATTGACAGAGCAGGGCGACACAGAGACAAGACCGTACAGTTCCGTACTTGCGCAGAGTGTTGGGGATGGTGATACAACAAGAACCTGCAGAATGCTCAAAAAACATGCAAAAAACAACGCACGCAATATCGCTCTCTCTCACAAGTAGAATGAGGGAAATGAGGTGGAGATGGTGATATGATCAAAAAACTGAAATTTTTGCGATGATGGAAATGGAGGTGGAAGATGGTGATGATGATGATGGTGATGATGGTGGTAAGGTAAGAAAGAGAAAAAATAGGAAAAGTAAAGAAATTACCTACAACGCCAACGTCTCCAATCTACGTTTTACCATCACACGCTCGTCCTCAAAGCTCGATCCCCGGCAACGGCGCCAAAATTTGGTGTAGCTCAGTGATGAGTAGCACCTCCTTTAAGGTCAATCCGGGAAGACATGAGGATGGTATGAAGACCTCGAGCAAGTGGAGGCACAAGTGCGTGAGTGAGAAGCACACAAGTATGCACACACATACACGCACACGCGCACACACGGCAAGACAAAGAGTGAGAAGCAATGGAGTTCTTAGATTACTTTCAAAAAGCTCTTACAAGTTCATTTCAATTACAATCCACCCCCAAAAATGAGCTCTCTAGCTCCTTTTATAGTTTTTGACTAGCTTTGGCCCTGTTCAGACCTAGTGTCCGGCCTAGTTAAAAATTAGGTTCCAGGGCTTATTAGAGGGCTCAAACGAGATCTAAAAAATATGAAAATTGGCAGGTAGATACTTCTAAAGCTCCTCAAGCTCAAGGACTCCTTGACTTGCACAAAATGGAGCTACAAAAATACGAAATGATATTTACAATGGTTTTTAGTGATAAAAATCACTATTTGTGTAGGGATTTCCTCTATTGATTTGTCATACATACCTTTGAGCTCCCTACTTGCTCTGTCTTCTTGTGTGCTCAACTCATTGATGCCTGAAAAATTTAGATGGCCTACTTGCCAGATCTTCTTTGACTGCCATGTCTGCTTGTGCTGTCCCTCCGCTCTGACTCTCTTCGTCTTGTGGCTCCTTCGGTTCCCTGACTGCTGCCAACACCAAGATGCCAACAATCAGAGTGTTGGTAAGTGTGGCTGCATCAAAAAATTGGAATATGTACCAATTGGATGTCAAGAATGCCTTCTTGAATGGATGGATTTCAGAGGAGGTATATATGTCACAATCTCCTGGCTATGAGGATCCTAAGAAGGTAACATAAGTTTGCAAATTGAAAAAGGCTTTATATGGATTGAAGCAGGCACCTAGGGCATGGAATTACAGACTATCTACATACCTCCAAGACCAAGGATTTGTCATGAGCAAGGCAGATACTTCTCTGTTCATTAAGAGAAGTAATTCAGAGGTAATATACCTTTGTGTTTATGCTGATGACATCATCATTATAGGTAATGATGTCAATGGAATCAGAAATATCAAGAGTCAAATGATGAAGGAGTTCAATTTTTAGAGTCAAAACTATTTGAGTTCGGGTCACTTTCGGTGATCAGGGGTGAAGAAGGCACTAAAGCCCTATTGAGGTTTTCCTCTGCAGCAACATATTTGACTTAGATGACATTAGCTGGTGGGGGTGGCTGCTGAGCTAAAACAGGTTGAGGTCTCTGTTGAGCATGATAAGGATAGTTCTGAGGAGGCCTATAGTAATGAGGCTGAGCATTGTACTGACCTTGATACCTACCTGGTTGCGGGTATGCTTGCAGGTAGTTTTGTCTCACTGCTTGTTTGTTATATGGGCAGTCTTGAGCTGTGTGATTTGTGTATTGTCTCTCAAGCGTACAGTACTGGCCACTAGGGTTGGCTTGTGTTTGTGTTACATTGGGACACACATTTTCCATATGATCACCACCACAGGTGTAACAACCCTTATTTGTTGTTAACCTAGGCATCTGTTTACTAGAAACTCCTAGATTCTAGGCCACTTTTTCTGCTAGGCCTTCTATTGAGCTAGAGAGTTTTGAAGATGCTAGAGAGGAACAATATGAGTCCTTATAGATGCTTGAGAGTTCCAAGTCGTCCCTTAAGTTATCCTCAATGTCTATATAAATTCTTACACACTGCTCTAGCATTTTGGGTTCCTTCAAGTAGACATAGGAGCGTAGTTTAGAGCTCAACAAGCCATCTAAAAACAATGACACTTGCTTGGCCTGTGAGGGTAGCTCTTGTTGGGAAAGATGGATGGATGCTCCAAGAGACTAAGTAGGTACTGCTAAAACGTGCTTTGTACCAGCCCTCTTTTGCTTCAGACTTGATAAGTAGACATCCTTAGCTTTCCAATGACACCATAAAATGTCCTATGTCCTTTGGAAATGATGTGTGCAATGATTGAATCAAAATAGATAGCTTTGAAACTCACAAACTCAAGAAAACCTTCTATTTATGTCTTGACACCTGCTGGGTATTTTGCTCAGTATGACCAGCACAGTAGGAATTGGAAAAATTCCTTTTAGGGGTATCTAATTAGCTTAGTAAGCTAACTATTCCAAGTGGAATGATGTAAAAGGATAAACTATGCTAAGAGAAATCAATTTAGCAAGTTAAGCTATACCGCCGATTTTTAGGACTGTAGCAGAAATTGATCAGTGATCACCTCGACGCAGATTTCTCTGCAATGGCTGAATGGAATCTCTTCAAACTTTAGCAGCACGTAGATAACTTCAAGCTAAATCCACCAAGCTTTGAATCACTGCATTTGGTGAAGAATTGACCGAGATATGCACTTCACAAGTTGACAGACTTTTGTGTAGTATGACAGAGAACTCAGAAATGAACAATGTGAATGTATGTATTAATGAACACTTGTATACAAACCCATTGGCATGAAAGTCATTGCCTAATGGTATAGATAGGTGTGGGCTAGAGTGTAGGCCTCACACACACTCAGAATCACTAATGAGAAGCTCAGAAAATGATGAGTTCTACCCGCGACTTTTCAATGTCCATTTTTATAGGAATGAGTAAAAATTTGAATTCAAATTCAAACTTTTGGCTCCCTATGATCAAGCTCCTATATCCTAGGAGATATTTCTTCAATCAAAGAGGTACTTTTTTCCACGACTTTTTTGGTAGGTGATTACAAAAGATTCCAAGTCAATTTGACTTTTACAATGAGATAAAGTGGTAATTAACCACTAGCAATGGTTCCTATGCTTCTTCACATATGTAGAGTCTTTAAGATATCTTTCAAGCCAAATGTGCAGGCTTGTGATTTACACCAACAGCTCCCCCTCAAGCCAAACATTTTGGCTTGGTCTTCATCTTCAATCTTTAAGTATATCCTGCAATCCAATCATGGCTTTGAATCTGCAAAGTTTGGTTCCATCCAAAGCTTTAGTCAACAAATCTGCACATTGCATGTTGGTTGATCCATATGTCAGTTGAATATCTTTGCTTATCAACTTCTCTCTCACATAATGGTAATGGACCTCTATATGTTTGGTCCTAGCATGATAGATGGGATTAGCTGCAAGATGAAGAGAACTTGTATTATCTCCAAAGATTATTGGAGACCTAGTAAATAAACCCAATTCTGTATACAAAAGCTTAATCCAAATGGCTTCTTGTGTGGCATTAGCCAGTCCTCTATACTCTGCCTCTGTAGAAGACAATGCAATAGTTGGTTGCTTCTTTGCAGACCATGAAATTGGCTTATCACCTGCAAAAGATATATATCCAGAAGTGCTCCTCTTATCATCATTGCATCTTGCCCAATCTGCATTTGAATAGATCTTGATATCAATATCTGAAGTGTAAGGAAAATACAAACCATGGTTCTGTGTACCCTTGAGATACTTCAAGATTCTCTTGGCAGCCTCTAAGTGAGGTATCCCTTGCTTGTGCATAAATTTACTTAGCATACTAACTCCATATGCAATATCTATCCTTGTTAAGGTAGCATAGTTCAAGCTACCCACAATACTTTGATAACCTGTAATGTCATTGACTTCATCACCTTCATGGGCACTTAGTTTTAGGTTTACCTCCATTGGAGTTCTTGCTACTTTGGCATCCTGCAAATGAAACTTCTTTAACATGTCCTGAATATATTTTTTCTGAGTAATGTATATTCCTGAATTAGTGTAGACTAATTCAAGTCCAAGAAAATAGTAGACAGTCCACCCGCATATTACACAGAGTCACCAGAACATGTGGAAATATATCAATATGATAGTCCACCATTGGAACCTAGTTGGGAGCCCGATTACGCTAATGTGATGTACACAAACCCAAATCCACGGCCCCAATTAAGACAGCAAAGACCACAGGACCCTAGAGGACCATGCTTTAGGTACCAATGAGATCATTTCATAAAGGATTGACCACATCCTCCGATAGCAGGACAATCACAATAGTATAATATACAAGGCTTTTGTGCCGATTGTGGTAAAGAACACATCATCAAAGAGTGTCCTAAGAACCCTGCAAATGCTTCAAATGTGACACCGATCAACGTGATAGGTATTGTGCACAACGCAGATGGATCCAACCCTACATACGTGCCTATCCAAGCTATAACAAGAGCCTAGGTGCTCTTACAGAATCAACAGCTTAATCAGGAGAAAATATCCAGAACTAGTGAAGTTGGAGAATCTAGCAGTAAAAAGACGAAATCATGGAAAGATTCCACAGAGAGAATCAAGAGAAAATGGAGTAAGAGGATAAAAAAATTGGAAGGAAGTCTCAAGGAATCTAGAGCCAAAATCCTAGAATTGACTTCTCAAGAATCAAATGAGGAGAACCCAGCTCAGAGATCAGGATCAGTTTTAGCGGAACCCATACCAGAAAACCTAGACATGATGTTTCGTGCATCTCAGGCAAGATTAAAAGAAGGGGCCCCAGATGGCTGAAATGAGTAAGAATTACCCTCGAGAAGATTTAGAAATTGAGAGGATAAAACTTTGCATGAAGATGGTAGAATTAGCACAGACTACGTTCGAAGCCTGACATTATCTTAATTGGAATAACATGGAAAAACCTGAATTACACTTTCAAGGACTATTGGAGAGGCTAGAATACTTGATTCATAGCAAGGAGAAAAAGAATCCGCATAGGAATCCTATTGCCTTAGAGACATAGGAAAGGAATGCACCATCCCTGTCTCAAGCACCAAATATAGAGGGTGAAGACAACCTGTCTTCTATACATAAGTATTCCCATGAATTTCTAAGAGAAATCCAAGAAGATAAGTGGAGAAAAGAACAAGGAACACATCCTACTATTCAAGAAATAGATGACTTGCAGGAACAATTTCCCCAAGACATTCCCTCTATTTAGGATAAAGTAGAGGAGCAAATCAATTCCCTGAGCTTGCTACTACTCCCTCACAGATAGGATCACACAAGAAGGTACCAGAGATACCCGTAGAAAGAATCGGAGATGTAAGCGAAGGAGAGGAAGGCAACACTTATGTTCCCATAACCCATCAAGGCTACACCACGAAAGCCATCTTAGATTCAGGAGCCGGAGTAGCCATCACTACCACCGCTTTATGGAAACGTTGGGGCAAGCCAGCACTAAGATCTACTAGGATGAAGCTACAAATGGCTGATGGACATATAGAAAAACCATTAGGCTTACTAAAAGGGACCACATACATCACTATGTACAAGCTGCAATTTTGGGATAGCCCGAACTAAACCATCTTTTGGAAAGGAGGAATGTTGCATTTTGCCCAAAAATACAGCCTTCAGATACATGCTTACCAGGTGCCTCAAGTTTGGTCAAAGAGGACACCGTTTTAGATTTCTGCACACATAGCAAACTAGAAAAATTCAGATGACCAAAGCATGCATGCCAAAGCTTTGCATCTGACATAGCCTGAGAATCATGTACTGCCATGTTTCATTTACAGATCTTTCATAGTTTATGAGCTTATACAGCCCACCACATAAAATGCCAAAATCAATAATGATGTCACCATTTGATAGATCATGAACAGTACATCTATCATCAACAAATTTCACAACAAGCCAATCTTGGCTAATGCAGAAATTGATACTAGATTTTTCTTATTCCTTGGCACAAATAAAGCATCTAACAAAGTGAAAGAACTACCATCAGCAGTAGTCAAAATGATCTTACCAACTCCCATGATAGGATACGAGGAGTTGTTGGCGCATGCGACAGTATTCCCTATAGGGGCAGGCTCGAGTGAAGAGAAGAAACTACGTTGTGAGATAATATGTTTGGTTGCCCCACTATCAAGGTACCAAACATCTGAGTCTACTAGAGACATGCATTACTCATGAGAAGATGGGTAAAACTGCAAACGGTGGTAAACGTCCATTCTTCTTCCTTCACAAGATTAGTAGACTCTGTTTTTGGTGTAGAGGCCTCTGCAACAACCATTCCAGCCTCCTTTTTCTTTGCCTCTTTCACAGCCAGTTTTGGATAGCTCTTAATGACATGATCATTTGCTTTACAGTATTTGCAAAACAATTTCTACGTTTCTAGTTTCTTCTCATCTTTGTCTTCCTTCTTCAAATGTACAACATTAGCAAATTTTTTCTTACTAGTAGATGAGCTCCATTTACCTTTGCCCTTCTGACTAGTGAAGAAAACTTGATATGCAACATGCATAATAGACCTCTTCTGCCTAGACTGATCTTCTTGCAACAGAACAGAAACTAACTCCTCAAATGACAAGGCATTTGGATTGCCTTTCATCATCAAACGAAGAGTAGAAGAAAAACTCTGATATGAATCAAGAAGACCATTCAGAACAGTCTACACAAGTGAACTATCTGAAAGAACTTCATCACTAGAAATCATTTGTTCCTTCAAATCCTTGATCTTTGTTAAAAAACTGCCCATAGAATCACCTTTTTTCATATGCTCACTCTCTAACTATTTTTGGAGGTAAGCAACACGAGCTATCCCAAGCATCCTTAGCTGTTCTACAAGAGCAAATGTGACAAATAATAGCACGTTTGACAAACAAAGCTATCAATGCATGTGTCTGGGCATCTCTGCCATTCCAAGAAATTTTCTCTGCAATAGGTGCAGCAAAAACCATAGCATAAACAAGAATCTGCAGAATATCACCATTTTCAATACTACCTACATAAGCTTCAGTACGTGCAATTGTAATAGTTGCAGGTGTGATAGGACGTTTTTCAACACCCTGCACAACGTTCCATAGTCCTCTTGCAACCAATACATGTCGCATCATATAAGCCCATAATGGGTAGTTGGTACCATCCAACTTATCCTTAATAGCCAACATACGGAATACATCATTGATTTCAACCATGGCAGGTGAATAAAATACCTTGATGCAAAAAATTGATTGTATCTCAAAAAGTTGAACAGAACTGTAACATGATGATTCGTGTGGAAATGGTCATCTGCTAATGTGATTTTGATGCAGGGAAGTAAGAAAATCCCCAAATGAGGATGCCCGGAGCAATAAGGTGCAACCTACAGAGCCCTCAGCTATGTCCCACTTTTTGTGTGTGCACTGGGATAGAGCACAGGTCACCCTCTTCATCTCATCCACATGGTGGGAAAAGGTCTATGAGCTGGAGTTCACTTCATTATGGAGGCAAAGGCTATGTTAGGGAAGACTTGGGAGGCATGCATCATATGACGAATTTTGATGTGAATCATGTGCTGTGAGGGCTGCCATGTGCAAAATAGCTTCTTGCTACAATTGACAAGCACTTTCTATGTTGGCGTTTTGTCATCGATATTTAAACCAAATAAGGGAAAAAAAATACTTAATTGCATTGAAGAACTTGTGTGATCCTGGTATCAGACAACCATATCCTCCACATACAATATTTCTTCGACCAACATGTAAAGAAGTGATATGAAGAAGGGATGATTGTTGAGTGCAAAGGCTTTGAGGAAAAAGTATCCAGATTGTTTCAAACATCTTAATATTGCTGAGGAGGATACGATTGAGATATCTCGCTCATGTCAAATCAAGGATATTGAAGACCTAGAGTATTTCCATTGTCCCTCTGATGCCGCTGACAGAGGTAGTACAACAAGGGGGGATGCATGGTTGCCATGTGTGAAATGAAGGAGGTGTCAGGAATAAATGAGGAGTACCCCTTGAATGTACACACGTGGGAGAAGGCCCTCCTCAGACAGGGCTACCAGAGAAGGGATTTCTGGGGAGAAGGGTAACTTTCTCTCTTTGAGTTCATCTTCCTCAGAAAATGGGAGAGGGCCGAAAAGATTGAATCAAGCTTCGAGGGGGTTGGGGCGGTGGTCTGCCTAGCCTCATCAAACATCATCAGAAGCAGCAGGGGAAGGACGATGACTCTCATGTGGGTGGAATGCTCTATTATTATGCACGGGGGAGGAGGAGGCTGACGGAAGGAGGGAAGAGGAAGCAAGCTTAGGGGAAGGATCAGTCGGGGGAGGTATACATTCGGGGGGAAGACACCTCTCCTCCTACGAGCTTTGGGGGAACACGGTTGTGTTGTTGTGTTTTTGGCTATATGCAGGGCACGAGCATGAGAAGCCGAGAAGTATGCATCGATCAAGAAAGCCTTCACTGAGTAAAGTTTTGTTGTTCATATAGAGACACCATAGCTGCTATCTTCCTGTACCGGGTTAAAGAGAGAAGGGTGCAGCCAAAGAGAAAGGAGCTTTCTAATTCTTGGGGATTTTTTGCATGGGTGTGCAGAGACATATAGATGCGGATAATGATTGCTTCTTTCCCATTGAGGGGGAGACCCTGAGTGCCATGGAAGGGGCAAGGTATTGTCGTCCATGGAGGTGTTGGAGAGTCGTGTATTCTTCATCTGAGCTGCATCGCGAATGATGGAAAAGGGAGGAGGAAACGACCAACTGTAGTGACATAACAGGCAGAGGATTAAGGATTTACTCGCAACAGATGATGTACTTCGCAACCTTCTCTGTTGATGGATGATGACAGCCGGCTTAACACTGAAAGTAGGTACAAGTTAAGCGGAGTTCCATTGGATCAAGATTTTGTGCAGACCCCTTGCAGGTGCTAATCGTTGTAAGTTGCTATTGACTTTTACTATTCCAAAATGACTCCTCTGTTCGCATGAATTACCCTATGAAGGAGGCATGAACTCCATAACACTGGTTAATTTCATTTGTGCATCTCAACCATCTGCTAGGAGTTAACATCTTATGCCGGACTTTGGAATTTGTAACGTTTCGGTGCCATATAAGGAAAATAGAGTGCTGGGTATAAAAAATAGAAGAATGCACCCAACTTAATGGATGGCTTGACTTGATGGCTTGCGCTTTGGCTGAATTGATGAGGGGAAATGAGAGACTTGTGTGGCTATAGGTACAAAGGTGATGACCACAGGCATAATTTAAAGCTAGGGATTGCATGCATATGCGTATGTGCTATCGGCTATAGACTTAATGAACATATGTGAGCATAGAAAAAAGGGGGCTGAAGCAAAGGATTTTAGCGCATGGATCCAAGTTTTTAGCTCTGCGTTAAGCTGGAACGTGCAAGAAACAATTTCTTTAAAGTTTAAAGAATAAATATGCATGTACAGGAAAGCATCTCAATTATCACCCCCAATCGAGGTACTTCTGTTTGAGCTTAGAAAAATCAAAATCTCTCTGTCTGTATGATTGGGTGAAGGAAGTTCACTTTATGCCTGATAGATCCTTATGTGTCTGTTCATCAAGTTCTTTATACGTTCATATAGTTATGAGAAAGGAGGTGCGTGCATAAGAAGTCGTATAGTTTGAAATCTCGTTGATGAGGTTCGTGATTGTTTGCTGAAATAATATTCTTGGTTGTTTTGACTTCTGAAACATTGTCAATTAAAAAAAAAAAATTGAACGGGGACGGGACTTCCTGACCCAAATCTGATGACCAAGCATGTGCATGGCCCTTGCAAAGTTTGAGGGGGATACTCAAGTGCACATTTGAGGTAATATCAGTTGATGCATCGAAGTGCTATACACATGTTCGATGAAATAATCAAAGTGTGCACAAGAGAAGTTAGATGTAAGGGAAGGGGGAGTGAAGCAAAAAGGGGGTCGATAGGAGCGTGAGTGCATGTGTGGATGAACAAGGGTATGTGAGTGCAAGTATGAGTGAGTATCCGCGTATGAGTATTTGTGGGAGAGTGATCGAGTGAGCATGTGTGAGGGAGAGGAAGTGTGTATGTGAGGGTAAGAAAGGGAATGAAGAAAGTGTGTGAATGTGTGAAAGAGTGAAGGTATGTGTGAAAGTGCATGTGCTTGGGTATGCATGTGAGCACCTATAGGCGAATATATGGGAGGGTGTGTGCGTGTATGAGGGGGAGGAAGGAATGTGTGTGAGTACATGCGTGAAAGGGTGTATGTGCGTGCGATGGTAAAAAAGGGGATATGTGCATGATGATGCTTGTGAACGTATGTGTGTAAGGGGAAGTGAGAGAAGGTGAGTGTGGGGGATTGAGAAAGAGTGCATGAGGGGAAGGGAAAGGTAGTGTGTGTGCATGTCAGTGTGTAAGCTTGAGTGTAGGAGGACAAGAGTGTGTAGAGGATAAGTGTGTGGGTAAAAGAAATAAGAGCAAAAGGAAGCGGGGAAGAGCAAGTGAAAGAGAGAATGAGGAACTAAGTGGACTCGGAAGGTGTGAGCAAGAAAAGAGGGAGGTCCCGAGAGGAAACCACTAGAGTTGGATACCCCTTTGTGCATGTATTTGCCCGTATCCTCCATCAATACATTGGAGTGAAATTGTGGACTTAAGGAAACCAAAACTGACCTAGTATCAGAAGGGTTGGGCAAAATATCATTGTGTGTATGCACCCTCCCTTGGGTTTAAGGCCGTATCATTTTGGTGCGTTTGCTGGGAATTGGCTTAGCACATCTCATAGAGATTGCTACAAGTTTGCTTGGTGCCCCATTCTCGTGGCACAGCCAGTCGACCCCGGATTGGTTGCTTTGTTCTTGGTAAAGTGATGGCACAAAGAATGCAAGTTAGGGACTTTCAAAAGGTCGATCGGAGGATGATGAACTTCGAATGGACTAGAAGTCGAAGGGGGTTTGGATGCTCAATGTAAAGCCATGCATATGAATCTCACTGGGTTGGTCCAATCTCGAATTATCTTTGGTGTTGGTGTTGCGAGAAAGTCGGGCACATTGCAATGTTTTGCCCTCATGTGTCAAGTCCGTTGAATTTTGTCCCTAGATGCATAGAATGTGGGAAAAAGAAGCTATGCGAGCATGTGTGTCGTGCGAAAGAGGTTCCTGTTGAGGAGGATGTGGCAAAAGAGAGGATGTGTGATGTGATTTCTTGATGTGTGCTTGCTCTTTCTATTTTGGTTGTAGATGTTGTTATTGTGGTTTACTAAAGAAACGTTATAATATGTTTGATAAGTTTGTAGACAGGTGGACATGGCAATGAAGATGTGAGAAAATGGAAAAAGTTGGTAAGTGAATTGATTATATTTTGGTACTAATTACATGATTGGATGAGTATGATTACAGGTGCTACATTGAGGAAGGAGAGAATTGGTATGCAAGGTAAAGATTTGTATTGACTGAGTGCAGGAACAACTTTGCTCATCGGGGACGACTTCGTGAGCAAAAGGGGGGAGTATGTTACATGATGATTCGTGTGGAAATGGTGATCTGCTAATGTGATTTTGATGCAGGGAAGTAAGAAAAGCCCCAAATGAGGCTGCCCTGAGCAATAAGGAGTAGCCTACACAACCCTCAGCTATGTCCCACTTTTTGTGTGTGCACTGGGATAGAGCACACGTCACCCTCTTCATCTCCTCCACATGGTGGGAAAAGGTCTATGAGCTGGAGTTTACTTCGTTATGGAGGCAAAGGCTATGTCAGGGAAGACTTGGGAGGCATGCATCATATGAAGAATTTTGATGTGAATCATGTGCAGTGAGGGTTTCCATGTGCAAAATAGCTTCTTGCTACAATTGATAAGCACTTTCTATGTTGGCATTTTTTCATCGATATTTAAACCAAATAAGGGAAACAAAATACTTAATTGCATTGAAGAACTTGTGTGATCGTGTTATCGGACAACCATATCCTCCATATATAATATTTCTTCGACCAACATGTAAAGAAGGGATATGAAGAAGGGACGATTGTTGAGTGCACAGGCTTTGAGGAAAAAGTATCCAGATTGTTTCAAACATCTTAATATTGTTGAGGAGGATACGACTGACATATCTCGCTCATGTCAAATCAAGGATATTGAAGACCTAGAGTATTTCCATTTTCCCTCTGATGCCGCTGACAGAGGTAGGACAGTAGGGGGGATGCATGGTTGCCATGTGTGAAATGAAGGAGGTGTCAGGAATAAATGAGGAGTACCCCTTGAATGTACACACGCGGGAGAAGGCCATCCTTAGACGGGTCTGCCAGAGAAGGGATCAGGAAGGGATTTCTGGGGAGAAGGGGAACTTTGTCTCTCTCTCAGTTCATCTTCCTCAGAAAATGGGAGAGGGCCGAAAAGATTGAATCAAGCTTCGAGGGGGCTAGGGCGGCGGTCTGCCTGGCGTCATCAAACATCATCAGAAGCAGCAGGGGAAGGGCGATGACTCTCGTGTGGGGGCAATGCTCTATTATTATGCACGGGGAGGAGGAGGCCGACGGAAGGAGGGAAGAGGAAGCAAGCTTAGGGGAAGGATCAGTCAGGGGAGGTATACATTCAGGGGGAAGACACCTCTCCTCCTACGAGCTTTGGGGGAACACGGATGTGTTGTGTGTTTTTGGCTCTATGCAGGGCACGAGCACGAGAAGTCGAGAAGTATGCATCGATCAAGAAAGCCTTCACTAAGTAAAGTTTTGTTGTTCATATAGAGACACCATAGCTACTGTCTTCCTGTACGGGGTTAAAGAGAGAAGGGTGCAGCCAAAGATAAAAGAGCTTTCTAATTCTTGGGGATTTTTCTCGCGGGTGTGCAGAGACATATAGTTGCGGATAATGATTGCTTCTTTCCCACTGAGGGGCAGACCCTGAATCACTTGATGCATCGAAGTGCTATACACCTGTTCTATGAAATACTCAAAGTGTGCACGAGAGAAGTTAGATGTAAGGGAAGGGGGAGTGAAGGAAAAAGGGGGTCGGTAGGTGTCACTCTAGCACAATGGTGAGTACCAACGTGAGAAGATTCACCTCATAATTGTCAATCCGTGGAGACGTGAGGACTAGTATGAAGACTATGAGCAAGTGAAGGCACAAGTGCGTGAGTGAGAAGCACACAAGCATGCACACACATACACACACACGCGCACACAAGGCAGGAACAAGGAGAGGAACAATGGAGTTCTTTGCATTAATCAAAAGGTTTCTTACATAAGCTCAATTCACAAACAATCTAACCCCAAAAATGAGCTCTCTAGCTCTTTTTATAGTTTTTTGACTAGTTTTGGCCCTATCCAGACCTAGTGTCCGGCCTAGTTAAAAATTAGGTTCCAGGGCTTATTTGAGGGTTCAAACGAAGTCTAAAAATTATGAAAATTGGTACGATGGTACTTCTAATACTCCTCAAGCTCGAGGACTCCTCGGCTTGCACAAAATGGAGTCTATTCTACCAAAATTGGGATTTACAATGTTTGTGTAGTGATTAAAATCACTTGAGTTGTACATAATCCATGGGAAAAAAATGATTTGGCCTTGTTGCCGTATTGTGCATGACTCCTCTGTTACTTTGTATGCCAACACGCCCCCCTTCCTAGCGTCTGTCGCCCCTGACAGACCTTTGTTCTCTCGGGTGGTCGATATAATATTGGATGACATTGGTGGCCAGTTCATGTTCTCCTATCCTTAAGCCTCTTGCTAGATCAGCTTCCAATGCATCCCAATTTATTGCACCAGGGGTCTCTGGTTGCGGGGTGGTGTAGTACTCTGAGTACATTGCTTGTTCACAAGCAAAAAGTTGGAGCAGATGTGTTGGCTTTGGTGCAAAAATCTCCGAGTGATACTCCCAGAAACCTGATCTGAACATTTCTTCGAAGGTCTGTTTGTAGCAGGCAGGGAGGTATTTGATGCGTGCATGCCAGGCGTAAGCCACACGAATACTGGGGGTGGTGCTCATGTCATACACCAAGTCGTAATTTCCATTGCTAAACCCCGGGAGACGTACCTGTGGTGCGGCTGCATTTCTAAAAGTCTTCAGGACTACTTGCATCATATCTAAGATTTTAAGCATCATTTGCGCTGCTACATCTTGCATGGGCTTCAAGCGCGGCATCCAGTGGCGAATGGTTCCCATCATATATGCTACCCACGGTGGTCCCTGTGGTGGCGCAATGTACGGGTAGTTCAGCCATTCCTTGCATTGCTCGTTGTTCTGTACCTTGATATTGAATGCCTTCCAAGACCTGCGGCGTGGGACTGGACCGTAGCATGGATTGTATAGGAGGTGTAAAGGCGCGTTGTTCCATGTGCGTAGCATTTCTGGATATGTCTCTAGAAGTTTCTGCCGCCATGTGGGTTGACGAATTTTGCCTTTTTGCACCTCTGGAGGAAGGTCTTCGGGTTGAAATTGGGTCGCAAAGGTAGGAATCTGACCCGTGACTCTTTGGATTTCTGCATTATAATCAGCCAAGATAATATAATACGGCCTGTATTGGAGTTCAGATGAGAGGATCAGGCATCTCGATGACAGGTTCTTGAAGTAAGCCGATTGTAACACAGTTTCCTCTATGACCCTCATGGCCTGATTTTGCACTACTGTGCGCTCTTCGTGCGAACTCCCGATTTCCTCCACTTGACGTAGCCATGGGGGCCGTGGTGCCTCGAATGTGTCCTTCGCTTCTTCTGTTTGTTGGTCTCCTGGGAATGGTTGCGGATCGTATTCTTCGTCAAACGTTTGTTCCACAGGAATTTGCACAACTTCTTCGTCCGTGGGAGCCTCTGGAGGGGAAGATGTTCTCTCATATTGTAGTAGACGTGTTTGCAATTCAGTGACCTGTTTCTGGAGATCTTTTATGGCCTCTGCGTCTGTGAGAAGTGAAGCCGCGGAGGGGGTGGTTGGAGAGGCTGCTGTTGGTCCTTTTTGCTGTTCCTGCTTCAATTGTCCCAGTTCCTTCGATAGTTTATCATGTGCTTCAAGCAGCATGGCATAGTCTTCCAATATGATCTTGATATTATCGGGGGTCACTGCCTGGAACTTGGATGGGCTGATGGGTGCCCTCGGTGTGCTCTCAATAGCTGCCTCCAGGTTCTCTTGATTTTGTACTTGCAGACGTCGATTCTCTTCCTGAGCGGCCGCAAGATGGCGTTTGAGTAGAGCCATATTTCGCTGAAGCTTTGAGTTGCGTTCCAGCTGTGTCCGTAGGTGACCTTCTACCACCTGTATCGCTTCCTGATCTGTATTTTGTAACTGTACCTCCAATATGCCATGAGCTGCTTGGAGAGTTTGGAACTGTGTGTGGAGGCGAGCATTTTCCTCTTCTAGTGCCGCGAGGCGGTGCTGTAGTGTTTCTGAGTGCTCGTGCAGGCGTTCATTCTGTTGCTGGAGCTGAATGTAATCTGTCCTTAAGTTTGATATACATGCAAGCATGGTGTCCAATGCACTTCCTATAGATGAGTGGGTGGTGTTTACAGTGGGAGATGCATGGGAAGGGAATTGGGGATGGGGAAGAGTGAATGATGTGTCTATTGAAGTCGTGTGTGTGAGTGAAATTGGTGGAGGGGGAATGGGAGAAGGTGGAATCGTGGGGGGAGGTGCCGTGGGTGGTGAAATGTCCATACCTTCAGGAGTGGGTGCGAGTGTGGGATCTGCCATATACATTGGGATGGTAGGTGGTGTGTGTGTGGAAGTGGTGAATAGGTGTGAAGTGGGGTGGGGAGCTGAAAAGGAAGGAAATGGTTGAGACCCTGGTTGAAAAGTTCTAGCAAGGAGGTCATGGAGGGATTGTAGAAATGGAGAGAGAGAGGCCGGGGGTTGAGGTCGTAAATTGGAGGAGGGCGCTGGGTTGCATGGTAGCAGGGAAACCCATGAATGTGGATCTAGGGTCAGGATGACCTCTGGCTGAGGGCATGGGGGATGGTTGCCCTAGGGCAGGCTCTATGAGCGGTTCGGTGGATTGTGTATTGATGGGGGTTGCTTCAAAGATTGGGTTATCAGTCGTAGAGAATAGGGTGGAACTAGAGATGGGAGTACGGAAGATGAAGGTTGGTTCGGTGGGTTGAGTGGTCGAGGTGATTTCCACTGTTTCTGCTCTAGGGGGCGAGGGTGGGGGTGTGGGTGGTTGTGGCTCTCTGGACTCCTCATGGGTGACTGGGTGCTCTTGGCTAGCCGTTTCGGTTGCTTGGGAGGTTGTCCTGATGGGTTCAGATGTACTAGTTGGCCCTTCTGCAATTGTGATGGGAATCTGGATATTCTTACCTGAGCGTGGTCGTGTCTGGAATCTTCGTGGATCATATTGAACTGGAGACCTCCGAATGGCAGTGCGCACTGCTTCCACTACCCCATATGTTTCTGCCATCAATAAGAGACCTTCCCTATACTCTGAGTCAACTCCTGCTTCTTCCAACAACTGAGTCATGAGTACTCTGCTACTCTGTTCGGTGAGTAGTTGTTGCGATCGCACTCTTTCCATAATCTGATACAGCCTTCGGAGTTCTGCTGTATAGGCTGGGGCTTCAGTGGTCTCCTCTTCATACGCTCCTTCTTCTTCTAGGTGTCCTTGTTGTTGACCTTGCTGAGCGTCACTCCAATGTACATGTCGACCGTCTGTAGACTTTCTTCTTCTTCATGAGGATGTGCCTTGCTCCTCTGCCTCTGAATAAAACTCCACATCAGAGAATTGTGTACTTTGTAGGAACGCTTCGAAGTCCTAGGGGTCCATTCCTTCAGTATCTCCAGTGGCAGCAAATTCGAATTCAGGTGGAACAGGAGGAGCCGATGGGGTAGCTTGTGTCGTAGTTTCAGATCCCGACCTGGGTATCCTAATGGTAAAGGGAGGTACAGTGGCCTCCCGTCGTGGCGATACCTCAGGAGTAGTCAGAACTTCCCTTGTCTGGACACAAGGGATCGCACCCCTCATGCGCTTGGATTGATGTGTGGACGTCTTGAGCCTTTTAAACATTTGTAATTGTGCCCAAGTTAAGGCACGTTCAATGGGGACATCGTATGCTAGGCACCGGTAAATAATGTGTGTGATTGCACAGCATCCGTTCACCACTAATTTCCTAGAAGACCGTTTGTTTGCTTCATACAATTGATCTATAATCCATACCGGTAGCTTAATGGGTAACGCACCTGCTTCCGCTAAGTAGAGAGCGAACCAGATTCTCTTGTGTGGTTGTGTGAATCGGTCTTGGCGGAGAAAGGCGAAATGTTGCATGCACATGCGGAGAGGGATGGACACATTTGGGGTGAGTGTTGCCATGTCTTTAAGCTTCAATAGTTTCCTATCCTTCATGTTAGTGGGAACAAGAGCATCCTTTTCAGAGGGTACATGCGTGCCGTGCATATTCAAAGCGTCGCTTACCAACTCCACAGTAAGTTCAAACCTCTTCAACTCGTTGTTGCCCAGCAAGGAGGGAAGAACAAATGATCCGGGTTTGTCCTTTTCTTCATTAGCTTGTAATGTGGAGACCAAATAGTAACATCGGAGGAGATCGGGTTTAGGTAGTGGGGCTTCAAAGTATTCTGCCAGCCCTGCTCGTTGCCATATGGTCTGGAGATCCTCGGTGTTCTGTAAAGTCTCGAACTCCTTGGAGAAAAATTGGAATCGAACCCATGATCTGTCATACTCGCACTTAGACTCCCATATATACTTGGCCTCTCCTAATGGACCTGGCATGCCATTGAACCAATGAGAATTGGCATGGACTCTTTCCGTGATCCCTGTAGGTGGATCCGACACCGGGATTTGCTGAAGATGCTGTAGCTCCACTGGTCGTTCAGTTGGTGGCACATCCACAGGTAGACTATCCACATCAATTCCTGCAGTAAGTATCCCTACTTGTGAGCCCGATCCTGTCGCTTCTGCCATTTTACTTCTTGCCTTCTGATTCTGTAAGAATATAGAATCATGTGTTAACATCGTAATGGACAGAATAAATCCGTTGTTGTCCCCGTTACAACATTAACATGAGGTAGATGGTGAGTTAGTGGTTAGTAAGTGCACGAAGACAGTGTGTGTAGTTAATGCTTGGGTATTCCTAGGAGACTAATGCAGTTAGTAAGTGGGGTGAATTTACAAATTGGGGTCGGGGGGTTTATTACAGGTCTTAAGCTGCCAAATGCAGTGGATGGGTTTTTCCCTTGGTTTCGTAGAGACGCTAGAGAACATTATAGGTGTATCAGCTTGAACATGAGGCCTTTTAGGGACCCATTTACAAATGATTCTGTTCGTGCTCATGGGCCTTGGTATGTTCGTGAGTGTTGAAAACGAGTGGATGCCGGTTGTGCGAGTGAGTGGGTTACGCTGGATAGGTTGTGGCTTCGGCGTAGCTATTTGTGCCCGCAAGCAAGCCTTAGGCACCCAAATTTGTCTTGATTGTGGGCTAGCCTTCATCGACTTCTTGGGCACCCAAATAGATTTCACGTCAGCAAAAGAATTTCCGAAAGACTTCTTATTAGTGACGTGTTGTCGGTTACTAATAAGAGGCTTTGCCCGTGTGGTTGGCTTGAGTGCAGCCGGGTGTTCGCCTTTCCGCACCCACACTTGGTTTACTTGCTGAGATATTTTGCTGTGCAGGTACTTTTGATTTCCGGCATAGGTAGTATTCTGCTTCTTCTACCTTTGTTCCACCTTTGGTTGCTGCCTCCTTCTGGCCTTTGGGAAAGAAGGGAGTTCCGTTGCATCCCTGACTCCTTTTTTGAGAATATCATTCCTCTGCAACACATAGTTTTGGACAAGAACAGCATGGTCAACTTCATGTGCACCCATGGAGGGACCAGGAGTCTGTCCCTTTCTTAGTTCCTTGAGTGCTCCATTATCTAACTCTACTGTAATTCGACTATGATTGACCCATACCTGAAGAAGTCCACTTCTTAGGTTTAAGTTGACTGCTTGGTCATAGATCCAGTCTTGACCCAAGACAAGAGGTTCAGTGAGATCATCATCTTGACACACTAGTACTTTAACTGTCATTGCCTCATCATGAATGTAGAGGGGAAGTTCCACCTCGCCCATGCAAGGGGTTTCCACGCCTCCCAATCCTATGAGATATGCTTCCACAGGATTGACAGTTAACTGCAACTCTTGACAGTAAGACAATTTAACAGCACTAGTGGCTGCACCTGAGTCAATCAAGGCTCTTACGGTCCTTGCACTCTTTCCTAGTCCTATATGTAGGGTTATGAAAGGACGTCGGTCAATTATCCTATGCGAGCTTGTTCCTGCGACTTCACACATGGCCATAGGATATCCTTGATCTGCATAGTCATCTGTTCTAGTCTGATCTCGGCCTTGCCTTCGTAACTTCATCCTTCTGATGCGTTCTAAAGCTTCTGCTTGAGCTTCTTCTCGAATTCGCTTTTCTTCCTCTTTGCGTTTCTTAGCAGTGTTGAGTCGGCTGAGCATTTCCTCCGTGAGGGGTTCCTGATACAACTTGACTCTGTAACCGCTAATATAGTTTGGGAGAATATCACCCTCTAACGTGGCTAATTGTACTGCTCCACTCGTGGAGATCCTATTGATAATCATAGGTCCGTAGCCTCTCTTTTCTAGCTTCCTTGCGTGTTGTTTCAGTGTATAGACTAAAACTAGATCTCCTGCTTTCAAGCCTTTATCCTTCACATGGGCATCGAAGTATGCCTTCTGTCTCTTCTTGGCTGCATATATTCCTGCAGCGGCTCTCAGTCTTGTTTCTCCTAATCGTTCAAGATCAAAGATCCTAGAGGAGAGTTCATGACCTGTCCATTCGTGCTCTTGTGCTACTCTCAATGTAGGAATCAAGAAGTCTAAGGGTAGCACAGCGTTTTGGCCAAATACCATCTGAAAGGGGGTGGCTTGGAGTACCGTTTTGTAGGCGACTCGGTATGCCCAAACAGCATGATGTAGCTGTTTGTCCCAATCAGAGCGTTTAGTGTTTACTAATTTTGTCAGTACATTGCATAAGATCTTATTGGTGCTCTCAGCTTGCCCATTAGCTTGAGGGTGATAGGGGGCAGACTTCTTGTGTATTACCAAGAATTCTTGGAGTAGATTTTCAATCACTTCATTTAAGAAATGAGTGCCTCTATCACTTACAAGCTCTATAGGTAGCCCGTATCTTGTGAATACATTCTCAAACAAGAATTTGGAAGTTGTTTGAGCATCGTTCTTTGTCGTAGCCTTTACCTCTACCCACTTGGTGAGATAATCTGTTGCAACAATGATGTATTCCGCATGAGAACCTTTAGCTGGGGGATTAATAGGACCTACGAAGTCTATTCCCCACTTAGAGAATGCACGTCCACCCATCATAGGTTTCAGTGGCATCTCATCTTTGCGTATAGGATACTGAGTCCTCTGACAGACATCACACCGTTTCACATAGGTATGTGCATCCATGTGAAGGGTAGGCCACCAGAAGCCCGCAAATAGTATTGCCTTGACCACCCGATCCGGTCCAAAATGTCCTCCTGCTACACCTTGGTGAGCGGTTTCTAAGATCTTCAGATATTCACTTTCGTGTACACATAGTCTCAGGTAACCATCTTTACCACGCTTATATAGATTATCACCAATGAGTGAGTAATCCAGGGCTTCCTGTTCTAAACTCCTTTTCCTCGCCAGAGTCATGTCTGGAGGGAATGCTTTCGTCTTTAGGAAGGATACTAGTGGTTCACTCCAATCTGGCACAATGGATACTTGATAAAGAGTGGCGTGTTCCACAGGTGGCTTAGTGCAACAGATTGGGCATTCCTTTCACAACTTTTGGACATCCGCTTCCATAGTTGGCCAATGCACTCCGAATCTCTTTAGTGTCTGTAAAGTTCGTTGCTTTGAATGGTGTTGCTCTAGTGCACCTACATGTGCTAATTGCAACCATTTAGCGTACTCATCCTCTTCTACGCAACAAGCCAAGATCCCTTGATCTGTGTGCTTGTACATGCTTCCTGCCATGATGTGGTACTTTTGGGCTTTTACGACCTCTCTATTCCGTGTGTTTACCACTAGATGGTTAGGCCCGTATGTCAATACTGGTACCAATGGCTTAGCCCACTGCAGTACCACTTCCAAATTAAACAAGTAAGCATCAGGAAGGTCATCTGACACTCCTTGTGGGGCTTCTCCCGATGTGAGCCTAGAGAGATGATCAGCTCTCAAATGAGTCCTACCTTTCCTTACCACAACTTCAAAGTCATATTCCATGAGCAAGAGAAACCATCTCACTAATCTTCCTGTATTGCATGGCTTGTTTACGAGGTATAGCAATGCCTGATGATCAGTAAAAAATTTAAACTTATTTGCAAGCAAATAGTGTCTAAATTTCTTAACTGCATATACCATGCCTAATCCCTCTCGCTCTGTAGTGGTATAATTCCGTTCAGCTGCATTCAACTGTCTACTGGCATAGGCAATTGGAAGATCCATATTACCTTCACCAGTAGGTTGTGCAAGCACACATCCAATGGCATAATTGGATGCATCCACGTGAACATGGAATGGTTTATTCCAATCTGGTATGGTCAAGATTGGTGTTGAACATAATCTTCGTTTAAGCTCCTGGAAGGAATTCTCACATTCATCCATCCACTCAAAGTTTGTCAGAAGTCCGTACATGGGCTTTGCAATGACAGCATACATGTGTATAAATCGTCGGTAATAGCCACAATGCCCCATGAAAGCTTGTACTTCCTTGACATTCTTTGGCCTAGGTAGCTCTGCTATGGCTCTCACTTTCTCCACGTCAGTAGATATGCCATTCTTTGACACTACGTGTCCTAGAATCTTGCCTTGCCTGACCATAAAAACGCACTTTTCTGGGTTCAGGCAGACTTGATATTCTCTACATTTGTCAAAGATTTGTCTGAGTTCAGGGATATGGGTTTGTCTAATGTTGGAATGAGCACAAAGATCATCAACGTAGACTTCTAAACTCTTTCTCAGGAACTCCTTAAACACATGGCACATCAGCCTCTGGAAGGTAGCTGGTGCATTGGTAAGCCCAAATGGCATTACTCTAAAAGCAAAAATGCCCCATTCTGTGGCAAAGGCTGTCTTATGCTGATCCTCTGGGGCTATGGCTACTTGATTGTAGCCCGAAAATCCATCAAGGAAGCTGTACACTTCCTTGCCTGCCACTCTTTCTAAGAGATGTTCTGTGATGGGAAGCGGATAGTTATCTCGAATCGTGGCTGCATTAACCTTTTTCAAGTTAATGCACACACGCAGCTTGCCATTCTTCTTGGGCACCACTACGATGGGGGATACCCATTCAGTGTGCTCAATTTCATAGATAAATCCAGCTTCAACCAATCTATCTATCTCCTCTTTGATCTTAGCAGCGTAATTATCGTTATAAGTATAGGGCTTTTGCTTAGAGGGTTTAGCATCTGAGGTCATGGGGATAGTGTGTGAGCATATATCGGGGTCAACACCTTTCAAATCCTTGTAACTCCAAGCGAATACATCTCTGTATTCTGTTAGCAAGGCTATCAACGCATGCTCTTCTTCCTCTGTTAGGTCATGGCCTATGTACGTGCATCTCTCCTCTCCTTCTTCTAGGGCCACTACTATTTTCTTGGTGGTTTCTTTGTTATCATAGGCCTCTCCTGATTGTGCCTCTCGTTTAGGCATTCTTATCATGACTCTCCTGTCATCTATCTCATACTTCTTAAAATTTTCTGGGACCTCAAACAAAGATTCTTCCTCTTCTTGTGAGGCTTCTCTCTTCTTTCGTTTCTTTCCTTCTTCCTTCGGGGTCACATGTGTTGCTAATCTTACATCATTTGTAACCTCTCCATGCCTCTGGGGTTGAAATTCTACTTCATGGAAGTATTCTTCATCTGATGCAAATGGTGGGTCCATAATGATTGACTCTAGATCGGAGTCACTTGCATCCTCAAATGCATCAGGGCTAGGTTCGCATTCTTCTAGAACTGCCTCTCCCATGATTGGCTCTATGGAGAAGACTGAAATGTCATAGCCATCCTCATCACAGTGAGGTGTCCATTGTTCTTCATTGATGGCTACGTCCATTGTTGCCAAAATTTCTGCCCAACCGTGAGGTTCAAATTCTTCGTCTGGAAAAACTACAGGTGCATAGGCTGGGTCTTGGATTGATCTATGGGTTTCTTTCGCACCTACCTCTCTGGCTTTCTCTCTCTTCTCTTCTTCTACTGCTACCTTGCACATCCATAAGTGAGTGTCTTCATGCATCCATGAGGATCCTGACCCTACGGAATGCACCGAATCTGTATCATCTTTGGCTCTATGGATGGGATTCCATTGGATAGGAGGGACATCTCTATGAGAATAATCCTTGAGATTGACTTTGGTCGTAACACCTAAGTGTTGCAAGTACAAAGAATTGGTTCCCCAGTCCTGTACCACTTGCAACTGTCGCATAAATGGTCTTCCCAAAATCATCTCATAGGCATGATTTTTGCTGAAGTCACATATGGCAAATGTATGCTCAAACTCGACACCACAAGTGGTGAGAGTTATTCCTTCTAGCAATCCTAGGGGTCTCTCTATGTGACCATCGGCCATCTGCAATTTCATTCTCGTTGGCCTGAGTGCCGGCTTGCCCCAACGCTTCCATAGGGAAGTAGTGGCAATTGCAACTCCTGCACCTGAGTCCAAAATTGCCTTGGTGGTGTACTCCTGGTAGGTGATGGGAAGATAGGTGTTCCCTTCTTCACCTTCACACATATCTCCTATCTTATCCAAGGGAATTTCTGGCACTGTCCTATGGGATCCTACCTGGGAAGGAGGTTTTGCTATCTCTGGTACTTGTTTGGCTACATGTTTCCATAATTCAGGTCTAACCTTGAGTAGCTCTTCTAACTTGAGATTACACTGCACGCTAGTGTTCTTCACTACCTCTGTGTTCCTAGGTATGACTGAATCTTCGTTTCTTACGATGACTGTAGGTGCTCCTATACAGGTGGACTTTGCTTCCCATGGTCCTGTGAAGTGGGGTAACTCTTGTATGGAATTAGATTCAAAGTCCAATCTCTCATGAGATTGAGTACTCTCATGTTCCCCGTAAATAGATGGGATGTCTTGTGGGAATTGGTCGTGTGCATCATCCACAAGTTCAAAGGGAGGGGCGACTTCACTTTCGTTATCCCATTTGTCTTCTTGAATCTCTCGTAGGAATTCTGGTGCAAACCGATTCATAGAAGAAGAAGTGTCTGGCTTCGTAGAATTAGGCGCATAAGCAACCTGGGAAGGAGGGCTTATTCTATCGTTGGCTCTCTCCTCGTTCTCATGGATGGCTGGAGCACAAGCTTCCTGGGGATGGTTACTTATTCTATTGCTTTTCCGAACAGGCTCATACGCTCCCTGAGAAGGAATGTAGGCGACCTGTGGAGGTACGCAAGCTTTCGAGGGAGGCTCGTGTGCCTTTTGGGGGGAAAGATAAGCTTCTTGTGGAGGCACATGGGCTTCCTGAAGAGGCTTGCTTATCCGTTCTCTTGCCCTTTCCTTTCTTTGAGGGGCAGGTCCCTTTTCTGATTGTGCAATTAGTCTCTCTATTCTTTCTAAGGAGGGGAAGTTGTCTGGTTTAGTGGAATTGGCCACATAAACTTCCGATGGGGGATGGTTCATGTTTTTGCTTGCTTTATCTTTCTCTTGATTTTTTTCTTCCTTGGCAGATCTTGCAATTATTCCCTCTAACTTCTCTAGGAATCCATCCAAGTGTAATTGCGTCTTGGCTGAGCCCGAGTAATTGAAAAGGCGACTGGCCTCAAACATAGTCTGAGCCAATGCGACCATTTTCGCGCACAGCTTGGTTCTTTCTATCTCTAGGTCAGCTCTGGGATAGCACTTGTCATGATCCATGACGTTTGGCCCTTCTTGGATTCTGGCCTGATATGCTTTAAGCATCATGTCTATGTCTTCAGGAGTGGGATCAGCTAATACTGATCCTGTTTGGGGTGGTGGGTGGGTTACGTGGGGTGTCTTAGAGGGTGGAGGGATGAAGGGTGATGGGGATGGTAGCGGTGGGAATGTGTGAGAGTGCGGTTGAGATGTGATCTCTATGATTTTAGCCTTGGTTTCTCGTAGACTTTCCTCAAGTTCACTCATCTTCTTTGCCCATTGCCTTTTCATGCGTTCGCGGCTTTCTCTCCAAGCTCTTGTTCTCTTTTTATTTTGGCTCTCAGTATCGCTAGCGTCTGGGCTCTTTTCCTTGCCTACCCCTTGGTTTTGCTGCACTGCTTGAGCTCTCGTGACTACCTGTACGGGTGTAGTGGAAGTAACACTTCCGCTGGAATCTACCACTAACTCAATAACATTGATAGGCGTGATTTTTGGCATATTAATGGGGTTCTTTGGGCAATCTTGTAAGAGATGCTCTTTTCCACAATCTTGGCAGAAGCCTTGGATCGTCACTGACTGGTTTTGTGTAAGTGGAGATAAGGGGCAATCACGAATGAGATGATCTCCTTGGCATTTGTAGCACGGTCCTCTTGGGAATGGAGGTCTTACTTGCCTAGGTTGAGGCCTAGGGTTGGGGTTTGCATACATGACGTTCGTGTAATCTGACTCCCAACTAGGTTCGTTTGTCTCTTCGCTATAATAGGACTCACCATGCTCAGGAGACTGCATGTAGTAGGCGTGGGGGCTATCAACATGTGTAGAATCAAAGCTATGGTCGCTCCGGTCACTTTCAAAAAGCAAGGATGTTACAGGGACTATAGCTCTATTCAGGTTCTCTTCTGCAGAAGTATACTTTACCGGAATCACATTAGCTGGGGCTGGGGGTTGTTGTGCTAGCACAGGCTGAGGCCTTTGTTGGTTTTGATATTGAGGTTGGAAATTTTGTTGTGGCCTGCCATATGGTTGTGGAGGGTACGGGTTCTGGTATCTTCCCTGTTGAGGGTATGGCTGAGGGTGGGGTTGCCTAACTGCCTGCTTGTTGTATGGGCAATCTTGTGCGGTGTGATTGGTGTATCTCCGTTCTATGGTGCAGTACTGGCTACTAGGATTTACTTGGGGCTGAGCCATAATGGGGCAGACATTCGCCATGTGGTCACCATCACAAGTGTAGCACCTTTTCACAGGGGCAAACCTTGGGATTTGTTTACTAGTTACCCCTAATTTCTGAGCTACTTTCTCTGCGAGTTCCTCAATTGATGTGGATTGCGTGGAAGAGTGACTAGATGCACTATCTGAATCTTTGTAGATTTTGGAAAGCTCTAGTTCTTCCCCCAGGTTATCTTCAATGTCGATGCACATGCGTACACACTCTTCTATAGTCCTAGGGTCTTTCAGATACACATAGGATCTTAATTTCGTACTTAGCAATCCATCAAGGAATAAGGCTACTTGTTTGGCAGATGTGGGTAGCTCCGAAACAGGACATCTTTCAAGGTATTGCCTAAATCTTCTTCCTGCAAGTCTCACAGTCTCTTGAGGGGTTTGCTTGAAGCTGTGAATCAGTGAGGAGGTATTGTGTCTTATGCTACTCTTGGAGAATTCAATAATAAATGCTTCTAGGAGTTGGTCTATGCTCCTGAACTGGCGCTCATCCAATGGCTGAAACCATGTAAGTGCTGTGTTCCTAAGGGTTAGACCGAAGGCATTGTACTGCGTGAATAGATCCTCCACTTGTTCAGCTCTCAAGACTTGCTTGAACTCCACCACATGATCATAGGGATCTCCTGTGCCATCAAAGTAATTCTTCATGGACTTAACTAACTGAGTCGGTCTCAGAGTTCTTGCGTGCTCTCTAGGTCTCGGCAGAGGGAATCCATCCACATTTCTTTGGTTCCTGTGAGCTCTAAGCACCTCAGGTTCTACCCTATTCGTCTCCGTCCTCGTTCTTTCTCTGCCCACTGGATTGGCAAAGCTTACTTCTGGTCTATCTCTACTTCTGTCTCTTTGCATTCCATGAGCTTGGGATGTTCCAGCTACAGGGTGACCATAGGATACATTCGATCTTGGTTGAGGAAAAATGAATTCACCCTTCCAAGTGTAAGCATGCCTATCATTTTCTGTCACCACAAAGATCCTTTCCGAAGTGTGATCTAAGTAGGTCACTCTACCTGGGCTATCCGGATCCTTAAACTCATAGATCATGATAGTTTCTATATCAGTTGGCTGATTAGATTTATACCTCCAGAAGGCTTCGTCAGTTTCTCGATTGAGGAGCAACTCTATGCTCTTGTTGTCTTGGGGAACCCACTCAGGTGTGATAATCCTAGTGAGAACAGATTTGCCTCGGGGTGTTCTAGGTTCTACTCCCATGTTTCCTTGTTCCAAGTCACCTAAGTCCGCTTCTGAGATTACATTTCCAAATTCATGTGTCCTATCTGGGTGACTGGTGACTACGTATATGGTTCCTTCTTTGTCCAGGTATGCACCGTTTTCAAACTTGACAGCTGGGTGCTCTAGTCCTATGGATTGGTCAGGGTTTTTAATCTGGACCACGGATCTTCCTAGGCCGTCCTCATAGATGCTAGCACCTAATCGGTTGGTCCTAAGGTATTCCAACTGTGTTTTGTAAGGGCCTTCTACCCTGTACAAGTAAGGCACACCTGAACTTCCCGTAGGTCTGTCCATGCCTTGAGACATCTCTGACTCACTGGTCTCAGAGCTAGGGTAGTACGAGTGGTGGCTCAACTACTGGGCCCAAGACCTAGCAGTGTGGTTAACACTAGCCTCTGAAGATCTAAGGCTTTGTCTCTCCCTTACTAGATGTCGTCCTGATCTAAGGTTCATATGCCTATCTAAGTAGTCCAATTCTTTGCCTAGAGTACAACCTCGTTGCTGGTTTCTTTATATCAGTCGCTTGGTTCTTTTTATGTTGATTATCGTGTTTAAGGTCTTGTCTGATATCACGTCGTCAGGAATATTTGAATGTTGTTTCGCACTTACAGTTGATCATTCCACGTTAAGTTCTTTCCCTTTAAAATTCTCGACAGTACAAGGATTATGCCCTTAGCTTGAGCTTGAAAGTTTAGGTATACTTCAACTTGATAGTGGCCTATCGTCGCCCTGACTTACTCCTACTTCTAATCGTTCTTAGCCTAAGCTAGGAATTGACGAAGAGGAGTTGAGAGTATTCCGACCTTTCTTGTTGAATCTTGCTCTTTAGTGCTCGAGAAGTTGATTCTCAAGTTTGCGCAAAACCCTTGCTTGGACGCTCTCAATTGCTTCTCAATAGTCCTGCATCAGTCTCAAGATTAGCTCCAAGTTGACCTTTCAATTGACAGACAATTTATTTTAGACACTTTTTTAATGACCCTTGTTCCCCCTTTTGTGTTGCTAGAAATTTCCTCTAGAGCTCCCTTGGTGTTTCTACCCCTCCGTGTAGTATATGCCACGAGCTTTCCGACAAGCCCTAGAGCTCAGAAAATGGATTTCGTATGAAAAAGTTATGACCGTTCAGGGTTTAGGGGGTTAACTAGACAAACAGAACCTTTCAGGGGTTTTAATGCGTTTTTCTAAGGCCTTTGTAAGTGTATGAGTACTTGAGAGTGCAAATATGCCCAGAATTTAGCCTAAATTTCCAAAAAATTTACCCCTTAATTTTTGCCAAAAATGTCTGTCTGTCGCGATAGACGGTGTCTGTCGCGATAGACGCTGTCTGTCGCGGATTTCTGTCTGTCGCGATAGACGGTGTCTGTCGCGATAGACTGGTCTGTCGCGATAGACGGTGTCTGTCGCGATAGACGGGGTCTATTGTGGATTTTTGTCTGTCGCGATAGACGTGGTCTATCGTGGATTTCTGTCTGTCGCGATAGACGGTGTCTGTCGCGATAGACGGGGTCTATCGTGGAATTTTGGTCTGTCGCGATGGACGGTGTCTGTCGCGATAGACGAGGTCTATCGTGGATTTCTGTCTGTCGCGATAGACGGTGTCTGTCGCGATAGACGTGGTCTATCGTGGAATTTTGGTCTGTCGCGATAGACGGTGTCTGTCGCGATAGACGGGGTCTATCGTGGAATTTTGGTCTGTCACGATAGACGGTGTCTGTCGCGATAGACGCTGTCTGTCGTGGGTCTCTGTCTGTCGCGATAGACGGTGTCTGTCGCGATAGACAGTGTCTGTCGCGATAGACGGTGACTGTCGCGATAGACTGAAAAAACGCAAATTTTTGAGAAACTTCTAGTGATTTAGAGTGCCCTAATGATGTAGGTTACCGTGCTAAACATGCATTCATAAAATTTTAAGTTTTTCTGTCTGTCGCGACAGACAGAGGTCGTCGTCCCGGGACCTGTGCAGAGCCTGTCGTACCTGCACACACTGCTAGAGGAGGTGGTACAGCAAGTTCCTGCAACAAAAACTCCAAAACACACCAAAAACAGATAGCATGCAAGCTCTCTCTCGCTCTCTCTCACAATGAAATGAGGGAAATGAGGTGAGGGGTGTAATATGACCAAAAAACTGAAAATTTTTGTGGAGATGGAGATGGAGGTGGGAGATGGTGGAGATGATGATGGTGATGATGGTGATGCGAAAGTAAGGAAAAAATGAAGAAAAATTAAGAGAAAGAAGGATGTTACCTATAACTCCAATGTCTCAACTCGACGTCTTACCATCACACGCTCGTCCTCGAAGCTCTCTCCCCGGCAACGGCGCCAAATTTGGTGTCACTCTAGCACAATGGTGAGTACCAACGTGAGAAGATTCACCTCATAATTGTCAATCCGTGGAGACGTGAGGACTAGTATGAAGACTATGAGCAAGTGAAGGCACAAGTGTGTGAGTGAGAAGCACACAAGCATGCACACACATACACACACACGCGCACACAAGGCAGGAACAAGGAGAGGAACAATGGAGTTCTTTGCATTAATCAAAAGGTTTCTTACATAAGCTCAATTCACAAACAATCTAACCCCAAAAATGAGCTCTCTAGCTCTTTTTATAGTTTTTTGACTAGTTTTGTACCTGTCCAGACCTAGTGTCCGGCCTAGTTAAAAATTAGGTTCCAGGGCTTATTTGAGGGTTCAAACGAAGTCTAAAAATTATGAAAATTGGTACGATGGTACTTCTAATACTCCTCAAGCTCGAGGACTCCTCGGCTTGCACAAAATGGAGTCTATTCTACCAAAAACGGGATTTACAATGTTTGTGTAGTGATTAAAATCACTTGAGTTGTACATAATCCATGGGAAAAAAATGATTTGGCCTTGTTGCCGTATTGTGCATGACTCCTCTGTTACTTTGTATGCCAATAGTAGGAGCGTGAGTGCATGTGTGGATGAACAAGGTTATGTGAGTGCAAGTATGAGTAGAGTATCCGGGTATGAGTATTTGTGGGAGAGTTATCAAGTGAGCATGTGTGAGGGAGAGGAAGTGTGTATGTGAGGGTAAGAAAGGGAATGAAGAAAGTGTGTGAATGTGTGAAAGAGTGAAGGTATGTGTGAAAGTGCATGTGCTTGGGTATGCATGTGAGCACCTATAGGTGAATATATGGGAGGGTGTGTGCGTGTATGAGGGGGAGGAAGGAATGTGTGTGAGTACATGTGTGAAAGGGTTTGTGCGTGCGATGGTAAAAAAGGGGATATGTGCATGATGATGCTTGTGAACGTATGTGTGTAAGGGGAAGTGAGAGAAGGTGAGTGTGGGGGAGTGAGAAAGAGTGCATGAGGGGAAGGGAAAGGTAGTGTGTGTGCATGTCAGTTTGTAAGCTTGAGTGTAGGAGGACAAGAGTGTGTAGAGGATAAGTGTGTGGGCAAAAGAAATAAGAGTAAAAGGAAGCGGGGAAGAGCAAGTGAAAGAGAGAACGAGGAACTAAGTGGACTCGGAAGGTGTGAGCAGGGAAAGAGGGAGGTCCCAAGAGGAAACCACTAGAGTTGGATACCCCTTTGTGCATGTATTTGCCTGTATCTTCCATCAATACATTGGAGTGAAATTGTGGACTTAGGGAAACCAAAACTGACCTAGTATCAGAAGGGTTGGGCAAAATATCATTGTATGTATGCACTTTCCCTTGGGTTTAAGGTCGTATCAAGAACTGCCCAGATGAATTGTGCTAAACTTGTAGCAGACATTGAGTCACTTACTGGAAAACCAAAATTGGTATATACCTTTGGCACAAAAAGACAAAATAGCTTGCACAAGCATTGTGATAGTGCGTTCAGAGGCTGAAACGAGCTCAAATGGTGATTTCGACACCATAAAGCGATGACATTTTGATCTCTGAAACACCCTCAGTATGCTCACCAAAATTTGTGTGATTCTGAGGTTGCAACCGAAGAGGTGTCAACGATGCCCTAGATGAAGCAGTAACCTGCTCTAATACCAATTGTTGGAGTTAGAAATATATGGAAGCACACGAACAACACAAGCGAGGAGAAGAAGCTTGGAGCACAACACATAATATTGAATGTATTACCACTAGAATGTACAAAGATAAGTAACCCATTAGGGCTATAGGCGTATATATAAGCCGGGGGGAAAAAACCTCATAAAGAGGGAAAAGAGTGCCTCGGCGGTCCTAGAGTGTTCACACACATCACTACCTAAATATATCAACAATATGGATTCTTGGGATCACTATGAAGAAACACTTGGAAGCATTCTTGAAATATGGCCTAACTGGATGATATTCTACATTCCCATTGAATCAATCTTTTGGAGTCAATAACATGAGTCTTGTATCCAAGGAAATAGCTCTTCATGTATCTCAAAATCTATTCTTATATGACATATCTCATCCATGATGTCAAAATGTATATGATGAGATGAACTTCAACCAACCACTTTGCTTTTGCATATAGAGCATTTAGGGTGGGTGCCTTATTGTATAGGTGAGGAGTAGCTTGTATATCTTGGCCACCATCCTAGAAATTGTACCTTGCTCCTCATTCAAATACTATGTCCGGATACATATGCACTTTTTCTTTGCCTTCCATACCATGGTTTGACCATGCACTTTGGTTGGTGAAGCATATTTCCATAGGGTAGAAGCATGTAGTAAACCTAGGGCATTGGTATGCAATGTGTGGGTTGAGGTTCTCCATGTGTGCCAATGTTAGGGGCACCATTTAGAATTAAAAATGGTTGAGGCTTTTCATTAAAGTAAGGCTAATGTCAAAATTGAATACTCTTTAAGGGGTGTAAGAATGCACTTCAAAGAGGTGTGAATGTTTCTTTCTTGGGTTCACACATATGAGGTTGGCACTCTTCAATAACCGAATCATACATGATTGGTGCTATCATGAAGAGTGAAATGTCATAGCCATCTTCATCAAAGTGTGGGTTCCATTGTTCCTCATTGATCACTATGTCCATTGTGGCTAGGCTTTCTGCCCAACCGTGATTTTCCAATTCTTCATTTGGGAGCATATGGGTGCATAGGCTCGGTCTTGAACTAATCTACCATGCTTCTCTATACCTACTTCTCATGTGGAGAATCTTTTTTCTATAGAGAGTACACATGCGGAAGAAAAATGAAAAGTAAAGTACTTTCACAAAACAAAGAATGTGTGAGACACAAAATGAGTAGACTATGAAATGGGTAAACTCATGTGGATTAGAAATGAGCTTGCCAAGAGCATGGAGTAGGCTCCTCAAGCTTCTAACCAAGTACAAATGAGGGGAGAGGCTTCCTTATATAGATTTGGGAGGGGCTCTCAAAAGTACATCATATGTGGGATAAGTCTCCTGAAAGGAGAATGAATACAAATGGTAGAAGCACATGGCAAGGTACCCAAATACAAAGGAAATACAATATAAAATGGAAATAGACTAGAAATGGAGTGCCTCTTGGATACAAAATGGAGATGCACTCATGCGGATACAAATGTAGATGAAGTAGGAGCAATCATGTTGTCAACACCCCCTCTGTAACTCCATTTTGGAGTGGCTGAATGCTGCAGAGGTCCACCAAGCGTTGAAGCGGAACCAGAGGTAGAGCCTTCGTGAACGTGTCATCCAAGTTCGCCTGAGAGGTACACTGGTCTAGAGTAATCTCCTGAGATATGATCTTCTCGTGGATGAAGTGGTACTGCATCTCGATGTGCTTCGTCTAAGCGTGGAACATTGGATTCTTGGCGATGGCCAAGGCTGACTGGTTGTCCATATGAATACATGTCGGAGTATCCTGCAAAACACCAATGTCAGATAATAAACATCGAAGCCAGATGGCCTCACATGTTGCAAAGCTCGATGCTCGGTACTCGGCCTCTGTGGATGATAGAGCAACTATAGGCTGCTTCTCACTTGCCCAAGAGATCGGTCCTGAGCGAAGCAAGAATATATACCCAGAAGTAGACAGTCGAGAATCAAGATCACCAGCCCAATCAGAATCTGAATATCCGACGAGTTCGATGCCCCCTCTATACCAAAGACCATGATGTCGGGTGAGGGCAAGGTATCGAAGTAGTCTCTGAGCAGCATCCCAATGAGTCTGACGAGGCTGATGTGCAAATTGACTGAGTATACCAACTGCACAAGCAATATCTGGTCTAGTGTTGGCAAGATAGAGTAATGAGCCAACAAGTTCTCGATAGGTATGCACATCCACAAGTGATGATGAGTCCTCTAGTGTAATCTTGATGTTTGGATCAAGTGGTGTAGAAACTGAGCGACACTAGTCCATGTTATATCTGGAAAGTAGATCAGAGCAGTACTTCTTCTGTGATAGGAATATACCTTCTTTTGTTTGCCAAACTTCCATACCCAAGAAGTAGTGTAGTAATCCAAGATCTGTCATAGAGTACTCAAGGTGTTGTGTGATGATAAACTGGATGCGTTCTTTGTCTGAGCCTATCAAGATCAATTCATCTACATAGAGAATGATGTTGGCTACTAAGGACTCCTTTTGATAGATATAGAGATTAGCATTAACATTGCTTCTGTGAAATCCCTTGTCTTCAAAGAACTTGTGAATCTTTTCATACCAGGCCCTGGGAGCTTGCTTGAGTCCATAAAGTGCTTTGTGGAGTTTGTATACTTGATCTTCCTTTCCTTTGATCTTGAAGCCTTGAGGTTTTTCAACATATACTTCTTCTTGAAGATCTCCATTGAGGAATGCACTTTTGACGTCCAGCTGGTAAATGGGCCACTTAAAGTGCGCACTTAGTGCTAAGATGATTCTTATGGTTGTGAATCTTGCAGTAGGAGCAAAGGTTTCTTCATAGTCAATGCCATGTTGTTGCTTGTATCCCTTAGCTACCAACCTTGCTTTGTACTTGTCTAATGTGCCATATGACTTGTACTTAACTTTATAAAGCCACTTAACTCCTATGACTTGATGATTTGGGGGCTTAGGTACAAGAGTCCAAGTTTTATTCTTCTCGATTGCATCCATTTCTACTTGCATAGCTTCTTCCCACTCAGGTTGTCCTTGAGCTTCCTTGTAATTAGATGGTTCTGGGATTTGTTGAATCTGATGCATTAAGGCGTAATTGACATAATGACTTTGTTCTCGCTGTCTCTTGTCAATAAGTCTTTGAGATCTTCTCGGATGACTTGAAGTACTTGTGTCTAAGTTGGAGTTTGATCACACTGCATATCTTTCTTTCAGCTACTCCATTCTGGGATGGAGTATGAGGCTGAGTGACTTGTCTTTTGATCCCTTTCTGGTTGAGAAAGTTGTCAAAGTCATGATTGATAAACTCACCACCTCCATCTGATCTGATGGTTTTAACTTTAGTCGAAGCTTCATTCTCAACTTCCTTGATCCAAGTTTGAAACTCAAAGAATATTTCTTCCTTTGACTTCAAAAAGTACACCCAAATATAGCGAGTGTGGTCATCTACTAGAAGATAAAAGTAGAGGGATCCACTTAGGGATGGGGTGTTCTGTTGGAGATAGATGTCTGCGGAAGCATGCGAACAGCACAAGGAAGAAGAAGAAGCTTGGAGCACAAACACACAATACTGAATGTATTACTAGACAATGTACAAAGATAAGTAGCCCATTAGGGCAATAGGCATATATACAAGCTGGGGGAAAAAAACCTCCTAAAGAGGGAAAAAAGTGCCCCGGCGGTCCTAGTGTGTTCACACACATCACTACCTAAGTATATCAACAAATCCCCCTTCGGAGTGATGTGGTGAACAAGGAGCTGGCACTCATGTATAAGGAAGTGCCAAGCTATGTGGAAATCACTCCACAAAAGGAAGTAAGCCCAAAGCTTTGCGGAAAGCTTCAAACTTCTCCCTAGGCAGAGCCTTCGTGAAAAGGTCTGCAATGTTCTCCTGCGTGGGCACATATGCCAAGCTGATCTCCCCAGCAGAGAACCTCTCCCTGACATAGTGATAATGCACCTCAATGTGCTTAGTGCGAGCATGGAACATAGGGTTCCTCGCAACTGCCAATGCGCTCTGACTGTCAGTGAAGATGGTGGTGGCAGAAGACTGACCAACACCCAAATCAGCCATAAGGGGTCTGAGCCACACACACTCAACAGTAGCTGTGAAAGCTGCCCTATACTCAGCCTCACAACTGGAAGTGGCCACAGTAGGCTGCTTCTTGCTCAACCAAGATATACATGAGCTACCAAGCATGAAGCAAAAGCCACTAGTGGACACATGAGTGTCATAGCAATCAGCCCAATCAGAGTTAGAAAAAGCATGCAAATCTGTCGGTAGGGATCCCCCCTTGGGATAAAACAACCCAAGTAGCCGAGTACCACTCAAGTAGCGAAAGATGCGCTTAACCGCCTGCCAATGCTTGACTCCTGGGCAATGCATAAATCTGCTCATCTTTGAGACAGCAAACTGAATATCTGGCCGAGTAATGCATAAGTAAATCAAGCATCCAACACCCTGCTGATAGAGAACAGCATCAAATGCATCTGCAGCATCATGAAGACTCAATCGTAAACCTGTCTCCATAGGAGTGGCAATAGGCTTACAATCTTCAAGGCCAAAACGCTGCAATAATGTGTCAATATATTTCGTTTGACACAAAGCCATTCCACCATCAACTTGCATAAACTGAATGCCCAAATAGTGATGCAAATGCCCCAAATCAGACATCTCAAATGAGGCATGCAAATCAGCCTTGAAATCAGCAATATGCTTCTCAATAGGACCAGTGAGCAGCATGTTGTAGCTCAGTGATGAGTACCACCTCCTTTAATGTCAATCTGGGAAGACGTGAGGATGGTATGATGACCTTGAGTAAGTGAAGGCACAAATGCGTGAGTGAGAAGCACACCAACATGCACACACATACACACACACGCGCACTGTTAGCAGCAGACAAGGGAGTCAACGAAGATCTGGCAAATAGGCCAGTAATTTTCCTCATGAAGAAGCAAGTACGAGCATTCAACGCAGATCTAGCACTAAGGCAACCTTTAAATTTTCAAATCCTTTACACCCATTTAAAGTGATTTTCATCACTAAACACCATTGTAAATACCAATTCATCTTTTTGTAGCTCCATTTTGTGCAAGCCAAGGAGTCCTTGAGCTTGAGGAGCTTTAGAAGTATCTACCTGCCAATTTTCATATTTTTTAGATATCGTTTGAGCCCTCAAATAAGCCCTGGAACCTAATTTTTAACTAGGCCGGACACTAGGTCTGAACAGGGCCAAAGCTAGTCAAAGACTATAAAAGGAGCTAGAGAGCTCATTTTTGAGGTTAGATTGTAATTGAAACAAACTTGTAAGAGCTTTTGAAAGTAATCTGAAGAACTCCATTGATTCTCACTCTTTGTCTTGCCTTGTGTGCGCGTGTGTGTGTATGTGTGTGCATGCTAGTGTGCTTCTCACTCACGCACTTGTGCCGCCACTTGCTCGAGGTCTTCATACCATCCTCACGTCTTCCCGGATTGACATTAAAGGAGGTGCTACTCATCACTGAGCTACACCAAATTTTGGCGCCGTTGCCGGGGATCGAGCTTTGAGGACGAGCGTGTGATGGTAAGACGTAGAGTTGACGCGTTGGAGTTGTAGGTATTTTCTTCACTCTCATCGATTTTCTTTTACTTTCTTCACCATCTTCATCACCATCATCATCATCACCATCTCCCACCTCCATCTCCATCATCGTGAAAATTTTCAGTTTTGATCATATCACCATCTCCACCTCATTTCCTCCATTCCACTTGTGAGAGAGAGCAAGAGAGCGATATTGCTTGCACTGTTTTTGCATGTTGTTGTGATTCTTGCAGGTACTGCCATCATCATCACCCCCAGCACGCTGCGCGCAGGTACGAAAATCTCAGAAACTGTCTCGCGGTCGCAGGTCTCTGTCGATCGCGATTGACAGAAAATTTCAACTTTTGACAAAACTAAGTGCACCATGAGAACAAGCACAAGGAGCACATCCTAGATCACTAAAAAGTTTTCAAAAATTCTGTGTTTTCCTGTCAATCGCGACCGACACTGTCGATCGCGATCGACAGCCACGATCGACAGATTCTGTCAATCGCGACCGACAGACCCTGTCAATCGCGACCGACAGACCCTGTCAATCGCGATCGACAGACCCCCGCGACCGACTGACTGCCACGTAGGACCCTGTCAATCGCGATTGATACTGTCGATCGCGACTGACAGCCACGACCGACACCCCTGTCGATCGCGATTGACACCGTCGATCGCGATTGACTGAAATTCCACAATTGATTGACTTTTACGCGTAGCCACGTGTCCATCGCGACTGATAGGCTCCCGATTGACTGAAATTTCGGCGGAAAATTCCGAAAACGTGTCAATCGCGATTGATACTGTCGATCGCGATTGACAGCCACGATCGACTCTGTCGATCGCGATTGACACCGTCGATCGCGATTGACAGCCCCGACGGACACTTCTGTCAATCGCGATTGACAGACCTGTCGATCGCGATTGACAGGCTTTTCGGCCAAAAATTAGGGTTTGATTTTTGAGATAATTTTGGGGCAAAATAGTCAATCAATTAGCATTTTAGTGAGTTTCCTACACTTGTGATTTGGAGAAAATCATAGGATCTGTCGGCCAGATTGGATCTTGTTTTAACCTCCTAAACCCTGAACAGTCATAACTTCTTCATACGAAGTCAATTTTCTGTGTTCTAGGGCTTGTTGGAAAGCTCGTGGCATATACTACAAGCCCTCAACTGTTTTTTATAAAGATAATACGTTGATTTTCAGATAGAGTATTTTGAAGTTGACCATATTCAGGGGGATCAGAGTCAGGGGTCCTTAGGATTGTTTCCTTGAAAATCACTATACAAGTTTGTGTTTGTGCTACAGGAATGAAAATCAGTGGTTCTGTCTTGAGAATGTAAATCTTAAAGCTAACTGTGGAATACTTATAGATCTATTGAGAGCATCGAAAGGCGTTCTAAGCAAGTGTAAGTGCAAGCTTGGGAACACACTTCCTGGGCACTCAAGGGCAACCGAGCAGGAAACCAAAGGTTGGAAATTCTCAACTCCCTCTGTCAATTCATAGCCTAGGCTAAGAACGACTAGAGGTAGGAGTAAGTCAGGGCGACGATAGGCAGTCATCAAGTTGAAGACTACCTAAAAACTCAAGTTCAAGCTAAAAACCTAATCTCTGTACTGTCGATAACATAAAGGAAAAGAACCTAACGTGTAACGATCAACCTGAAAGCACGAAGAACATTCAAGTATTCCTGACGACGTAATATCAGACAAGACCTTAAACACGATAAATAACAAAAAAGAATCAAGTGACTGATACCAATTGATCAGCAACGAGGTTGTACTCTGAGCAAAAATTGGGCTAATCAGTTAGGCATATGAACCTTAGATCGGGACGACATCTAGTAAGGGAGAGACAGAGCCTTAGATCTTCAGAGGCTAGTGTTAACCACACTGCTAGGTCCTGGGCCCAGCAGTTGAGCCACCACTCGTACTACCCTAGCTCTGAGACCAGTGAGTCAGAGATGTCTCAAGGCAGGGACAGACCTACGGGAAGTTCAGGAGTGCCTTACTTGTACAGGGTGGAAGGCCCTTACAAAACACAGTTGGAGTACCTTAGGACCAATCGATTAGGTGCCAGCATCTATGAGGATGGCCTAGGAAGATCCGTGGTCCAGATTAAAAATCCTCATCAATCCATTAGACTAGAGCACCCCGCTGTCAAGTTTGAAAATGGTGCATACCTGGACAAAGAAGGAACTATATATATAGTCACTAGTCACCCGGATAGGACAGATGAATTTGGGAATGTAATCTCAGAAGCGGACTTAGGTGACTTGGAACAAGGGAACATGGGTGCGGAACCTAGAACCCCTCGAGGTAAATCAGTTCTCACTAGGATTATCACGCCTGAGTGGGTTCCCCAAGACAACAAGAGCATAGAGTTGCTCCTCAATCGAGAAACTGATGAAGCCTTTTGGAGGTATAAATCTAATCAGCCAACTGATATAGGAAACATCATGATCTATGAGTTTAAGGATCCGGATAGCCCAGGTAGAGTGACCTACTTAGATCACACTTCAGAACGGATCTTTGCGGTTACGGAAAATGATAGGCATGCTTACACTTGGAAGGGTGAATTCATTTTCCCCCAACCAAGATCAAATGCATCCTATGGTCACCCTGGGGCTGGAACATCCCAAGCTCATGGAATGCAAAGAGACAGAAGTAGAGATAGACCAGAAGTAAGCTTTGCCAACCCAGTGGGTAGAGAAAGAACGAGGACGGAGACGAATAGGGTATAACCTGAGATGCTTAGAGCTCACAGGAACCAAAGAAATGTAGATGGATTCCCTCTGCCGAGGCCTAGAGAGCACACAAGAACTTTGAGACCCACCCAACTAGTTAAGTCCATGAAGAATTACTTTGACGGCACAGGAGATCCCTATGATCATGTGGCGGAGTTCAAGCAAGTCTTGAGAGCTGAACAAGTGGAGGATCTGTTCACGCAGTACAATGCCTTCGGTCTAACCCTTAGGAACACAACACTTACATGGTTTCAGCCATTGGATGAGCGCCAGTTCAGGAGCATAGACCAACTCCTAGAGGCTTTCATTGTAGAGTTCTCTAAGAGCGGCATAAGACACAATACCTCCTCATTGATTCACAGCTTCAAACAGACCCCCCAAGAGACTGTCAGATTGGCCGGAAGAAGATTTAGACAATATCTTGAAAGGTGCCCTGTTTCGGAGCTACCCACATCTGCTAAACAAGTAGCCTTATTCCTTGATGGATTGCTGAGTACGAAACTGAGATCCTATGTATATCTGAAGGACCCTAGGACTATAGAAGAGTGTGTATGCATGTGCATTGACATTGAAGATAACCTAGGGGAAGAACTAGAGCTTTCCAAAATCTACAAAGATTCAGATAGTGCATCTAGTCACTCTTCCACGCAATCCACATCAATTGAGGAACTTGCAGAGAAAGTAGCTCAGAAATTAGGAGTAACTAGCAAACAAATCCCAAGGTTTGCTCCTGTGAAAAGGTGCTATACATGCGGTGGTGACCATATGGCGAATGTCTGCCCCATTATGGCTCAACCCCAAGTTAATCCTAGCAGCCAGTACTGCACCATAGAACGGCGATACACCAATCACACCGCACAAGATTGCCCATACAACAAGCAGGCAGTTAGGCAACCCTACCCTCAGCCCTACCAACAAGGCAGATACCAGAACCAGTACCCTCTACAGCCATATGGCAGGCCACAGCAACCCTATCAGCAACCATATCAGGCCCAACAGAGACCCCAACCGGTGCTAGCTCAACAGCCTCCAAACCCCGCTAACGCGATCCCGGTAAAGTATACTGCTGCAGAAGAGAACCTGAATAGAGCCTTGGTCCCAGTAACATCCTTGCTTTCTGAAAGTGATCCAAGTGACCATAGCTTTGATTCTACACATGTCGATAGTCCCCAGGCTTACTACATGCAGTCTCCAGAACATGGTGAGTCCTACTATAGTGAAGAACCGAGTGAACCTAGTTGGGAGTCAGATTACACGAACGTCATGTATGCAAACCCCAACCCTAGGCCTCAACCTAGGCAGGTACGACCACCATTTCCTAGAGGACCATGCTACCGATGTCAAGGAGATCACTTCATTCGTGATTGTCCCTTACCTCCACCAACACAAACTCAGTCCGTGACGATCCAAGGCTTTTGCCAAGATTGTGGAAAAGAGCATCTTTTACGAGATTGCCCAAAGAACCCCAATAATACGCCAAAAATCACTCCTATCAATGTGATTGGATTGGTTGTAGATTCCTCAGGAAGTGTCACTTCCACTGCACCAGTACAGGTAGTCACTAGAGCTCAGGCATTGCAGCAAAACCAAGAGGCAAGCCAGGAAAAGGGCCCAGAGGCTAGTGAAACCGAGAGCGTGACAAAGAAAAGGACTAGAGCATGGAAAGATAGTCGAGAAAGAATGAAAAGACAATGGGCTAAAAAGATGAGTGAACTCGAGGAAAGCGTAAGGGAAACAAGAGCCAGAATAACCGAACTCACAACTCAAACTCCCTCTCACACTACTCCACCACCACCACTCCCATCTCCATCCGACCCACCACCTCCCCCACCGCCTCATCAAATCCCACCACCCCCTAGAGTAGGATCAGTCCTAGCTGATCCCACTCCCGAAGACCTAAACATGATGCTTAAAGCATATCAGGCCAGAATCCAAGAAGGGCCAACCATAACCGATCATGAAAAATGCTACCCTAGAGCCGAGCTAGAGCTTGAACGAACAAAAATTTGTGCAAAGATGGTGGAATTGGCCCAAGCCATGTTCGAAGCTAGCCGCCTCTTTAATATCTCTAGCTCAGCTAAGACGCAGTTACACTTTGATGGACTGCTGGAAAGAATAGAGAGGCTAATTGCACAATTAGAAAAGGAACCTGTCCCACAAAGAAAGGAAAAGGTAAGAGAACGGATAAGCCAGCCTCTTCAAGAAGCCCATGTGCCTCCTCAAGAAGCTTATCTTCCCCCCCAAAAGGCAGATGAGCCTCCCTCGAAAGTTTACATACCTCCACAGGTCGCCTACATTCCTTCTCAGGGAGCGTATGAGCCTGCTCGGAAGAGTAATAGAATAAGTAATCCTCCCCAGGAAGCTTGTGCTCCAGCCATCTATGAGAACAAGGAGAGAGTCAACAATAGAATAAGTCCTCCTTCCCAAGTTGCTTATGTGCCTAATTCTACGGAGCCAGACACTTCTTCTTCTATGAATCGGTTTGCACCAGACTTCCTACGAGAGATTCAAGAAGACAAATGGGATAACGAAAGTGAAGTCGCCCCTCCTTTTGAACTTGTGGACGATGCACACGACCAATTCCCACAAGACATCCCATCTATCTACGGGGAACATGAGAGTACTCAGTCTCACGAGAGATTGGACTTTGAGTCTAATTCCATACAAGAGCTACCCCACTTCACAGGCCCATGGGAAGCAAAGTCCACGTGTATGAGAGCACCCACAGTCATGGTAAGGAACGACGGCTCAGTCGTACCTAGGAACTCGGAGGTGTGCGATCTCACTTTGGAAGAACTGCCTGAGGATAGACCAAACGCTCGGAAACATGTAGCCAGTCAAGTAACTGAAGTTGCAAAACCTCGTTCCCGGGTAGGATCCCATAGGACAGTGCCAGAAATTCCCTTGGACAAGATAGGAGATATGTGTGAAGGTGAAGAGGGGAACACCTATCTTCCCATCACCTACCAGGAGTACACCACCAAGGCAATTTTGGACTCAGGTGCAGGAGTTGCAATTGCCACTACTTCCCTATGGAAGCGTTGGGGCAAGCCCGCACTCAGGCCAACGAGGATGAAATTGCAGATGGCCGACGGTCATATTGAGAGACCCTTAGGATTGCTAGAAGGAATAATTCTCACCACTTGTGGTGTCGAGTTTGAGCATAGCTTTGCTATATGTGACTTCAGCAAAAACCATGCCTATGAGATGATTTTGGGAAGACCATTTATGCGACAGTTGCAAGTGGTACAGGATTGGGGAACCAACTCCTTGTATTTGCAACACTTGGGCGTTACGACCAAAGTCAATCTCAAGGATTATTCTCATAGAGATGTCCCTCCTATCCAATGGAATCCCATCCATAGAGCCAAAGATGATACAGAGTCGGTGCATTCCATAGGGTCTGGATCCTCATGGATGCATGAAGACACTCACTTATGGATGTGCAAGGTAGCAGTAGAGGAAGAGAAGAGAGAAAAGGCCAGAGAAATAGGTGCAAACGAAACTCATAGATCCATTCAAGACCCAGCCTATGCACCTGTAGTCTTTCCTGACGAGGAATTTGAACCCCATGGCTGGGCAGAAATTTTAGTAACCATGGACGTAGCCATCAATGAAGAACAATGGACACCTCACTGTGATGAGGATGGCTATGACATTTCAGTCTTCTCCATAGAGCCAATCATGGGAGAGGCAGTTCTAGAAGAATGCAAACCTAGCCTTGTTGCATTTGAGGATGCAAGTGACTCCGATCTAGAGTCAATCATTATGGACCCACCATTTGCATCAGATGAAGAATACTTCCATGAAATAGAATTTCAACCCCAGAGGCATGGAGAGGTTACAAATGATGTAAGATTAACAACACATGTGACCCTGAAGGAAGAAGGAAAGAAACGAAAGAAGAGAGAAGCCTCACCAAAAGAGGAAGAATCTTTGTTTGAGGTCCCAGAAAATTTTAAGAAGTATGAGATAGATGACAGGAGAGTCATGATAAGAATGCCTAAACGAGAGGCACAATCAGGAGAGGCCTATGATAACAAAGAAACTACCAAGAAAATCGTAGTGGCCCTAGAAGAAGGAGAGGAGAGATGTACGTACATAGGGCATGACCTAACAGAAGAAGAAGAGTACGAATTGATTGGCTTACTAAGAGAATACAGAGATGTATTCGCTTGGAGTTACAAGGATTTGAAAGGTGTTGACCCCGATATATGCTCACACACTATCCCCATGACCTCAGATGCCAAACCCTCTAAGCAAAAGCCTTATACATATAACGATAATTATGCTGCTAAGATCAAAGAAGAGATAGATAGACTGGTTGAAGCTGGATTTATCTACGAAATTGAGCACACTGAATGGGTATCACCCATCGTGGTGGTACCCAAGAAGAATGGCAAACTACACGTGTGCATTAACTTGAAGAAGGTTAATGCAGCCACTATTCGAGATAACTATCCGCTTCCCATCACAGAACATCTCTTAGAAAGAGTGGCAGGAAAGGAAGTGTACAGCTTCCTTGATGGATTTTCGGGCTACAATCAAGTAGCCATAGCTCCAGAGGATCAGCTTAAGACAGCCTTTGCCACAGAATGGGGCATTTTTGCCTTTAGAGTAATGCCATTTGGGCATACCAATGCACCAGCTACCTTCCAGAGGCTGATGTGCCATGTGTTTAAGGAGTTCCTGAGGAAGAGTTTAGAAGTCTATGTTGATGATCTTTGTGCTCATTCCAATATTAGACAAACCCATATTCCTGAACTCAGACAAATCTTTGATAAATGTAGAGAATATCAAGTCTGCTTGAACCCAGAAAAGTGCATTTTTATGGTCAGGCAAGGCAAGATTCTAGGACACATAGTGTCAAAGAATGGCATATCTACTGACGAAGAGAAAGTGAGAGCCATAGCAGAGCTACCTAGGCCAAAGAATGTCAAGGAAGTACAAGCTTTCATGGGGCACTGTGGTTATTACCGACGATTTATACACAGGTATGCTATCATTGCAAAGCCCATGTACGGACTTCTGACAAACTTTGAGTGGACGGATGAATGCGAGAACTCCTTCCAGGAGCTTAAACGAAGATTATGTTCAGCACCAATCTTGACCACACCAGATTGGAATAAGCCATTCCACGTTCATGTGGATGCATCCAATTATGCCATTGGATGTGTGCTTGCATAACCTACTGGTGAAGGTAATATGGATCTTCCAATTGCCTATGCCAGTAGACAATTGAATGCGGCTGAATGGAATTACACCACTACGGAGAGAGAAGGCTTAAGCATGGTATATGGAGTTAAGAAATTTAGACACTATTTGCTTGCAAATAAGTTTAAATTTTTTACTGATCATCAGGCATTATTATATCTTGTAAACAAGCCCTGCAATACAGGAAGATTAGTAAGATGGTTTCTCTTGCTCATGGAATATGACTTTGAAGTTGTGGTAAGGAAAGGTAGGACTCATTTGAGAGCTGATCATCTCTCTAGGCTCACATCGGGAGAAGCCCCACAAGGAGTGTCAGATGATCTTCCTGATGCTTACTTGTTTAATTTGGAAGTTGTACCGCAGTGGGCCAAGCCATTGGTACCAGTATTGACATACGGGCCTAATCATCCAGTGATAAACACACGGAATAGAGAGGTTGTAAAAGCCCAAAAGTACCACATCATGGCAGGAAGTATGTGTGAAGAGATGGATAGGTATGTGTTGAAGATGAAGAGGTGTTGCAAAATCTTTGCTCTACACCAGCCAAATGAACTCCAGGAGTAGATGGTGGGCCCTTTTAGCTTGCCAATGGATGTATTAGACACCCTATGTACCTTGGAAGATCACTCTCAAAAAGATAGATCAAAACAGATAAGTTGGAGTTAGCTCAGAGGTGAAAACTTGCTATTCTTGGTTGATACACCTGTCCAGTGTTTTACATAATTCTCTGAGCACAGCAGCAATTAGATTAATTCCTCTTGGGGAAGGCTAGGTAGCTTAAAGAGCTAACTTTAGAGAGTAATCTTTATCAAAAATAACAAACCACACACTGAGAATGACTTTTAACAAGTGATGACATCATCCCGATTTTCACGGGCTGCTACAGAAATAGACCAGTGAGTAGAAAAATTACCATAACTCAAGATGTAAGAATCCAATGATCATGAAAATTTGTATGCTTATACTAGACAGTAAGCTGAATCCAACAAGCTTAAAATCACTGAATTTGGAGGAGTAAACACTGAGAAATGACTCTGCCAAGATGACTGAAAAAGTCGGGTACCTGACAGAGAAGAGAAAATGAACATACCCTGTTGACTTCAAATGAACATAACTGAAGATTCCAACATCCAAATGACATGAAAATTTCTGAGCATATAGTAGACTTATAGAGCTAACTTTACCAAGTTAAATCACTGAAAATGATGAACCAAGTGCAGAGAAACAATCTCTGCAAGCTGACTGAGAAAAACTGAAGTAATGGCAGTGAGTAGTACACATCACAAGAACATGGAAAGATGAACTCAAATAATCATGAAAATGAAAGTATATTGCTTGTACAATACAATGACTTACTGATACATATGTGTGCTTTGTAATCACACCTTGAAATGGCATAAAGCTCAGCTCTTGGAGGTCTTCACATAGGTCTCTCTAACCACGACTAAAACTGCCATCTATTTATAGTTGAGTTTGGGAGGCTAACTTCCCTCAATCACTCTCCAATCAATCAATGATTGATTTGATTCTCTACCTACCACAAATCATGAATTCGTGGCTCCTCTTTCCATTCTTGATCATGTGGACTCAACCACTTAAGATTCTCTTACTTTTACATTAAGTAAACTCTTCAAAAGTTACAAGAGGTAGTTCACAAGTGAACTTTACATAGTCTTCATTTTAAGGCTTTTTCTAAGACTTTGTGAGACTCAAGCCAATACTTAGGCTTGTCATAGACTTGCTCCAACAGCTCCCCCTCAAGCCAAGTATGCTTGAGTTCTTCAATCTTCCAAGATTACCTGCAAACCAATCATAGCCTTGAATTTGCAAAGCTTTGTACCATCCAATGCTTTAGTTAGAATATCTGCATATTGTTGATGAGTGGACACATATGATATTTGAATCTCCTTGCTTAGGATCTTCTCTCGTACATAATGATAATGAACTTCAATATGTTTAGTCCTTGCATGAAAAATAGGATTAGCAGCCAAGTGAATAGAACTCATATTGTCACCAAAAATAGTTGGAGTTCCAAACTCCAATCCAAGATCTTTGAACAATGTCTTCATCCACATAGCTTCCTGTGTAGCTATGGCAAGACCTCTATATTCAGCTTCAGTAGAAGAGAGAGCAACTGTGGGTTGCTTCTTGGATGACCATGAAATAAGCTTTGAACCTGCAAAGGTAAGATAACCTGAAGTGCTCCTTCTATCTTCCTTGGAGCCAGCCCAATCTGCATCAGAAAATAGCTTCAAACCTAAATCAGATACATAAGGATAGTAAAGTCCTTCATTTATGGTTCCTTTGAGATATTTGAGTATCCTTTTGGCAGCATCCATATGTGGTTTCCTTGGTGTGTGCATAAATTGGCTTAGCACACTCACACTGTAACATATATCTACTCTTGTCAATGTGGCATAGTTGAGACTACCCACTAGACTTTGATATGATGTGATGTCCTCTATGAGTTCACCTTCATGTGAGCTCAATTTGTGATTAACCTCCATTGGAGTACCTGCAATCTTACAATCTTGCATCTTGAATTTTGCCAACATGTCCTTAATGTACTTTCTTTGAGTGAGAAACAAACCATGATCTTTGTAGACAACTTCCAAACCTAGGAAGTAGGTAAGTGAACCCAAATCACTTATCTTGAACTCTTCTCTCATCTGATCTTTGATCTTCTTCATACCATCTGCATCATTTCCTGTCAATATAATATCATCTACATATACACATAGGCAGATGACCTCGGAATTACTCTTTTTAATAAAGAGTGAAGGATCTGCTTTGCTTGGTTGAAAGCCTTTGTCCTGCAAGAATGAAACAAGCCTGAAATTCCAAGATCTTGGAGCTTGCTTGAGACCATACAATGCTTTGTTAAGTTTACACACATAATCAGGATAAACTTGACTCTCAAAACCAGGTGGTTGTGCCATATATACCTCTTCTGTTATCCAACCATTCAAGAATGCATTCTTCACATCTAGTTGAAGTATCTTCCAATTCTTGGAAGAGGCAATACTAAGCAAAACCCTAATAGTAGGCATCTTTTCCACAGGAGAGAATGTCTCCTCATAATCAATTCCCTGAGTTTGTGCAAAGCCTTTTGCTACAAGCCTTGCCTTATACCTATTAATGGAACCATCAGAATTCTTCTTGAGTTTATAGACCCATCTTGAGCCTATTACCTTCATGGATGAAGTCTTGGGCACCAAATCCCAAGTGTTGTTTTCCTCAAGTGCTTCAATCTCTTCCTTCATTGCATGCTTCCATTCTGTTTTTGCTTTGGCCTCTTCAAATGATGATGGCTCCTCTTGGTTTATGTCCTGTGCTATGTAGATAGAATGTTTAGTTACTAATGAGGTGTCAAACCTATACCTTTCTGGTTTTTTCTTTTCCTTCATAGATCTTCTTAAGCCATGATTTGATGATTTTGCCTCATGTCCAAGTTCCTGCAATTTTGCTTTACCTTTAGACTTCCATGCTTTGATCTTTTCCATCTGACATTCTTCATCATCCTCCGAGGTGTCTTGTTCTTCAATCTTTGATTGTTCTCTACCAAGCTTTGGAAAATCTTCTTCAAGATCATATGGTAAATTGATCTTCCTGCATGAATCTTCATACCATGAATTGTTCTCATCAAAGACTACATCTCTGCTTACCAAGAATCCTTTGTTGGTAGGGTTGTATAACCTGTAGCCCTTTTGATTGTTGTCATATCCAATAAATACACACCTTTCTGCTTTTGGATCCATCTTGCCTCTAACCTGTGAAGGAACATGAGCAAAAGCAATACATCCAAAAATTTTACAATGATCTAAGCTTGGTCTTCTTCCATTCCAAGCCTCATATGGAGTCATCCCATCAAGGGATTTTGAAGGCAACCTGTTAATCAAGTAAGTGGCTGTAGATACAGCCTCAGCCCATAAGTAATTAGGTAAATGCTTTTCATTTAACATAGACCTTGCAGCTTCAACAATTGTCCTATTCCTCCTTTCTGCCACTCCATTTTGCTCAGGAGTGTACCTTGTAGTTACCTCTCTTTTGATTCCTCTTTCTTGAAGAAAAGAATCAAAATCATGGGAGAAGTATTCTCCCCCTCCATCTGACCTTAGCCTTTTTAGTGATTTACCTATTTGATTCTCCACAAGAGCCAAATATCTTTTGAAACATGAAAAAACTTCATCTTTGTGTTTCATAAAGAATAGGATAGTCCATCTGCTGCAATCATCAATAAAGGAAACATAATACCTTGATCCTGATATTGAAGCTTCCTTGCTTGGTCCCCATACATCTGTATGAACCAACTCCAAGAGATCTCCATGCATATAACCTTTCTTCATGAATGGTAACCTGTGAGACTTTCCAAACTGACATGCACTACACTTATAAATCATATGTTGTTTTGACAAGTTAGGGAGTCCAAGTACACTTTGGTCCCTGCAAATTTGCTTTAATGACCTTTCACCAATATGTGCTAACCTTTTGTGCCATACTTCCAATTCTGTGAGTGTCTGACTACCATAATTAAAGAGAGCAATGTTTCTAGTGTCCTGTAATTCAAATGTGAACAATCTACCTGTCTTTTCACCTTTTGCAGTTCTTCTGAATCCTTGACTTGGATCTTCAACAAATGCTCCTGCCTTTGTGAACCTGACTTGCAACCCTTTCTCTACTATCTGCCCAACACTTATCAAATTCTTTGTAATGGTAGGGACATAGAGTACCTTACTGAGTAGGTTGATGTTTCCATCAGGTGCTTTGACATTGCCTATTTTCTCCACAGGATGTTTTGTATCATCTCCTGTTTGTACCTCATGCTTATTCCTTGGATCTTCTAAATCTGATAGGAGTGCCACATTTCCTGCCACATGATTTGAACAACCTGAATCTATGTAGAAAACATGCTCATCAGATTTACCTTGTGGCATAGCCATGTTCATGATCAATAATAAAATCCTCTTTGTTTGAGTCTTCTGTGTAGTTATTGTAGTCTCTCCTTCCTTTGTAGCCTCCTTGATAGTTTGAATGATTGTAGTTGTTGTAGTTGCCATGGTAGTTGTTGAACCTTCCTCTTGAGTAGCCATAACTTCCTCTATTGTATCCTCTGCCTCTTTGATTCCTGGAATTCCTAAAGCAATTTTCAGTTGTATGATTAGTTAATCCACAAATAGAACATGAGTTGGAGTCTTGGGATCTCCCCCTGCCTTGTCTACCTCCCCTTCCTCTACCTCTGCCATGTCTTCCTCTACCTGCATAGTTAGCTTGATATGTACCTGCTTCATCATCCACTTTCTTTGCCTTTCCTTTGTTATCTTTAGACTTGCTTTTATCCGTGTATAAAGCTGAAGATTGATTACCTTTAGAGCTTTCTCCATTTTTGATAAGCTTTGCCTCTTGAGTAAGTAATTGTCCAATGAGTGTGTTGAAATCAGGTACATGCATGTCCATGTACAAATCCATAGCTGTGGTGAATGCTTCCCACTTGTCATCTACCTTCAAGCCATTGATGACCTGCCTTACAATTTGCTCTTCATCTATTACCTCTCCAATGCTTCCCAACTGATCTGCTATGTCCTTGAGCTTTGTGACAAAATCAGTCACATTTTGTTCGGGAGCCTTCTTGAGAGTTGTGAAATCCAGCCATAGTTGATGCTTCCTAGCTTTAGTACTTGAAGCAAAGAAAGCTTCAAGTGCATCCCACACTTCCTGAGATGTCTTACAACTTCTAATGTGAGGCAACAAAAAATCTGAGATAGAGTTGAGGAGATAAGACCTTGCAAGTGCATCCTTGGAGCACCATGTGCTCAATCTTTCTTGCTCTTCTTGTGTTGGTTGACTTTTGTTCCTGAAACTTGGCATAACTTCATCTCCAGCCACATAACCATATAAACTTCTACCTTGGAGATAAGCTTCCATTCTTAATGACCAAGCTGAGTAGTTACCTCTGTCCAATTTGTCAATTGATGAAGGAAATCCATCTGCCATGTTGTCCAACCTTGCTCTGATACCACTGTGAAGAGATGGATAGGTATGTGTTGAAGATGAAGAGGTGTTGCAAAATCTTTGCTCTACACCAGCCAAATGAACTCCAGGAGTAGATGGTGGGCCCTTTTAGCTTGCCAATGGATGTATTAGACACCCTATGTACCTTGGAAGATCACTCTCAAAAAGATAGATCAAAACAGATAAGTTGGAGTTAGCTCAGAGGTGAAAACTTGCTATTCTTGGTTGATACACCTGTCCAGTGTTTTACATAATTCTCTGAGCACAACAGCAATTAGATTAATTCCTCTTGGGGAAGGCTAGGTAGCTTAAAGAGCTAACTTTAGAGAGTAATCTTTATCAAAAATAACAAACCACACACTGAGAATGACTTTTAACAAGTGATGACATCATCCCGATTTTCACGGGCTGCTATAGAAATAGACAAGTGCGTAGAAAAATTAACATAACTCACGATGTAAGAATCCAATGATCATGAAAATTTGTATGCTTATACTAGACAGTAAGCTGAATCCAACAAGCTTAAAATCACTGAATTTGGATGAGTAAACACTGAGAAATGACTCTGACAAGATGACTGAAAAAGTCGGGTACCTGAGAGAGAAGAGAAAATGAACATACCCTGTTGACTTCAAATGAACATAACTGAAGATTCCAACATCCAAATGACATGAAAATTTCTGAGCATATAGTAGACTTATAGAGCTAACTTTACCAAGTTAAATCACTGAAAATGATGAATCAAGTGCAGAGAAACAATCTCTGCAAGCTGACTGAGAAAAACTGAAGTAATGGCAGTGAGTAGTACACATCACAAGAACATGGAAAGATGAACTCAAATAATCATGAAAATGGAAGTATATTGCTTGTACAATACAATGACTTACTGATACATATGTGTGCTTTGTAATCACACCTTGAAATGGCATAAAGCTCAGCTCTTGGAGGTCTTCACATAGGTCTCTCTAACCACGACTAAAACTGCCATATATTTATAGTTGAGTTTGGGAGGCTAACTTCCCTCAATCACTCTCCAATCAATCAATGATTGATTTGATTCGCTACCTACCACAAATCACGAATTCGTGGCTCCTCTTTCCATTCTTGATCATGTGGACTCAACCACTTAAGATTCTCTTACTTTTACATTAAGTAAACTCTTCAAAAGTTACAAGAGGTAGTTCACAAGTGAACTTTACATAGTCTTCATTTTAAGGCTTTTTCTAAGACTTTGTGAGACTCAAGCCAATACTTAGGCTTGTCATAGACTTGCTCCAACAGTATGTACAAGCACACAGATCAAGGGATCTTGGCTTGTTGCGTAGAAGAGGATGAGTACTCTAAATGGTTGCAATTAGCACATGTAGGTGCACTAGAGCAACACCATTCAAAGCAACGAACTTTACAGACCCTAAAGAGACTCGGAGTACATTGGCCAACTATGGAAGCTGATGTCCAAAAGTTGTGCAAGGAGTGCCCAATCTGCTACACTAAACCACCTGTGGAACACGCCACTCTTTATCAAGTATCCATTGTGCCAGATTGGAGCGAACCTCTAGTATTCTTCCTGAGGACAAACACATTCCCTCCAGACATGACTCTGGCTAGGAAAAGGAGTTTAGAACAAGAAGCCAAGGATTACTCACTCATTGGTAATAATCTATATAAGCGTGGTAAAGATGGTTACCTGAGATTGTGTGTCCATGAAAGTGAATATCTTAAGATCTTAGAAACTGCTCACCAAGGTGTAGCAGGAGGGCATTTTGGACCGGATCGAGTGATCAAGGCCATACTATTTGCGGGCTTCTGGTAGCCTACCCTTCACATGGATGCACATACCTATGTGAAACGGTGTGATGTCTGTCAGAGGACTCAGTATCCTATACGCAAAGATGAGATGCCACTGAAACCTATGATGGGTGGACGCGCATTCTCTAAGTGGGGAATAGACTTCGTAGGTCCTATTAATCCCCCAGCTAAAGGTTCTCATGCGGAATACATCATTGTTGCGACAGATTATCTCACCAAGTGGGTGGAGGTAAAGGCTACGACAAAGAACGATGCTCAAACAACTGCCAAATTCTTGTTTGAGAATGTATTCACGAGATATGGGCTACCTATAGAGCTTGTAAGTGATAGAGGCACTCATTTCTTGAACGAAGTGATTGAAAATCTACTCCAGGAATTCTTGGTAATACACAAGAAGTCTGCCCCCTATCACCCTCAAGCTAATGGACAAGCTGAGAGCACTAATAAGATCTTATGCAATGTTCTGACAAAATTAGTGAACACTAAACGCTCTGATTGGGACAAACAGCTACACCATGCTGTTTGGGCATACCGAGTGGCCTACAAAATGGTACTCCAAGCCACCCCCTTTCAGATGGTATTCGGCCAAAACGCCGTGCTACCCTTGGACTTCCTGATCCCTACATTGAGAGTAGCACAAGAGCACGAATGGACAGGTCATGAGCTCTCCTCTAGGATCTTTGACCTTGAACGATTAGGAGAAACAAGACTGAGAGCAGCTGCAGGAATATATGCAGCCAAGAAGAGACAGAAGGCATATTTCGATGCCCATGTGAAGGATAAAGGCTTGAAAGCAGGAGATCTAGTTTTAGTCTATACACTAAAACAACAAGCGAGGAAGCTAGAAAAGAGAGGCTACGGACCAATGATCATCAATAGGATCTCCACGAGTGGAGCAGTACAATTGGCCACGTTAGAGGGTGATGTTCTCCGTAACTATATCAGCGGTTGCAGAGTCAAGTTGTATCAGGAACCTCTCACAGAGGAAATGCTTAGCCGACTCAACACTGCTAAGAAACGCAAAGAGGAAGAAAAGCGAGTTCGAGAAGAAGCTCAAGCTGAAGCTTTAGAACGCATCAGAAGGATGAAATTACGAAGGCAAGGTAGAGATCAGCCTAGAGCGAATGACTATGCAGATCAAGGATTTCCTATGGCCATGTGTGAAGTTGCAGGAACAAGCTCGCATAGGATAATTGATAGACGTCCTTTCGTAACCTTAGATATAGGACAAGGAAAGAGTGCAAAGACCGTAAGAGCCTTGATTGACTCAGGTGCCGCCACTAGTGCTGTTAGAGTGTCTTACTGTCAAGAGTTACAGTTAACTGTCAATCCTGTGGAAGCATATCTCATAGGATTGGGAGGCGTGGAAACCCCTTGCATGGGCGAGGTGGAACTTCCCCTCTACATTCATGATGAGACAATGACAGTTAAAGTACTAGTGTGTCAAGATGAGGACCTCACGGAACCCCTTGTCTTGGGTCAAGACTGGATCTATGACCAAGCAGTCAACTTGAACCTAAGAAGTGGACTTCTTCAGGTATGGGTCAATCATAGTCGAATTACAGTAGAGTTAGATAATGGAGCACTCAAGGAACTAGGAAAGGCACAGACTCCTGGTCCTTCCAGGGGTACACATGAAGATGACCATGCTGTTCTTGTCCAAAACTATGTGTTGCAGAGGAATGATATTCGCAAAAAAGGAGTCAGGAATGCAACGGAACTCCCTTCTTTTCCAAAGGCCAGAAGGAGGCAGCAACCCAAGATGGATGAAAGGCAGAAGAAGCAGAGTACTACCTATGTCCGAGATCAAAAGTACCTGCGCAGCAGAATGTCCCAGAAAATAAACCATGTGTGGGTGCGGAAAGGCGAACAACCGGTTGCACCACCGTCAACTACACGGGCGAAGTTTCTTATTAATAACCAACAACACGACATTAATAAGAAGTCTTGCAGAAATTCTCCTGCTAACGTGAAATCTATTTGGGTGCCCAAGAAGTCGATGAAGGCTAGCCCACAATCAAGACAAATTTGGATGCCTAAGGCTTGCTTGAGGGCACAAGTAGCTACGCCGAGGCCACAACCTAAACAGCATAACGCAGCTACGCATACTGCCAGTATTCACTCGTTCTCAACACTCAAGAACACACCAAGACCCAAGAACGCGCATGTAATCGCTTGTAAATGGGTCCCTAAAAGGCCCCATTTTCAAACCACGACACCGAGAAAGCTCTCTAGAGTCTCTACGAAACCGAAAGCAAAGCCCATCCACTGCATTTGGCAGCCTAAGATCTGTAATAAACCCCCCGACCCAATTTGTAAATTCATCCCCACTTACTAACTTCATTAGTCTCCTAGGACTACCCAAGCATTAACTACACACACGTGCACCGAACACTTACTAACCCATTATTCGCTCCCGACCCTCATGTTAATATTGTGATGGGAACAACAACGGTCCTCCCTTGTCCTGTACAATATTAACACCTGTTTGTATATTCTCACAGAGACAGACAGCAAGAAGTAAAATGGCAGATACAGTAGGAACTAGCTCCCAGGCAGGCACCAGCCCACAAGTGGTGGACATAGAAAGCCTTCCAGTCGAGGAAGAATTAAAAGAAAGACCAGCGGCATTACGGGCATTGCACGCGATACCAATTCAGAATCCTCCGCAGGGTCACACAATGCCGGTGGGCAAAACCTCACATTGGTTCAGTGACGTTGCTGGACCTCTGGGTGAAGGCACATATATGTGGGAGTCCGAGGTCGAATTCAACGGACGATGGGGCAGATACCATTTCTTTACCAGGGAGTTTGAAAAGCTACAGAACAACGAAGGACTGAAGCCGATATGGAAGAAGGCTGGGCTTTATGATTATTTCAAATTCCAACTACCAAAGCCAGATTTCCTAAGATGCTCATATCTAATTAGTACCCTCACCCCCAACAAAGACAAGAAAGGATACAGCTCCTTTGTACTCCCATCACTCACAAGGGGCAACGAGCTGAAGCGTTTCCGCTTGACTATCAACCTGGTAAGAGAAGCACTCGACATGACTAGTATGCACATTCCAACAGAGAAAGAGACTATGGTTCCAGACAACATGAAGAACCGGAACCTGACAAAGCTGAAGGACATGGTTGCAATGACGCCCACGATCGCCATCCACTTACGTATGGTCATGCAACATTTCGCCTTCCCCGCGCAGGAGAGGTTCACAATGCCTCCCAAAAAGATCTGGTTTAGCCTCTACCTGGCGGATGCTTTTGAGTTGACCATCAATATGCCCCACTGGATTATCGACCAGATTCATATGGCTCATCAGAGATGGTACAAGAAGCAAAAATCTGTATTGTATGGTTGCTGTGCACTCACAAGAATTGTATACAGATGTCTCCCATATGATGTACCGGTGCAGAGGGCTTTGATCTGGTCCAGAGCACAGGAATTTCAACGCAGATTGTCAGCTGTAGGGCCTCCCTCAAAGAAGATGAGAGGCGCTGTCCAGATGCCTTGCGCACAAGCTCGCGGTGCTACCCTGACGCCTGAGACCACCCCAAGACTCCCCCGACGAGTGCAACCATTTACTATCAAGTTACCCAGGCACAGCACAGATGGCCCTAATCTTGTGTTTCCACCAGTACCGACTGATCTGGAATTCCCGCATGGGTTCACCCTGGAAGATCTAACGGACGAAGAAGTTGCAAGAATCATCGAAGCTGTAAATGCAGAAGTTGAAGAAGAGCAAGCCAGTGGACAGCAAACGGCCCCAGACCAAGCACAGCCCAGCCAACCGGACGTAGTCAATGTGGACGATGAAGACGAAGCTCATGAGGAGACACAGGGTGGACAATCAGAAGCAGAAGAACAAGAATATGATCAAGAAGCCCTACAAGTACTGGAAGGTGCCCCCGCCTACACTAGCGCGTTAAAAAAGCTTTACGATACAATGAACCGAGTTCAAGAGCAACACAGACTCTCATTAGCTACAGGTAAATCTCTCATGAACCAGATTCTGGAGGAGGAAGGTGTGGACGAGCAATACCGTGCCACCTTGGAAATGATATCAGATGCTTTGGGAGTACCGGAAACAGTGCATACCGCACTAGCGCAATCACGAAGGACAGAGAGAAGATATGGAAGACGCCCCCCACGAACAGGAAAACGAATGAATGTATTAGGTTCAGGACCACAAGGCACCCCCACAACCACTGGCACAGCACACACAGTTCACGACACCGAGGAAGCCCACACATCGAGTGCACCCCCATCACCTCCCTTGCCACCTTCCCCCCCACATCCACCTCACTCACCTCCCTCTACCACTGTAACCTCCACTGTCACCACCTCTGAAACCACTACGCACACCAACACACAAACCATCAGCCAACCCCCACACTCTACTTTCACTGAAAACACGAGTCTAACTACAACCACGGTACACCTCACTACCCCGAGCACACTTCCTAGAAGTTCACAATTACACACACCTCTATACACGTTCACAACCCTCACCGCTACCACAATTCCCATGTTCACAGTCACTCCCACCACGAACCCCACTCTCATGGAGGTGTCACCCACCTCTGCACCTCTCCCATCCCCCATTTACCCACAATCTCCCATTCCCCCACCTCCCCCCTCACCCGTCCCCAGTACTGCATTCACAATCCCCTTTCCCTTTCCCTACCCCTCTGCATTCAACACTATTCCTCTCGATAACTTATTTAATAATATGCATCAATGCATGGCCCAACTTCAGCAACATTACCAACACTTGGACAACCAACATACAAGGCTCTTCCGAAGCCACGAGGATCTCCAAGCAAGATGTAGGGATCTTGAAGAGCAGAAGCAGCGACTAGAACAGCAGCACCTGACATTACAGGAGCAATACGCACAATTAAAAGCCAACCCACCCCAAGCAGATGACGACGAACGACGACACATGGACGAGCTGCTACACTCTCAGATCACGGAAAACCTGAAGCTTCGACGGAACTTGGGCCTCCTCCGCAAGCATATGTCTACAGCGCTAGAGGAGAATAAAAGATTACAGAAACAGAACGAAGAAAACCTGGAGGCGGCCATGGAGGGCTCCCCACAGGAGATTGACCCAGAACGATTCAAGGCAATTCCCTTGGAGAATATGCAGGTGGTGTTAGAAACTCATGCCGATCTAATGGAGGCCCATGCCGCTTTAGAAAAAGAGAGAGACGAGTTACGAAGACAGTTGGCCACCCGGCAGACAAAACCCATCCCGAGCATAACCGCAGAAGAAACAGCTGAAGAGGTCACTAAACTCCGGGCCGAACTTGAGGAATTACGCAGCAAGGTTATGCAATATGAGCGTCAGCCCTCCCCTTTGGTAGACCCCGAGCCTGACAATCTGGTGCCAATTGAAGTAGAAGAAACATTCGAGGATCCCTATGTACCAATGCCAACACCCGGCGGTAAGCGCACAGAACATGGAATGGACACAATTGAGATTGAGGCACCGGAATGGATACAAAAGTTAGAGAAAGTAGCCACGACGCATGATGACAGGGTGGCAGTCCAAATCGCATTGATGTCAAAACTGGAAGAGGTGGTAATAAAATCTGATTATTTTCAGAATCTTTCACACCATAGGTGGATCGGCCCATCGGATGATCTGTATGTACCTTTTTGCGTGCTCATGGCGGATTATAATGCGGAGATCAAGCGCCACACCTCAAGGGAACCCACCTCTGCCACCCAATTTGCACCCGATGACATCCCAGAGAGTGCCAAGCAAGGACATATCCGCCAACCAACGTGGAGAATTCGGCTGCTCGAAACCTACCCGGAAATGGTAAGAACATGGAACAACATGCCATTGTACATCAAATATAATCCATGTTATTGCCCTGTGTTTCGAAGGAGATCCTGGCCGGAGTACACACATACAGTGCTGACGATTAAAGGATGTGAGAAGTGGCTAAATTACGTGTACTTCGCACCCCCTAAAGGCGCACCTACAATTGGCTATATGATTTCAACGATCCGACATTGGGGGGTCCGTTTCAAGAATGTTCCTGATATCATGACTCAGATGTGCCTGAAAATTTTCGAACTTATGCTGGTCATCTTCAGGACCTTCAAAAATGTCAAGGAACCGCATCTCTCAGCACTAGGATTTAATGAAGGGAACCAGGACCTTGTATACGACATGAGCACAACTCCATCGATCAATGTGGTGTATGCATGGCATGCTCGCATCAAATATCTACCGGCCTGCTTCAAACAAACGTTCGAAGAGATGTTTGTCACGGGCTTCTGGGAATATCACTCAGAGATATTCATTCCCAGACCATCCCATCTCTTGCAGTTGTTTGCAGTGGAACAAGCTCTCCACTCCGAAAAGCTATGCATGCCACATCCAGAGGTTCCTGGGCCGGTAGACTGGGATGCTCTTCTGACAGATTTGGCTCAAGGGTTGCGAATTGCTGAACATCATTTAGCGCAGGACGTCGTCGAGTTCTACATCCAAAAACCCTCTCAACAAGGGTCTGTCAGGGACGACAGACGCGAGAGAGGGGGGGGTGTTAGCAGCAGACAAGGGAGTCAACGAAGATCTGGCAAATAGGCCAGTAATTTTCCTCATGAAGAAGCAAGTACGAGCATTCAACGCAGATCTAGCACTAAGGCAACCTTTAAATTTTCAAATCCTTTACACCCATTTAAAGTGATTTTCATCACTAAACACCATTGTAAATACCAATTCATCTTTTTGTAGCTCCATTTTGTGCAAGCCAAGGAGTCCTTGAGCTTGAGGAGCTTTAGAAGTATCTACCTGCCAATTTTCATATTTTTTAGATATTGTTTGAGCCCTCAAATAAGCCCTGGAACCTAATTTTTAACTAGGCCGGACACTAGGTCTGAACAGGGCCAAAGCTAGTCAAAAACTATAAAAGGAGCTAGAGAGCTCATTTTTGAGGTTAGATTGTAATTGAAACAAACTTGTAAGAGCTTTTGAAAGTAATCTGAAGAACTCCATTGATTCTCACTCTTTGTCTTGCCTTGTGTGCGCGTGTGTGTGTATGTGTGTGCATGCTAGTGTGCTTCTCACTCACGCACTTGTGCCGCCACTTGCTCGAGGTCTTCATACCATCCTCATGTCTTCCCAGATTGACATTAAAGGAGGTGCTACTCATCACTGAGCTACACGCACACACGGCAAGACAAAGAGAAAGACAATGGAGTTCTTTTAGATTACTTCAAAAATGCTCATACAAGTTCAACTCTATTACAAGCTAACGCCCAAAATGAGCTCTCTAGCTCTATTTATAGTTTTTGACTAGTTTTTGGCCCTATCCGGACCTACTGTCCGACCTAGTTAAAAATTAGGTTCTCTGGCCTATTTGGAGGTTCAAACGGAGTCTAAAAAATGTGAAAACTGATAGGTAGGTACTTCTAAAGCTCCTCAAGCTCAAGGACTCCTTGGCTTGCACAAAATGGAGCTACAAAAATATGAAATGATATTTACAATGGTTTTTAGTGATGAAAATCACTATTTTTGTAGGGATTTCTTCTAACATTTTGACATACATTTCCTGGAGCTCCCTACTTGCTCCTTCTTCTTGTGGGTCCACCTCTTTGATATGCTTTAGCTTCATGAAAAAAATAATGGCCTACTTGCCAGATCTTTGTTGACTACTCTGTCTGCTTGTGCCTTCTCTGCGCTCCGACTCCCTTCGTTGGCTTCCTTGTCATGTGAGTCCTTCAGTTCCTTGACTGCTGCCAACACCTCCCCCCTCTCTCACGTCTTTCGTCTCTTACAGACCCTTGTTGAGTGGGTCGTTGGATGTAGTACTCCACAACGTCTATGGCTAAATGATGTTCGGCTATTCTCAACCCTTTGGCCAAATCAGTGAGTAGGGCATCCCAGTCTACTGGCCCTAGAACTTCTGGATGTGGTATACGTAGCTTTTCTGAATGTAGAGCTTGTTCCACCACAAATAACTGTAATAGGTGAGATGGTCTGGGAATGAATATCGCTGAATGATATTCCGAGAACCCTGTGATAAACATTTCTTCAAATGTCTGTTTGAAGGAGGCCGGTAGATACTTTATACGAGCATGCCACGCATATACGACGTTAATGGATGGTGTGGTGCTCATATCGTAGACAATGTCTTGATTCCCTTCATTAAATCCGAGAGCCGAAAGATGAGGTTCTTTGATATTCTTAAATGTCCTGAATGTAACCAGCATGAGCTCAAAAATTTTGAGGCACATCTGTGCCATGATATCTGGCATATTCTTGAATCTGACTGCCTAGTGTCGGATGGTTGAAATCATGTAGTTGATTGTGGGTTAGCCATGGGGGGGTGCTAGGTACACATAATTTAGCCACTTTTCACATCCTTTAACCGTCAAAACTGTTTTGGTGTACTCTCGCCAAGACCTTCTTCGAAAGACAGGGCAGTAGCATGGATTATACTTGATGTATAATGGCATGTTATTCCAAGTGCTTACCATCTCAGGGTATGTTTCAAGCAGACGGATCCTCCAGGTAGGTTGAAATATATTCCCATGCGTGGCACTTGCAGGGATGTCATCCAGTGCAAACTGTGTCATCGAGGTTGGTTCTTTTGATGTGCGTTGCTTGATTTCAGCATTGTAATCTGCCATTAATACACAGAATGGAACATACAAATCATTGGATGTGCCAATCCACCTATGATGGGAGAGGTTTCTGAAGTAATCCGATTTTATGACGACTTCCTCCAATCGTGACATAGACGCTATCTGCACTGCAACTCTCTCGTCATGGGTTGTAGCAACCTTCTCTAACCTTTGCATCCATTCAAGAGCTTCGATCTCAATTGTGTTCATTCCTTCTTCTGTTTGCTTACCTCCAGGTGCTGGCATGGGAACATATGGGTCTTCAAAGATCTCCTCCACTTGAATTGGCACTAAGTCTTCACGTTCCGGTTCCACCAGGGGGGAGGGTTGACGCTCGTATTGAAGAACTTTACTTCGTAGTTCTTCTAGTTCTGCTCTGAGTTCTACGACTTCTTCAGATGTGTCGGATGCTGTTGTGACTTTGTTTGGTGACTCCTCCTGAGTTGCCAGTTTCTTTAGTAGATCATCTCTTTCTCTTTCTAATGCTGCATGGGCTTCCAGGAGGTCGGCATGGGTTTCCAACACAGTTTGCATATTCTCCGAGGGGATGGCCTTGAAATTCTCTGGGTCGATTTCATGTGGGTAACCTTCCATTGCTGCTTCCAAGTTTTCTTCATTCTGTTTCTGCAGTCTTTTATTCTCTTCGAGTGCTGCTGACATGTGCTTTTGTAATAAGGCGAGATTGCATCGAAGCTTGAGGTTGTCTGTGATCTGAGCGTGTAACATGTCATCCAGTTGCTGTTTCTCTTCAGTATCAGACTGGGATGGATTGGCAACTAATTGATCATGTTGTGCTTGCAATGTAGTATACTGTTGTTGTAATAGCCGCTTCTCCTTCTCTAAATCAATGAATCGTGCTTGGAGCCTTTCATGGTCTCTAAAGAGGCTCCTATGCTATGCGTCTAGGTGCTGGTAATGCTTTTGTAGCTGGGACATACACTGGTACATATTATTAAATACATTATTAACGGGGGTGGATGCGAAAAATGTGTTGAATGCAGAAGGGAAGGGAAAAGGGAATGGGAGCGTGTATGATGTGCTTGAAAAGGGTGAAGTTGGTGGTGGGGGAATGGGAGATTGTGGACGTATGGGGGAAGGGAGAGGTGCGGAGGTGGGTGATATGTCCATGAGATCAAAAGTGGATGCGGTCGTGGGAGTGATTGTGAACATGGGAATTGTGGGTGCGGTGATGGTGGTGAAGGTGTAAATTGGTGTGTGTAGTTGTGAATATGAACCGTGAGGAAGTGTAATCGGGGGAATGGGATTTTCCGTCGATACAGTTAGAATTACAGTGTCAGTGGTAGTGTATACAAGAGAGGTGGTGATCGGTTGTGTAGGTTGTGTGGGTTGACTAACGGTCTGTGCTTCGGTATGGGAAGTGGACCTTGGGGCGGTGACAGTAATGGTTACACTAGTAGTGGGAGGTGAAGGTGGTGGAGTTGGAGGGAGAGGGGGTAAGGGGGGTGATGGGGGTGCACTGGATGTATGGGCTTCCTCAGTGTCAAGAATGGTATGAGTTGTGCCGGTGGTCGTGGATGTGGTGCCCTGGGGTTCAGATACTAATACATTCATTTGTTTTCCTGATCGAGGGGGGCATCTGCCGTATCTTCGCTCTGATCTTTGCGAGTGTGCAAGGGCAGTATGCACTGTTTCAGGTACTCCCAATGCATCAGCAATCATATCAAGGGTTGCCCTGTATTGCTCATCCACGCCTTCGCCTTCCAGGATTTGGTTCATCAGGGCCTTTCCTGCTGCCAAGGATAATTTGTGTTGTTCTTGAACTCGATTGATGGTGTCATATAATCTCTTCAATTGCTTTGTATAAGTAGGGGCTCCTTCAAGTCCCTGTACAACTTCTTGCTCATATTCATACTCTTCTTCATCAGACAATCCTTCTTGTTCCTCCTCTTCCTCCTCTTCTTCATCATCCTCCACTTCAACTACTATTGGTTGGACTAGATGGGGTTGGACGGTATCTGTCTGCTGCCCGCTTGTTTTCTCTGCTTCCACTTCTAAATTGGTAGCATTGATTATTCTGGCCACCTCCTCATCCATTAGATCTTCCAATGTAAAGCCATGAGGGAACTCTAAGTCAGTTGGTACCTGTGGAAACACTAGGTTCGGGCCTTCTGTGTTGTGCCTTGGTAACCTTATAGTGAATGGTTGCACTCGCTTGGGAAGCCATGGGGTGGTTTCTGGTGTCAAGGTAGCACCTCGGGCCTGTGCACAAGGCATCTGAACTGCACCTCTCATTTTCTTGGATGGAGGCCCTGCGGTTGATAGTCTGCGTTGAAATTCTTGCACTCTGGTCCAAACAAGCACCCGTTGAATTGGCACATCATATGCGAAGCACCTGTAAACGATCCTCGTGAGAGCACAACCTCCATACAGTACCAACTTTTGCTTCTTATACCACTGTTGATGTGCCAAGTGGATTCGGTCAATAATCTAGTGAGGCATGTTGATTGTTAGATCGAAGGCGTCTGCTAAATATAGACTGAACCATATCTTCTTGGGTGGCATTGTGAACCTCTCTTGAGTGGGGAATGCGAAATGCTGCATGACCATTCACAAGTGAATGGAAATAGTTGGTGTCATTGCCACCATGTCTTTTAGTTTCATCAGATTCCTGTTCTTCATGTTATCTGGGACCATTGTCTCTTTTTCGGTGGGGATATGCATACCTTTCATGTCGAGGGCTTCTCTTACCAAATTATTCGTCAATTTGAACTGCTTCAGCTCATTGCCCCTTGTGAGAGATGGGAGGACAAAGGTGTTGTATCCCTTTTTCTCTTTGCTCGGAGTGAGGGTGCTAATCAAATACGAGCACCTTAGAAAGTCGGGCTTTGGCAATTGGGCTTTGAAGTAATCATATAGTCCCGCCTTTTTCCATATCGGTTTCAGCCCTTCATTATTTTGAAGTCTCTCGAATTCCCTAGTGAAAAGTGATACCTGCCCCACGCCCGTTGAACTCTATCTCTGCCTCCCACAGGTAAGTGCCTTCTCCTAGAGGTCCTGCCACATCACTGAACCAATGTGAGTTTTTGCTGACTGGAATGGTGTGCCCCTGTGGAGGATTCTCAATTGGTATGGCATGTAATGCTCTCAATGCCACTGGGCATTCCTTCAATTCCTCCTCAATGGGAAGACTTTCAATGTCCACGATCTAAGGGCTGGTTCCTGCCTGGGAGCTCATTCCTGCAACCTCGGCCATTTTGAAGGGACTGGTCACCGGTTTTGTGAGAATATACAAATGAATGTTAACATTGCAAATGGACACCAAGTGGTCACGTGTCCCCGTTACAACATTAACATGAGGTTTTAGTGACACGTTAGTTAATTAGTGAGTGCTCGGTGATTGTGGGTGTGGTTAGTGGATGGATTGTCCTAAGAGCTAAATGGAGAGATGCAGTGTGAGAATGATGCAGTTAGTAGGTGGTGGTGAATTTACAAATGGGGTCGGGGGGTTTGTTACACGCTTTGGGCTGCCAAACAAACAGAATGGTTGTTGGTCTTGATTTTGTGGAGACTCTGGAGGGCTTTATAAGAGTGTCTGCTTGGAAATGAGGCTTTTTAGGGACCCATTTACAAGTGATTCTACTTGTGCTCATGGGAGAATATGTGTTCGTGCGTGATGTATAAGAATGGGTATCAGATGTTCAAGTGAGTGAACCATCTTGTATAGGGTGTGGTCTCGGTGTAGCTATTTGAGCCCGCAAGCAAGCCTTAGGCACCCAAATTTGTCGTGATTGTGGGCTAGCCTTCATCGACTTCTTGGGTACCCAAATAAACCTTACTTTCACAGAAGAATTTTTGGAAGACTTCTTATTAGTGTCGTGTTGTCGATCACTAATAGGAAGTTGAGCCAGTTGTGGTGGCTTGACACAATAAGATGCTTGCCTTTCCGTACCCACACTTGTTTTGGTGGTTGAGACATCGTGCGTCGTATTTTCTTTGTGCCTCGAGCATAAGTCGGCTGCTTCTTCTGCATTTGATCCGCCTTTGGTTGCTGCATCCCTGTGGCTTTTGGAAAAGAAGGGAGTTCCATTGTACCCTTAACTTCTTTGTTGAGACAATCATCCTTCTGCATCACATAGTTTTGGACAAGAATAGCATTGTCAGCTTCATGTGTACCCCTAGAAGGACCAGGAGTCTGTGCCTTTCCTAGTTCCTCGAGTGCTCCATTATCTAACTCAACTGTAATTCGACTCTGATTTACCCATACCTGAAGAAGTCCACTTCTTAGGTTTAGGTTGACTGCATGATCATAGATCTAGTCTTGACCCAAGACAAGAGGTTCAGTGAGATCCTCGTCTTGACACACTAGTACTTTAACTGTCATCAAAACGTCTTGAATGTAGATGGGAAGTTCCACCTCGCCCATGCAAGGGGTTTCCACGCCTCCCAATCCTATGAGATATGCTTCTATAGGATTGACATTTAATTTCGATTCTCGAGAGTAAGAAAGTTTAACAACACTAGTGGCTGCACCTGAGTCAACCAAGGCCCTTACAGTCCTTGCACTCGTTCCTTGTCCTATTTCTAAGGTTACAAAAGTTCTTCGATCGATTATCCTATGAGATCTAATACCTGAAACTTCACACATAGCCACATGATATCGTTGAGCTGCATAGTCATCGGTCCTAGGCTGATCTCTACCCTGCCTTCTCAACTTCATCCTTCGGATGCGTTCTAAAGCTTCTGCTTGCGCCTCTTCTCGAATCCGCTTTTCTTCTTCCTTGCATTTCTTGGCAGTGTTGAGTCGATTTAGCATCTCTTCACTTAGGGGTTCTTGATATAATTTGACTCTGCACCCGCTGATGTAGCTCGAAAGAATATCACCTTCTAAGGTGGCCAGTTGTACTGCTCCACTCGTTGAAATCCTATTGATGATCATAGGTCCATAACCACGCTTTTCTAGCTTTCTCGCATGTTGTTTCAGGGTATACACCAAAACTAAGTCTCCGGTCTTCAAGCCTTTATCCTTAACATGGGCATCAAAGTACGCCTTCTGTCTTTTCTTAGCAGCATATATACCTGATGCAGCTCTTAGTCTTGTCTCGCCTAGTCGTTCCAGATCGAAAATCCTCGAAGAGAGTTCATGACCCATCCACTCATGCTCCTGTGCTACCTTTAGTGTAGGTATCAAGAAGTCCAATGGTAGCACTGCATTTTGGCCAAATACCATCTGAAAGGGTGTGGCTTGGAGTACCGTTTTATAGGCAACTCGGTATGCCCAAACAGCATAGTGTAGCTATTTGTCCCAATCAGAGTGTTTATTATTCACTAATTTGGTAAGCACGTTGCATAGAATCTTATTTGTGCTTTCGGCTTGCCCATTAGCTTGTGAAAGATCTGGCAAGTAGGCCATCTAAATTTTTCATGCATCAAAGAGGTGGGCACACAAGAAGAAGGAGCAAGTAGGGAGCTCCAGGAAATGTATGTCAAAATGTTAGAAGAAATCCCTACAAAAATAGTGATTTTCATCACTAAAAACCATTGTAAATACCATTTCATATTTTTGTAGCTCCATTTTGTGCAATCCAAGGACTCCTTGAGCTTGAGGAGCTTTAGGAGTACCTACCTATCAGTTTCACATTTTTTAGACTCCGTTTGGACCTCCAAATAGGCCAGAGAACCTAATTTTTAACTAGGCCGCACACTAGGTTTGGACAAGGCCAAAAACTAGTAAAAAACTATAAATAGAGCTAGAGAGCTCATTTTTTAGGCTAGCTTGTAATAGAGTTGAACTTGTATGAGCATTTTGAAAGTAATCTAAAAGAACTCCATTGCTTCTCTCTCTTTGTCTTACCTTGTGTGCACGTGTGTGTGTATGTGTGTGCATGTTTGTGTGCTTCTCACTCACGCACTTGTGCCTTCACTTGCTCGAGGTCATCATACCATCCTCACGTCTTCCCGGATTGACATTAAAGGAGGTGCTACTCATCACTGAGCTACACCAAATTTTTGGAGCCGTTGCCGGGGATCGAGCTTTGAGGACGAGCGTGTGATGGTAAGAGATAGAATTGAGGCATTGGCGTTGTAGGTAATTTCTTTACTTTTCTTATTTTTCTCTTTCTTACCTCACCATCATCATCCTCACCATATCCGATCTCCATCTCCATCATCGCGAAAATTTCAGTTTTTTTATCATATCACCTTCTCCCTTCCATTTCCTTCATTTCACTTGTGAGAGAGAGCGAGAGAGCGACTTGTGTGTGTTGTTTTTGCTTGTTTCTTAAGCACTCTTGCAGGATCTTGTTGTATCATCGTGTCCAGCACACTGCACAGGTACAAAAAAGTTCAGAACTCTCTCTGTGTCGCGGACCTCTGTCGATCGCGATCGACAGAAAATTTCATCTTTTGGTAAAGCAAAGCACACTATAAGGACACACATGAGGAGTACATTCCAAATCATCACTTAAAATTAAAAAATTCCGTGTTTCCTTGTCAATCATGACCTACACCATCGATCGCGACCGACAGCCACAATCGACAGATTCCGTCGATCGCGACCGATAGAGACGACCGACAGATCCAATCGCGATTGACACCATCAATCGCGATCGACAGCCACGACCGACACCTCTGTCAGTCGCGATTGACACCGTCGATCGTGACCGACTGAATTTTGACGATTGACAGAAAAATTCGTGCATACACGTGTCCCTCGCGATGGATAGGACCCCGATCGACTGAAATCTCGCCCAAATCCGTGCAAAAAGTATCGATCGCGATTGACACCATCGATCGCGAGTGACACCATCGATCGTGATTGATAGGACTCACGACCGACTCTGTCAATCGTGATTGACATCGTCGATCGCGATTGACGTGTCGATCGTGACCGACAAGCCCCGACGGACACCTCTGTCAATCCCGATTCACAGACCTGTCGATTGCGATTGACAGGATTTTCGGCCAAAATTTTAGGGTTTTTAATTCCACTTTTTTTGAGTAATTGGGGACACAAAAAGCACACATTTAGAGTATTGTGAGGCCTATACACTAGTGATCTGGGAAAAAGCCCAGTTGCCTGTTGACCTGTCTTCCCCTGTTTTAAACCTAGAACCCTGAACAGTCATAACTTTCTCATACGAAATCCGTTCGGGGTGATCTTAGGCTTGTTGGAAAGCTCATGGGGAGTACAACCAAAACCTTGGGGTAGGAAAGCTAAAGGATCCTTGGGCTTGTTTTCCATAAAGGCAAAGGGAAATTTGGGTTGTGAATTGCATGCATCAAAGTGATCCGTCCATCATTTGAATTTAAGTCTTGAGCTAAACTTGAGACTCTTACAGGTCCACTGAGAGCACTAGAAGGCTTCCAAAGCAAGGGGTAATCTGCAAGCTTGAGGACTGGGTTCTTGAGCACCAAAGAGCAAGGGATCTGCAAGAGAGGTTGGAATATTCTCAACGGCCTCTGTCCGTTTCTAGCTTAGGCTAAGTGTGAGTAGTGCTAGAAGTAAGTCAGGGCAACGATAGGCACGAGACAAGTCAAGACTATCTAAGAAATCAAGTTCAAGTCAAGAGATAACCTGTGTGACCGACAACTTTAAAGGAAAAGAACCTAACGTGAGACGATCAACATTCAAGTGCAGAAATTAACTCAAGTGTTCCTGACGACGTGATATCAGACAAGATCATAACCACAATAATCAACTAAAAATAATCAAGTGACGGATATAAAAGAACTCAGCAACGAGGTTGTACCTTGGGTAAAATTGGGATTGCTCAAATAGGCATATGAACCTTAGATCAGGATGACACCTAGGAAGAGATAGACAAAGTCTTAGGTCTTCAGAGGCTAGTGTTAATCATACTGCTAGGTCTTGGGCCCAGCAATTGAGCCATTATTCGCACTACCCTAGCTCTAAAACTAGTGAGTCAGAGATGTCCCACGGTATGGAGAGACCTACAGGAAGTTCAGGTGTGCCATACTTACATAGGGTAGAAGGCCCCTACAAGATGCAGCTGGAATACCTTAGGACCAACCGACTAGGTGCTAGCATCTATGAGGACGGCCTAGGAAGATCGGTGGTCCAGATTAAAAACCCTGACCAATCCATTGGACTAGAACACCCAGCTGTCAAGTTTGAAAATGGAGCATACCTGGACAAAGAAGGAACCATATATGTAGTCACCAGTCATCCAGATAGGACAGACGAATTTGGAAACGTGATCTCGGAAACGGATTTAGTAGACCTGGAGCAAGGAAACATGGGTGTAGAACCTAGAACCCCCCGAGGAAAATCTGTTCTCACTAGGATTAGCACAACAGAGTGGATTTCCCAAGACAATAAGAGCATAGATCTACTCCTGAACCGAGAGACTGATGAAGCCTTTTGGAGGTATAGATCTGATCAACCAAATGAGGTAGGAACAATCATGATATATGAGTTCAAAGATCCTGATAGCCCAGGCAGAGTGACCTACTTAGATCACGCTTTAGAGAGGATCTTTGTGGTTATAGAAAATGATAGGCATGCTTACACTTGGAAAGGTGAATTTATTTTCCCCCAACCAAGATCGAATGTGTCCTTTGGTCACCCAGTAGCTGGAACATCCCAAGCTCACGGAGCTCAAAGAGACAGACATAGAGATAGACCGGAGGTAAGCTTTGCCAACCGAGTGGGAAGAGAAAGAACGAGAACGGAAACAAATAGAGTGGAACCTAAGGGACTTAGAGCCCCAAGGAACCTAAGAAATGCTGATGACTTTCCTTTGCCAAGACCTAGAGAGCACACGAGGACTTTGAGGCTGACCCAACCAGTTAAGTCCATGAAGAACTACTTCGATGGCATTGGAGATCCATACGATCATGTGGCTGAATTTAGGCAAGTCCTGAGAGCTGAGCAAGTTGAGGACCTATTCACGCAGTATAATGCCTTTGGTCTAACCCTTAGGAACACAGCCCTTACGTGGTTTCAACCATTGAATGAGAGATAGTTCAGGAGCATAGACCAACTCTTAGAGGCTTTCATCACTGAATTCTCTAAAAGTGGCATAAGGCATAATACTTCCTCATTGATACATAGCTTCAAGCAGACCCCTCAGGAGACCGTGAGACTTCCAGGAAGAAGGTTTAGGCAATATCTTGAGAGGTGCCCTGTTCCTGAGTTACCCACACCAGCCAAACAAGTCCTTATTCTTGGATGGATTGCTAAGTACAAAGTTGCGATCCTATGTGTACTTGAAGGACCCTATGACCATAGAAGAGTGTGTACGCATGTGCATTGACATTGAGGATAACCTAGGGGAGGAACTAGAGCTTTCAAAAATCTACAAAGATTCTGATAGCGCTTCTAGTCTCTCTTCCTCGCAATCTACATCAATTGGGGAACTCGCTGAGAAAGTAGCTCAAAAACTAGGTGTCTCTAGTAAACAAATTCCTAGATTTGCCCCAGTCAAGAGGTGCTATACTTGTGGTGGTGACCACATGGCAAACGTATGTCCCATCATGGCTCAACCCCAAGTGAACCCTAGTAGCCAATATTGCACCATAGAACGGAGATACACTAACCACACCGCACAAGACTGCCCTTATAACAAACAAACTGTCAGGCAAAATTACCCTCAACCATATCCACAACAGGGAAGATATCAAAACCAATATCCACCACAACAGTATGCTAGGCCTCAACAAACCTACCCACCAAAATATCAGCCCCAACAAAGACCTCAACCAGTGCTAGCCCAACAACCTCTTGCTCTAGCCAATGTGATCCCTGTAAAGTACGCAGCTGCAGAAGAGAACCTGAATAGAGCCATAGTGCCAGTAACACCAATGCTGTCAGAAAGTGACCCGAGTGATCATAGTTTTGATTCCACTCACATAGATAGTCCACAGGCTTACTACATGCAGTCTCCTGAACATGGTGAGTCCTATTATAGTGAAGAACCGAGTGAACCTAGTTGGGAGCCAGATTACACGAATGTCATGTACGCAAACCCCAACTCTAGACCTCAACCTAGGCAGGTAAGACCCCCATTTCCTAGAGGGCCATGCTACAGATGTCAGGGAGATCACCTCATTCGTGATTGCCCCATGTCGGCACCCACACAACCCCAGTCAGTAACAATCCAAGGCTTTTGCCAAGATTGTGGCAAAGAGCATCTCTTATGAGATTGCCCAAAGAACCCCAATAATATGCCAAAAATCACCCCTATAAACGTTATTGGGTTAGTACTCCACAAGGAGCGTGACTTCCACTACACCAGTACAGGTAGTCACTAGAGCTCAAGCCTTGCAGCAGAACCAAAGTTTAGGCCAGGAAAAACATGCTGAGGCAAGTGAAACTGAGAGCATAACCAAGAAGAGGACCCAAGCCTGGAGAGATAGTAGAGAAAGAATGAAGAGGCAATGGGCTAAGAAGATGAGCAAACTCGAGGAGAGCCTAAGAGAAACAAAAGCCAGGATAGTTGAACTCACATCTCAAACTCCCTCTCACACTACGCCACCACCACCATTCCCATCTCCATCTGATCCAACCCCTTCCAACCCGCCTCATACTACCCCACCACCCCCTGGAGTAGGATCAGTACTAGCAGAACCCACTCCCGAGGACCTAAACATGATGCTCAAGGCATATCAGGCCAGAATCCAAGAAGGGCCAAATGTAACCAATCATGAAAAGTGTTACCCTAGAGCAGAGCTAGAGCTTGAACGAACCAAAATTTGTGCTAAGATGGTGGAATTGGCTCAAACCATGTTTGAAGCCAGTCGTCTCTTTAACATCTCTAGTTCAGCTAAGACGCAGTTGCACTTTGATGGACTGCTAGAAAGGTTGGAGAGACTAATTGCACAATCAGAAAAGGAACCCACCCCTTCAAGTAAGGGCAAGGCAAGTGAGAGGGTAAGCCTTCCTGCCCAAGAAGCCTATGTGCCCAACTCCACAGAGCCAGACACCTCTTCTTCTATGAATCGGTTCACGCCAGAATTCCTACGAGATTCAAGAAGACAAATGGGCTAAAGAAAGTGAAGTCCCTCCTCCCATCGAACTTGTGGATGATGCGCATGATCAGTTCCCACAAGATATTCCCTCCATTTATGAAGAGCAGGAGAGCACCCAATCTCAGGAGAGATTAGACTTCGAATCTAATTCCATACAAGAACTACCCCATTTCACAGGCCCATGGGAAGCAAAGTCCACGTGTATGAGAGCACCCACTGTCATGGTAAGAAACGAAGACTCAGTCTTACCTAGGAACACAGAGGTAGTGAAAAACACTAAAGTGCAGTGCAACCTCACCTTAGAAGAGCTACCCAAAGTAAGGCCAGAGCTATGGAAACATGTAGCTAAAAAAGTGCCTGAAATAGCTAAACCCCGTTCCCAGGTAGGCTCCCATAGAACAGTGCCAAAAATTCCTCTAGACAAGATAGGAGACATGAGTGAAGGTGAAGAAGGAAACACCTATCTTCCCATCACACATCAAGGATACACAACCAAGGCAATTCTCGACTCAGGTGCCGGCGTTGCAATTGCTACCACTTCCCTATGGAAGCGTTGGGGCAAGCCAGCACTCAGGCGAACAAGAATGAAATTGCAAATGGCTGACGGTCACATAGAAAGACCCTTAGGCTTGCTAGAAGGAATAACTCTCACTACTTGTGGTGCAGAGTTTGAGCACACATTTGCTATATGTGACTTCAGCAAAAATCATGCCTATGAGATGATTTTGGGATGACCATTTATGCGACAGTTGCAAGTGGTACAGGATTGGGGAACCAATTCCTTGTATTTGCAACACTTAGATGTCACGACCAAGGTTAATCTCAAAGATTACTCTCATAGAGAGGTACCCCCCATTCAATGGAACCCCATCCATAGAGCAAAAGATGATACGGAGTCTGTGCATTCCATAGGATCAGGATCCTCATGGATGCATGAAGACACCCACTTATGGATGTGCAAAGTAGTTGTAGAAGGAGAGAAGAGAGAAAAAGTCAGAGAGGTAGGTGCGAAGGAAACACGTAGATCAATTCAAGTCCCAGCCTATGCACCTATAGTATTTCCGGATGAAGAATTTGAACCTCACGGCTGGGCAGAAATTTTAGCAACAATGGATGTAGCCATCAATGAAGAACAATGGACACCCCACTGTGATGAGGATGGCTATGACATTTCAGTCTTCTCAATAGAGCCAATCATGGGAGATGCAGTTTTAGAAGAATGCGAACCTAGCCCTGATGCATTTGAGGATGCAAGTGACTCTGACCTAGAGTCAATCATTATGGACCCACCTTTTGCATCAGAGGAAGAATACTTCTATGAAGTAGAATTTCAACCCCAGAGACACAAAGAGCTCACCAATGACGTAAGGTAAACCACACAAGTGACCCCTAAGGATGAAGGAAAGAAAAGAAAGAAGAGAGAAGTCACACTAGAAGAGGAAGAATCTTTGTTTGAGGTCCCTGAAAATTTTAAAAAGTATGAGATAGATGACAGGAGAGTCATGATAAGAATGCCTAAACGAGAGGCACAATCAGGAGAGGCCTATGATAACAAAGAAACCACCAAGAAAATAGTGGTGGCCCTAGAAGAAGGAGAGGAGAGATGCACTTACATAGGCCATGACCTAACAGAGGAAGAAGAGCATGCGTTAATAGCCTTGCTAAGAGAATACAGAGATGTATTCGCTTGGAGTTACAAGGATTTCAAAGGTGTTGACCCAGACATATGCCCACACACAATCCCCATGACCTCAGACGCGAAACCCTCTAAACAGAAACCATATACATGTAACGATAATTATGCTGCTAAGATCAAAGAGGAGATAGATAGACTGGTAGAAGCTGGATTTATTTATGAAATTGAGCACACTGAGTGGGTATCCCCCATTGTAGTGGTGCCCAAGAAGAATGGAAAGCTACGTGTGTGCATTAACTTGAAGAAGGTTAATGCAGCCACTATTCGAGACAATTATCTACTTCCTATCACTGAGCATCTGCTAGAAAGAGTAGCAGGCAAGGAAGTGTACAGCTTCCTTGATGGCTTTTCAGGCTACAATCAAGTAGCCATAGCTCCAGAAGATCAGCATAAGATAGCTTTTGCCATAGAGTGGGGCATATTTGCCTTTAGAGTAATGTCGTTTGGGCTTACCAATGCTCTTGCAACTTTCCAAAGATTGATGTGTCACGTGTTTAAAGAGTTCTTGAGGAAGAATTTAGAGGTCTATGTTGATGATCTCTGTGCTCATTCCAACGTTAGACAGACACATATACCAGAACTCAGGCAAATCTTTGACAAATGTAGAGAATATCAAGTCTGCCTGAACCCAGAAAAGTGTGTTTTCATGGTCAGGCAAGGCAAGATTCTAGGACACAGTGTCAAAGAATGGCATATCCACCGATGAACAGAAAGTAAGAGCCATAGCCGAGCTACCTAGGTAAAGAATGTCAAGGAAGTGCAAGCTTTCATGGGGCATTGTGGTTATTACTGACGAATTATACAAATGTATGCCATCATAGCAAAGCCTCTGTATGGGCTTTTGACTAACTTTGAGTGGACTAATGAATGTGAGGACTCCTTCAATGAGCTCAAAAGAAGATTGTGTTCAGCACCAATCTTGACCACACCAGATGGAATAAGCCATTTCATGTTCACGTGGATGCATCCAATTATGCTATTGGATGTGTACTCGCACAACCTACGGGCGAAGGTAATATGGATCTTCCTATTGCCTATGCTAGTAGACAGTTGAATGCAGCTGAACAAAACTATACCACCACCGAACGAGAAGGATTAGGCATGGTATATGCAGTTAAAAAGTTTAGACACTATTTGCTTGCAAATAAGCTTAAATTTTTTATCAGGCACTGTTGTACTTGGTAAACAAGCCATGCAATACCGGTAGGTTAGTAAGATGGTTTCTCTTACTAATGGAATATGACTTTGAGGTCGTGGTGAGGAAAGGCAAGACTCACTTGAGAGCAAACCACCTCTCTAGGCTCACATCTGGAGAATCCCCACAAGGAGTATCAGATGACCTCCCTGACGCTTACTTGTTTAATTTGGAGGTTGTACCTCAGTGGGCTAAGCCATTAGTGCCAGTATTGACATACGGGCCAAATCACCCAGTCATAAATACTCAAGATAAGGAGGTAGTAAAGCCCAAAAGTACCATATCATGGCAGGAAGCATGTACAAATAGACAGATCAAGGTATCTTAGCTTGTTGTGTGGAAGAGGATGAGTACGCTAAATGGTTGCAATTAGCACATGTAGGTGCATTAGAGCAACAGTACTCAAAGCAACGAACCCTACAGACACTAAGGAGACTAGGAGTGCATTGGCCAACTATGGAAGCAGATGTCCATAAGTTGTGCAAGGAATGCCCAATCTGTTGCACTAAACCACCTGTGGAGCATGCCACTCTTTATCAAGTGTCCATAGTGCCAGATTGGAGTGAACCATTAGTAGCCTTCCTGAGGACGAGAACATTCCCTCAAGATATGACACTGGCCAGACAAAGAAGTCTAGAACAAGAAGCCCTAGATTACTCACTCATTGGTGATAATCTATACTGAGACTATGTGTCCATGAGAGTGAATACATCAAGATCTTGGAAACTGCTCACCAAGGTGTAGCAGGAGGACACTTTGGACCAGATTGGGTGATCAAGGCAATCCTATTTGCAGGCTTACGGTGGCCGACCCTTCACATGGATGCACATACCTATGTGGAGAGGTGTGATGTTCGTCAGCGAACTCAATATCCTATACGCAAAGATGAGATGCCCCTGAAACCTATGATGGGTGGACGTGCATTCTCTAAGTGGGGAATAGACTTTGTAGGTCCTATTAATCCCCCAGCTAAGGGTTTGCATGCAGAATATATTATTGTGGCCATGGACTATTTAACCAAGTGGGTAGAGGTAAATGCTACGACAAAAAATGATGCTCAGACGACTGCTAAGTTCCTATTTGAGAATGTGTTCACTAGATACGGGCTACCCATAGAGCTAGTAAGTGATAGAGGCACCCACTTCTTGAATGAAGTTATTGAAAATCTTCTCCAAGAATTCTTGGTAGTACACAAGAAGTCCGCCCCCTATCACCCACAAGCTAATGGGCAAGCCAAAAGCACAAATACGATTCTGTGCAATGTGTTGACCAAACTAGTGAATAATAAACGCTCTGATTGGGACAAACAGCTACACCATGTTGTTTGGGCATACCGAGTTGCCTATAAAATGGTACTCCAAGCCACACCCTTCCATATGGTATTTGGCCGAAATGCAGTGCTACCATTGGACTTCTTGATACCTACACTAAAGGTAGCACAGGAGCATGAGTGGACGGGTCATGAACTCTCTTTGAGGATTTTTGATCTGGAACGACTAGGCGAGACAAGACTAAGAGCTACAGCAAGAATATATGCAGCTAAGAAAAGACAGAAGGCATACTTTGATGCCCACGTCAAGGATAAAGGTTTGAGGGCAGGAGATTTAGTTTTAGTCTACACTTTGAAGCAACATGCAAGAAAATTAGAGAAACGTGGCTATGGAACTATGATCATAAATAGGATCTCACCGAGTGGAGCAGTACAACTGGCCACCTTAGAAGGTGATATTCTTTCGAGCTACATCAGCGGGTGCAGAGTCAGATTATATCAAGAACCCCTGATTGAAGAGATGTTAAATGGACTTAATACTACCAAGAAACGCAAGGAAGAAGAAAAGAGAATTCGAGAAGAGGCACAAGCAGAAGCCTTAGAACGCATCCGAAGGATGAAGTTGAGAAGGCAGGGTAGAGATCAGCGTAGGACAGATGACTATGCAGCTCAAGGATATCATGTGGCTATGTGCGAAGTTTCAAGTAATAATTCTCATAGAATAATTGATCGACGTCCTTTTGTAACCTTAGAAATAGGACAAGGAAAGAGTGCAAGGACTGTAAGGGCCTTGATTAACTCAGGTGCAGCCACTAGTGCTGTTAAATTTTCTTACTGTCAAAAGTTGAAATTAAATGTCAATCCTATAGAAGAATATCTTATAGGATTGGGAGGTGTGGAAACCCCTTGCATGGGCGAGGTGGAACTTCCCCTCTATATTCATGATGTTTCACTGACAGTTAAAGTACTAGTGTGTCAAGACAAGGATCTTACCAAACCTCTTGTCTTGGGTCAAGACTAGATCTATGATCATGCAGTCAACCTAAACCTAAGAAGTGGACTTCTTCAGGTATGGGTAAATCAGAGTCAAATTACAGTTGAGTTAGATAATGGAGCTGTTGGAAGCAGCCAGAGGCACAGACGCCACGGAAGCATGTAACGATGGAGCAGGGAGCCAGTCGGATCAATCTTTCAAACAAATATGTTTCTTATTATTTCTTCAAACATTCAACAGTGATTTTTATCACTAATTGTAACATATGTAACATAGAAAACCCCATTTTGTAATCCATAGCTCCATTTTGTGCAAGCCGAGGAGTCTTCGAGCTTGAGGAGCTTAGGTAGAATGCGCATACCAATTTTCGTTATTTTTAGATATCGTTTACCCTTCCAAATAGCATCTAGGACCTATTTTTTAACTATGCCGGTCACTAGATGTGAAACCGGTCAAAACTAGTCTAGAAACTATAAAAAGAGCTAGAGAGCTCATTTTTGAGGTTAGCTTGTTGGAGTTTAGAGTTCTTTTGAGCTTGAGTAGTGTTCTTGAGTAATAGAGCTAATTTCCCACCTTCCATTGTGTCTTGCTTGTCTCTTCGTAGTGTGTGTGTATGTGTGTGTGCATTTCTATGCTTCTCACCTTCACTCTCACTTCATCTCACATTCATGATCTTCATATCACTCCTATCTCTTTCGCGGATTGACATTAAGGAGGTGGAGCTTCTTAACGTGGTTCTCACCATTGTGCTAGAGCAACACCAAATTTGGCGCCGTTGCCGGGGATCTAGTCTAGGACGAATGTGTGATGGTAAGAGTATAGCAAGAAGTGGCGTTGGAAGGTAAAAATTTCAGTTTTTGTTGTTGTTTTTACTTAGTTTTTAGTGTTTTTCACCTCCCCCACACTCCATCTTCATCACCGCATCATCATCTTCATCTCCAAAAAAATCAAAAAATTCACCATATCCACCCATTCTCCTCATTTCCCCTCATTTGTGCATGCGAGAGAGTGAGAGAGAAATTTTGTGCTTGTGTGTACTTTTGTTTTCTTGAGTTTTCTTGCAGGTACAGAGCTCCAGAGCATCAGGAAAGCTTGGAAAAGGTAAAATTTTCAGTTTCTGTCAGAAATTGCCGACTGTGTCAGACCATCGCGAAGTCCCAGACCATCGCGATCATCTCAGACCATCGCGATTGTGCACCCCCATCGCAAATTTTAGGGTTTCATTTTTTGGCCAATTTTGGGGCTATTTTTGGGAAATTTTTGGGTGATTAGACTCATAGGAGACCCCTTAGCTCATATTTGGAGAAAAACTTGTTTGTCAGTTTTTACCCCCCAGGGCCTAAACGGTCATAACTTTTTCATCCGAAGTCCGTTTTTTGAGCTTAATAGCTCGTTAGAAAGCTCTCTACGAGTTCTACGTGACCTCAACTGTTTTTTTCTTAAAGGATACGTCTATTTTCAGACAAGCTATTTTGAGGTTGACCTAGTGTGGGACTAGAAAGCTAGGGGGCAAGCATTGAAAATTTGGGCAAAAGGGAAGGGACTTAAAGGGTGTATGTACTCAAGTGCTTGATCATCCAACTATGAATTGGTCTAATATTGGATTTTTCCAGGTCTAGCAAGGGCAATCAAGGGCAATCGAAGGCAACCAAGGCAAGGCAGTGAAGGGCATAAAGCTTGGGAAGCGCGGCTTCTTGGGCATCAGAGCAACCAGAAAAGCTGACTCGAGGTTGGTTATCAAGTTTAAGACTAAAGTAAAGGTGTGTGGCACGAAAACCTAAAGGAAAGAACATAAGTCTGACGGAACGAGAACTCAAAATTATAACGGAAAGTCGAATTCCTGACGCATACATTAAGACAAGAATCTAAAGAAATCTAAAAAGAATTAAGACAGTAATAACAAAGAATCATTGACGATCTGAGCGTGTACCGAGTGTGCAAGGAAGAAAATTAATGAACCTTAGATCAGGCAAACATATAGGTAAGTCAGACCGACGAAGCCTTAGATCATCAGAGGCAAGTGTAAGAACTACTGCACGATCGTGGGCTCAACAATTGAACACTAGTTATCCCTACCAGAGCTCAGATACTAGCGAATCAGAAATGGCATTTAGCACAGAAAGACCAGAAGGAGGGTCGAATGTAGCCTATTTAGAAAAACCAGAAGGACCCTATAGAACGCAACTAGAGTTTCTCCGAACCAACCGATTAGGTGCTCGCATCTATGAGGATGGTTTGGGAAGGCAAGTGGTGCAAATGCACAACCCCGATCAACCCATTGGATTGGAACGTCCAGTGGTGAAATTTGAGAGAGACGCGTACATAGACAAAGAAGGAACGATGTACATCTTAAGTACGCAGCCAAACAATACCAATGAGTTTGGCGTGATTCAACCAGAGACGGAAGCAAAATCTCAAAGAAAAGAACCATTAGAAGAGCCTAGAACACCTAGAGGGAAATCTGTACTGACACGAGTACTAATCCCGGATTGGATCCCTCAGGACAACAGAAGCATAGAGTTGTTTGTAAATAAAGAAACTGATGAAGCCTTTTGGAGATACAAGACAGAAATACTTAGTGAGGTAGGAATCATCACTATATACGAGTTCAAGGACCCGGATACACCTGGAAAGGTTGTATACCTGGATGAGACTTCAGAAAGAGTCTTTGTGGTACCTGACCGCGCTAAAAACACATACACATGGAGAGGTGAATTGGTATTCCCTCCATCTAGAACGAACATGAATACAAGTCAACAAGGGGCAGGAACATCCTCAGCCCATGGAAATCAAAGAGAGGGAAATAAAGAGAGACCGGAAGTAAGCTTCACTTATCCCATAGGGAGAGATAGAACAACCTCAGACACTAATAGAGCGGATAGACAAAGAGATCATGGAATACCAGGTGGTAGAGATGATTTTCCTCTACCCAGACCACGTGAACACGCAAGAACATTGAGACCCACACAATTAGTAAAATCAATGAAGAATTACTTTTATGGGACAGGAGATCCCTATGACCACGTCGCAGAATTCAAGCAAGTACTAAGAGCCGAACAAGTTGAAGACATGTTCACGCAATACAATGCATTTGGACTAACGTTGAAAAATACAGCTTTAACTTGGTTCCAACCTCTGCAACAAAGGCAATTTAGAGACATCCATCACTTTTTAGAGTCATTCATCACCGAATTCTCTAAAAGTGGGATTAGACATGACATGTCTTCGTTGATTCATAGCTTTAAACAGACCCCTCAGGAAACAGTAAGACTGGCAGGACGTAGGTTTAGACAATATGTTGAACGATGTCCAATGCAAGAGCTACCTTCACAAGCTAAGCAAGTGTCATTGTTTCTAGATGGCTTGTTGAGCTCTAAACTACGCTCCTATGGGTACCTAAAAGAACCCAGAACGCTAGAACAATGTGTAAGAATTTGTATAGACATTGAGGACAACTTAGGAGACGAGTTGGAACTCTCAAAGGTATATAAGGACTCAGACTGTTCATCTCTAGCATCCAAAAAATTGTCTAACTCGATAGAAGACCTTGTAGAAAAAGTGGCCCAGAAACTAGGAGTTTCTAGTAAACCTAGGGTGCTAACAAACAAGCGTTGTTACACCTGTGGTGGTGACCATATGGCAAATGTGTGTCCCAATGCACCACAACCACAAGCCAACCCTAGTGGCCAATATTGTACAATTGAGAGAAGATACACGAATCATACGGCTCAGGACTGCCCATACAACAAACAAACCGTGAGACAGAACTATCCGCAAGCATACCCGCAGCCAGGTAGGTATCAAGGCCAATACAATACTCAGCCTTATTACTATAGGCCTCCTCAGAACTACCCATACCAGGCTCAATAGAGACCTCAACCTGTCCTAGCTCAGCAGCCACCCCCACCAGCGAATGTCATCTCAGTCAAATACGTTGCTGCAGAAGAGAACCTAAGTAGGGCCTTAGTGCCTTCTTCACCTTTGATCACAGAGAGTGATCCACACTCAAACAGTTTTGACTCTACGCATGTAGATAGTCCACCCGCATATTACGTAGAGTCACCAGAACACGTGGAGACATATCATTATGAGAGTCCACCAGTGGAACCTAGTTGGGAGCCCGACTATGCTAATGTTATGTACACAAACCCAAATCCACGGCCCCAATTGAGACAACAAAGACCACAGGGCCCTAGAGGACCATGCTTTAGGTGCCAAGGAGATCATTTCATAAAGGATTGTCCACATCCCCCGATAGCAGGACAATCACAGTACTATAACATCCAAGGCTTTTGTGCCGATTGTGGCAAAGAGCACATAATCAAAGATTGCCCCAAGAATCCAGTAAATGCTACAAGTGTGGCACCGATCAATGTGATAGGTATTGTAAATAACGCAGATGGATCCAACCCTACATACGTGCCTATCCAAGCTATAACAAGAGCCCAGGCGCTCTTACAGAACCAAAAGCTTAATCAAGAGAAAGTAGCCGGAACTAGTGAAGTTGCAGAATCTAGTAGTAAAAAGACAAAATCTTGGAAAGATTCTAGAGAAAGAATAAAGAGAAAATGGAGTAAAAAGATAAGTGAGTTGGAAGGAAGTTTGAAGGAATCTAGAGCCAAAATCCAAGAATTGACTTCACAGGAATTGAATCAAGAGAATCCAGCTCAAAAATCAGGATCAGTTTTAGCGGAACCCATACCAGAAAGTCTAGACATGATGTTTCGTGCATATCAGGCTAGATTAAAAGAGGGACCTCAGGTAGCTGAAATGAGCAAAAACTACCCTCGAGCTGATCTAGAAATTGAGAGAACTAAACTTTGCATGAAGATGGTAGAACTAGCACAAGCTTTGTTCGAAGCCTCTAGATATCTTAATTGGAATAACATGGCAAAACCGGAATTACATTTCCAAGGACTAATGGAGAGGCTAGAATACTTGATAGAGAGCAAAGAGAAAAAAGATCAGCCTAAGAACCCTATTGTCCCAGAGACACAGGAAAGGAATGCGCCATCCCTGTCTCAAGTACCCAACTCAGAAAGTCAAGACAACCTGTCTTCCATACATAGGTACTCACATGAATTTTTGAGAGAAATCCAAGAAGAGAAGTGGAGAAAGGAACAAGGAGCCCATCCTCCTATTCAAGAAATAAACGACTTGCAGGAACAATTTCCCCAAGACATTCCCTCTATATACGATGATGTAGAGGAAGAACAACTGAGTGAACACACAAGATTTGAATCTAATTCTTTACAAGAATTACCTCAGTTCACAAGACCTTGGGAAGCAAAGTCTATTAGTTTGAGAGCACCCACGATAATAGTGAGGAATGAAGAATCAGTAATCCCTAGAAACACGGAAGTGATCAAGAACACTAAAGTACAATGTAACCTCACTCTAGAGGAGTTGTTGAAGGTAAAACCAGAATTGTGGAAACATGTAGCAAATCAATTCCCCGAGCTTGCTACTACTCCCTCACAAATAGGATCACATAAGAAGGTACCAGAAATACCCGTAGAAAAGATCGGAGATGTAAGCGAAGGAGAGGAAGGTAACACTTATCTTCCGATAACCCATCAGGGCTACACCACGAAAGCCATCTTAAATTCAGGAGCCGGAGTAGCCATTGCTACCACCGCTTTATGGAAACGATGGGGTAAGCCAGCATTGAGACCCACCAGGATGAAGCTACAAATGGCCGATGGACACATAGAAAAACCACTAGGCTTACTAGAAGGCATATCACTCACCACTTGTGGTGTAGAATTTGAGCATACTTTCGCCATTTGTGATTTTAGTAAAAACCATGCTTATCAGATGATATTGGGACGACCATTCATGCGTCAGTTGCAAATTGTACAAGATTGGGGAACCAATTCTTTGTACTTGCAACATTTAGGAGTGACTACCAAAGTCAACCTTAAAGACTATTCACATAGAGATGTACCCCCAATACAATGGAATACCATCCATAAGACACCAGTAGAAACAGAATCCGTGCACTCATTAGAATCAGATCCTTCTTGGTTGCATGAGGATACTCATTTATGGATGTGTAAAGTAGCCAAACAAGAGGAAGAAAGGTTAGAAGCCAGGACCCTAGGTGCAGAACAACATCCATGAACCCTTCAAGATCCCGCTTATGCACCTGTAATATTCCCAGACGAAGAGTTTGAACCCCATGGTTGGGCAGTTATCCTAGCAACCATGGATGTAGCCATCAATGAAGAACAATGGACACCCCACTGTGACGAGAATGGCTATGACATATCAGTATTCACGATAGAGCCAATCATGTGCGATGCAATTTTAGAAGAGTGTGAACCTAACACTGATGCATTTGAGTATGCAAGTGATTTTGATTTAGAATCAATTATCATGGACCCACCCTTTGCATCAGAGGAAGAATATTTATTCGAAATAGAGACTCACACTCAGAGACACGAGGAAATTACGAATGAGGTGAGGTTAGCCACGGAAGTGACTAACAAGAGTGAAGGGAAGAAAAGAAAGAAGAAAGAAACCATGTCAGAAAAAGAAGAATCTTTATTTGAAGTACCCGAGAATTTCAAGAAATATGAAATCGAAGATAGAAGAATCATGGTACGAATGCCTAATAGAAAGGCGAATGACGGACAAGTATATGATAACCGAGAGAAAACCAAGAAAATAATCGTAGCCATAGAAGGAGAAGAAGAAAAATGTACATACATAGGGCACGATTTGACAACTGAAGAAGAAGAAGAGCTAGTTGCCCTATTGCGCGAATATAGAGATGTTTTTGCGTGGAGTTACAAAGATTTGAAAGGAGTAGATCCAGATATATGTTCTCATAGAATCCCTATGACTCCAGATGCAAAACCGACAAAACAAAAACCGTACACGTACAATGATAACTACGCTGCGAAGATTAAAGAGGAGATAGATCGCTTGATAGAAGCAGGATTCATTTACGAAATTGAGCATACCGAATGGGTATCTCCCATTGTGGTAGTGCCCAAGAAGAATGGAAAATTGTGTGTGTGTATTAACCTTAAAAAAGTTAATGCCGCAACAATTAGAGATAGTTATCCTCTTCCTATCACGGAACATCTATTGGAAAGAGTTGCGGGCAAGGAAGTTTACAGCTTTCTTGATGGATTTTCAGGCTATAATCAAGTAGCCATTGCTCCAGAAGATCAACACAAGACGGCATTTGCCACTGAATGGGGCATATTTGCATTTCGTGTAATGCCATTTGGCTTAACAAATGCACCCGCCACTTTCCAGCCACTCATGTGTCATGTTTTTAAGGAATTCCTACGCAAGAGTTTGGAAGTTTATGTCGATGACATATGTGCTCATTCAAATGTAAGACAGACACATATCCCAGAGTTAAGGCAAATATTTGACAAATGTCGAGAATATCAGGTTTGTTTGAACCCAGAAAAATGCGTTTTCGTGGTCAGACAAGGCAAAATTCTAGGACACATTGTGTCAAAAAATGGAATCTCTACGGATGAAGAAAAGGTGAAGGTAATTGCAGATTTACCTAGACCAACTAATGTGAAAGAGGTACAGGCATTTATGGGCCATTGTGGATATTATAGGAGATTCATACACATGTATGCAATCATAGCCAAGCCTTTGTACTCTCTTTTAACCAATCTTGAATGGACAGATGAATGTGAAAATTCATTCAATGAACTTAAACGACGCTTGTGCTCAGCACCTATATTGACTACCCCAGATTGGAGTAAGCCATTCCATGTACATGTGGATGCATCCAATTATGCCATAGGATGCATGTTAGCACAACCCACGAATGAAGGTAACATAGATCTCCCCATAGCTTACGCGAGCAGACAATTGAACGCAGCAGAAAGAAATTACACCACGCCGGAACGAGAAGGATTAGGGATGATCTACGCGGTAAAGAAATTCAGACACTACTTGTTGGCCAACAAGTTCAAGTTCTTTACGGATCATCAAGCACTATTGTACTTAGTCAACAAACCATGCAACACACGACGACTGATACGTTGGTTTCTATTACTCATGGAGTATGATTTTGAAGTCGTAGTCAGGAAAGGAAAGACACATCTTAGAGCTGACCACCTTTCGAGATTAACCTCAGGAGAAGCTCCTCAAGGAGTAGCGGATGAACTACCAGACGCATATTTGTTTAATCTTGAGATAGCACCAAAATGGGCTAAGCCTATAGTCCCTATTCTCACATACGGACCCAAGAATCCTAGGATAAAGATCATAGAAGGAGAGATTACCAAATCTCAGAGATACCAAATAATGGTGGGAAGCATATATAAACAGGATAATCAAAAGATTCTTGCTTGTTGTGTAGGTGAATCAGAACATGCGAATTGGTTGCAATTAGCACACATAGGTGCATTAAAGCAACATCATTCAAAACATCGAACATTACAGACTCTGCATAGATTAGGAGTATATTGGCCTACGATGGAAGCAGATGTCTACAGGTTGTGTAAGGAATGCAACGTTTGTTGTGAAAGACCACCAGTAGAGCATGCTACATTGTATCATGTGTCTCTCACACCAGACTGGAGTGAACAATTAGTGACATACTTGAGGACGAAGACATTCCCTCAAGGAATGACTTTAGCACGACAACGCAGTCTAGAGCAGGAAGCTCAAGATTATTCACTTATTGGCAATAACCTATACAAAAGAGGACGAGATGGATATCTAAGACAATGTGTTCATGAGAGCGATTATCTGAGCATACTAGAGACTGCACACCAAGGTGTTGCAAGAGGTCATTTTGGACCCGATAGGATAATCAAAGCCATCCTCTTTGCAGGATTATGGTGGCCCACTCTTCACATGGATGCTCATACCTATGTCAAGAGATGTGATGTGTGCCAAAGAACTCAGTTTCCTACTCGCAGAGATGAAATGCCATTGAAACCCATGATGGGCGGACGTGCATTTTCAAAGTGGGGTATAGACTTTGTAGGACCCATTAACCCCCCGGCAAAAGGTACACATGCTGAATACATTATTGTTGCCACAGATTATCTTACGAAATGGGTAGAGGCAAAAGCCACGAAAAAGAATGATGCACACACAACTGCAAAATTCTTATTTGAAAATGTCTTTACAAGATATGGATTGCCGATAGAGCTAGTGAGCAATCGAGGCACTCACTTTCTAAACCAAGTCATTGAATATTTGTTACAGGATTTTATGGTGATTCACAAGAAATCCGCACCATATCATCCTCAGGCCAATGGTCCGGCTGAAAGCACTAATAAGATCCTTTGTAACGTACTGACGAAACTCGTGAACAACAAACGTTCAGATTGGGACAAACAGTTACACCACGCTGTTTGGGCATATCGAGTGGCCTACAAGACCGTACTCAATGCAACTCCCTTTCAGATGGTTTTTGGTCAGAATGCTGTGCTTCCTTTGGACTTCTTGATACCGACCCTTAAGGTTGCACAAGAACATCAGTGGACCGGCCATGAATTATCAGCTAGAATAATGGACTTGGAACGATTAGGAGAAACCAGGCTAAAGGCAGCAGCAGGAATATATGCAACAAAGAAGCGACAGAAAGCGTATTTTGATGCACATGTGAAAGATAAAGGCCTAAAAGAAGGAGATTTAGTTCTAGTATATACGCTGAATCAACACGCACGTAAGTTAGAAAAGCGAGGTTATGGACCTATGGTCATTAACAGACTCTCAACAAGTGGAGCAGTACAGTTAGCCACTTTAGAAGGAGATATAATGCCTAATTATATTAGTGGCTGTAGAGTCAGGCTATATCAGGAACCTCTTACTGAGGATATGCTTAGACGACTCACGTTGGCAAAGAAGCATAAGGAGGAAGAAAATAGAATACGAGCGGAAGCTCAGGCAGAAGCAATAGAACGCATTAAACGCATGAAGTTAAGAAGACAAGGACTAGGGAGAGAACATTATAACCATCTGGAAACTACACCCAGATATCCCATGGCCATGTGTCAAGTAAAGTCAACCACTCATCCTAGCATAGTGGACAGGAGACCATTCATTACAGTCAGGTTAGAGCACGGCAACCCTTGCCAAGAGCTCAGGGCTTTAATTGACTCAGGTGCTGCGACTAGTGTGATAAGATGGTCCCACTATAAGGATTCAGGAATAGAAATGCGGCCAATTGAGGCATACCTCATAGGGCTAGGAGGCATGGAAACCCCTTGCATGGGTGAGGTGGACCTTCCTATCCTCATTAAGGATGTGACCATGACAGCGAAGCTACTAGTGTGCCATGATGACGACCTGATAGAACCCCTAATCCTTGGCCAAGATTGGCTATACGATCACTCAGTGGACCTAAATCTTAGACAAGGCTCCTTACAGATTGGAACCTTAGAACAGAAGCGAGTGATACCGCTTGACTTCCCTAACGGCATGCCGATTGAGGTTTGTAACCCTAGGCCCTATGAAACGCATGCGACGGAAGACCGGAAGATCTTGGGTCAGACCAGTCACGTTACGTCTACACCAACCCACTCGGGCTTGGGTAGGGACAATTGTCAATCAGAAGAACAACAGGAGATCTTCCCTGGGGCTTCCTGCAAACTAGAAGGGGCAGCTACCCAACCGTTAGGGCAGTTGAACACAATCAGCGGTCAGGTGGGTTGCATCAGCGGCCAAATGAGCACGACTCCCTGCGGTGCTCATCCTTCCAAACTTGCTATGGACTGGCCTAGATTAAAGATAAAGAACGAATCACTTCCTAATGGGCAGGTCACGCAAGTGTTGGATCTCCCTTCTTTTCCAAAGCAGAGCGTCCAATGGACCTCTCAAACCCAACCTCGAAGGAGTCAACCACAATAGAGGAACCCAGACCGACGACACCACCAGACAAGGCAAAGAAAGCAGAAGTATCAACATCACAGAACAAGTGGCACGAGACAAATATGGGTGCCAAAAGGACAGCAACCACAGGCTATTGGCAACACTGCAGACGAGAACAGGATAAAGTTGCAACAGAAGCAGAGTTCGCATCCAAAGTCCCCTCGATCTTCTTCTACACGTACCAGTACTCGACAGATTTGGATCGCCAAGAAATATCTTATCCATAGACCCACACCCATGCGGATTTGGGTACCCAAACAATGTATTATATCCCAACCCTCAAGCCATGTAATATATACCCCTCAGAAACCTTTTCATCCTTCAATACCACCAAACCTGATACCACTTTTTGTACCTCAGCAGAAACATACCACCCACTCAAAGACTCTTAGGAAATGGATACCGAAACGTATCCAGACGTCTTCTTGTACCCCATTATCTAACAATTTTCCCACCCCGTTTAAACTCCACCCTCGTACTAATTCACCTTCAACCAAACCTTGTATAAATTCATACACCCAAACCCCACATCATGCATAATAAAAGCTCATCAAGAATTGTATGCATAACCTGACCATGTAGGTGTCTAGAGACCTGCATTAGTTTTGCAAAAAAAATCATTGCATCAATCACTTCACGACACTTGGCTACACGGGTTACACATCGGTTATGGAAAGGGATTGCGGTCTCACCTTAATGGGATCATAATTAATTTCCATACTAATGTGTTAATCTTTTGTAGCAGATCTTTTCCATTAGCTCATCAGTCATCATGCAAACCGAAGCAGGACCATTCGAAGCAGGCCCCAGCGTAGTTGCGGTGCCCCTCAATGTTTTACGAGCAGAATCCCACCCGACCGCTCCACCGCCAGAGCTCCAAGGATTTCCGGGACCCATGCCAATCGATAACCCACCTATGGGATACACAGAGAAGATACACCGTAACTCTCATTGGTTCCAAGGCCTAGCAGGACCATTAGCTGATACTAACTTCATTTTTGAAGCAAATATGACATTTGATGACCGCACATGGGGCAAGTATCAATTCTTCTCAAGAGAATTCGAAGGCCTAAAGAACACCCAGGACTTAACTCATGTTTGGGCTAGAGCCGGCTTCACGGAGTATTTCACTGATCCTCTACCCCAACCTGACTTTTATAGGTGTTATTATTTAATCACCACTTTGCTGGCCTCAGAGAATAAGGACATCCCAGGAACCTTTATTTTGCCTTCTTTAGTGGATGATCCACCTTACAAAAGATTTTATCTTTCGAAGGATTTAATCAGGGCTGCCATCAAGATTCATGGAACACACACTCCAACGGAGAAAGAACGGCTAGTCCCAGAGCAGATGAAGCGTGGTGACGTAACTAAGTGGGAGGATATTTCTGCTATAACACCTGAGCTCTCTAAGCCATTACGGATATGCATGCAGCACTTTGCTTTCCCAGCTCAGGATCGTTTTACCATGCCCCACAAGAGAATCTGGTTTGGATTATACTTAGCATGCACTGGACCGCAAACAGTTGATCTAGCCAGCTGGATCATTGATCAGCTCTATTTGGCACAACATAGGTGGGAGCGAAAGAAGGTAATCAATGGATGTTGTGCCCTCACCAGGATCATATATATGTGCTTGGCATATGATTTACCCATAGAGTGTGCCATGACCAGTGAGGAACTGAAAGCATTCAAAGGGACCACAAGGAAGGCTAGAAAGTCTAGCAAAGGCAGAGTCGGAAAGCGGATGAGAGGTACTATCCCGTGCCTACAAGTCCTAGAATCACCCTTGCCACAACCATCTCCAGAGCAGTCACCAACAGCAGCCACTCCCACTGTACAACCTATTCGCATAAGGTTATCTAGACTAGTGGTAACGGAGGGCACCACCAGTACTGTCGCACCCCAAGCAGCCACAACCACAGAACCTATCACCACAGCAGCTGAACTTCCCACCACTATTGGTGCGGAAGCTTTCTCTTTTCCAATACCGCATTTAGAACCAGGACAAGCAAAGCCACTGGACCAAACGTTTGATTTTGAGATGCCCGATGCATTCTCCAATGAGTTCCAGTTTTCAGAAGGGCAAATGTTTTCTCAAGAATTTGAAAGGCCTAGCTACCCTACCACACCCAGGGATCAGCCACAAGGACAGGTCGTGTCCAGCTCTGATGACGAAAGAACAGCAACCGATGACGACGAAGGTGACGACGAAGCTAGCCAGGGAACACATGAATCCCAAGAGCAGGAACAGACAGATGGCCAAGGCCAACAAACAGACACACATGGCGATACAAGTACCCATGAAGATGAAACTTAAGAGGCAGCAGCTTACACTCTAGCTATCAAGAAGTTGTATAGAACAATGGAAAAAGTTTGGGCACGCAAAAAGCTGACAGAGGAAGAGAGCCAAAAAATAATAGAACAAGAACTTGTCACAGGCGGATTCGAAGACGCATATATCAAAGGATTCAAAGAATTAGTCCAATCAGTAGGCTCCAATGAGGCACTCAGGTACTTGCAACGAAAGCCACTACCACAGTTTGACCCCCGCAGAGTACAATTACTTTCAAAGCCCGGTGAATACATTCGTGTACCAACCGGAGCACAATCTTCAGAACAAGCCAGGGAGACACGCCTCGTCCCCGAACGTTCATTGGCCGTAGAAACCATCATTGTAGATTCCCCACCTCGCGCTACAACTGTACCTACCTCAGTAGTCACTGAAGTACCGACCACCCCAACCGCTCCTCTCTCACCACCCGTCCATCCAGCCTCCCCTCTTCACCCTCCTTCCCCCAGACCCACATCTTCATTCGCCGGTGGTGTTGCAGAAACCGTCTTTACGACCACTCACCCCACAATTCCCGCGCCCATTAGCCCTAATCTACCCCTTCCCACACCCACCTTTCTATCCAACCCATTCCTTCATCAATCTTTTCCATCTTTCCCCACAACTCCAAGACCCCTCTTCCCATTCCCCCCGCCGTTAACCTTCTCCCCCGTCTCACCTCCCCGACCCACTGTAACCCCTCTTTCCCCTTTCCACCAAGCTGCTCCAGCCAGTCCCCCTGTAAATTACCCCTCAACATTTGTAAATCCCGTATTTACACCAGCACGCGCACCCACGATCACACCCATATTCACGGTCACCGCACTAGATACGTCCACCGACATGGACATCTCACCACCCACTGCACCATCACTACCTTCACTCACAGCACAAACATTTTTTGGCACATCACAATTTTCAACAATCACTACATCATCCACCTTCCCATCCCCATTCCCCGTTCCCGTTGCATCTACACCAACTGCATCTTCATTTAGCACCCCGTTAATACTATCATCCACTGTAGATAATGGATTCCGACATATGTTCATGTGTATGACGCAAGTCAGAGATGAGTTCACATCTCTTGGTGATAATTATCAGCAGCTGCAGAGGACGATGACTTACAGTCGCAGCTTAACTTATTGTCTATTGAGAATGCCTCTCTGAACACCCGCTACCAAGAATTACGCGAGGCATATCACAAATTGGAACTAGAAAGCGAAGAGAAGACCAAGGAAGCCACTGCTGACTTGGATAATTTATTAAGAGCCTAGACAGTCCGAAATGCAACGCTAACACGAAACATGGGCTTACTAAGAAGACACCTAGCCGCAGCAAAAGAGGAGAACCAAAGACTCCAAGACCAGAATAGAGAGAATTTGGAAGCGGCATTGGACCATCCAGAACAACCCTTAAGTCCTAGCAGGTTCAAGGCAATCCCATCTGAAGCAATGAAGTTGTTGCTAGAAGACCATGTTAAACTGCTCGAGGACTATGATCGGATGAACGAAGAGCATCAGAAGTTAAAGGAAGATCACAAGCTACTACAGCTCAGAGAACCGGCAACACAACAAGTACAAGTAGCAGCAGAATTACCAGCACCTGTGGACCCCTCTCCTGACCTCCTAGAGGAACTCAACTCATTATGGGCCCAAGTATCGACCCTTGAATCAAGGAATGCAGTATATGAAGCGCCACCACGGCCAGATTCCCCACCTGAGCTTCCAGCTGAAGAAGAAACGGTCACCATCCCGGTGGAGGAAACATTTGAAGAAGCATACGAGCCACAACCCATCCCAGGCGGACGTATCACGGCTGAAGGCCAGATGACGTACGAACTTCCGACCCCCGCGTGGATGAAGACTGTGGAGGAAATGGGCCGAACCCACTCAGCCAGAGTCGAGGCACAGCTACATGCTATGGCCATGATCGAAGAAAGAATTTTGCAATCCCCCTACTTTGCTCAATTGGCCCCACGCAGGTACATATCCGGGCATGAGCTTCAGTATAAACCATATTTCATGTTAATGGCCGAATACCAGGTAGCCATTGAGAAAGAGACAGGTAAGAAACCATCGCATGCGACTCAGTTCGAGGAAGACGATTTGCCACTAGATGCGCAGCAAGGAGAGATCTATCAACCAGAGTGGCGAAAAAATTTACTACAGCAGTACCCTGAAATGATGAGCACATGGGTTAAGGCACCTTTACATTTAAAATACAACCCATGTTGGGGACCCGTGCCACGTCGCCGCTCCTGGACTGCATTCGCTATCAAAGTACAAAACAATAAGCAGTGCCAGGACTGGTTGAACTACCCATATTTCAGGCCACCTACAGGACCACCGACAATTGGCTACATGATGGCAACGATTCGTCACTGGCTCCCTCGCTTGAGATATATGGATGATATAGCAGCGCATATGACTGTCAAGATATTTGACATGATGCAAATGATATTTAAAGTCTTCCGGCAAGTCAAAGCACCACATGTTAATACCCCGGGCTTTGAGCATGGCAACTTGGATCTTGCATATGACATGAGTACGACGCCATCGCTCCGGGTGTGTTATGCCTAGCATTGCAGAGTCAAGTACCTACCGGCGTGCTACAAGCAAACATTCGAAGAAATGTTCACCACCGGTTTCTGGGAATACCACTCCGAAGTGTTCATCAGCAGGCTGACCCACTTATTGCAATTATTTGCCTGTGAACAGTTGGTGTATTCCACGCATTAAAGACTCCCACCATCAGATGAACCACAACCAGTCGACTGGGAGAAACTCGAGGCAGACCTGGCCCGAGGCATTCGGATCTCCGAGCACACCCTCGCTCACGACCTCCTACAGAACTACATCCGGCAGACCTCACAGCAAGGTTCTGTCAAGGACGACCGAAGCGAGAGGGAGGGGGGTGTTGGAAGTAGCCAGAGGCACAGACGCCACGGAAGCATGTAACGACGGAGAAGGGAGCCAGTCGTATCAATCTTTCAAACAAATATGTTTCTTATTATTTCTTCAAACATTCAACAGTGATTTTTATCACTAATTGTAACATATGTAACATAGAAAACCCCATTTTGTAATCCATAGCTCCATTTTGTGCAAGCCGAGGAGTCCTCGAGCTTGAGGAGCTTAGGTAGAATGCGCATACCAATTTTCGTTATTTTTAGATATCGTTTACCCTTCCAAATAGCATCTAGGACCTATTTTTTAACTATGCCGGTCACTAGATGTGAAACCGGTCAAAACTAGTCTAGAAACTATAAAAAGAGCTAGAGAGCTCATTTTTGAGGTTAGCTTGTTGGAGTTTAGAGTTCTTTTGAGCTTGTAATAGTGTTCTTGAGTAATAGAGCTAATTTCCCACCTTCCATTGTGTCTTGCTTGTCTCTTCGTAGTGTGTGTGTATGTGTGTGTGCATTTCTATGCTTCTCACCTTCACTCTCACTTCATCTCACATTCACGATCTTCATATCACTCCTATCTCTTCCGCGGATTGACATTAAGGAGGTGGAGCTTCTTAACGTGGTTCTCACCATTGTGCTAGAGCAACAGGAGCACTCAAAGAACTAGGAAAGGCACAGACTCCTGGTCCTTCCAGGGGTACACATGAAGCTGACAATGCTATTCTTGTCCAAAACTATGTGATGCAGAGGAATGATGATTTCAATAAAGGAGTCAAGGACACAAAGGAACTCCCTTCTTTTCCAAAGGTCAGAGGGATGCAGCAACCAACGGCAGATCAAATACAAAAGGCTACCTATGTCGGAGGCCAAACGAACGGGAGAAGCAGGATGTCCCAGTCATTGAAACAAGTGTGGGTGCGGAAAGGCGAACAGCTTGTGGTGATCAAGCCAACCACACGGGCAAAGATTCTTATTAGTAATCAATGACACGACACTAATAAGAAGTCTTTCAGAAATTCTTCTGCGAAAATAAAGTCTATCTAGGTACCCAAGAAGTCGATGAAGGCTAGCCCACAATCAAGATAAATTTGGGTGCCTAAGGCTTGCTTGTGGCCTCAAATAGCTACATGAGCACGAGTAGAATCACTTGTAAATGGGTCCCTAAAAAGCCTCATTTCCAAGCAAGTACTCCCACCAAGCCCTCCAGAGTCTCCACAAAATCAAGACCAACAGCCATTCTGTTTGTTTGGCAGCCCAAAACGTGTAATAAACCCCCCGACCCTCATTTGTAAATTCATACCCACTTACTAACTACATCACTCATACACCGCATCATTCCATTTAGCTCTTAGGATTATCCATTCCCTAACTCCACACACGATTACCAAGCACTTGTTGACATACTAACTTCTCACTAAAATCATGTTAATGTTGTGACGGGGACACATGAACGCTTGGTGTCCATTTGCAATGTTAACACTCCTTTGTATATTCTCACAGAACTGGTGACCAGTTTCCCCGATATGGCCAAGGCAGGAACGAGCTCCCAGGTGGGCACCAGCCCTCAAATTGTGGATATTGAAAGTCTTCCTATTGAGTAGGAATTGAAGGAACGTCCAGTGGCATTGAGAGCATTACATGCCATACCGGTGCAGAATCCTCCACAGGGGCACACAATGCCAGTCAGCAAAAACTCACATTGGTTCAATGACGTGGCAAGACCTTTGGGAGAAGGCACTTACCTGTGGGAGGCAGAGATAGAGTTCAACGGACGTTGGGGTAGGTATCACTTCTTCACCAAGGAATTTGAGAGACTGCAAAATAATGAAGGGCTGAAACTGATATGGAAGAAGGCGGGACTGTACGATTACTTCAAAGCCCAATTGTCGAAGCCCGACTTTCTAAGGTGCTCATATTTGATTAGCACCCTCACTCCAAGCAAAGAGAAAAAGGGATACAGCACTTTTGTCCTCCCATCTCTCACAAGGGGCAATGAGTTGAAACGGTTCAGATTGACAAACAACTTGGTGACGGAAGCTCTCGACATGAAAGGTATGCATATTCCCACCGAGAAAGAGACTATGGTCCCCGACAACATGAAGAACAGGAGTCTGACAAAACTAAAGGATATGGTGGCAATGACACCTACTATTGCCATTCATCTTCGGATGTGCATTCAGCATTTCGCATTCCCTGCGCAAGAGAGGTTCACAATGCCACCCAAGAAGATATGGTTTAGTCTATATTTAGCAGATGCCTTCGATTCGACAATCAACATGCCTCACTAGATTATTGACCAAATCCACTTGGCTCATCAACGGTGGTATAAGAAGCAAAAGTCAGTACTGTATGGATGTTGTGCTCTCACAAGGATTGTGTACAGATGCTTGGCATATGATGTGCCAGATCAAAGGGCACTTATTTGGACCAGGGTGCAAGAATTCCAACGTAGACTATCCATCGCAGGGCCTCCGTCCAAGAAAATGAGAGGCGCAGTTCAGATGCCCTGTGCACAGGCCCGTGGTGCAACACTGACACCAGAAACCACCCCACGGCTTCCCAGGCGAGTGCAACCATTCACTATAAGGTTACCAAGGCACAGCACAAAAGGCCCGAACCTAGTGTTTCCACGAGTCCCAACTGACTTAGAGTTCCCTCATGGCTTTACATTGGAAGATCTAACGGATGAGGAGGTGGCCAGAATAATCAATGCTACCAATTTAGAAGTGGAAGCAGAGCAGGCAAGCCAGCAGCAGACAGATACTGTCCAACCCCACCCGGTCCAACCAACGGTAGTCGAAGTGGAGGATGATGAAGGAGAGGAACAAGAGGAGGAACAAGAAGGATTGTCAGATGAAGAGGAGTATCAATATGAGCAAGAAGTTCTACAGGAACTTGAGGGTGCCCCGGCTTATACGAAGCAATTGAAAAAGCTATATGACACTATCAACCGAGTTCAAGAACAGCACAAACTATCCTTGGCAGCAGGAAAAGCCCTCATGAACCAAATCCTTGAGGAGGAAGGTGTGGATGAGCAATACCGAGCAACCCTTGACATGATATCTGATTTGTTGGGGGTACCTGAGATGGTGCATATAGCTCTTGCACACTCGAGAAGATCAGAGCGAAGATACGGCAGATGTCCCCCTCGATCAGGAAAACAAATGAATGTATTAGTGTCAGAACCCCAGGGCACTACATCCACGACCACTGGCACTGCTCATACCATTCTTGACACTAAGGAAGCCCACACATCCAGTGCACCCCCATCACCCCCCTTACCCCCTCTCCCTCCAACTCCACCACCTTCACCTCCCACTACCAGTGTAACCACTACTGTCACAGCCCCAGGGTCTACTTCCCATACTGAAGCACAGACCATTAGCCAACCCAAACAACCTACACAACTGGTCTCCACCTCTCTTGTTTACACTACTACTGACTCTCTAATTCTAATTGTATCCACGGAAAACCCCGTTCCCCCCATCACACTTTCTGGCGGTTCATATTCACAACTACACACACCACTTTACAACTTTCACCACCATCACCGCACCCACTATTCCCATGTTCACAATCAGTCCCACGACCGCATCCACTTTTGATCTCATGGACATATCACCCACCTCCGCACCTCTCCCTCCCCCCATACGTCCACAATCTCCCATTCCCCCACCACCAACTTCACCCTTTTCAAGCACAGCATACACGCTCCCGTTCCCTTTTCCCTTCCCTTCTGCATTCAACACCTTTCCTGCATCCACTCCCATTAATAATGTATTTAATAATATGTACCAATGTCTCAACTGCAACAGCATTACCAGCACCTAGACGCACAGCATACGAGTCTCTTACAACAAAAGTATACTACATTGCAAGCACAACATGATCAATTAGTCGCCAATCCACCCCAGTCAGATACTGAAGAAAAACAACAACTAGACGACATGTTACATGCTCAGATCACAGACAATCTCAAGCTTCAATGCAATCTCGCCTTATTACGGAAGCACATGTCCGTAGCACTCGAAGAGAATAAGAGACTACAGAAACAGAACGAAGAAAACTTGGAAGCAGCAATGGAGGGTTCACCACAGGAAATCGACCCAGAGAATTTCAAGGCTACCCCATCTGGAAGTATGCAAATCATCTTGGAAACCCATGCCGACCTCTTGGAAGCCCACGCAGCATTAGAAAGAGAAAGAGATGATCTACTAAAGCAACTGGAAACTCAACAGGAGTCACCCAGCAAGGTCACAACAGCAGTCGACACTTCAGAAGAAGTCGCAAAACTCAGAGCAGAACTAAAAGTGCTACAAAGTAAAGTTCTTCAATACGAACGCCAACCCTCTCCCCTGGCGGAACCGGAACCTGAAGACTTAGTGCCAATTCAAGTGGAGGAGATCTTTGAAGACCCATATGTTCCCATGCCAACACCCGGAGGTAAGCAAACAGAAGAAGGGATGGACATGATTGAGATCGAAGCGCCTGAATGGATGCAAAGGTTGGAGAAGGTTGCTAGAACCCATGGTGAGAGAGTTGCAATTCAGATAGCATCTATGTCACGATTGGAAGAAGTTGTCATAAAATCGGATTACTTTAGAAACCTCTCCCATCATAGGTGGATTGGCACGTCCAATGATCTGTATGTTCCATTCTGTGTATTAATGGCAGATTACAATGCTGAAATCAAGCAACGCACAACAAAAGAACCAACTTCGGCGACACAGTTTGCACCGGATGATATCCTACCAAGTGCCAAGCAGGGGAATATACATCAACCTACTTGGAGGATCCGCCTGCTTGAAACCTAGCCTGAGATGGTACGCACGTGGAATAACATGCCTCTATATATCAAGTATAATCCCTGCTACTGCCCTGTCTTTCGAAGAAGGTCTTGGCCGGAGTAGACCAAAACAGTTTTGACGGTTAAAGGATGTGAAAAAGTGGTTAAATTATGTGTAGCTAGCACCTCCTCATGGCCAACCCACAGTCAACTACATGATTTCAACCATCCGACACTGGGCAGTCAGGTTCAAGAATGTCCCAAATGTCATGGCACAGATGTGCCTAAAAATTTTTCAGCTCATGCTGGTTACATTCAGGACATTTAAGAACATCAAAGAACCTCATCTTTCAACTATCGGATTTAATGAAGGGAATCAGGACCTTGTCTACGATATGAGCACCACACCATCCATTAACGTCGTATACGCGTGGCATGCTCGTATAAAGTATCTACCTGCCTGCTTCAAATAGACGTTTGAAGAAATGTTCATCACCGGGTTCTGGGAATATCATTCCGAGATATTCATTCCCAGACCATCTCATCTATTACAGTTATTTGCGGTGGAACAAGCCCTACATTCAGAAAAGCTCCGTATAGGACATCCAGAAGTTCCACGGCCAGTAGACTGGGATGCCCTACTCACTGATTTGGCCAAAGGGTTGAGAATAGCAAAACATCATTTAGCTATCGATGTTGTGCAGTACTACATCCAACGACCCACTCAACAAGGGTCTGTCAGAGACGACAGACGCGAGAGAGGGGGGGGGTGTTGGCAGTCAAGGAACTGAAGGACTCACAAGACAAGGAAGTCAACGAAGGGAGTCGGAGCGAAGAGAAGGTACAAGCAGACAGAGTAGTCAAAGAAGATCTGGCAAGTAGGCCATCTAAATTTTTCATGCATCAAAGAGGTGGGCACACAAGAAGAAGGAGCAAGTAGGGAGCTCCAGGAAATGTATGTCAAAATGTTAGAAGAAATCCCTACAAGATTGGTGATTTTCATCACTAAAAACCATTGTAAATACCATTTCATATTTTTGTAGCTCCATTTTGTGCAAGCCAAGGAGTCCTTGAGCTTGAGGAGCTTTAGGAGTACCTACCTACAGTTTTCACATTTTTTAGATTCCGTTTGAACCTCCAAATAGGCCAGAGAACCTAATTTTTAACTAGGCCGGACACTAGGTCTGGACAAAGCCAAAAACTAGTCAAAAACTATAAATAGAGCTAGAGAGCTCATTTTTTAGGCTAGCTTGTAATAGAGTTGAACTTGTATGAGCATTTTGAAAGTAATCTAAAAGAACTCCATTGCTTCTCTCTCTTTGTCTTACCTTGTGTGCGCGTGTGTGTGTATGTGTGTGCATGTTTGTGTGCTTCTCACTCACGCACTTGTGCCTTCACTTGCTCGAGGTCATCATACCATCCTCACGTCTTCCCGGATTGACATTAAAGGAGGTGCTACTCATCACTGAGCTACAGTCGGCCAATGCACTCCGAGCTCCTTAGTGTTTGTAGGGTTCATTGCTTTGAGTAGTGTTGCTCTAATGCACCTACATGTGCTAATTGCAACCATTTAGCATACTCATCTTCTTCCACACAACAAGCCAAGATCCCTTGATCTGTATGCTTGTACATACTTCCTACCATGATGTGGTACTTCTGGGCCTTTACTACCTCCCTATCTTTAGTGCTCATGAGTGGGTGATTAGGCCCGTATGTCAACACTGGCACTAATGGCTTAGCCCACTGAGGTACAACTTCCAAATTAAACAAGTAAGCATCAGGAAGGTCATCTGACACTCCTTGTGGGGCTTCTCCAGATCTGAGCCTAGAGAGGTGGTCTGCCCTCAAGTGAGTCTTCCCTTTCCTTACCACAACTTCAAAGTCGTATTCCATTAGTAAGAGAAACCATCTTACTAATCTACCTGTATTGCATGGCTTGTTTACCAAGTACAACAGTGCTTGATGATCAGTAAAAAATTTAAACTTATTTGCAGGCAAATAGTGTCTAAACTTCTTAACCGCATATACCATGCCTAATCCTTCTTGTTTAGTGGTGGTATAATTTTGTTCAGCTGCATGCAATTGTCTACTAGCATAGGCAATTGATAGATCCATATTACCTTCACCAGTAGGTTGTGCGAGTACACACCCAATAGCATAATTGGATGCATCTACATGAACATGAAAAGGCTTATTCCAATCTGGTGTGGTCAAGATTGGTGCTGAACATAATCGTCCTTTGAGCTCATTGAAGGAGTTTTCACATTCATCAGTCCACTCAAAGTTAGTCAAAAGTCCGTACAGGGGCTTTGCTATGATGGCATACATGTGTATAAACCGTCGGTAATAACCACAATGCCCTGTGAAAGCTTGTACTTCCTTGACATTCTTTGGCCTAGGTAGCTCTGCAATAGCTCTAACTTTTTCCTCGTCTGTAGATATGCCATTCTTTGACACTATGTGTCATAGAATCTTGCCTTGCCTGACCATGAAACACACTTCTCTAGGTTCAGGCAGACTTGATACTCCCTACATTTATCAAAGATTTGTCTGAGTTCAGGTATATGGGTCTGTCTAATGTTGGAATGAGCACAGAGGTCATCAACATAGACTTCTAAATTCTTCCTCAGGAACACTTTAAACATGTGACACATCAATCTTTGGAAGGTTGCAGGAGCATTGGTAAGCCCAAATGGCATTACCCGAAAAGCAAATATGCCCCACTCAGTGGCAAAAGCAGTCTTATGTTGGTCCTCTAGAGCAATGGCTACCTAATTGTAGCCAAAAAATATGTCAAGGAAACTGTATACTTCCTTGCCTGCTACTCTTTCTAAGAGATGTTCCGTGATAGGAAGCGGATAGTTATCTCGAATAGTGGCTGCATTAACCTTCTTCAAGTTAATGCACACATGTAGCTTTCCATTCTTCTTGGGCACCACTACAATGGGGGATACCCACTCAGTGTGTTCAATTTCATAGATTCTCCTCTTTGATTTAGCATCATAATTATCGTTATATGTGTATGGCTTCTGTTTAGAGGGTTTCTCGTCTGAGGTCATGGGAATTGTGTGTGAGCATATGTCTGGGTCTACACCTTTCAAGTCCTGGTAGCTCCAAGCAAAGACATCTCGGTACTCTCTTAGCAAGGCCTCTTCTTCCGTCAGGTCATGCCCTATGTAAGTGCATCTCTCTTCTCCTTCTTCCATGGCTACAACTATTTTCTTGGTGGTTTCTTTGTTGTCATAGGCCTCTCCTGATTGAGCCTCACGCTTTGGCATCCTTACCATCACTCTTCTATCCTCTATCTCATACTTTTTAAAGTTTTCAGGGACCTCAAACAAAGATTCTTCCTCTTCTGGTGTGACTTCTCTCTTCTTTCTTTTCTTTCCTTAAAGCTTAGGGGTCACTTGTGTGGCTAACCTTACATCATTTGTAAGCTCTCCGTGTCTCTGGGGTTGAAATTCCACTTCATAAAAGTATTCTTCATCTGATGCAAAAGGTGGGTCCATGATGATTGACTCTAGATCGGAGTCACTTGCATCCTCAAATGCATCAGGGCTAGGTTCGCATTCTTCTAGAATTGCCTCTCCCATGGTTGGCTCTATGGAGAAGAATGAAATGTCATAGCCATGCTCATCTCAGTGGGGTGATGGCTACGTCCATTGTTGCTAAAATTTCTGCCCAGCCGTGAGGTTCAAATTCCTCCTCCGGAAATACTACAGCTACATAGGCTGGGTCTTGAATTGATCTATGTGTTTCCTTTGCACCTACCTCTCTGGCTTTTTCTCTCTTCTCTTCTTCTACTGTTACTTTGCACATCCATAGGTGTGTGTCTTCATGCATCCATGAGGATCTTGATCCTATGGAATGCACTCACTCCGTATCATCTTTAGCTCTATGGATCGGGTTCCACTGGATAGGAGGGACATCTCTATGAGAGTAATCCTTGAGATTGACTTTGGTAGTAACACCTAAGTGTTGCAAATACAAGGAATTGGTTCCCCAATCTTGTACCACTTGCAACTGCCGCATAAATGGTCTTCCCAAAATCATCTCATAGGCATGGTTCTTGCTAAAATCACAGATAGCAAATGTGTGCTCAAACTCTACACCACATGTAGTGAGAGTTATTCCTTCTAGCAAGCCTAAGGGTCTTTCTATGTGACCATCGGCCATCTGCAATTTCATCCTCGTGGGCCTGAGTGTTGGCTTGCCCCAACGCTTCCATAAGGAGGTGGTAGCAATTGCAACTCCTGCACCTGAGTCGAGAATTGCCTTGGTTGTGTATCCTTGGTGGGTGATGGGAAGATAGGTGTTTCCCTCTTCACCTTCACTCATGTCTCCTATCTTATCCAATGGTATCTCTGGCACTGTGCGATGAGATCCTACCTGGCAACGCGGTTTAGCTACCTCTGGTACTTGTTTGGCTATGTGCTTCCACAGTTCTGGCCTTACTTTGAGTAGCTCTTCTAAAGTAAGATTGCACTGCACTTTAGTATTCTTTACTACCTCTGTGTTCCTAGGTATGACTGAATCTTCGTTTCTTACCATGACCATGGGTGCTCTCATACACGTGGACTTTGCTTCCCATGGGCCTGTGAAATGGGGTAGTTCTTGTATGGAATTAGATTCGAAGTCTAATCTCTCCTGAGATTAAGTGCTCTCCTGCTCTTCATAAATGGATGGGATGTTTTGTGGGAATTGGTCGTGTGCATCATCCACAAGTTCAATGGGAGGGGGGACTTCACTTTCTTTAGCCCATTAGTCTTCTTGAATCTCTCGTAGGAATTCTGGTGTGAACCGATTCATAGAAGAAGATGTGTCTGGCTCCGTAGAGTTAGGCACATAGGCTTCCTGGGCAGGTAGGCTTTCTCTTTCACTTGCCTTGCCCTTATTTTGAGAGGCGGGTTCCTTTTCTGATTGTGCAATTAGCCTCTCCAATCTTTCTAGCAGTCCATCAAAGTGCAACTGCGTCTTAGCTGAACTACAGATGTTAAAGAGGCGACTGGCTTCAAACATGGTTTGAGCCAATGCCACCATCTTAGCACAAATTTTAGTTCATTCAAGCTCTAGTTCCGCCCTAGGGTAACATTTTTTGTGATCTTTCACGTTTGGCCCTTCTTGGATCCTGGCCTGATATGCCTTGAGCATCATGTTTAGGTCCTCGGGAGTGGGATCTGCTAGTACTGATCCTACTCTAGGGGGTGGTGGGCTTGTATGAGGCGGGTTGGAAGGGGTTGGATCGGATGGAGATGGGAATGATGGTGGTGGCGTAGTGTGAGACGGAGTCTGAGATGTGAGTTCAGCTATCCTGGCTTTTGTTTCTCTTAGGCTTTCCTCGAGTCCACTCATCTTCTTAGCCCATTGCCTCTTGATTCTTTCTCTACTATCTCTCCAGGCTCTAGTCCTCTTCTTCGTTATGCTCTCAGTTTCACTAGCCTCAGCATTTTTTTCCTAGCCTAAACTTTGGGTTTGCTGCAAGGCTTGAGCTCTAGTGACTACCTGTACTGGTGTAGTGGAGGTCACACTTCCTGTAGAGTCTACTACTAACCCAATAACATTGATAGGAGTGATTTTTGGCATATTATTGGGATTCTTTGGGCAATCTCGTAAGAGATGCTCTTTCCCGCAATCTTGACAAAAGCCTTGAATGGTTATCGATTGGGGTTGTGTGGGTGCAGGCATGGGGCAATCACGAATGAGATGATCCCCCTGACATCTGTAGCATGATCCTCTAGGAAATGGGGGTCTTACCTGCCTAGGTTGAGGTCTAGAGTTGGGGTTTGCGTACATGACATTTGTGTAATCTTGCTCCCAACTAGGTTCGCTCGGTTCTTCACTATAGTAGGACTCACCATGTTCAGGAGACTGCATGTAGTAAGCCTGGGGGCTATCAATGTGTGTAGAATCAAAGCTATGATCACTGGGATCATTTTCTGAAAGCAAAGGTGTTACTAGCACTATGGCTCTATTCAGGTTCTCTTCTGCCGCTGCATATTTTACGGGAATCACATTGGCTGGAGCAGGGGGTTGTTGGGTTAGCACCGGTTGAGGTCTGTGCTGGGCCTGATATTGTGGTTGGTAGGTTTGTTGAGGCCTAGCATACTGTTGTGGTGGGTACTGGTTCTGATATCTTCCCTGTTGTGGATAGGGCTGAGGGTAGGTTTGCTTAACTGCTTGCTTATTGTATGGGCAATCTTGTGCTGTGTGATTTGTGTATCTCCTTTCAATGGTGCAGTACTGGATACTAGGATTCACCTGGGGTTGAGCCATAATAGGACATACATTTTCCATATGGTCACCTCCATAAGTATAACACCGTTTAACTGGGGCAAATCTTGGGATTTGTTTGCTAGAGACACCTAGTTTTTGAGCTACTTTCTCAGTGAGTTCCTCAATTGATGTGGATTGCGAGGAAGAGAGACTAGAGGCACTATCAGAATCTTTGTAGATTTTGGAAAGCTCTAACTCCTCCCCTAGGTTATCCTCAATATCAATGCACATGTGTACACACTCTTCTATGGTTCTAGGGTCTTTCAAGTACACATATGATCTCAACTTTGTACTCTGCAGCCCATCGAGGAATAAAGCTACTTGTTTGGTTGGCGTGGGTAACTCCGGGATAGGGCATCTCTCTAGATATTGTCTAAACCTTCTTCCTGCAATTCTAACTATCTCTTGGGGGGTCTTCTTGAAGCTATGTATCAATGAGGAAGTATTATGCCTTATACCACTTTTAGAGAACTCAGTGATGAAAGCCTCTAAGAGTTGGTCTATGCTCATGAACTGTCTCTCATTCAATGGTTGAAACCATGTAAGGGTTGTGTTCCTAAGGGTTAGACCAAAGGCATTATACTGTGTGAATATGTCCTCAACTTGTTCAGCTCTCAAGACTTGCCTAAACTCAGCCACATGATCATATGGGTCTCCTGTGCCATCGAAATAGTTCTTCATGGACTTAACCAGTTGTGTAGGTCTCAAGGTTCTGGTGTGTTCCCTAGGCCTTGGCAGAGGGAAATCATCAGCATTCCTTTGGTTCCTTGGGGCTCTAAGTCCCTCAGGTTCCGCTCTATTTGTGTCCGTTCTCGTTCTTTCTCTTCCCACTGGGTTGGCAAAGCTTACCTCAGGTCTGTCTCTTTGAGCTCCATGAGCTTGGGATGTTCCAGCTCCGGTGACCATAGGACACGTTAGATCTTGGTTGGGGGAAAATAAATTCACCTTTCCAAGTGTAAGCATGCCTATCATGTTTTGTAACCACAAAGATCCTCTCTGAAGCCTGATCTAAGTAGGTCACTCTGCCTGGGCTATCTGGATCTTTGAACTCATATATCATGATTGTTCCTATCTCATTTGGCTGATCAGATTTATATCTCCAAAAGGCTTCATCAGTCTCTCGGTTTAGGAGCAGATCTATGCTCTTATTGTCTTGGGGAATCCACTCTGGTGTGATAATCCTAGTGAGAACTAATTTGCCTCGAGGGGTTCTAGGTTCTACACCATGTTTCCTTGCTCTAGGTCACCTATGTCTGTCTCAGGGATCACGTTTCCGAATTCGTCTGTCCTATCTGGGTGACTGGTGACTACGTATATTGTTCCTTCTTTGTCCAAGTATGCTCCATTTTCAAATTTGACAGTTGGATGTTCTAGTCCAATGGATTGGTCAGGGTTTTTAATCTGGACCACAGATCTTCCTAGGCCATCCTCATAGATGCAAGCACCTAATCGGTTGCTCCTAAGGTATTCCAGCTGCATCTTGTATGGGCCTTCTACCCTATGTAAGTATGGCACACCTGAACTTCCTGTGGGTCTCTCCATACCGTGGGACATCTCTCACTCACTAGTTTCAGAGCTAGGGTAGTGCGAATAATGGCCCAACTGTTGGGCTCAAGATCCCTAGCAGTATGATTAACACTAGCCTCTGAAGACCTAAGACTTTGTCTATCTCTCCCTAGGTGTCGTCCTGATCTAAGGTTCATATGCTTAGCTGAGCAATCCCAATTTTTGTCCAAGGTACAACCTCGTTGCTGAGTTCTTTTGTATCAGTCACTTGATTCTTTTTTAAGTTGATTATCGTGTTTATGATCTTGTCTGATATCACGTCGTCAAGAATACCTGAGTTAATTTCCACACTTTAAAGTTGATCGTCTCACGTTAGGTTCTTTTCCTTTAAAGTTGTCGGTCACACACAGGTTATCTCTTGACTTGAACTTGATTTCTTAGATAGTCTTGACTTGTCTCATGTCTATCGTTGCCCTGACTTACTTCTAGCACTAGTCACGTGTAGCCTAAGCTAGTAATTGACAAAGGGAGTTGAGAGTATTCCAACCTCACTTGCAGATCCCTTGCTCTTTGGTGCTCAAGAACCCAGTTCTCAAGCTTGCAGATTACCCTGCTTTGGATGCCTTCTAGTGCTCTCAATGGACCTGTAAAAGTTCCAAAGTTAGCTCAAGACTTAGATTCAAAGGACACAAAAAATCACTTTCATTCATGTAATTCAAGGATCAACTGTTCTTTTGGCTTTATGGAAAACAATCTTGAAAATCCCTTAGCTTTTCTTCCCCCTGGGTATAGTCCACTTAAAAATACTATGGCTAATAATCCTGATATTAATTTTACCACGAGCTTTCCAACAAAACAAGAATCACAGCAATCGGATTTCGTATGAGGAAGATATGACAGTTCAGGGATCTAGGGTTAAAACAGGGTAAAACAGGTTATCAGGAGAACAAGATTTTCTCTCAAGTTACAAGTGTCGGGTCCTCACAAATCACTATTTGCTTGATAAATATGCCTAGAATTTTCCCCAAAATCAAGTAATATAAACCCTAGAAAATTGGCCGAAAAAGCATGTCAATCGCGATCGACAGGTCTGTCAATCGCGATTGACACAGGTGTCCGTCGTGGCCTGTCGGTCGCGATCGACACGTCAGTCGCGATTGACAGTGTCAATCGCGATCGACAAAGTTGGTCGTGGGTTCTATCAATCGTGATCGACGGTGTCAATCGCGATCGACACTTTTTCTGGGATTTTCATTGTAATTTCAGTCGATCGGGGTTCTGTCCATCGCGATGGACACGTGGCAATGCGAGTTTTGGTGTCAATCGTCAACTTTCAGTCGATCGCGATCGACAGCGTCAATCGCGATTGACCGAATCCTACATGGTAGTCGGTCGGTCGTGGGGTCTGTCGGTTGCGATTGACACGTCTGTCGGTTGCGATCGACACGTCTGTCGGTCGCGATTGACAGGTCTGTCGGTTGCGATTGACAGGTCTGTCGATCGCGATTGACAGGTCTGTCGGTCGCGATTGACAGGTCTGTAGGTCGCGATTGACAGGTCTGTCGGTCGCGATTGACAGGTCTGTCGGTCGCGATTGACAGAGAAACTCAGAATTTTTTTACTGTGTATAGTGATTTAGTATGTGCTCATCATGTGCATCATTATGGTGTACTTTGTTTTACCAAATAGGTGATTTTTTTGTCGATCGCGATCGACAGGGGTCTGCAACACAGAGACAGTTTCGAGCTTGTCCGTACCTGCATAGCCTGCTGGACAAGGTGATACAGCAACAACCTGCAAGGAAGCTCAAAAAAAACATGCAAAAAGAGTGCACACAAATCGCTCTCTTGCTCTCTCTCACAAGTGGAATGAAGGAAATGGAGGGGAGAAGGTGATATAATCAAAAGCTGAAATTTTCACGATGATGGAGATGGAGGTGGGAGATGGTGAAGGTGATGATGGTGATGATGATGGTGAGGTAAGAAAGAGAAAAATAAGAAAAAGTAAAGAGATTACCTACAACGCCAACGTCACAACTCTACGTCTTACCATCACACGCTCGTCCTCAAAGCTCGATCCCCGGCAATGGCGCCAAAATTTGGTGTAGCTTAGTGATGAGTAGCACCTCCTTTAATGTCAATGCGGGAAGACGTGAGGATGGTATGATGACCTCGAGCAAGTGAAGGCACAAATGCGTGAGTGAGAAGCACATACACACACACGCACACACACGGCAAGACAAAGAGAAAGACAATGGAGTTCTTTTAGATTACTTCAAAAATGCTCATACAAGTTCAACTCTATTACAAGCTAACGCCCAAAAATGAGCTCTCTAGCTCTATTTATAGTTTTTGACTAGTTTTTGGCCATGTCCAGACCTAGTGTCCGGCCTAGTTAAAAATTAGGTTCTCTGGCCTATTTGGAGGTTCAAACGGAGTCTAAAAAATGTGAAAACTGATAGGTAGGTACTTCTAAAGCTCCTCAAGCTCAAGGACTCCTTGGCTTGCACAAAATGGAGCTACAAAAATATGAAATGATATTTACAATGGTTTTTAGTGATGAAAATCACTATTTTTGTAGGGATTTCTTATAACATTTTGACATACATTTCCTGGAGCTCCCCACTTGCTCCTTCTTCTTGTGGGTCCACCTCTTTGATATGCTTTAGCTTCATGAAAAAAATAATGGCCTACTTGCCAGATCTTTGTTGACTACTCTGTCTGCTTGTGCCTTCTCTACGCTCCGACTCCCTTCGTTGGCTTCCTTGTCTTGTGAGTCCTTCAGTTCCTTGACTGCTGCCAAAACATGTCAACATAGACAACAATGATCAGAAGCACATCATTACCATGCTTAACATATAAGGTGCTTTCAGTTGGACTGTTCTCAAAACAATGTGCAACCAGATAGGCATGTATCTCTCATACCAAGCACGTGGTGCTTGCTTTAAACCATATAATGCCTTGCTTAACCTGCACACCTGGTTTTCATGCCCTTTCTGCACAAAGCCATGGGGCTGAAAAACATACACTTCTTCATGCATTTCACCATTCAGAAATGATGTTTTAATGTCCAACTGATGTTTATTCCAACCATGATGGGCTGCAAGTGCACAAATGCTCCGAACAGTAGTCATACGGCATGTAGGTGCAAAGGTCTCATCAAAATCAATGCCTCTTTCCTGCGCATAACCCTTTGCAACAAGCCTAGCCTTATACCTGTCAAATGTACCATCAGGTTTACACTTCAGCTTGTATACCCACTTAGTGCCAATGGCCTTCTTGCCAGGAGGCAAGTCACATAAAGACCATGTACCATTCTTCATTATAGCATCATATTCGGATTGCATAGCAGCCATCCAATTTTCTGAATCCTGTGCTTCATCAAAAGAAACGGGCTCATTCTCATCACAGAGACTAGACGCAGCCATAGCATAGCAATCTGATGCAAAGGAGGCACTATGAGAGCTTGAACGAGTACAATATGACAAAGGCGCATCTAATTTGTTGTCACGCAAAGTCTGCACCAGCCATTTTGGCATATTTTTTGCCTGCTCAATATCATACTCTCATCAACAAGTGCATCATGTAAATCTGCATCAAAAATGGAATGATCTACATCATCATATGAAACCTGCAAAGGCTGACAAGTTGCCTCATTAGGACCAGCACTAGACTGTCCACCTATAAAAAGAGGCATCAAAGTATCATACATGTCTTTGGAGCTAACAGATGTCTTCTTAGTACATGTAAGCAATGGCTGAATAGCATCTTCCACAAACACAACATCACGGCTAACCAGAATGCGTTTAGTTTGTGGATGGTACAGACGATAGCCTTTACTTTTAGAATTGTATCCAACAAAAATACATTTTACTACTTTATCATCCAATTTTCTGCGATGTTGTTCAGGCACTAATGCATATGCCAAACAACCAAAAACACGTAGATGAGCAACAGATGGCTTGCGGTCATGCCAAGCCTCATATGGAGTGATAGACTGCAGCGCTTTAGTGGGACACATGTTCAGTACATATGCTGCACACATGACAGCCTCAAGCCAGAAACTATGAGGTAAAGCCTGACTCTTGACCATACACCTCGCCATCTCCATGAGTGACCTGTTCTTTCGTTCAGCAACTCCATTCTATTGAGGTGTATACGGCACTGTACACTAGTGTTTTATCCCACATTGAGCCAGAAATGCATTAAAATCAAAAGACATATATTCCCCCCTCGATCAGAACGGAGGGTGCTCATTTTACATGCTGACAAATTTTTAGCCAAAACCAAAAACTGTTTGAAGCACATGAATACTTCGAACTTTGCCTTCAATGGATATACCCATGCATGCCTGGAAAAATCATCAATGAAAGTCACGAAGTAAAGATAATTTCCAAAAGAAGGTGTCTGAATAGGACCACAGACATCACTATGTACAAGCTGCAATTTCTGAGTAGCCAGAACTGAACCATCTTTTGGAAAGGACGAACGCTGCATTTTGCCCAAAATACAGCCTTCACAAACATGTTTTCCAAGTGCCTCAACTTTGGGCAAAGAGGACACCATTTCATATTTCTGCAGGCGTAGCAAACTAGCAAAATTTAGATGACCAAAGCGTGCATGCCAAAGCTTTGCATCTGACATAGCCTGAGAATCATTTACTACACATGCCAAATCATTTACAGATCTTTCATAGTCTATGAGCTTATACAGCCCATGACATAAAATGCCAAAAGCAATAATCACATCGCCATTTGATAGATCATGAACTATACATCTGTCATCAACAAATTTCACAACCAAGCCAATCAACTACCATCAGCAGTAGTTAGAATGATCTTACCAACTCCCATAACAGGATAAGAGGAGTTGTTGGCACATGTGATAGTATTCCCTGTAGGGGTAGGCTCGAGTGAAGAGAAGAAACTACGATGTGAGGTAATATGTTTGGTCGCCCCACTGTCAAAGTACCAAACATCTGAGTCTACTACAGACATGCACTGCTCATGAGAAGATGGGTCAAAACTACAAACAGTAGTAAACGACCATTCTTCATCCTGCACAAGATTAGCAGACTCTGTTTTTGGTGTAGAGGCTTCTGCAACAACCATTCCAACCTCCTTTTTCTTTGCCTCTTTTGTAGCAAGTTTTGGATAGTTCTTTATGATATGGTCATTCCCTTTACAGTACTTACAAAACAATTTCTGCTTTTCAGATTTCTTCTCATCTTTATCTTCCTTCTTCAAATATGCAGAATTAACAGATTTTTGCTTACTAGTTGAAGAGCTCGATTTTCCTTTGCCCTTCTGACTAGCCAGGAAAGCTTGATCTGCAACTCGCATAATGGACCTGTTTTGCCTGGACTGGTCTTCCTGCAACAGAACAGAGACTAACTCCTCAAATGATAAGGCATTTGGATTGCCTTTCATCATCAACCGAAGAGTAGAAGCAAAACTCTGATATGAATCAAGAAGACCATTCAGAACGGTCTGCACAAGTGAGCTATCTGGTATAACCTCATTAGCAGAAATCAACTGCTCCTTCAAGTCTTTGATATTCGTTAGGAAACTATCCATAGAATCACCTTCATTCATGTGCTCACTCTCCAACTCTTTTCGGAGGTAAGCAACACGAGCCGAATTCCTAGCTTGGTACAATGTGGTAAGTGTATCCCAAGCATCCTTAGCTGTTCTACAAGAGCGAATGTGAGGAATAATGGCACGTTTGACAGACAAAGTTATCAATGCATGTGCCTGGGCATCTCTGCCATCCCACGAATCTGTTGTGCAGTAGGTGCAGCAGAAACAGCAGCACGAACAGGAATCTGCGGAATATCATCTTTGACACCATCTTCATCAGCTCCAGCACCTGTATTTGCAGTACCTGTAGTCAGAGGTGTAACAGGACGTCTTTCAACACCCTGCATAATGTTCCATAATCCTTTTGCAACTAATACATGTCGCATCATATAAGCCCATAATAGGTAGTTGGTACCATCCAACTTATCCTCAACAGCCAACATACGGAATACATCACTGCTTTCAGCCATCGCCAGTGACTAAAAAACCTTGATGCAGAAAATTGACTCTATCTCAAAAAGTTGAACGGAACTGCCCAGATGAGTTCTGCTAAACCTGTAGCAGACTTCGAGACGCTTATACTGGCAAACAGAAACAGGTATATACCTTTGGCACAAAAAGATGAAATAAGGCCTATTCAAGAAAAATGGGAATTACAAGGAATTTGAGACAATGCTTTGTGTACCAATGTTTTACTTTTTGAGTAAACCACACACTACAACATGCTATTATCTCTTGATAGGAGTATTAAAAAGTGAGACTTTAATATTATGAATAATTGGATTATTAATGGAATATCAGAGTTTGGCTAAAAATTAAGAAGTTAAGATAGTAAGTATTATAAATGGGACTTGAATAATTCCCAAATTTCTTGAATAATTCCCAAATATTGCCTACACAAGCACTGTGATAGTGCATTTGGAGACACCCTGAGTATGCTCACCAAAATTCGTACGATTCTGAGACTGCAAACGGAGGAGTGCCGACGACACCCTAGATGAAACGACGACCTGCTCTGATACCAATTGTTGGAGATAGGTGTCCCTGGAAGCATGCGAACAACACAAGGAAGAAGAAGAAGCTTGGAGCACAAACACACAATACTGAATGTATTACTATAGAATGTACAAAGATAAGTAGCCCATTAGGGCAATAGGCATATATACAAGAAGGGGGAAAAAAACCTCCTAAAGAGGGAAAAAAGTGCCCCGGTGGTCCTAGTGTGTTCACACACATCACTACCTGAATACATCAACATGTTCATGGGTCCACATAAGTCCATGTGGATAAGGGCTAGAGGGTTCCTCACTCGTGTTGAAGCTTCCTTGGAAACTGGGGCCCTATGTTGCTTGCCTTGGGTGCAAGCTTGGCAGACATCAGTAAGTTGCCCTATCTTTGGCAATCCCTTCACAAGTTGGGATGAAGATATTTTTGATAAGTAAGAGGTGTGGCCAAATCTTTGGTGCCACAAACTCGAGGTTGATTCTTTGGATACAAAGCAAGATAGTTTGTAGATGCCCTTTTCTTCAATACCTTGAGCAATGACATCCTTTGTATGGGGATCAACTACCTTAACTGAGGTGTTATGATACCATACTTGTTTGTCCTGATTTGTAATGGCCTTGACGGAAAGTAGATTCATACATAAATTTGGAACAAAAAGAACATTGGATAAAGACTTGCATTCCCCCTGATTGTTGGTAATTTGAACTTTCCCTTTTTCTTTCATGGGTAAACTTTTGTTGTTGCCAAGATAGACTTCTCTCGTGTGCTCTTCGAGTTCTTGAAAGGAGTCCTTATCTTTGCACATATGGGAGGTAGCTCTGCTATCAAAGATCCACTCATGCGGGGAGCTAGAAGTAACTAGGACATTGGCTTTTGTGGAGATAAAGAGTTTCTCACTAGAGCAGTGGGATCTATGTTGGTATCCTTTGGATTCTTGCCTAGACATAGAAGCCTTCGATGATTGTTTCTTTTTATAGCAAAACTTTTCTAAGTGTCCTGATTTTCGACAAAAAATATAGGTGAACTTCTTCGATGAATTATGCAATCCTTGCTTAGATCCATTGCTAGCATGATGAGTTGTGGTTTTTCCCTTATTGAATGGGCCTTTGGCCTTCATGGCAGACTCTTGGGAGGAAGTCGATTTGGCTCACGAGTTGTGAAGGAGCAATAGTGGACGAACCTCTTCCCAAGTTAAGACTTGGCTTACAAAGTTGTGACAAATGTCTCGTACAACTTAGTTAACTTGTTAAGAAGCCTAATGGCCATATCTTCACTAGAGATTTGTCTACTACATAGTGCTAATTTACGTTGGTAGCCCTCAAATTAGGCTATGACCTTGGTAATTGTGTCGTGTGGCCGAATGGTCAAATTATGAAACTTGGCCTCTAATGCATATATTTTCGAAGGGGTTTTGTCTTCATACAAAGCGGCTAACGTATCCCAAGTGTTCTTGGACGTCTTACAGGCCGTAATATGTCCTTTCGTCATTTCATCACAAGCAAGTAACAGCTGACCTAAAGCTCGTTTGTCCTTGATATTCCACACATGCCAATTGTCTAAGTTGGTATCCCTATTGGGTTCGGGGACTGACCTGTCTACTACCTCATGAAGGAGATTCATGTAGAGATATGCACGCATGATATCTTTCCATAGATTGTAATTTTGTCCATTGAGGCGTTCATCCTTAGGCATAAAAATAGGGGTGAAAGAAGGTAAGAAGTTAGCCATAGATAATGAGCTACCTTCACTTTTGGTCATTATAAAGCTTTGAGGATTAGAAACACTATCAAATACACTTGCCAAAAATACCGCTTCAAAATAAGTGCAAAGCTTGGAATGAACAACTGGACACCACACTTAAAATTCTTGGGGGGGGGGGGGGGGGGGGGGGGGAGGGGGGGGGGAGGGGGGGGGGGAGGGGGGTAGAGTAGCCCTGCACTTGCACAACACCAAGATAAGTCGACGTGAGAGTAGCGGACTTAGATTAGCCCATTGTACACCAATGGAGCCTTAGAGTAGGCTGAGACACTTGGAGAAACTTTGGTTGGTGGGCTTAGACTAGCCTCCAACCCACACATGCACACACAAATGATTCTTCTTCTTATATTCTTGTTGTTACAAGATGGGCACTTAGTGCCAAAGGGTGTGCCTTGAGTACCAAAGTGAACTAAATAAATGTCGGCTCAAAAACCTTTGAGCATTTGATTGTTACACCGTCAAGGCAAAGAAAGCCAAAAAATATGGATTTCAAGATTGCTTGAGTATAACAAATGAATGCCAAGTCTATAGTAAGAGAAGTAAAATGAAGCTTGCAATTTACCGCATTGCATAAACGTACATATATCCTTCACCAATGATGGGTATGTTCCTTGTAGTGATATGTTCCTTGTAGTTCAATGTGGCTTGTTCAAAAAAACCGAAGTTGGAAAACTTTGTGTAAACTGTGCAAGGGAAGGAAGGTCCCGATGCCCCCGATCTTCCAGGAAACTAATTAGCAATTTCCTCCAACGTTCGCAATCCACTGCCAACTGCAACTAAGAGACAAATAATGTGATCAAAAATCAAAAAACGAGGTCTTTGATCTGGACACGTAGCATCATCTTGAATGAATCCTGGATAAAACGATGCAATAGCTACATATTGCCACATATGCTTATTAGGAAGAAGGACCAGAACACTCAAAATCAGCGCGCAGAGCTATGGAAAAATGGAATATAAGAAACTGGAATGTGTCAGCACAGGAATTATGATGTGCTAATTATAGTGGGGTGCCTTTTTTTTCTCTCTCCCTGTATTTGCAAAGCTACAGCGCGCTTGACGAAAAAAAACTGATTTCTTCCTCAGTTTTTCTAGCACTGCAAATTGAGATACGTTCAATTCTCTCAGCGAAGATCTGGTGGATTGAGGATCTCTGGCTCGTCGTGCGCGCGTAGTGGGTGTTGAATGCACCCTAGGGTTTTGAAGGCTGCATGCACACGTCCTGGGTTTTGGGGCCGCCTCTTTCCCTTCTCCTCCCTATCGGAGTGAGGGAAGGTCCTTCTGCTCTTTCCCTCCCCCTCTTCGTGAGGGGGGGAGCTGCCATAGCTCCTGTTCTGTTCTGCTTCGGCCTTGGCCCCCAACATGGCCCTGCATGAAGCTTTACGCGATGGACTCCCTGCTTCGAGAACACTTAATAAAGAAGGTTTGGTGAAAACGACATTCAATCCTGTGTTCGATGGCAGCTCTTGCTCGTCCCGTCCCGGGGAGGCTCTTCTGGGAGATGCGAATGCGCTGTCTGGAGGAGAAGACAGGTATGATTCTGTAAGAGGTTTTACTTCAGAAGGTCTATTGCACGGTTTCTCGGCTGAACATCAACAGCGGCATGCTCCATTATCTTACGCCAAGGTCGTACAGAGACCTAATCAAGATTTTTTCTCTGTTTTTGCAAATCAAGAACTCCCAGGTAATCATCTTCCCCCCTCTGTGTCCTCGGATCTCAAAGGTAAAAGTAAGGTAGATGAGGCCATTAAAGTCGACGGTTTTTCTCAGGATAAGTCTCATGAAGCCCCCAAGAAGCCCCCAAAAATGCTCAAGACAAGAAGCCCCCAAAAATGCTCAAGACAGCAATGGAGCTTTGAAGCACTCGACAAAAGTAGAGGAATTCAAGGGCCCCCGTAATCCAGAAGCTGATGCAGATGGGTTCATCGAAGTCAGAAGAAGAAGGAAAAGAAGCCCTAGGGCAACCTCTGAGCGTAACAACAAGTCTGTTTCCCCCTCCAGCAACTTGTATTGCAATCTGGAAAGGGAAATCAATGAGTTTGACTACCCAGGTGGGAACCAACTTGAGGAGGACACCGATGTCAAAGACCTGGAGATCCCTGACAGTAAAGAAACCTTGCAGGAGGGTTACACTACAAGCAAAGAAGACGGCTTTACTACCAGCAACGAAGATAACTTGGATAGTGAAAGCTCCATCATCGGATCGACTATTCCGGAAACGGAGCTGAAAACGGTACCCAGTCCCTCCCAGCAGGAGGCATCCCGCAAAGGAAAACAACCGTTGGAGTTACCGTGGAAAAGCCCCCATAAGAACCTATTGCTAACTCGGGATCCGATCCGAGTGAAAAAGAAAGATGAACCCAAGAAAAGAAAGGACAAAGCTCCCTCCCGCAAAGAGGGATTACTACGTCAATGATCATCATCTCGTTAAATGCTAGAGGGCTAACCGACCCCTCAAGAGCGACCATCATTGGTCAATGGCTTCGCGACATTAGCCTAAACCCAGATTTTATATGTATCCAAGAGATTAAAATTGACGGAGAAGACCTCCACAAACGGCTCAGACATGTCTCCTCGACCCATGTTTGGATTTCAACGACGCATCAGCGGGGATCCGGCGGAACGGTAATCGGTATCAATCAAATCTGGTTTGAAAAGCTCGAGAACTCCTTTGAAGATGAATGCCATCGATGGATTGCTATTTCTTTCGGTGCTCCCTTTTGTTTTACCTTAGTTTCTTTGTATGCTCCCAATGGGGAGTTAGAGAGACTTAACACTTGGGCCTCCTTGGACTCGCTCCCCCACAACGTGCTTATCTTCGGTGACTTCAACATGGTTGAGGACCCTACGGACAGATGGATGGGCAAGGGTCGGGTCATCGACAGTCGGGAGAAAGAAACGTGGGACAAAACTAAACTACACTTGGATTTGGTCGAATTCAAAGACTCGAAGGGCTTCTCTTGGTCAAATCTCCAAGCAGACGAGGACCTGAGGAAAGCTAGACTTGATAGATGCTACATCTCCCAGAGTCTTACTCATCAGTGGGGCCACCCTTCCCTCCCGCAACGCACCGACCTCACCATATCTGATCACTACCCGATCGTCATCACTTTTCAACCCCTCACCAAGACTCGTAAGGCTCCGTGGTTCCATGCCAGTGTGCCCTCCTTCTCTCTCCCCTCTGTCCACCAAGAAATTTATGATGTGTGGAAGGAGGCATTTGCCTCTGGCTTGTCCCCAGCCAAGTGTTGGAGAAGAGCGGTCGATAAGTCACGACAGATCATGATTAGATCTAGGAAGATGCTGGAGACTGTGCGGCGGGCTCGCAGAGAAGCTCTATATCATAGACTCTGGCGGCTCGAGGAGGAAGTGAACAAAGGAAAATCTCAAGCCCAGAAAGGACTTCGAAAAATCAGAGCGCTGCTGAGATATGAGGAAGAGATACAAAGGAAAAATTTGCAAATTTTCTTCAAGGAGTGGTGGGCTGGCAAAGCCGACAAGCCCACCAAAGAGATGTGCCATATCCTTAAAAGGAAACACAACAGAGATTCGGTCCCCTTATTGCTAGACGCAAATGGCAATGTATGCAATACGGAAGAAGATAACTTTGGGATCATTGAAGGGCACTTCACGAGACTCCTGGGGACCTCAAACCCCCTCTCCCACCTTAGAAGGGACTGTATGGCAGCCATATCTAGGGTTTCCCCCCACAAGATACCACCCAACCTTCACTCTCTGCTTCATGCCTCTATCTCTGAAGCCGAAATCATTGAGGTCATCGATGCCCTCCCCTCAGGTAAAAGCCCGGGCCCCGACGGGCTCACTAATGAGTTCTTCAAATCCTTCAAGATGGTGATTGCCACCCCTCTCCGTTTGGTTTGGCAAGAGTCACTCAAGTTTGGCGCGCTTCCTTCTTGCCTCAACAAAGGCATTATCAAGCTAGTACACAAAAAAGGGGAAAAGAACAGAATAGAGAACTGGCGTCCCATTACAATGCTCCAAACAGGATACAAGATCATCGCCAAAGTCATTGCCAACAGAATCTCCTGCCACTTGAGAGCGTGGCTAAGCGTGGACCAAAAAGGTTTCATCAAAGGCAGGTCTATTTTGGAAACCATAATAGATATCTGGGAAGGTCTTGAATTTGCAAATGAGTCTAAACAAGATGTGGTTTTCCTCAAGATCGACTTTGATAAAGCCTACGACAGGCTAGAATGGGACTATATTCTTCAATCGCTACAGGATCTTGGATGTAGTCAGAAATTCACCAAGATGATAGCGACCCTTCTCGGAAACGCATCGACCCAAATTAACATTAACGGAAATCTTTCAAAAGTGATCAAACTCAGAAGATCTATCAGAAAAGGGTGCCCATTAGCTCCCCTTCTCTTTGCCATTGCTACGGAAGGTCTTAGCAGGCTGGTGGAGCATCAGGTGGAAGCTGGTAACATTAAAGGCCTTCGTCTGCCACATGACCACAGTCAGATCACCATGAGACTTTTTGCCTATGATATGAACGCTTTTGTGCACAATGATAGTACCAGCCTCGAGGCGTTCTGGAAGTGTCTTGCTACCTTTTGTGAAGCCTCTGGATCCATAATCAACCACTCTAAGACCGCCTTTAGAGCTATTGGTGGGTCACAGCCCGACCTTCTCATTGATCATGGCTGTAAAATCATCCCGCAGGGCCAAATTTTTCGGCTCCTGGGGATTCCCTTGGGGTTTGGCGTCTCTATGGAACAGCGGTGGAACTGGGTACTTGCCAAACTTGAAAACAAGCTTAACTTTTGGAGAGGTATGCAAATCAATCTTGCTGGTCGTGCTATGGTCATCAACACGTTCCTCTTATCTTCTACCATTTATTTCCTCTCTTGTTGGAGACCGAAAGAGCAAGATCTGTCCAAACTGGATAGTATTTGTAGAAACTTCCTTTGGACGGGCGACCACAATAGGAGGGGGGTGCCTAAAATCAAATGGTCCATCTGCACCAGCCATAGAGATAGTGGGGGACTTGGTATCTTGGACATTGGGTGTATGGCTAACAAACTGGCAGCCAAATGGATGATTAAGGCTTGGTGCAACAGGGAGGCCTCGTGGGCCAAGCTGATCTTCAGAAACAAGAATGAGTTGGCGCTCATGGGTTTCCCAAATTGGCGGAATCTTGACATCTTGACCTTGCTGTTTTCCCCGATCCCCGTCTTCCCGAAAGGCTCCAATCTGGTGTGCTCCCTTTGGAAGAGTTGGAATAAAGTCAAAAGCTCCACAAGAATAAGTGAAGACTGGAAGTGGGCTGCCGGTATTAGACAAAACGACTCTATCTGGTTTCCGATCCAAGGCATCCGGAGTGTGGAATCTTGGAACATTCAAAACGCCAAGAAGCTATGGAACAAAGGCTTCAAAAAATGGAAACATCTCTGGAAACAAGACACCAACCGCTAGATCAATTTAGAGGATATTGACCCTTGCATCAACATTTCACATGAAGAATGGAACACTTTGCAAAGCAGATTTCTCGCCTGGGACCGACACAAAGTTCGCCTTCTCATGGGACACGACATGCCGAGTTCGCTTGGTCTCAAATGGCACAATGGGAATAGTCTATCAAAAATCCCGAACATCAAAGAAACGATCGACTATCAGGTTAACCTCAACAAAAAGTGGTGCCTGTCATGGACGCGGCTTCGGTGGGACATGAAGTTCATGGCTATCTGGCACCCCCTCATAGAAATCAAAAAGTCTGTCCTCTTATGGCAAATTCTTCATCACGGAATCTGGACCAACCTCAAGGCCAGCAAAATTTGTGGGATCCCTCCCTGGTGTAAACGCTGCCACCGGTCTATCGAAGATGTTTCACACATCTTCTTTACCTGCCCCAACTCCAACAGACTCTGGCAAGTGGTTGGAAAGAGAATTAGACTTCAAAAAAGCCTCAATTGGCAGCAAGCCCTGCTGGGAGAAGCGATCGGCTGCTCCGCGACTCTCTGGAACGCCATCAGAGGGGAGGTTCTATGGAAAATCTGGCGGGAAAGATGTGCTTTCAACTTCGGTGACTCCCCCAAGGAGTGGTCAATTGAGAAATCGCTGTTCCTCCTTGGCAAAAGGATTGTCAACTGTAAAAAATCCCCCCCCTTCAGGCATCACCAAGTACTCCTTTTGATCGATAACAAGCTCAAACCCAAGTGGGCCCCACATGAGGGTGATGAGAGGGTAATTAACCTTCTTTGTAATGTCATCTAAGCTCTGTAAAAGCTTCCCCTGCTTTGTGGGATTTGGGGGGTCCCGTGGGCACTAGTCCCCTTCTCTTGTACTTTTCTTTATTTAATTCAAGTCCGGGAGAGTAGGCTATTGCCGAACTTCCTTTACATTAAAAAAAAAAGTCTCATGATATTGACCTTGACCCTGAAGTGGATGATAAGGATGATTGTACCCTAATTATTGAAAGCTCTGCCCTCAGTAGATGGAACAATCATTTAGAAGACAAAGTAGTTATAGCTCATTGTCATGGCCCTAGGCCTGCTCAGGATTTACTTAAATCTTGGATGAAGGTGAATTGGGAAAGCAAGGGTCTTTTTGCTAGACACGTGCAATATCTTCCGAATAATTTTTATCTGTTCTTTTTTGAGGATGTGAGTAATGCTTTGAAAGTGCTAGCTGAAGGTCATTGGATAATCAGAAACACTCCCCTTTCTTTTTATAAGTGGTATCCTGGTTTTAATCCTAGGAATAACAAACCTACAAAAATACCCATTTGGGTGGAATTCCCAGATTTCCCGGTGGAATTTTACCCATGGCTTGAGAAGTTAGGCGCGTTAATTGGAAAAGTTCTTGGTCAGAAACCTAAAAAAGACTTTAATCCCAAATGGGAGCCTCAGATGCTTGTAGAGGTCGACATTTCTAAGAGTATTAAAACTGAACTTTATATTAAAAATTCCGAGGGTTGTAAAGTGCATGTTCAAAAGGTTGTCTATAGGAACCTGCCTAATGCCTGTTTTAACTGTTTTAAACAGGGTCACCTAATAAAAGATTGTCCTTTATTAGCTAAAAATCAGGAAAAAAAGGCTGGGGGTGGTGAAATGCCCCCCACAGACTCAGCTCCCATTGGATTGGGCCACCCCAAAGAAGAGCAAGGCTTCAAAAAGGTGTCTTATAAACAGAAAAAAAAAAACCCAATTGGGGGTATCAGGTCAGAGACGTTGGTAAAAGGGATTTTCAATCCCTTTCAAATCCTAGAGGGCTCCCCTCTGGAGGGATCTGAGTCTCTTGAAGAGCAAGTTTTACAGGAAAATAAAAGGACTGCAGACATCTCTCTTATTTTTCCTAATCATTCGAATGTTTCTTTTCCTCAGGAAGATAATGTTGTCTCTGGCATGTAGGGTGAGATAGAAAGGAGAATTAGCGTTGTTAAGGGGTCATCCTACAGACCCTCTTCTGGCGACAACCATAAGACGATGTCCTCTGAAGAGGATAACAATAGTAATTGTGATGATAGGTTTATTGAACAAATTAACAGTTTTGATGAACTTACTTCTGTTCAGGAAGACATTGGTGGACACATTGATCAAGATGTTTGCATGACAAATGTCAGATCCCCTTGTCCTCAAGGTAAAGAAAAACATAAGTCCAAGAGGAAAGAGACTGTTAGGTCGTCGGCGTCTGTTGTAAAGCCAGGTAAAAACCTTAAAAAGTAAGTTTTCTCCCCTTTTGGTGGTTTTTTTCTATGGATAGTATCAAAATTATCTCTTTTAATGCTAAAGGACTTTCTGATCCGGTCAGAAGTAAGACTATCAACAACTGGATTAAAGAAGCTTCTCACCTGCCAGATTTCATCTGTTTGCAGGAACTCAAGATTGGAGGTTCGGATCTTTTGTCTAATCTGAAAATTGTGTCTAACAATTTTCGTTGGGTGCACACGGACCACTCTGGTAAAGGTGGGGCAGCTATTCGCATAGCTAATGGTCTGTGTCATTTTATTGAGGAGGTTCATAGGAGTTCCACTAACCAGTGGATTGCTGTTAAGTGTAAAGATCCCCTTAATTGTACTGTAGTGTGTGTTTATGCAGCTAATCAGGCTATGCTGAGATCTAAATGTTGGGAAGAAATCTCCAGGATCAATGGTGATATTTTGATGACAGGGGACTTTAATATGGTTACTAATCCTGGAGACAGAATTGGTAAAAGTGAGAATATAGTCTCTGGTTTTGAAAAACATTGCTGGTATAATTTGATAAATAAGCATAATCTGGTTGATCTTTCTACTAATTCTGGGCATACTTGGACTAACAAGAATCTCAATAACTTATTATCTGCTAGACTGGATAGGTTCTACATTAATGCGAGTAGGAGTCATTCCCTGTGGAACTATTGTTGTTTCACTGATCCCTCCTTTCAATTGTCCGATCATTCTCCTTTGATTGTTAATTTGTTCAATAATAATCCCAACTTTCGTGCAGGGTGGACGCATTTGGATCCTTCCCTTTTTAAGATTCCTGTGGTGAAGGATCAAATCTCGAATATTCTGAGGAGGCATTTTAATATTTCCACTCCTCCTTTTGTGGCCTGGGAAAGGGCGGTTAGAAACATTCAGGACTTAATTAAGTACTATAAGACTAAAGCTAAAGAAATAAGACAGCAGAGAAGGATGATGATTTTGCAGCAGATGAATGAAATTGAGTGCTCTAACCTTGATCAAAAAAATAAAAGAGCTAAGATTTTAGACCTTCAGGAGCAAGTGAAGAAAGTGGACTATCTCCTTGCTAAGGGTGCCCTTGCCACTTCTAGAGAATTCTGGGCTGGCAAAATTGACAAGCCCAATAAGCATATGTTTGATTTGATGAGGAAGAAAAAAGCCAGGGATTTTATCCCTCTTCTCAAGAATAATGATGGCTTTAACGCTAAAGATATAAAGGACAACCTCCAGATTGCTCATAGGTTCTTTGCCAATGTATTCTCTCAGCCTCCCAAGAGAGGGGATTCTGTCTAGAGTGCAAGAGCTGCCATTGCCCTTTGTAGGAAAAAAATGGTTCCTCAGGGAATGGACTCCCTCCTTGATATGCCCCTCTCTGAGGGTGAGGTTATAGAATCCATTAGCAAATTGAAGCCTGGTAAGTCTCCTGGTCATGATGGTTTGCCTTATGAGTTTTTTCAGGAATTTAAGGATGAGATGGTTCCCATAATTCTCAAGATCTGGCAAGAAGCCTTTAGCAGGGGATCCCTTTCTCCTTTTATGAACACTGGAGTGATAAAATTAATACACAAAAAAGGATCTAAGGATGATCTTAACAATTGGAGACCCATCTCCTGTCTGACTTCTCTGTATAAAATTTTGGCTGCCATTCTTGCCAAAAGGCTTAGCCCTCTTATGAACAGTATAATTCTTCCTGAACAAAAGGGTTTCATTAAAGGCAGATATATATTAGATAGTATCATCACCATCTGGGAAGGCCTTGATTACTGCAATGAGATTAACGTTGACTCCTTTTTCTTCAAAATAGATTTTGATAAGGCTTATGACAGGATAGAATGGGATTTCATTCTTCAATCCCTGCATGACATTGGTTTTGGTAAAAGGTTTATAAAATATGTCAGTATTCTGTTTGGTAACGCCTTCTCTAAAGTAGCCATCAATGGTTGTCTATCTAAACCTTTTAGATTGTGCAGGTCCATTAGACAAGGTTGCCCCTTGGCTCCCCTCCTTTTTGCCATTGCAAGTGACTCCTTAGGGTGGCTTGTCAAGGACTGCTTTAGACAGGGTACAATCACTGGTTTGGATATTCCCCAAGCTCTCTCTCCTTTGGGTCTGCAGATGTTTGCAGATGACACCAATATGCTTATGAAAGCTGATGATAATTCTGCTAAACAATTCCTTAATTGTCTTGAGGTGTTCTGTTTGGCTAGTGGATCTGTGATTAACCATAAGAAAACTGGTTTTTTTTCATCTAATAATCATATTCCTGAATGTGTTAAGATGACAGGTTGTGACATCATCAAGAAGGGGGTGATCTTCAGGTTGCTGGGAATTCCCATGGGCTTTGGCATCTCTAATGATCAAAGATGGAGTTGGATGATTGACAAATTCAGGGCTAAAATTTTTAAGTGGGGAGATGTTCAGCACAGTATCTCCCATAGATCTTTTGTTTTGAAACATTATATCCTTCCCTCCCTTACGTACTTTCTTTCCTCTTGGCAGCCTAATAAAAAGCAGTTAAGGCAGGCCATCTCGTTGGCTAGAAATTTCTTGTGGGGAGGATCTAAAATCCCCAAAGTTGCCTTGAATACTTGCTGTATGAAGAAGACTGAAGGTGGGCTTGGTCTCATTTGTCCTTCTTGGATGGCTACCCAAATGGCTGCCAAGTGGATTTATAGATCCCTCTCCTCTAATGATTTCTGGGCTTGTCTGATTAAAAGAAATATTCACAGGTTTCATGTGAAGTATAATTAAAGCTGGACTAATTGCTCTTTGTGGGATGTGATTACTTCCCCTAAAGAGTTTGTGCCAAAAGGCAGTCAGCTCACTTGTAATTTCTGGAAATCTTGGATGATTGTTAAGTCTAAGTATAATCTCCCCGTTTGGCTAACTCACAACTCTTCCTTTTTAGTGCAGGACTCTATTTGGATTGGTTGGTTTAACTCGGGTTCCTTTCAGACCCTTCCTATCAGGTGGAACAAGTGTCGGAAGAAGGGTTTTGATCATTGGCAGGACCTGATGAGAGCTGGTGAAGTGACTGATAACCAGTCCATAATTGATACTCATGATCTTTCTTTTCAATGTAAACAGGTTCTTTTGAGCAAGAAGGAGTTTCTGAAGGAGAAGTTGGAAACTTACATGTGGAGGAAGAAGATCTCCCTATAGGACATTGCCTGGGATATGTTTTATTCTTGCAAAAGGAATGGAAGAAATATTAAAGAAATCACGGTGAAGCTGAACAAAAAGTGGGGACTTCAGTGGTCTCACCTGCAGTGGAAGTACAGGTTTCAATGTTCCTGGGCCTTCCCTCTCACTAATAAACAATCTTGTCTGAACTGGATCATTCTTCACCAAGGCATTTGGAATGGCAGTCAGGCTAGGAAGTATAAAATTGATGCTGGGCTGTGCAAAATATGTGGTAAAGAAGAGGATTTGGAACATCTTTTCATCAATTGTAAATTTGCTGCTAGATTCTGGTGTGGTATCTGGTCTTTCTGTCAAATACAGGGTCTTAAAATTCCAAGCAGTAAAGATTTACTGATTGGAGAATCAAATGGCATGGACATCCTCCTTTGGCAGCTCATCAGAAGCCACTTTTTGTGGTATATATGGAAAAACAGAAATAGTGCTATCTTTAACAAAAGGGGAAAGGATCACTATTACTCCTGTTTGTTCGGAATGAAGAAAATCTTCAGCATATGTAGTTCCTCTTGTAACGAGTCCCAATCTGAATTCAAGAGCCCATTTGTAATATTTAAAAATTACCACCACAATGTGTGGAGAAATAAGCTTCTTAGAATGTACTCAAAGCCTAGAGGATACTTGAGCACCTATCTTTGTGATTATGTTGACTCTATCCTTTTGTAAGCCAGCCTTGTGCTGTAGAGGGCTCTAAGGTGAGCCTCTCTTGTCTTTGTACTTTCTTTGCTTAGCATCAATTTTATCCTTCCTGTTTTGTTCAAAAAAAAAAAAGAAAAAAAACTGATTTGGTTGATCCTCTTATTCTCAGTTTGGAGCCAAAAGAGAGATTACAGATTTGCTTTGCTCCACGTAGCCCAAAAGAGAGATTACGGATTCGCGTTGCTCCACGTAGTTCGAATGGTCTCTGCTGCTCAGAAGAGAAATGGACGCCCGATGTAGATTCAATGTATGGATTACAAGGAACCTTGGCCAATCAGTGCTTTTCCAATCACAGATGATGAATGAATTGAGAGAGCTATGCATGGTGAGGTGTTTGTAAGCAACGTTCGTGCTCTATGTCGTAGTTGTGTTCTAACACGATCAACATGATGAAGGAGCCGGCTTTCTGCATTCCGCTCTGCTTACTGGCATGCTTGTTACAGATGGTTTCGTCTTGTGTAGATGGAGTTGTAGTCAGTATCAACTATGGTAGCGTGGCGAATAACCTGCCATCCCTATGAGACGTCGTCCATTTTATCCAACAGCAAGGGGGTCGGGGTTGGAGCTGATAGTGGCACTTTCCAAAGAACGGGTGTGCTCGGCGGCTTTGATCAATCCCACGGTGCTGTTTTTTATTTTTGCTACTTGCTGCCTCTCCCGAGCATTCGTGTCTACCCTGCTACTTACTTCTCTTCCAAACTTCCGTGTCTGCGAGCTTGCAAGCAACTTCGCTTTCACCCGCGGACACCCTGAATCACATACGAAGTCTTATCTTTCTTTAGCAGCGACTCAATCTAACAGATAGTTCCTACTCTCCCTCTTGCTATATCTCTGAAAGTGTGCGCATAGAAGTGTAGATGGGCGAACTAGCAGAGAATGTGCATTTTAGATCTAAAGGATGTGTGTCTATCTCTGAAAGTGTGCGCATAGAAGTGTAGATGGGCGAACTAGCAGAGAATGTGCATTTTAGATCTAAAGGATGAGTGTGTCTGCTTGCATAGTGTTACGTGACTCCATGAGGAGAATTACACAGAGGTTGCCCGCTTGAGTGTCCTGCAATGCTTCGCTGAGGGAAACATGAGCTTTGTGTGCTCCAACGTTACATCGTACCAGCACCGTTTGCACTAACATAACCAAAGAGAGCAGACACTAAATTGCGACACTGTTATGGACGATTGAAGCAGAGAGAAAATGATCACCAAACTGATGTGATAAAACCTTTAAACCAGTACGGTCAGAAGATGCACCTGTTGGTATTGAAGAGGAACTTGAAAAGCAGAATACAAAAAATAGCACTAATTTCAATGGCAAAGTGTTGATAAACACTTCCAAAAAACTTGATATGCGCAACAACTTCATACATAGATGACAACAATGAACCACTAAAAATGACAATGTTCCATCAAATGCAAGGGTGGGAGGGAGGGGTTCAAAATGATGAAGAAGAAAGGGTGGGAGGGAGGGGTTCAAAATGATGAAGAAGAAAGGGTGGGAGGGTGGGCAAATGGGCAATGTGCAACCCAAAGAGCACAAAATGATGGCAAAAGGGACTTCTCTCAATGATTGGAGAGCCATGCCACCAAGCTCGACTAGCACCACCAACAAAACGACCACCAAATGCACCACCAAGACCTCGACCTAGCGCTCTGATACCATGTAGAGAGTACACACGCTGAAGCAAAATGAAAAGTAAAGTACTCTCACAAAACAAAGAATGTGTGAGATACAAAATGAGTAGACCATGAAATGGGTAAACTCATGTGGATTAAAAATGAGCTTGCCAAGAGCATGGAGTAGGCTCCTCAATCTTCTAACCAAGTACAAATGAGGCGAGAGGCCCTCCTTATATAGATTTGAGAGGGGCTCTCAAAAGTACATCATATGTGGGATAAGTCTCCTGAAAGGAGAAGGAATACAACTGGTAGAAGCACATGGCAAGGTACCCAAATACAAAGGAAATACAATATAAAATGGAAATAGACTAGAAATGGAGTGCCTCCTGGATACAAAATGGAGATGCACTCATGCGGATACAAATGTAGATGAAGTAGGAGCAATCATGTCGTCAACATTTTCTTCTTCAACTACAACTTTGTGCATCCAAGTGAGTGTCTTCATGCATCGAAGAGGACCTTGATCCTATGGAGTGCACTGACTCCGTGTCATCCCATGCTCTATGGATGTGGCTCCATTGTATAGAGGGCACATCTCTATGAGAGTAATTTGTGAGATTGAGCTTATTGGTAATCCCTAGATGTTGCAGATACAAAGAATTGGTTCCCCAATCTTATGCTATATGCAGTTGTCTCATAAATGGTCGACCTAAAGACTCTATACATAGTTTTCAAAGTTATTCTCTATATTCTTTTGCGTTCAAGTTACTTTATTTGTAAAATAAAAATATTTCAAACAAATTTGGAAAAATATATGAAAAACATTAAAAAGTTTAGGATTCATCTTGCCTTACGAAAAGATTGAAAACATAATTGAGTTGGAAAGTAGTTCAACTATTCCAAAAGAACTTGAGCAAGCACTTCAAAGAAATGAAAAATATGAAATCATCATGCTCTTATTATATTTAAGAATATGATTTGATTGTTGAGTTCTTGCAAGAACATGACGTGAATGTAAACATCATGGCATCAGAGGTCTCAGGCACATTAGGTGGATCAGGGTCTAGTGCAAGTGTTTCGAGGAGGATCTATAACTTGCAGGGCAAAGACCATTTTGAGATCCGAAAATTTGATGGCACAAAATTTGCTCTATGGAAGAATTAGATTAAAGATGTGCTGGTTCAAAGGAGGCAATGGAAGCCAGTAAATGGAATTTCAAAGAAGCCTACTGACATGGATGAAGATGATTAGGATGAGTTAGATGAAATGGCCAAGTCTACCATTTGTTTGCACCTGGCAGATAATGTTCACTTTACAATATTAGACTGTGAAAGTGTACAGGAGCTCTGGAAGAAGTTATGCAAACATATGAAGAAGAGATGGCATCAAATAAAGTATATATGATGAGAAAATTATATGAACTTTGTATGAAGGACACAGATGGTGTTGCTGCTCATCTAAATGAGTTTGATGTTATACTCTCTCAGTTACAGGTTCAGAAAATGGATATGGATAATGAAATAAAAATAGCATTGTTGTTATGCACCTTGCCATCATCAGGGATATGTTTTGCACATCTATTAGCAATAGTGCACCTGGTGATAAACTCATCTATGATGATATATGTGGAACACTCTTGAGTGAGGGGATTCGCAAAAAATCTATGGTTGGTGCTCAGAGTGGAGATGCATATAATGTTCGTGATTCTTACCGAGGAAAGAATTAGCAATGTTGCAGGAGCAAGAACAAGCTGGAAAAGAATGGCCAATGGAATAAGAGTAGAAGTAAATCAAGGAAGAGGGATATCAAATGCCATTATTGTCATAACAAAGGACACATGAAGAAATAAATTTATGCATTAAAGAATGCTAAAGGTAAAGGATAGAATGTTGATAGGCATGTTAAATCGTTACCTCACCATCTACTTTGACTGTGAAGATTGAAGAAACTAATGCTATTTTTGATGATGTTGATGTGTTGACACTTGATAGTATTGTGCCAACTGATGCTCTTATGGCTGGTTCTCTTTCCCACACGTGGTTGCTAGATTTAGTTGCTTCTTTCCATGTGACACCATAGTGAGAATGGTTCTATAATTATGCAACAAAGTCTCTTGGTATTGTGATACTTGGTGACTCTTAACAGTGTGATGTTGTGGGGATTGGAGATGTGGTTGTGTAGTCCATTGATGGTTCAAAATTTACTATGCATAATGTATGCCAAGTACCTCAGTTATCATGCAATTTGATATCAATTGGTCAATTTGATAACCTTGGTTACAAGGTGTTCGTCTATGCTCAGTCCTTTCGTATATCAAAGGGCAATATGGTTATTACAAAAGGAAGCAAAGTTGGCTCATTTTATCCTTTATTTGTATCACAGAAAGAACACTTGTTAGTTGTTATTGAACAGCCTATTCCTTGTATTTTGCATTGTCGTTTGGGCCATATATCTCGTAGTGAAATGGAAAATATTTCTCATTCTGGCTACTTACATGTGTTATCTTTCTCTGATTTTTCATTTTGTGAGCATTGCCATTATGGAAAGCAAACCAGAAATGTGCATAGAATGCACATTGACTCTTCAATTCAGCCTTTAGATCACGTTCATACAGATGTGTGTGGTCCTATGCCCATTAGGTCCTTAGGTGGTTCTCTTTACTTTGTCACTTGCATGGAGATCTTACAAATGAGATCTATATGGAACAACTAGAGGGTTATGTAGTTCTTTGCAAGGAAATTCTAGTTTGTAAGCTCAAGAAGAGCTTGTATGGACTTAAATAGTCCCCTAGAAAATGGTACCAAAAGTTTGATGCTTTTACGAAGTCTCAAGGCTCTTCTCAAAGCAATGAGGATCATTGTCTCTACACAAAGAGATGCTCAGATGGCAACTTGATATGCTTGATACTTCATGTCGATGATATGTTTATTGTTGGGAAGTCCTCTTATGACTTGTCAACTCTCAAAAAGAAGTTGAGTTAGACATTTGATATGAAGGATTTGGGGGATGCCAAACATATTCTTGGCATGCACATAGGAGTAAAAGATGCATATACTTGTCTCGAAGTGAGTACATATCCAAAGTACTTCACAGGTTCAATATGCAGGGTGGAAAGGCATTGAGTACACCTTTACCCACATATGTGAAATTGATCAAGGATGATTACCCCAAATCAGATGAGGAAAAGGAATTCATGACCAAAATTCCCTATCAGTCTGTTGTTGGTAGTCCCATGTATGCTATGATAGCTACGAGACCAGACATTGTATTTGCAGTGGGAGTTGTGAGCAGATATATGTCTAATCCTGGCAAGAAACATTGGGAAGCGGTCAAGATGATTTTGAGATATTTGAGTGGCACTAAGGACAAGTGTCTATGCTTAGGTAGAGGGAAAGCATCCATTATTGGTTACACAGATTCTCACTATGCTGGTTGTGTAGACAATCGTAAGTCTACATCATGGTACATTTTTCATTTTGTTAAAGGTGCTATCTCTTGGAGATCTCGTCTTCAAGAATGTACAATTGTTTCCACCATAGAAGCAGAGTATGTTGTAGCAAGTGAGGCATGTAAGGAAGCATTTTGGCTTTCTTGTCTTTCTTGTGATATGGGTTTACCTCAGCATGTGCCTCATTTGCTTAGTGATAGTCAGAGTGCCATTGCTCGCAGCACAATTTCTTCACTTCACTCCAGCCTGCCCCTACAAGGAATGCTGTCACATGCACCAAGAACTCCTCTTATCCTATCATGGGAGTTGGTAAGGTCATTCTGACTATTGATTGTGGTAGTTCTTTTACATTCTCTGATGCTTTATTTATGCCAGGGATCAAGAAGGATATGTTGTTAGTTTCACCTTTAACCAAGATTGTCTTGGTTGTGAAATTTTTTGATGACAAGATGTATAGTTCATAATTTGTCAAACGGCGATGTAATTATTGCTTCTGCCATTTTGTTTTGTGGGCTACATAAGCTCATAGACTATGAAAAATCTGTGAATGATTCGGCATATGCAGTACATGATTCTCAGGCTATGTCAGATGCAAAGCTTTGGCATGCATGCTTTGGTCATCTAAATTTTACTAGTTTGCTATGCCTACAGAAATCTGAAATGGTGTCCTCTCTGCCCAAACTTGAGAAACCTATTAAATATGTTTGTAAAGGCTGTACTTTGGGCAAAATGCAGTGTTTATCGTTCCCAAAAGATGGTTCAATTCAAGCTACTCTAAAATTGCAGCTTGTTCACAGTGATGTTTGTGGTCCTATGTAGACATCCTCTTTTGGAAAATATCTTTACTTCGTGACTTTCATTGATGATTTTTCTAGGCATGCATGGGTATATCCATTGAAAGCAAAGTCCGAAGTGTTTACATGCTTCAAACAGTTTCTGTTTTTGGCTAAAAATTTGTCAGCATGTAAAATGGGCACATTCCATTTTGATCGAGGGGGTAATATATGTCTTCTGACTTTAATGCATTTCTGGTTGAACGTGGGTTAAAACATCAATCTATAGTGTCATATACACCTTAACAAAATGGAGTTGCTGAATAGAGTTATTTTAGTTTAATCTTGTTACATAAGATTAAACTAAATTAATTTATAAGTCTTCTGTGAAAGTTTAGTACAAAGAGAGAAAAAAGAAAGAGGGATAGAAATGTGTTATTAGAGGGAATTACGGGATACAATTTACTATGTTATCCTTCTAGCCAATAGCCCAATAGATTCTAATAGCAAAGGCCTATAATTGAGTGCCTTGCATAGAAAATGTATAGAATGGTTAAAGTTGGATTCTGTTGTAAACTCTAAAGATCGAAATTACCTATGTATAGATCAAAGGGTTAACATTTGCAAGACATAACCTACAAATATACATTCCATTTCTAAAAGGCACTATACATACAGAAAACACATTCTACTTGCAAAAACACATTCCATAAACAAAAAAATATATATATTCTTGCATGTATGTATCTATGTATGTATGTAATGTATGTATGTAATGTATGTATGTATGTATGTATGTATGTATGGGTTAGGATGCCACCGTTACGATACCCAAATTTTGTAATTATCCAAATACTGTATTTGTAATATAGTGTCCTTGAAATTTCCCAAGAATATCTTCCAAGTAACACATTCTGTAACGAATTCTAGAAGTTGAAGAGAGTAGTTCGGAGACTGAGGAATATCTCAGAAAGAGAGACACCGACAGACAAAACCTACTCTTTGTAATCTGGTTGAAATTTGTCCTGTAATGAAGGATTGCCTTCCTGTTCTATTCTCTATGTATTTTATTTTGGAATGCTTTGTACTCCAAACCTTTCTTTTCAGTAGTGTTTGTGTAATCTATATACTTAGGGAATAGAAATGCACTACATTCATTTCAGTAAACCCTATTCTCCGAACCTTCTTTTGCTATGGAAGATAAATCCAGTAAACATTTGGCGCCCATGATGGGATAGGGTATTATCAACAATGTTCGATGAGGTGAAGTGAAAACTGGTGCAACAAGGAGATGAATGGACATATTCCTTGCAATGCTGCCCACATGATCATGTAAGTGTTTTTTAAAATACCAAGAGCAACATATAACTAGTAGATTATGCAATACCTCTAATTTTGGTATGGTATAAAAGCAAGAAAATCTCTAGAGTATTGATCAATGGTGAATCTGGAGAAAATATTTCTATCTTGCCTATTTCTAAACAATCGGGATGGAGCAATATACAACCATCACCATTCTATATACATATAACAGATCAATCATGTGTCCAACCTATTGATCATATCAAGGATATATCCATCACAATACAAAATGTTTTGTTTAGAGTAACTTTTGTGGTAACTGAGTTAATTGGTAAGATTAATGTTTATAATTTTTTACTTGGATGACATGGCTAAAACAGGCAAAGGCTCAGCAAGATCGAGGATCCCAAGTGATCATTTTTAAGAAAGGTCACAATAGATATTCTATCCCTCTAGAAGATAAACAACATTATCTGAAGGCTCAATTGCCCTCAATTGTAGAACCACCAAATATGATGGTAGGCTTAGAGGAAGATGAAGAGCTCCACGTTCTAGAAGCTAACCAAGATTTGTCGCTGTTGGGGATTCGGGACAAGAAGGAGTTTGAGGGTTTGTAGGAGAAAAAGAAGATGATAAAAATGGAATAATAGTGAGACTTCTGCAAAGGAAGACTCTTGGAACCCTTGAATATTACTTATCCTGCAACAATTACAATGACTGCGCACAGTCCAAGCAATGACTAAATACAACTTCAGAGAGTATCAATTACTGGAGACTAATTATCTCAAGTCCTCTAGCGGCGGCCTCTCGTGTGCCAATCCTTCACTTGCTTCCCGCTTCCCTTGTGCACACCTTGCACTAAGCTTCCGCCAAGCTAAGGAATTGGTATCACTGCGCAGCACGCAATGCCCTTGGAACTCTTGGAATCCAGCCCGCCTTCTCTCTTCTCTGCACACTTTTCTCTTGACACCTCTTGCACTCTTGAATGTCGTCCCACACTGGAGGCTCTTCTTGCTTCCTTTCTTGCTCTTCTGAAGCTCTCCCTTGCTCTCAACTCCCGATGTTCAAGAATAGCCTTGTCCTTCCTTTTGTTTGAGAGTCCGCCGGTTCGCGCACTCTAACTGCAATACAATCTTGGTGTCCTTTCAATGTCCCAAGATTGTCTATTTGGACTGGTCCTCAACGATTCGCTACTTTGTCTTTTAGTGACTTTAGAACAAGAGTGACTTTTAAAATAAAATTTTGATTGGGCGGCCTATTTCCACCTTTTCGTACGTGGCCTTCCACCTTCACTTTTCCTTTTAATTCTTTTACTTTTGCCCTTAAGATTTTAGATTCAACTTTTGAATCTTAAGAGGAAAAAAATACTTTGTACCTTTAGTTTCGACCGGTTAGGGCTCTACAGATGCCCACCACCTAAAGATCTCTCCGTCCCGGAGAGATAACAGGAGAGAGAACAGCGATACCAACTGAGAAATTGCAAAGACACAGAGAAGAAAATAACGGGGCAAGAGAAAATTGGAAGGGTTTGTATCTTAGTGAGTTAAGAAGAAAAAATATATGCACCCTAAAATTGAGGGAATATCAAAAGTATGAGGTCATTATTGGCAAAGTAATACTGGAAACGAAGAGCAATTATTATGACTTGGATGAGCAATTTATTTAGACTGAGGGGGGGCAATTTATTGTGGAGGTTGATTGAGATTGTCCGCCGAGGTTGATGGAGAGGGGGGCAAAGGAGCAGAAGCTTGTTCGATCGTAAGCTGTAGTGAACTAAGGCATTGTCTCAGGTGATCCCGTTCCCTGCGGATACGTCTGCATGCAGCATTAGTACAAAGACCTAAATTGGAGCGATTCTGAAGATCTTCTAAGGCTTTCATCGCAGAGTCGGCCATATCGCGATAATGATCTCGCTCTTCTTTGAGCAATCGGGCCGTTTCGTTGAGGGAATGCCATTGAGAGGTTGCCATGCGATTGATGTTTTCTATTGTTGAGATATACTGTTGATGAACTGAAGCTGCTGCGGAAACCGAATCCAAGGAAATCTGAGAGGCCTGAGCATTGCCGATAGCTACTACACTCGCGTCCTGGAGTAATTGCAAAAATGAGGGGGTTGGTGGGAGGTCAACAGGCAGAGTGGGAGGCGGAGCGGGAGGGGAAGGGGGAGGGGGAATATTCTGCCGAGGAGGATGAATGGCTGGAGTTGAAGATGGAGTGGGAGTTGAAAGATTGGGGGGAGGGATCGGTTGACTGACAGGAAGGTTATGGATAGTGGGGGCGGTGAAATCCGGATGTATTGGTGGCATACAGGTGGGGTTTTGAGGGTTGAGCTGTGTTTGAATAAGAGGGGTGAAATCAGAAGAGAGGGGAGGTCTAGGGATAATAGGAGGGGTAGGCATGGATGGAGAATGTGTGGTTACAGGAGGGAAAGGGGGAGAAGATTGGGTGGTGAAGGAGGGGACGTGAGGGGGGGGAGTCATGAATGGAGAAATTGTAGATGCAGGAGGGAGGGGGGAAGAAGATTGGGCAGGGAAGGGGGCTACATCAGGGGGATACGTCATGAATGGAAGGGTGGTGGATGAAGGAGGGATAGGAGAAGAAGATTGTGGAGGGAAGGAGGGCACATGAGGGGGATGAGTTATGAACGGAGAAGTGGTAGAGGCAGGAGGGAGAGGCGAAGAGGAATGGGGAGGGATGGAGGTTACATCAGGGGGGTTAGTTATGATTGGAGAGGTGGTAGAGGCAGGAGGGATGGGTGAAGAAGATTGGGGAGGGTAGGAAGTTACATCAGGTGGCGCGGATGTGGGTGTCGAGGCGGAGGCTGAGTCGATAGAGAGTAGCGGGGGGGAGGGGGATGGAGCAATGGAAGGTTCAGGTTGGGTAGGTAAGTAAGAAGCATTGTGCGCCGAGTGTGCAGGTATTCGATAGAGCCAAGCAACGAAGGGTGCAGAATAGATGGAAAATGCATGAGATCCTCTATTGATAGACTCGCGGAGTCGACGGGAGCGCAAATTCAAGGAACTATAAATGAGATGTGCGTAAGGGTAAGGACGGCTATGGAGAAAGCAAAAAAGCGGATCGGCGATACGAATATCTGACCAGGGGAGGGAAGAAGTTTGGCTGCGAAGTAAGAAGAAAAAGATGAATGCATTGAGAAGGGTGGTCATGCGGAGCGAAAATCGAGCAGTACTTTGAAAGTGTGTGGTACAAAAGGCAATAGTCGCCGAGGCGGATAGGCCAGAGTATAGGAAAGGGGGAGCACGAAATTCTATTAGGGGAGACCCAATACTGGCGGCAATGTCTGGAATGAATAGAGTGCCGGTTCTAAAATGAGGGAAGTGGCGGATAGCTTCATAAACGTGGGAAAAATTGGCGGGGTTATTGAAGAAGACATTAGCCAAGCCCCACAAGCCTGCCTGCTGAAGATCTTCAATGGAAAACATTTGACGAAGAGCTATGGTAGGGAGGGATAGATGCATTCGTATTTGCAGGTTTATGTCAGGTGGGAGAAACAGGCGCATATAATCTCCGGTAGGCGAAGATGGGTGGGATGAATGAGACATAGATGGGGAAGGAGAGGGAGGGTGTGGGAGGGGGGCCGGGGAATAAAGGTAGCTGGAATCGGAGTCGATGGAATAAATGGGAAGCTCCACGGCCATAGTTGCTGTGGGAGTCGCTTGAACTGAGGGTTCTGCCGATGAAGGAGGAGGTGGATTGGGATGGTCAGATGGAATTGTGGAGGGAGGATCGGAATGAGCGGGATCCGCCATTGATGGAAAATGGGAGAGGCAGAGGGGTGGAGGGGTGGTGGGTGATGGGAAAAAGAGGGTGGTTTACGGGGAGGATGGAGGGGGAGGAGTGTTGAGGGGGGGGGGGGTGGGGGAGCGCGGGGTGGTGCGGTGAGGGGAGGCGCGGGAGGGGGAGCGTGGTATTGAGGGGGGGGGTGGGGGAGCGCGGGTGGTGCGGTGAGGGGAGGGGGGGAGGGATGATGAGGGTGGGGGCGCGTGGGAGGGGGGGCTGCGCGGCGGTGCGGTGAGGGGAGGGGGGAGGGAGGGATTTTGAGGGGGGGGGGGGGGAGATTGTATGCGGGGGCTTGAGGGTGAGGGGGGTTGGGGGTTTGAGGGTCGCCGAGGAGGATCGAGGGGGAGGGAGGGGGGTGGTGTGTTGGGGCTTGAGGGTGAGGGGGGGTGGGGGTTTGAGGGTCGCCGAGGAGGATCGAGGGGGAGGGAGGGGTGGTGGTATGTGGGGGCTTGAGGGTGAGGGGGGTGGGGGTTTGCGTTGCGGTGAGGGGAGGGGGGGGGAGGGATGATGAGGGTGGGGCGCGTGGGAGGGGGGCTTTGAGGGGGGGGGGAAGGGGTGGGTTGCGTTGCGGTGAGGGGAGGGGGGGGGGGGGTTTGCGTTGCGGTGAGGGGAGGGGGGGGGGAGGGATGATGAGGGTGGGGCGCGTGGGAGGGGGGCTTTGAGGGGGGGGGGGAAGGGGTGGGTTGCGTTGCGGTGAGGGGAGGGGGGAGGGAGGGATTTTGAGGGGAGGGGGGAGTTTGAGGGTCGCCGAGGAGGATCGAGGGGGGGGGGAGGGGTGGTGGTATGCGGGGGCTTGAGGGTGAGGGGGGTGGGGGTTTGAGGGTCGCCGAGGAGGATCGAGGGGGAGGGAGGGGGGTGGTGTGTTGGGGCTTGAGGGTGAGGGTGGTGGGGGTTGAGGGTCGCCGAGGAGGATCGAGGGGGCGGGAGGGTGGTGGTAAGCGGGGGCTTGAGGGTGAGGGGGGTGGGGGTTTGAGGGTCGCCGAGGAGGATCGAGGGGGAGGGAGGGGGGTGGTGTGTTGGGGCTTGAGGGTGAGGGGGGGTGGGGGTTTGAGGGTCGCCGAGGAGGATCGAGGGGACGGGAGGGTGGTGGTAAGCGGGGGCTAGAGGGTGAGGGGGGTGGGGGTTTGAGGGTCGCCGAGGAGGATCGAGGGGGAGGGAGGGGTGGTGGTATGCGGGGGCTCGAGGGTGAGGGGGGTGGGGGTTTGCGTTGCGGTGAGGGGAGGGGGGGGGAAGGGATGATGAGGGTGGGGCGCGTGGGAGGGGGGCTTTGAGGAGGGGGGGAAGGGGTGGGTTGCGTTGCGGTGAGGGGAGGGGGGGGGAGGGGTGATGAGGGTGGGGCTCGTGGGAGGGGTTCTGCGCTGCGGTGCGGTGAGGGGAGGGGGGAGGGAGGGATTTTGAGGGGAGGGGGGGGGAGGGGTGATGAGGGTGGGGCTCGTGGGAGGGGTTCTGCGCTGCGGTGCGGTGAGGGGAGGGGGGAGGGAGGGATTTTGAGGGGAGGGGGGAGTTTGAGGGTCGCCGAGGAGGATCGAGGGGGGGGGAGGGGTGGTGGTATGCGGGGGCTTGAGGGTGAGGGGGGTGGGGGTTTGAGGGTCGCCGAGGAGGATCGAGGGGGAGGGAGGGATTTTGAGGGGAGGGGGGGGGAGGGGTGATGAGGGTGGGGCTCGTGGGAGGGGTTCTGCGCTGCGGTGCGGTGAGGGGAGGGGGGAGGGAGGGATTTTGAGGGGAGGGGGGAGTTTGAGGGTCGCCGAGGAGGATCGAGGGGGGGGGGGAGGGGTGGTGGTATGCGGGGGCTTGAGGGTGAGGGGGGGTGGGGGTTTGAGGGTCGCCGAGGAGGATCGAGGGGGAGGGAGGGGGGTGGAGTGTTGGGGCTTGAGGGTGAGGGGGGGTGGGGGTTTGAGGGTCGCCGAGGAGGATCGAGGGGGCGGGAGGGTGGTGGTAAGCGGGGGCTTGAGGGTGAGGGGGGTGGGGGTTTGAGGGTCGCCGAGGAGGATCGAGGGGGAGGGAGGGGGGTGGTGTGTTGGGGCTTGAGGGTGAGGGGGGGTGGGGGTTTGAGGGTCGCCGAGGAGGATCGAGGGGGAGGGAGGGGTGGTGGTATGCGGGGGCTTGAGGGTGAGGGGGGTGGGGGTTTGCGTTGCGGTGAGGGGAGGGGGGGGGGAGGGATGATGAGGGTGGGGCGCGTGGGAGGGGGGCTTTGAGGGGGGGGGAAAGGGGTGGGTTGCGTTGCGGTGAGGGGAGGGGGGGGGGGGTTGCGTTGCGGTGAGGGGAGGGGGGGGGAGGGGTGATGAGGGTGGGGCTCGTGGGAGGGGTTCAGCGCTGCGGTGCGGTGAGGGGAGGGGGGAGGGAGGGATTTTGAGGGGAGGGGGGAGTTTGAGGGTCGCCGAGGAGGATCGAGGGGGGGGGAGGGGTGGTGGTATGTTGGGGCTTGAGGGTGAGGGGGGGTGGGGGTTTGAGGGTCGCCGAGGAGGATCGAGGGGGCGGGAGGGTGGTGGTAAGCGGGGGCTTGAGGGTGAGGGGGGTGGGGGTTTGAGGGTCGCCGAGGAGGATCGAGGGGGAGGGAGGGGGGTGGTGTGTTGGGGCTTGAGGGTGAGGGGGGGTGGGGGTTTGAGGGTCGCCGAGGAGGATCGAGGGGGGGGGAGGGGTGGTGGTATGTTGGGGCTTGAGGGTGAGGGGGGGTGGGGGTTTGAGGGTCGCCGAGGAGGATCGAGGGGGCGGGATGGTGGTGGTAAGCGGGGGCTTGAGGGTGAGGGGGGTGGGGGTTTGAGGTTCGCCGAGGAGGATCGAGGGGGAGGGAGGGGGGTGGTGTGTTGGGGCTTGAGGATGAGGGGGGGTGGGGGTTTGAGGGTCGCCGAGGAGGATCGAGGGGGAGGGAGGGGTGGTGGTATGCGGGGGCTCGAGGGTGAGGGGGGTGGGGGTTTGCGTTGCGGTGAGGGGAGGGGGGGGGAAGGGATGATGAGGGTGGGGCGCGTGGGAGGGGGGCTTTGAGGAGGGGGGGAAGGGGTGGGTTGCGTTGCGGTGAGGGGAGGGGGGGGGAGGGGTGATGAGGGTGGGGCTCGTGGGAGGGGTTATGCGCTGCGGTGCGGTGAGGGGAGGGGGGAGGGAGGGATTTTGAGGGGAGGGGGGGGGAGGGGTGATGAGGGTGGGGCTCGTGGGAGGGGTTCTGCGCTGCGGTGCGGTGAGGGGAGGGGGGAGGGAGGGATTTTGAGGGGAGGGGGGAGTTTGAGGGTCGCCGAGGAGGATCGAGGGGGGGGGGAGGGGTGGTGGTATGCGGGGGCTTGAGGGTGAGGGGGGTGGGGGTTTGAGGGTCGCCGAGGAGGATCGAGGGGGAGGGAGGGGGGTGGTGTGTTGGGGCTTGAGGGTGAGGGGGGGTGGGGGTTTGAGGGTCGCCGAGGAGGATCGAGGGGGAGGGAGGGGTGGTGGTATGCGGGGGCTTGAGGGTGAGGGGGGTGGGGGTTTGCGTCGCGGTGAGGGGAGGGGGGGGGAAGGGATGATGAGGGTGGGGCGCGTGGGAGGGGGGCTTTGAGGGGGGGGAAAGGGGTGGGTTGCGTTGCGTGAGGGGAGGGGGGGGGGTTGCGTTGCGGTGAGGGGAGGGGGGGGGGTGATGAGGGTGGGGCTCGTGGGAGGGGTTCTGCGCTGCGGTGCGGTGAGGGGAGGGGGGAGGGAGGGATTTTGAGGGGAGGGGGGAGTTTGAGGGTCGCCGAGGAGGATCGAGGGGGGGGGGAGGGGTGGTGGTATGCGGGGGCTTGAGGGTGAGGGGGGGTGGGGGTTTGAGGGTCGCCGAGGAGGATCGAGGGGGAGGGAGGGGGGTGGAGTGTTGGGGCTTGAGGGTGAGGGGGGGTGGGGGTTTGAGGGTCGCCGAGGAGGATCGAGGGGGCGGGAGGGTGGTGGTAAGCGGGGGCTTGAGGGTGAGGGGGGTGGGGGTTTGAGGGTCTCCGAGGAGGATCGAGGGGGAGGGAGGGGGGTGGTGTGTTGGGGCTTGAGGGTGAGGGGGGGTGGGGGTTTGAGGGTCGCCGAGGAGGATCGAGGGGGCGGGAGGGTGGTGGTAAGCGGGGGCTTGAGGGTGAGGGGGGTTGGGGTTTTGAGGGTCGCCGAGGAGGATCGAGGGGGAGGGAGGGGGTTGGTGTGCTGGGGCTTGAGGGTGAGGGGGGAGATGGTGGTAGGCTGCGGGGGATGGAGGGGTGGAGTGGGTGCTGGATGTTCTTCTTCTTTCCTTACGAGCACGACTTGGCTTGTGCACAGAGAATAAGAACGGAATTCTGAAGATGTTGAAGCAAGAATGAAGAAAGAGGCCCTAGTATATAGCTGGTTCGAATGAGGGAGCACCTCTCAAGAAGGAGCGGTCTAGCATAAAAAAGTGATCAAAAAGAGAGGAGATGACAATGTTAATTTCATCCATCCGAAAGATAAACAAAGGAAAGGGTAAAACTGAAAGTTACTTAGCAAAACTAAGAGCCATCCAAGTGATGAATTTCTTTTTTATGAAGTAGTGAATTCTTGAATTATTGATGGCCCAAAATTGATGAGAAAACGAAAAATTCGTGCGCAAAAATTCCGGAATTTCAAAAGAACAAAACTTGCGCCCAACATTTATTGATTGACTTTTATTGAGAAAGAAAGGAAAAAATCGTGCGCTCATTTTTCTGATTTTTGATAGAATTGACGCCCACAATCCGATTATTACTACTTATTAAATCAATCAAAAACCAACAAGATAAAGGAAAATGCAATGTTTATGATACTTGATAATAAGCCTTGAGTCTTGAAATGTTAACCAAAGGTAGGGTGTTGCCAGCGAGTGTTTCCAATTGCACTGCACCCCACTGCAGCATCTTCGTAATGCGAAAGGGGCCTTCCCAGTGAGGGACCCATTTCCCTTTGTTTTGATTAGAAATTTGTGGTCTGTGTAGCAGGGCTAAATCTCCAGGCTTCAATTTGTTTTGCCATAGATTTCTGTCATGAGTCTCCTTCCTGTGTAATTGCTGCTTCTCTAACTGTTTGGATGCTAGAATTCTCGATTCTTCTAGTTTATGCAAAGCAGTAAGCCTTGCTGAAACTTCCATCCCCTTTTTCTCTAGTCTTTCCGTTCTTATAGAGCCTCTGATAAATTCAAATGGTTCAATAGGAACCAAGCCATAAACTAATTGAAAGGGGGAATACCCAGTCTCTTTATAGGCCAGTCTGTATGCCCATAATGTACCCAGATAGGCTCGTCCCCAAGAGGTCGGCTGCAACATGCATTCTTTTCGTAACATTGAAATTAATACTTTGTTTGTTGACTCGGCTTGTCCATTAGCTCGTGGGTAGTATGCACAAGAAGTCCTGTGTAGAATGCGGTACCTGTTGGAAATTTCCTGCAATATTTTGTTAACAAAATGAGTACCCTGATCGGTACAGATTTCTAGCGGGCATCCAAATCTACAAATGATGTTACAATACACAAAGTCAGCCACTGTTTGTGCAGAGCAATCTGTTGATGCAATAGCCTCAGCCCATTTTGTTGCGTAGTCCGTGGCTATCAGTAAGTACTTTTCCTTCTTTGGAAGTGCCGGAGGGTATATAGGCCCAACAAAGTCTAATCCCCACTTCTCAAAGGGCTGCCAAGAAGTGGAAACTACCAAAGGGTGATGTCTTTGCTTTGTGGGTTTAGGTCCACACCTCTGGCACACATCACATGTTTTTCTCCAATTATCTGCATCCCTAAAGAGTGTAGGCCACCATAGAGCAGCATCTAGTATTCTCTGGCTCATGATATGCCCTGGAAGGTGCCCACCACCTGTTCCTTCATGTGCAATTTGCAGTATTTCCCTCACTTCATCTTCCTCTAAGCATTTCCTCATCCTGTCATCCTTGCCCTGTCTGTAGAGTTTGCCCTCAATGAAAGTATATGGTCTACTTTTGATAAGTAGCCTCTTTCTCAGTACATCATTAGCACTTTCTGGATACAATCCCGTATTAATGAACTGCTTGATATCATCATACCATCCTTTAGGTTGGATAGCAAACAAGTGTGCATCAGGGAAATCATCATTGATACCACTGGTTTGATCCCTCCTATTGATTCTGGATAAGTGATCTGCCATCACATTTTCTCTTCCTGGCTTGTGGATTACCGAGAAATCAAACTCTTGGAATAACAATAACCACCTCCATATTCTACCAGTAGCATGTGGTTTGTTGAGTAAGTACTTGAGAGGTTGGTGATCTGATATAATAATAAATTTTACCCCTAATAAGTAGTGGCGGAATTTTTGAACTGCAAAGACCATTGCTAGTGCTTCTCTTTCAGTAGTACTGTAATTTCTTTCAGCTTTGGTCAAGATTCTACTGGCATATTGAATTGGCCTGTCCATTTTAAATTCTTCACTGGGTTGAGTTAGAACTGCTCCCACCGCATATGCACTGGCATCGACATGTATATGAAAGATTTTTGACCACTCCGGGGTGACCAAGATAGGAGCACACACTAGCCGTGACCTTAATGTCTGATATGCTTTTTCCTCCTCTTCTTCCCATTTGAAAGGTACTTCTTTACCTGTGAGTCTAGTCAGAGGTCTAGCTATCTCTGCATACATTTTTATAAACCTTCTATGATAACCGGTATGCCCCAAAAAACTCTGGATCTCTTTAGGAGTTTTGGGTTTAGGTAACTTTAATATAGAGAGAATTTTGTCAGGATCTGGGGCCATACCTTTAGCGGATACCACATGTCCTAAGAGGGTTCCTTCTGTCACAAGGAAGTGACATTTATTTGGGTTGAGCTTTAACTTGGTTTCTCTGCATCTTTGGAAAATATTCTGCAGCTGACTCAGGTGCTGGTCCAAACAATCTAGGTGAGTTTCTTTGTGAGATCCTGAAAATGAAGAGAAATCATCCATGAAGATTTTAAGTGATTCCAGCAATAAGGGTCCAAAAATGAGGTTGACCGTTCTGTTAAATGTGGCTGGAGCATTTCTTAGCCCAAATGGCATTTTTACATACACATACGTTCCCCACGGTGTGATAAAAGCAGTCTTTTCACGATCCTCTGGGTGTATTGATATTTGGTTATAGCCACTGAAACCATCCATAAAACTATATAGTGCATGCCCCGCCACTTCTTCAATGACTTGTTCTGCAAAAGGCATAGGGAACCCGTCTGGAATGGTCACTTTGTTGAGAGCTCTAAAGTCCACACAAATCCTGATTTTATTAGTATTCTTCTTTGGTACTATAACCATAGGTGAGAGCCACTCTGAGTGTTCCACAGGAATGATGATTCCTGCATCTTCCATCTTTTGGATTTCCACATAGACAGCTTCTGCATACTTTGGATTGAGTCTATAACTCCTTCCTCTGATGGGTCTGGCTCCCTCAACCAGAGGAATTCTGTGCTCTCCGTAAGATGCAGGCACTCCTTCTAAGTCTTTATAATGCCAGGCAAAAACATCTGCATACTGGGTTAAGAATGATTTTACCTTTTCCAGAAGATTTGGGTGGCTCCACAACCAAGTGGCCACTAGGACTGGTTGATTATTGTTTTGGGTGCATAAATGTACTTCTTGAACCGGATTTCTTGTTACCAGATTATCTTCTTGTGCATCTGCTTCCTTGTCTTCTTCTACTAGCTTTTCGTGCATTGCTTCATAAGCAGGTGTATTTTGAACTTCGATGTTTTCTTCCTTGTCCTGCATCCATCCTGCAGGGATTTCTTGAATTGGGAAAGAACATTCAACCTCAGAATTTTTTACCTTGCTTTTAGCTTGGGAAACTTCGTTATCTGATGCTGACACATCCTCCTCCAATGTGTATTTGGTGGGTATCTTCCTGCCCCTTCTGTGGTCGGTGATGGGCTCTCCCAATCCATCAACCTGGACCTTTCCTTTGTCTTCATCATAGCCTCCAATTGTACCGGGATGATCAAGAAAATTTCCAAAACAAGAAGAAGAGTTGCCGGCATGAAGCCAACTTAAAATATCCTCTTCTTCCTCAAAATCTATTTGGGGTTGATCCTCCGCTTCTGTTTCCATGCAAATGCTCACTGTTTGCATCATACTAGTGTTTCCCTGATTGTCTGGGCCTTCTTCTAAATGAATTTGTGTCAGCTCCTGCCCTTTCTTTTGTACCCACATGGTGTCCTTGCCCCAATCATGAATGACACTGGCATGCCTCAGCCAAGGTCTTCCAATTAAGAGGGGAAATCCTCCTTCAACTTGGGGCAATCTTAAAACCACAAAATCCAGGATAAATAGATTACCTTGTACTTCAAGTGGAACTTTTGGGATTACCCCTAAGGGCCTTACTTTGCTCTGATCTGCCAAAGTGACCGTAAAATTTGCAGGTCTTGAAGGGTGGAGTCCAATCCTTTTCATGGTATGTTCAGGCATCAAATTAATGCCAGAACCACCATCTACAATAACACCTTGAAATTCATGGCCCTTGATTGATATTGTGAGCCGAGGGCTTTTATAATCTGTGAGGGGTGCTTCCCCCCTGATTATCCCTTGATGTAAGATAGCAGTCTTAGCTACTAAGCTTGTCGTAGAAGCTTCATCAATTATCTGTAATAATTCTGACCTGAATTTCCCATCCATCTTTATTAAATCAAGAATACTAACCTCCTTTTTCATGGACTTGAGCAGTCTGGAGGCTTCTGATTCCTTAAGAGCTTGGGCTCCATTTGACTTATCCAACTCCTCATGAGCCCTGCTGAATGCCTGTCCAATGGCATCACTGGTACCTGTGCAATTTTCCTTTTTCCTTGTGTCTGTAATTGTGGTGGCTAGGTCTTCGGACACACCTTTTTCTCTGTGTACTCCATTAATCAATGATTCTTGACCCACGTCCACTGGAGCCTTCCCCTTGCTTCTTGTCTGCACAGTAAAAGAGTCAATTTCCTCTAACTGCACCACCCTGGTGGATGGTGACGGCACCTTAACTTGATTTGCCATTTCTTCTTCCTGCACTGAAATCATTTGGATATGGGGCCCTGATGAAGAGGCTTGATTTTTAGGGCAACAATTTGTATAATGGTCTCTGGCCTCAGGGCAGTTCCTGCAAGGAGGTGCATTCTCTGGTAGGGTGCACCTACTTTGGTAGTGCCCACATTCTCCACACCTGAAGCAAATAATTGGCCTTCTAGGCCCATTTGCAAGGTTAGTTCTTGATCTAGGATTATAGTTATTACCTTGGTTTGTTGCTGCTGCCATTACATTTGCTGGTGGCAAGAGCCCGCCTTGTGTCCAGTATGTCGTTGTCTGTATTCCCCTTGATTGGCATTCATGGGCCTCATGCCCAATCTTTCTGCATAATTGGCAAGTCACATTTAGCAAAGGACATTCACTTACTATATGTCCTTGCTTACTGCACATGGAGCACCATAGTCCGTTCTTAATGCCGCCTCCTTTTAGTTCTTGCAACTCCTGCCTCAGCTGAGCGAGTTCCTCTGCTTGGGCTCCCTCTTCCTTTTGTAGCTTGAGGGCTTCAATCTCTCTTCTCAGCTGGGCTACAGTAGTCTCCTCCTCTGTATAGGACTTATTCCTCTTCAAGCCTTCCAATTCCCTTCTTAACTGGCTCATTGGGTCCTCCAGTTCTGTACCATATGATAGTTGGGAAGACGATGTACCATACTGGTGCCTTATTTGTTCCAAGCGGGTGGCTGTGTTGATGAATTCCTCAACAGAGGCCGTAGGTAGCACCAACTCTTTTATTTTGCATTGGGTGACCACAGGTAAAGGTTTGGCTAACCACTTCTTGACAAAGAAGTCGTGTGGTGGATCCGGTAATTTGGCCATTAATGCTTTTGCCCTGGTCACGAATTCGGGGAACTTCTCTCCTGGACCCAACTTCAAGTTTTCCAATTCTTCTATAATGATCTCAGCCGTGTTGCCCTGCTGAAATTGATTCTTAAAGGCCTCTTTCATCAAGTCCCAAGAGGTAAAGTGGTTTTCGGCAAACTGACTAAACCACTTGTCTGCCAGACCTTCCAATGTGGCGGGGAAGAGTATCAAGAAAGCATCTTCCCTACCCATTAGTCCCCTAGTCTTACATAATGAAAGAAATCGTCGGATGTGCTCATCTGGGTCCTCATGGGCTAAACCTCTGAAGGAGGGGAATTTTATGTTTAACCTGGAGAGCAAGATTTCTAGGTCCACCTGCCCTGCCATGCTTCCTACCGATGAAGTCGATGAAAGTGGACTCGATGATCTTCTGTTTGTCTTTCTTCTTGTCTGCTTGCACTTGATTCTCAAGGTTTGTGACCGGGTCGCGGTCATGAGCTATTCATAGTGTACTTAAAATGAGATCTTGATAGAAGGATGTACCTTTTGGCCCACTGGAGTAATGTTGTCGACACTGGAATGTTGTCCTCCAATGGCAATATATATTCTCCTATGCTCAAAGCTCCTTGGAAGTCCCACCGGGCGTGCCAAATTTGTTGGGGATTCGGGACAAGAAGGAGTTTGAGGGTTTGTAGGAGAAAAAGAAGATGATAAAAATGGAATAATAGTGAGACTTCTGCAAAGGAAGACTCTTGGAACCCTTGAATATTACTTATCCTGCAACAATTACAATGACTGCGCACAGTCCAAGCAATGACTAAATACAACTTCAGAGAGTATCAATTACTGGAGACTAATTATCTCAAGTCCTCTAGCGGCGGCCTCTCGTGTGCCAATCCTTCACTTGCTTCCCGCTTCCCTTGTGCACACCTTGCACTAAGCTTCCGCCAAGCTAAGGAATTGGTATCACTGCGCAGCACGCAATGCCCTTGGAACTCTTGGAATCCAGCCCGCCTTCTCTCTTCTCTGCACACTTTTCTCTTGACACCTCTTGCACTCTTGAATGTCGTCCCACACTGGAGGCTCTTCTTGCTTCCTTTCTTGCTCTTCTGAAGCTCTCCCTTGCTCTCAACTCCCGATGTTCAAGAATAGCCTTGTCCTTCCTTTTGTTTGAGAGTCCGCCGGTTCGCGCACTCTAACTGCAATACAATCTTGGTGTCCTTTCAATGTCCCAAGATTGTCTATTTGGACTGGTCCTCAACGATTCGCTACTTTGTCTTTTAGTGACTTTAGAACAAGAGTGACTTTTAAAATAAAATTTTGATTGGGCGGCCTATTTCCACCTTTTCGTACGTGGCCTTCCACCTTCACTTTTCCTTTTAATTCTTTTACTTTTGCCCTTAAGATTTTAGATTCAACTTTTGAATCTTAAGAGGAAAAAAATACTTTGTACCTTTAGTTTCGACCGGTTAGGGCTCTACAGTCACCAATTGGTATGATTGGTATACCTGAAATATTATCACAATTCCAAGAAGATCCTATTGCAGCTATCGTATACCCTGAATCTGAACTCTTCCAATCTGAAGAGAAGACATCATGGATTTCTAAGGAATATCTTTTTACTCACACCAGTGTCCACATTCAAGGAGATCAAATCGAGCAGGTAAATTTAGCGTCAGACAATATACCTCAAAAAGTAAAAATAGGTGCCAATTCTCTAAAGGATTTAGTTCATTTTGCATCAAGTAAAATTTCATGCCTCAAATTTAGTTGAGGATATTCTCGAGACATCTCATTTCTTAATGTTAATCATGACCACATGGGAAGGGGGTGGGGATACCTCTTATAAATTGAGAGGTATTTGCAAAACAAAAGGCCTAGCTTCTTAGTCCATATGAATGTTGAAGTGAGAGGTTTTAATAGGGTTTGATGTCCAAGTTTAGATTCACTTGAGTACACACATAGCCATTGAGTTTACAACATGCCTCCATCCACTAGGTATGCCAATCCAACCATTAGGTCTTAATAGGAACAATCATGTGGGAATTTCTCACACACTTAAAGTGAGCCGAATGCTCGTGCAATATTTGCCAAAAGAGGAACTTTCTCGAATAGAACACTTATTTTAAGAGGTATACCAAAAAATATAAAATGAATGTAGGAGAAATGCGTATGTGAGAAAGATATCTAATCTCCTTGTTAGTCAAAAATGCGTATGTGAGAAACATATCTAATCTCCTTGTTAGTCAGAAAATAATTGAGGGGATACAACACGAACAGGAATTTGAAGATCATCATCTCTCAACGCCATCTGCATCACCTTCAAGAATTGTATTTGCAAGTGTAGTAGGTCATTTTTCAATACCCTACACAATATTCCACAATACATGATGCATCATATATGCCCGTAATGAGTATTTAGTGCCATCCAACATGTCCTCAACAACCAACATATGGAATAAATCATCGCTTTACACCATGGCTACTGATTAAAATACCCTGATGTAGAAAAATTATTATATCTCAAAAAGTTGAACAGAACTACCTTGTCGAGCTCTGCTAAACCTGTAGTAGAATTTGAGGCACATGTACTAGCACAAAAGGATGAAAGTGTATGCACAGGCACTACGATAATATGTTCGGAGGTTGAAACGAGCTCTGATCAAAATTTTGACACCATCTAATCACCCTGACTCTACTCATGAATTTTCATGCATCTGAGATTATGACCGTAAGGGTGTCGATGACACCCTAGATGAAGCAGCGGCTTGGTTTGATACCAATTGTTGGAGTTTAAGGTCTACGCAAGCACGTGAATAGCACAAGGAAGAAGAAGAAGAAGAAGCTTAGCGCACAACACACAATGCTTAATGTATTACCAAGTGAATGTACAAAGAACAGTGACTTGTTTATGATTATAGGCATGTATAAAAGCCAAGGGAAAAAAAACCTCCTAAAGAGGGGAAAAAGTGCCCCGAAAATCCTAGTGTGTTCACACACATCACTACTAGAATATATCAACAAATCCATGGTTCTCCAAGTACCATTACAAGGTGAAATGTGATCTTCTAGGGATATCCTTAAAATTGGTAGTCGGATCATTTAATAGGCATGTATTCACATGATATTACGTTTCTCTTATGATTCTCGTTTCAGAATATCTGAATCTTTTCCTTTTGTAGGCATCTTTTGTGTTTCTCTCGAAAAGTATGTGATGCATTTTTCAAAGACATATATTATATATTTATGCTTTGTTCATGAGTAAAGGAGTAAATATAATTTCCGTATGCATATTACTCCATACATCATATGTCTGCATTGGAGTATCTTTGATCATGCAGAATTGATGTTTATGTTGAAAGAGGTTTGCACAAATGATTTTATGGTTATGTACAAGAAAATAGAATATCAGTGACTATTAACGAACTTATGAATTTATGTGGACTTTAACTAATGAAAAGAATGTTAACTTATACCATGAACACTTATTACTGTAGTCTTTCGCAAAGGATGCCATTTTTTTTACTTTTATTTTTTTTGGGATGCTTAACTATGGTGAAATATGGTTTGTGAAGAATTTTTAAATTATTTTCAAGGTTGAAACATGATTTGTTTTTGGTACAATATAGAAGGACACTACAATGTAATATTTTGATGCAAAATTAGTACTAAATCTAGCTCAAAAGCTATGGCTAGATGTTTAAGCATATTACACCCAAAAGTGTGGTATTTGACTCAATCTATTTATAGAGATAGTCTATGCCTTTCTATGATTCATTTGATTGGACCAAAATACCAATGCATCTCCCAAAATTAAGGTTAATCATGAAATTCATCAATGATTTGGTTTTGAGAACGCCATGGAATCAGACCTTCGTATGATTTTGTTTTTTTACTTTGTAATGTTAGTGGATAAGTATAGTTAACCAATCAAAAAGACAGCTTCAAGTTTGTTGTGTATCTTGTCAATGCCATAGATGTTTCCCTTACTATACATATATATGCATGTATTCATCTGCATCACCCTTCCTTTGCACATGGTATATATTATATGAATGTGATTCATTTGCACTTGAAGGTAAATAGTTTTATCGAGTGTACAATGAGTGAAGAATACCATTTTTTTTAATTATATAAATACATTCATGAATATGATTCTAACTTTATATACGGATAATCTATGGGGTTTTGGAGTTGTTTAATATTTGAAGGTTTACAGTTTTCGTGGAGTGTTTGATGAGTCAAGAACAAGATCTACTTGAAGCATTTTCTTTTGTCCCTTATTGTTATTTAGTACATGTATGCTAAAGAAAATATCTATTTTTATCAAATGATACGATAGACACTTATATCTAGAAACAGCTCATCGTGATAATTTGGAAATCTTTTACATCTAATCAAAAGATTACATCCTTGCACAAAAGAATGTATGAAACTTAGTGTTGTTCCAAGACATGCATTAACATAATTTAATAAGAGGTGGTTATCGATAGTGTTTTCAGTAGACGAGTAACTTTAGTAGGAATTTCGGCCAGAGGCCTACTCTCCCGGATTAACTTGAATTAATTGAACGTATAGGTGAAGGTGGGCACAGTACCCATGGGATCCCCTGTATCCCACAAAGCAAGGGTTGGACATCCACCTAAAGGCCCACTAGGGAGGAGCTTGGGAAGGGATGGCCCTAAGGCCAGACAAAGTAATTGGTATTTGCCCTCAAAGCCCAAAATCACTGAAGGTTAGAGAACACATGGAGCCGAAATCAATTGTATTTAAGATCGACCAACAGCCATAGTTGAGGAGGTGTCCATCCAACAGCGGAGTTGATCCCTTGCCCCCCTGGATGGACATAGTCTCCCGGATTAGCTTGAATTAATTGAACGTATAGATGAAGGTGGGCACAGTACCCATGGTATCCCCTGTATCCCACAAAGCAGGGGTTGGACACCCACCTAAAGGCCCATTAGGGAGGAGCTTGGGGAGGGATGGCCCTAAAGCCAGACGAAGTAATTGGTATTTGCCCTCAAAACCCAGAATCACTGAAGGTTAAAGAACACATGGAGTCGAAATCAATTGTATTTAAGATCGGCCAGCAGGCCATTGATCATCGCATACCATAGTTGAGGAGGTGTCCGTCCAGCAGTGGGGTCGATCCCTTGCCCCTCCTGGCAGCGAAGAGATGCACCACACCGCCTACACGCAGAGGACTTCTGTTGATGAGCAGCAGTGCAGTCAATTATTGCATTTCTATCCATGGAACCAGTGTTACAATTTCTTTCAAGACAAAATAGATGTATTCACCTGTCATTACTGAGGAAAACAGAAATATTCAAGGAGAACACGATTCGTTTAAAAATGTCCACATATAACGAAATCAACAGCTACATCTTTTCCATCCGTTACTACAAACCCATCAAATTGATCACCTTTATAGACACATGAAGAACGAGTGTCATTGTGAATGTGAGACCAAGGTAGTATACTAGTACATATATGAAATTTCACATTGAAAATCTGAATGTTGATCTGCTTATGCACAATTGATCCTTGGAGGAGGCCCACACATATATCGAGCAGAAGACTCCTCTCTATATCGCAGTAATGGCGTAATTAATCTCTCAATAGAATTGTCAAGAATTCATACATCAGGCAGCTAAGTTTGCCTTCTATCTCGTTCATAATGTAAAAATCTCGGTCGAATGAACAATATATGGACATAATGTACTATTGGGTGGAGGGTCCTTTCACCCCCTGAGTATATCGATCGGATACTATTTGACTCAAGCACAAATGCAAGTAAAATCATCATATTAGCAGTTTACAGAAGTGTATAATCATCTTTGCTTACGGCTCGAGAACCAACCGGAGAACATATTTAGAGGATTGCAGAATCAAACCCATTGAAGATTGTATAGGACTGCCTTGCTATCCAGGAACGGGATGGAGGCTGATTTGGTTCGTTAATCATGGTGATGGTTTGATCATACGAATGCAGTATTTGTCAGAGTAGAAGAATGGCTCCATCCTAGGACGTGCCGATAGCAATAATCTTCTCTGAAGCTCGTGAAGTTGAGGTGGAGCAGCTGTGTTGGCATTCATCAAACGCGATCTGCCTCTGGCGACATTCTTCCGAACAGAATGCAGCATCCCCTCTGCAAAAGCAGTAGAAACGACTCACTTGTTAGTGCATGGTGTCCATGGTGTTGAAGTTCACTATTCACTCTCTAAAGATCTGGTTGAGGGCTCATGACAAAGCTCAGACGACCGACTGATAGATTACTGCCTCACTCGAACTAGCTCAATACGAGGATATGGATTCTCAGGAGCGTTGAGCATACAGACAATACATATGTAATTCCCAGGAGCGTTGATCGTCACCTGAAATGGCGCCGATGGACCGAAACATCTAACCTTGCTACGATGCAAGGATTAAAGCAAGACAATGGTGGTGCAATGGAGATGAAAGGAAACATTGGGGGAAACAAAAATCGAGATATGTCAGCAACACGAGGCAATTACCTGTACATGAAGATGTCGTTCCCTTGGCCGAGGGGCATTTTGCAAAGATAGCAAGCATCCATGAAAGCAATCGAAGCCGTTTGCTTACTTCTTAAAGCACAGGCTGTGACCTTCTGCGCCGTTGGGCGTGTCCCTGGCTGATAATTGAAACTATGGTGCCCCAGTGAGCTTTCAAGTAACGTATCTGTACATCCTGTAAGATACACGGACATTGCATGCGAGTCTACGGTTACAGAGGACGTCGATGAAGCATCGTTGAGCATTGCGCCATTCTCAAGAGCGGGAGAGTACTCCTGAAGCACCGAATGCTTACTATCTAATGGTGTTGCTCTACTCGCGTTGTGGGAGGCGGGGGGATGCCCAAGACGGAAGCTGGGAGGAGGACGCAGCTGCGTCATGCTGGAAGTTCTGTGGATATGATGGGTCCGCTTACCGAGCATGTCTCAGAGATCTCGAAGCAGCTTCTGTGGTTGAGAAAGAAGATTCTGCTGAAGCACACAGGCAAACTCTTAGGTTATGAAAGCCCAACACAGTTACGACAACTTGCAAGTCGCGATTGTTAGTACAAGCACAGCGGATGCTCAGATGAGTACAAGCTTTCTGTTTTCTCGGCCATCGCCTAGTCATGAAAGCCCAACACAGTTACGACAACTTGCAAGTCGCGATTGTTAGTACAAGCACAGCGGATGCTCAGATGAGTACAAGCTTTCTGTTTTCTCTTTCTACGCGTGCCTAGTTTCTTCGGGCCCTTGGGCCCGGATCTTCTGAAGCACGCGAGCTACCTCCATCCCGAGTCCCAGGCTCCAGCTCTTGCCACAAAACTCCAGAGCGAGAACAGAAACGGAGGATGTAGGGACGGGACTCGGGACTCGGGAGGTTCTTGTACACAAAAGCGATGTTGGAACTGCGTCACTATTCCTTCAAAGCTGAGAGCCTGAAGGTACGAAGCGCATGTAAATGGGAACTCATCATCAGTAATGGACAAAAGCAGATTCTCTATCTTGATGTTCTGTTGTCTGTCTTGATGTCTGTTTTCTGGAGTGTGACTGTGTGAGCGAGAAGCATGTTTAGTGGCCTTGCGCATGGCACACAACTATTGCTAGTGATAAAATTCTTTAATCCTTTTGCATCTATTTGCAGTTTGCGCTCCGCACTCTCACGTCGGTCACTTCCACGGGTCCCCCCCTCTTTCTCATCTTTGGCTCCACTAAGAAGCTTTTTTTTTGTGTGTTCAAGGATCTCTTGCAAATGAATCCATCTCCGTTATTGAGCGCTCCTAAAGTAGTTCCTCGTACCATAGTCCACATTTAAATTTAAATTTCAATAACTCACTCAAGTTTACCAATAAGTGTCCACGTATTTTGCATCCATTGGTTGAGTCTCTCGTCTTTTGAGGCAGGGGCGAGGGTTCAACCCTCCCCACCGACAAGACATGTATGTGCCTTCAATTAGTTAGTCCAATTGTAGCCTTCGGGTAGTTAAATCAGTTGTGAAGCTTTCAGGCTATTGTAATCTCTCGTCTAACCTCTCTTTGTGGGGTAAAGGGGGTCTCATGGGTATTATGTCCATTCACCTTGTGCAGTTATTCTTTCAAACTTAAAGCCTGGGGGAGTAAGCTTCGGCCAAACCTCCATGGAAAAAAGTTTACCAATAAATATCTATGTCCCATAGGTGGACCTGTTTGGTGCTGACCTCTTCAGGGAGAGGTATAGTGTTCAACTCCCGAGTTGGATATGTAAAGGCTTACATCAGTTTAACTCAATGGAAATTCATTTGTAACTTAGTCTAACCCCTGCTTTGTGAAATACAAGAGGTCATGTGGTACTATACCCATTCACTTATATAGTTGTACTTTCAAAGTTAAAGCTCGGGGAGTAGGCACCTGTTGAACCTCCATTTAAAAAAAATTTACCAACAAATTTCAGAGGGCAAGGGTGAGGTCACATATCCATCATCACTTGGGTGGTGAGTTGTTAAACCAATCTTTTGGAAGGATTGTTGGGTCTTTGGGTCACCCAATTCAAATCAGTTATCTCGTCCGATTGCAGGGCTATTCTTTCTCATTGTCTACCTTAGCGAACCATCAAGTTTTGTATCTTAGTAACTGGAAAGTGTTCAACCCTTGCTTTGTGGGATTCTAGAGGTCCCATCGGGTGCTACACCCACTTTTCATTGTACTTTTAACTAATTCAAACTAATTGGGAAAAGTGGATCTCAATGATAAAGCTCTAATTTTTTAAAAAATCAAAGAAATCCCCTGAATACAAAGGTAACAGGTGATTTCTCCATTCAATGATAAAGCTCTAATTTTTTAAAAAATCAAAGAAATCCCCTGAATATAAAGGTAACAGGTGATTTCTCCATTCATCATTAGGAGGTTTCGTATGGTCTTCTCTCTCCCCTAATCATCTTGTGTTTGTAGTACTTTTGGGAGCTCCTCCCTGACTCGTATGTAAAATTTTTTTCGTTGTTAAAAAAAAAGGAATTTCCAAAGCAAACCACAAAGGGAGGGATGAGTGGTGTAGTGTTAAAATATTGAAATTCTAAAATGAAAGTTCAGAGTTCAATATTGTACATTGCAGATGGGTTTGATGTCAACCTTTGAAGATGGAAACAAAGAGCATTTCTTGAATGTATGCATTGTTTTCTTAAATTACATATTTGTAAAAAGAAAAAGTAGAAGTCCAATCTCCCCCTTGAAAAAAAGAAACTTCTTTATGTATTTATGTATTGCAAACTGTGTGTAAAAGAGCTCATCCAAAAGCTTTCCAAAAGAAATGATATGTATCTACATTCTGCTGTGGATGATGATGTGGGGAGTTGGCTTTTTGGGGTGCATTGAAGGCATACAATCCAAATTGTCTTTGACAACTCTGAAAAAGATCTCTCCTCTCTATTTCTCTCTCTGATTTTGTGGATGAACAGAACAAAATGTGTAAAATCTGTCTCTGATGAGGACACCACCTTCTTTTATAAAAGTATCAAAGCCTGTAATTGTAATTGTAGAATTTAGTGCTCTCTGTATAATCAAGAGAGAGACTTAGCATGATCTTTAATTGCTTATAATCCTCTTTGTTGGATTAAGTCTCTTCCCCTACATTGGAGGCATTGTATATTATCTTCTTTCATCAATTAATTTGTGCTTCTATCCAAAAAAGGGGATTGTTATTTTTTCTTGAGGGTGGGTTCACCACGTGTCAAAATATTCATCAAGTATGTGTCCTTTTTTTATCTGTTGGGACATAATTTGCTCCCCTTTCTGTTGGCATCCAATTAAAGCACACTTGCACCCATTGATGCACACACTCAATGAGTTGTAAACACCTTCATTCTCTCCTTTCAAGGATTATACCAAAACCAAGGGTCCCTTTTTTTTTTGAGAGTACAATGAATTGGAAAGACACACACCGGACCTCGTAAAGTAGAGGCACCCATCTTAGAGAACTCTTGAGGCATCCAGCCCTGAGTGGGACTTGAACCCTAGCCATCTGTCTAGGAGTACAAGACACATCTGCTAAAACCAAGGGTCTTAGATAGAAAATACGAACTATTTTCCCATGACACGCTCTCTAAGCATTATATTTCTGTTTCACGCACTCAACTATTGGTTTTTTCCTGCTTTGTATCTAGTCTTGGTTTTGTGGTGCTGGGATCCTGCCCTTTGTACATCTATACGTTTCACCATTAATATAATTTTCCTATTTCTTCCAAAAAAAACCATTGAATTTTTGTGTTCAGTGTATTTATGCATCGACAATCTTTGTTGCCCTAGCCTCTAGGCGCTCTCTCTCTCTTTCAAATATTATTTTTAATGAGTTATTTGTGTAATTTTTTTGTGTTTTTTTTTTGTGACTGCTTTTCGCTGATATATTTTTCTACATTGTCCATAGATTTTTAAGATATATTTGTCAAGCTTTGTGTTTTAAGTGGTCAATCTTTTTACGTGTCAATCCTTATATTTTTAAAAAATCTATATGGGAAAAATATAGATAAATAAAGACAAAATATATACAAACAATCATATACGTACATATATATATATATATATATATATATACTCATATGTAAAATTCCTTCATGAGTACAATTTTTATTTTTCGTTATTGAAAAAAAAAGGAATTTCCAAAGCAAACCACAAAGGGAGGGATGAGTGGTGTAGTGTTAAAATATTGAAATTTTAAATTGAAAGTTCAGAGTTCAATAGTGTACATTGCAGATGGGTTTGATGTTAACCTTTGAAGATGACAACAAAGAGCATTTCTTGAATGTATGCATTGTTTTTTCTTTCATATTTGTAAAAAGAAAAAGTAGAGGACCAATCTCCCCCTTGAAAAAAAATAAACTTCTTTATGTATTTATGTATTGCAAACTATGAGTAAAAAAGCTCATCCAAAAGCTTTTCAAAAGATCAAAAATTACATGTATCTACATTCTCCTGTGGATGATGATGTGGGGAGTTGGCTTTTTGGGGTGCATTGAAGGCATACAATCCAAATTGTCTTTGACAACTCTGAAAAAGATCTCTCCTCTTTGATTCTCTCTCTGATTTTGTGGATGAAAAGAACAAAATGTGTAAAATCTGTCTCTGATGAGGACACCACCCTTTTTATAAAAGTATCAAAGCCTGAAATTGTAATTGTAGAATTTAGTGCTCTCTTGTGTAATCAAGAGAGAGACTTAGCATGATCTTTAATTGCTTGTGATGCTTTTTGTTGGAAGTCTCTTCCCCTACATTGGAGGCATTGTATATTATCTTCTTTCATCAATTAATTTGTGTTTCTGTCCAAAAAAGGGGATTGTTATTTTTTCTTGAGGGTGCGTTCACCACGTGTCAAAATAGTCATCAAAATATGTCTCCCTTTTTTATCTTTTGGGACATAATTTGATCCCCCTTTCTGTTGGCATCCAATTAAAGCACACTTGCACCCATTGATGCACACACTCAATGAGTTGTAAACACCTTCATTCTCTTCTTTCAAGGATTATACCAAAACCAAGGGTCTTGGATAGAAAATACGAACTATTTTCCCATGACACGCTCTCTAAGCATTATATCCGTGGGGCAGAAGGCCTGGGTTCGATTCCCCCCATCTGAACATTTCAAATTTCCTTGTACTCTCAAAAAAAAAACTATTGGTTTTTTCCTTCTTTGTATCTAGTCTTGGTTTTGTGGTGTTGGAATCCTACCCTTTCTACATCTATACGTTTCACCATTAATATAATTTTCCTATTTCTTCAAGAAAAAAACTATTGGATTTTTCTGTTCAGTGTATTCAATCTTTGTTGCCCTAGCCTCTAGGCGCTCTCTCTCTCTCTTTCAAATATTATTTTTGATGAGTTATTTGTGTTTGTTTTGGAATACCTCATTTAAGATCTTTTGAGTACAATATCTGAGTAAAATGGAGGTTCTTGTAACATGATTTAGGTAAAGAATGCTCTTAGAGGCATGTTACCTCAAGTATTCTACATCTTCTTCATTTTGATGTAGGATTGTGTCTTTGTATTCCATTTGACACATTTTAATCCTTGCAAGGTTTTGCTTTATCAATTCTTGATGATTTGTTTTGTCCTTGGATGTGTTTCTTGGTTTAACCTCATCTCCATGGTCTTTTTCTATGCAAAAGTAACTTCTTAGGTGGTGACAAAGGTTGTATGAAATATAATGGCTCTCGCAAGATAATAAGTAGATAAGAGGAGAGAGAGAGAGAGAGAGAGAGCTAAACACATGGAGAGTGACACAAACACAAGAACATTCATACACAAGACAATACAACATAAGAGGGTAGTGCAATGTATAAAGTAGAGTACAAAAGCCTTGGAAACAATTAATAAGTGAGTTGGCAAAGTAAATGTGCCATCAGTTTTGATAGGGTAGGTATTTTGATGATAAAATAAAGGTATATTGACATAGACACAAACAAGAACGTTCATACACAAGACAATACAACATAAGAGGGTACTCTAATGTATAAAATAGAGCACAAAACCTTGGTCACAATCAAAAAGTAAATTGGTAAAGTAAATGTGCCATCCCTTTTGATAGGTTAGGTATGATGATGATGATAAAATAAAGGTAATAAATGTGAATAATAATTCTAGCTATGATGCGTAGGAAGTTCCATATTCTTCTCCTATTATCTCACTTTGGTGAGATAATAGAGAGAAATCCTTTAGTTTGGGATGTTCAAATATCATGTTTGGTTGAAGTGGGAGAGAGTTGATCCTTCAATTTCATTGGGCTCCTATAATAGTGGTAATTTGACGATCAATTGGGATATCTGTATAGTCAAGCTTATAATGACACGATGAGTCCTACCACAAAGTGTGTGCTTATGCTTGCTAGGTTAGGGAGGCTATACTTGGTTAATAACATTGAGGAAAAGGGGGAAAGAAGACGTCCTCTTCATCTTCAAGGAGAGATTATGAGGTCTGCCACATTTGGTATTTTAGTGTGGCGGCAATGCGCAAGAGGTGGATAGGCTCCCTTACTTTATGTCAGTCCTGTGTTTCCCTGGGATTTTAACTTTATCCAAGTTGGTGGGGAGGTTCGTGGTGTTCACTTAGCCCATTGGGTAAAGCCTAGTCCACACTCTTGGGGGAGGTAGCTAAGTTTTGTCTTTATTGCTTCCTTCCTAAATGAGATCGTCCCTAAATATATGAAAAATCTATTTGGGGATTGAAACCCATAACAAATCCTCTTTCGGGGAAGTGATGATATTCTCCTTTTCGATCCCTTGGGTTGGATTGTATGCATCATGGGGGCAAGTAAGGTCATGGTAAGTGGCGAATTCGATTGGGTACATACATCTACAACTTTGATGCTTAATGTGTATGGGGATCGTCTCAGTTATTCAAGATCAAAGTTTGTGAAAGCACATGAATAACACAAGGAAAAAGAAAAAACTTAGAGAACAACCCAGACTGTATTACCAAGTGAATGTACAAAGATAAGTGAATTGTTAGGGTTATATTCATATATACAAGACAACAAAAATAACCTCTTAAATGTTGATATATTTAGGTAGTGATGTGTGTGAACACACTAGGACCGCCGGGGCACTCTTTTCCCCCTTTAGGAGGTTTTTTCCGACGGCTTGTATATATGCCTATTGGCCTAAGGGGTTACTTATCTTGTACATTCTAGTGGTAATACATTCAGTATTGTGTGTTGTGCTTCAAGCTTCTTCTTCTTCTTTGTGTTGTTTGCATGCTTCCATAGACCTCAAACTCCAACAATTGGTATCAGAGCAGGTTGCCGCTTCATCAGGGCGTAGTCGACACCCCTCCGGTCATAGTCTCAAAATCGCACGAAATTTGGTGTGCATACTCAAGCTAATTAGGAGATCAAAATGCTTCTCTTTTCCGTGCCAAAATTGCGATCTGAGCTCATTTTTGCCTCTGAATGCACTATCACAATGCTTGTGCAGACTATTTTGTCTTTTTTTGCCAAAGATATATACAGGGTTTGGTTCGCTACTATAAGCATCTAAAAGTTTGCTACAGGTTTGGCAAAACTTGATAGGGTAGTTCTATGCAACTTTTTGAGATACAGTCATGTATTTTAGTCAGTGGCCATGGCTAAAAGCAATGATGTATTTTGTATGTTGGCTGTTGAGGATAAGTTGGATGGTACGAATTACCCATTATGGGCTTATATGATGTGCCATGTATTGATCACAAAAGAACTGTGGAACATTGTGCAGGGTGTTGAAAAATGTCCTATTACACTTCCAAATACAGGTATTGAAGCTGATGTAGATGGCATCAAAGATGGTGATATTTTACAGATTCTTATTCGTGCTGTGATTTTTGCTGCACCTACTATAGAGAAAATTCATTGGGATGGCAGAGATGCTCAGGCACATGCATTGATAGCCTTGTCTATCAAACGTGCCATTATTCCTCACATTCACTCTTATAGAACAGCTAGGGATGCTTGGATACACTTACCACTTTCTACCAGGTAAGGAATGAGGCTCGTGTTGCTTACCTCCGAAACCAGTTGGAGAGTGAGCACATGAATAAAGGTGATTCCATGGACAGTTTTATGACAAAGATCAAAGATTTGAAAGAATAGTTGATTTTTGTTGTTGAAGTCTTGCCTAATAGTTCACTTGTGCAGACTGTTCTGAATGGTCTTCCCGATTCATATCAGAGTTTTGCTTCTACTCTTCATTTGATGATGAAAGGAAATCCAAATGCCTTGGCATTTGAGGAGTTAGTCTTTGTTCTGTTACAGGAAGATCATTCTAGGCCGAATAGGTCCATTACGTGTGTTGCAGATCAAGCTTTCTTGGCTAGTCAAATGGGCAAAGGTAAATGGAGCTCTTCTACTAGTAAGAAAAAATCTACTAATTTTGCACAATCAAAGAAGGATGACAGAGATGACAAAAAAACAGAAAAGCAGAAATTGTTTTGCAAGTACTATAAAGCAAATGATCATGTCATAAAGAATTGTCCAAAACTATTTACAAAAGAGGCAAAGAAAAAAGAGGCTGGAATGGTTGTTGCAGAGGCCTCTACACCGAAACCAGAGTCTACTAATCTAGTGCAGAATGAAGAATGGGCATTTACTATTGTTTGCAGTTTTGACCCATTTTCTCCTGAACTATGTATGTCTGCAGTAGACTCAGATGTTTGGTACTTTCATAGTGGGGCAACCAAACATATTACCTCGTAGCGTAGTTTCTTCACTTAACTCGAGCCTAACCCAGTATTCACATGTGCCAACAAATTCTCTTATCCTATCATGGGAGTTGGTAAGATCATTTTGACTATTGCTGATGGTAGTTATTTTACATTGTCGAATGCTAAAGGAGGAATGTTGCATTTTGCCCAAAATATAGCCTTCACATACATGTTTACCCGGTGCCTCAAGTTTGGACTACTCGAAAATCATAGCCTGTTCACAGTGATGTCTATGGTCCTAGGCAGACACCCTCTTTTGGAAACTATCTTTACTTCGTGACTTTTACTAATGATTTTTCTAGGCATGCATGGGTATATCCATTGAAAACAAAGTCTGAAGTGTTTATGTGCTTCAGATAGTTTTTGGGTTTGGATGAAAATCTGTCAGCATGTAAAATGGGCACCCTCCATTCCGATCGAGGGAGGGAATATATGTCTTCTGAATTTAATGCATTTATGGTTGAACGTGGGATAAAACATCAATGTATAGTGCCATATACACCTCAACAGAATGGAGTTCTTGAGCATAAGAATAGATCACTCATGGAGATGGCGAGGTGTATCGTCACGAGTCAGGCTTTACCACATAGTTTTTGGCTTGAGGCTGTCATGTATGTAGCATATGTACTTATCATGTGTCCCACTAAAGCACTGCAATTTATCACTCCATATGAGGCTTGGCATGTTCACAAGCCATCTGTTGCTCATCTGCATGTTTTTGGTTGTTTGCCATATGCAACAACAACTCAGAAAATTGGATGATAAGGCAATGAAATGTATTTTTGTTGGGTATAGTTTTGAAAGCAAAGGCTATCGTCTATATCATCCATAGACTAAATGCATCTTGGTTGGCCGTGATGTTTTTTTTTATGGAAGATGCTATTCAATCGTTACTTTTATGTACTAAGGAGACATCTGTTAGCTCCAAAGACATGTATGATACTTTTATTGCCTCTTTTTACGAGTGGAGAGTCTAGTGATGGCCCTAATGAGGCAACTTCTCAACCTTTGGAGGTTTCATGTGATGATGCAAATCATTCCATTTCTAATGCAAATTTACATGATGCACTTGTTGATGAGAGCTCTAACATTGAGAAGGCAAAAATTATGCCAAAATGGCTCATGTAGACTTTGCGTGATAGAAAAATAGATGCACCTCTGTCATATCATACTGGATCAGGCTCTCATAGTGCATCTTTTGCATCAAATTGCTATGATATGGATGCTCTAGTCTTTGTGATGAGAATTAGTCTGTTTCGTTTGATGAAGCACAAAATTCTGAAAATTGGATGCTTGCTATACAATCAGAATTTGATGCTATCATGAAAAATGGTACTTGGTCTTTATGTGACTTGCCTCCTGGCAAGAAGGCCATTGGTACAAAGTGGGTATACAATTTGAAGCATAAGCTTGGCTTGGCTTGTTGCAAAGGGTTATGCGTAGGAAAGAGGCATTGCTTTTGATGAAACCTTTGCACCTACATGCCGAATGACTACCTTTCATAGCATAAGGCATTATATGGTTTAAAGCAAGCACCACGTGCTTGGTATGAAAAGATACATGCCTATCTAATTGCACATGGTTTTGAGAACAGTCCAACTGAGAGCACCTTATATGTTAATCTTGCAAATGATGTGCTTCTAATCATTGTTGTGTATGTTGATGACATGTTATTCATTAGTCCTCATGAGAAGCATATTGCTGATTTTAAGGCTGATTTGCATGCCTCATTTGAGATGTCTGATTTGCAGCATTTGCATCATTATTTGAGCATTCAATTTATGCAAGTTGATGGAGGAATAGATTTGTGTCAAATGAAATATATTGACACATCATTGCACCATTTTGGCATTGAAGACTCCAAACCTATTGCCACTACTATGGAGGCAGGTCTACGATTGAGTTTTTATGATGTTGGAGATGCATTTGATGATGTTCTCTATAAGCATTTGTTGGATGCTTGATTTACTTATGCATTACTTAGCCAGATATTGAATTTGTTGTCTCACAAATGAGTAAGTTTATGGATTGCCCAGGTGTCAAGCATTGGGTGGCGGTTAAGTGCATCTTTCGCTACTTGAGTGGTATCCAGCTACTTGGGTTGCTTTACCCCAAGGGGGGATCACTACCGCGAGATTTACATGCTTTTTTTGACTCTGACTGGGCTGGTTGTTATGACACTCGTGTGTCCACTAGTGGCTTTTGCTTCATGCTTGGTAGCTCATGTATATCTTAGTTCAACAAGAATCGGCCTACTGTGGCCACTTCCAATTGTGAGGCTGAGTATAGGGTAGCCTTCACAATGACTGTTGAGTGTGTGTGGCTCAGATGCCTTATGGCTGATTTGGGTGTTGGTCAGTCTTCCGCCACCATCATCTTCATTGACAGTCAGAGCGCATTGAGAATTGCGAGGAACCATGTGTTCCATGCTCGCACTAAGCACATTGAGGTGCATTACCATTATGCCAGGGAGAGGTTCTCTGCTCAAGAGATCATCTTGGCATATGTGCCCATGCAGGAGAACATTGCAGACCTTTTCATGAAGGCTCTACCTAGGGAGAACTTTGAAGCTTTCCACAAAGCTTTGACCTTGCATACTTTTGTGGATTGATTCCACATAGCTTGGCACTTCTTTATACATGAGTGCCAGCTCCTTGTTCACCGTATCTCTCCCAGGGGGGATTTTTCCCTCTTTAGGAGTTTTTTTTCCCCTGGCTTGTATATACACCTATTGCCCTAATAGGTTACTTATCTTGTACATTCTAGTGGTAATACATTCAATATTGTGTGTTGTGCTCAAAGCTTCTTCTTGTTCCTTGTGTTGTTCGTGTGCTTCTGCATACCTCAAACTCCAGCATCAAAGAGGGGAAAAAGTGCCCCAATGGTCTTAGGTGTGTTCGCACATATCATTATTTAAATATATCAAGAAATCACCCTTGGGAGTGATGTGATGAACAAGGAACTAGAACTTATGTATAAGAAAGTGCCAAGCTATATGGAGAGAAAATCAATTCATAAAAGGAAGTAAGCCCAAAGTTTCACGAAAACCTTCAAACTTCTCCCTCGGCAAAGATTTTGTCAAAATATCTGCAAGAACAATAGATGGTTTGTGACCAATGCCAAGCCTCATATGAAGTGATTGACTACAATGCTTTGATGGGACACTTTTTAAGTACATATGTTGCACACCATGAGATGTATATGATATTGTATACTATTGTTTTATCCCACACTCGATTAGGAATACATTGAACTCAAAAGAAATGTATCCCCCCCCCCACAAGAATGGAGGGTTTCCATTTGTCATGCTGACAGATATTCAATCATAACCAAGAATTGTTTAAAGCACATAAGCACTTCAGACTCTACTTTCAATGTATAAACACATGCATGCCTGGAAAATTCATTAATGAAAGTCACAAAGTATAGGTATTTCCCAAATGAAGATGTTTCCATAGGACCATAGACATCACTATGAACAAGCTCCAATATATGAAAATGTCAAATTCAACCACCTTTTGGAAAGAAGGAACATTGAATTTTGCTTAAAATACAACCTCACGGGCATGTTTAGAAGGTGCCTCAAGTTTGGACAAAGAGGACACCATTTTAGATTTCTATAGGCAAAGCAAACTAGCAACATTCAGGTGAACAAAGCATGCTTTCCAAAGCTTTGCATCTGATTTGGCCTCAGAATCATGAACTACACATGCTGAATCATTCATAGATTTCATAGTGTATGAGCTTATAAAGCCCATGATATAAATGCCAAAAACAATAATAACATCACCATTTGAGAGAAATAATAACATCACCATTTGAGAGATTATGGAGTATACATCTATCATCAAAAAATTTAACAACCAAGCCAATCTTGGCTAATGCTAAAATTGAGAATAGATATTTCTTAACCCTTGGCACATATAAGGCATCTAAAAATGTGAAATAATTGCCATTAGCAATAGTCAAAGTAATCTTTCCAACTCCCATAACACAGTAAGAGGAGTTGTTAGCACATAGGACAATATTCTAGTGAAGTGAAGAAACTATACTGCAAGGTAATATGTTTGGTTACACCAATATCAAAGTACCAAGCATTCGAGTCTAGTACAGATATGCACTCCTCATGAGAAGATGGACCAAATCTGTCAAAAATAGAGTCTATTACTGTAGCGTTTCCTCAATCACAATCTTTCGATCACTCAAACATAACAAAGGAGAGAAGAATGCAGAGATTGCACAAGGTAAGTGAAAATCTGATGCAGAAGAGTAGAAACAAATATGACGCAGAGAAGGAAGAATTTTGATATTATAGATGTGAATCTATAGTTACAATAGCTTTGGACAATAGCTTCTTGATGAAGCCTCTACCTCCCGACCACCCCCGATCTATCACAATCGCATTCACACTCGCACTCTCAATCACACTCTCACTCTCACTCTCATTCTCACTCTCAATCACAAGGTAATTCTCATATTTATCTGTGTCCCCTGCATTTATGCAGAGGTCTCCCTATATCAGAGTTTGATCATTGCCCTCGCGAAGAAGTGTGCGATCCACCAAATTTAGAAAAAGTTGAGTTTCTCCAAAATTTTCGCAAAAAGCCATGCGATCGTAGTGTGCTTTTTTTCTTTAGCGTACCTATCAAAAATAGGAGAAAACCACCAAAAAGACATATCCAAAAATATCCATAATTAGTCATGGTGACACATAAGCATCAGAATCAGGGATTCAAATAGAAATAGATAAGCCCTCGTTTTTTTTTTGAAGTGTTAGAAAACGGCACTTTTCAAAGCCCTGTAACTTAAAAACGGTGAGGGATTAGCTTAAGCTTGTGAGAGACACTTTTATTCAATTTTGTGCACAAAAGTGTTAGAGATGTTCGAGGTCCAAATCCACCTCCAAATGCCACTTTTGAGCCCTGCAAGTTTCAAAATTCTAGAGAGAGAGTAAAATCAAGGCATTTTTTTGTACTGAGCTAAATGTAGGACCCTGAACAAGGTACTTAAAACATAACTCACAAAAATTTCACACAGGCACTTTTATTCTCTTATACTTGCTCTACCTTTCTTGCATACAGAGTTTTCCTTAATTCTTTCATCTTCACCTTCAAAATTCCACTAGAAAACATGATGCGAATAAGGTCTAGAGAGAGAATATGAAACTTGTCAACCCAAAATTTTTCCTACATGCATAAAATGACCTAATTATTCATTCTATCCCCACAATGAAATTCAAAAAGTTCAAAATGAATTATTTCACTAGAAAAGAGGCATATTACAATTCTTCCCCCCTTTAAGAACTCTATCCTCAGAGTTGGAAAGAAGGATAATGTTTTAGAAAATCCTCTAAGTTCACCCAACTCGAATCTTCTACTGGGTATGAGTGCCATTTCACTAAAATTTCAACTATAGATCTATTTCTAAGAACTCTTTCCTTTCTGTCTAATATTATTTCAGGTTGAAGCTCAAAAGAGCCATCATCTTTCAGCTTATAATTTTCCTGCAAAATGTGAGCAACATTAGATACATATATTTTAAGTAAGCTAACATGAAATACAGGATGCACATTTAAATGTTTAGGTAATTCCAGCAAATAAGCAAGAGATCCAATCTTTGTCAAAACTTTAAAATAACCTACATATCGAGGAGAAAGTCTATGATCCTTCCCTAGCAACAAGTTGGATCGGTGAGGATTAACTTTAAGAAATACCATATCATCAACTTGAAATTTAAGTGGTCTTCTCTTTAAATCATAGAATTTCTTTTGTCTTTTCTGAGCTTCTTTTATGTGTTTCTTAATTTTCCCAAGTTCTTCATCCATTTTATCAAACATTTCTTTGGACACTTCTACTTTATTTGGATAACCCAAAAACGAAGGTGGAGTCAAAAAATTATAACCGTACATAGCTTCAAACGGAGTCATTTTTATAGATGCATTCCATGCACTATTGTATGCAAACTCAACCAAGGATAAATATTCACTCCAATTCTCCTGCTTTTCATTCACATACATACGCAACATATCTTCAAATACCCTGTTAACCCTCTTGGTTTCCCCATCAGTTTATGGATGGAAAGTTGTACTCATAGGAAGTTGAGTTCCAATCGATTCAAATGTTGCTCTCCAAAATTTTGACGTAAATCTAGAATCTCTATTAGAAATTATGCTTTTAGGCATTCCATGCAATCAAAAAATTTCTTTTACAAAGATTCTTACAACATTCAATGCAGTATCAGTCTTTTTCATAGGAAAGAAATGTGCCATCTTGGTAAGCCGATCAACTACAACAAATATGGTAGCATGCTTACTTTTTTGGTCATAGGTAGCTTAGTGATAAAGTCCATATAAATAGACTCCCACTTCTGATTTGGAATATCCAAAGGTTGAAGCATTCCAGGCATCCTCTTAAACTCAGATTTCACCTCTTCGCACTTCAAACATTCACTTACATATTCTCTAATATCCCGCTTCATACATGGCCAAAAGTAAGAATACTTTGTTTTAACATAGGTCCTTGAATAACCTGGATGTGCAAAAAAAGGTGCATCATGATAATCATGCAGTATTTTAACTTTTAATGGAGATTGAGAAGATATGCATAGCTGATTGTTACAATACAATATTCCATTCTGCAAGTGAAATTTTCCTCATGTATCGATCCCCTGTTTGCATTCAAAGAATTCAAAATAGGTGCATAAAAAGGATCCTATTTTATCTCTTCCTGAATTTGATTGAGAAAATCAGAATTTATTATAGAAACAAGATTACACAAAGGTCTCCGACTCAATGCATCAGCAACCTTATTTTCCTTACTAGCCAGATACTTAATGTCAAAAGCATACTCACTTAATAATTCAATCCAATGCTTCTGCCTGTTGTTAAGCAATGGTTGTGTGAAGATGTATTTTAGACTCTGATGATCTGTTTTCAATTCAAACTTAACCCCTAACAATAGATGTCTCCAATGCTTAAGTGCATGCACAACAGCAAGCATTTCTAAATCATGAGTAGGATAGTTAAGTTCATGTTTTCTTAGTTTTCTAGACTCATATGCAACCACCCTACCATCCTGTGAAAGAACACATCCTATCTGACTACCACTTGCATCACATGCAACCACAAAAGGCTTTCCCATTTCTGGTATTTTCAAAACATAATTTTCAACAACTTTTTGTTTCAATGTTTCAAATGATTTTTGACAGGCATCACTCCACGCAAATCCTACATTCTTTTTAGTCAATTATGTGAGGGGAGTAGCTATCTTAGAGAAATCCTTAATATGTGCTCTTTCATATTGTGCCAATCCAAGAAAACTTCTAACATCCCTTATAGTCTTAGGAATCAGCCAATCAACTATTGTTTTTACCTTATCTTCATCTATAAGGATTCATTCTTTTGATATTACTCTTCCTAGATATACAAGTTTATCGTTAGCAAAGAAACACTTACTCTTTTTTCCATACAATTTTTGTTTCCCAAGAGTTTGCAAAGTCTTCTTGAGATGTACTGCATGCTCAGAATCATCTTTAGAGTATACAAATATATCATCAAGAAATACTTAGATGAATTCATCTAGGTAATCATGAAAAATATTATTCATCAAGCACATAAATGTGGCAAGAGCATTTGTTAATCCAAAAGGTAGAACTGTGAACCCATAGTGACCATATCGTGTTCGAAAAGTTATCTAAGGAATATCCTCTATTTTGATCCTAATTTGGTGATATCTAGATCTTAAGTCAATCTTAGTGAATACAGTCACTCCACTTAATTGACCTAATAAGTCATCTATGTGAGGGATTGGATACTTATTCTTAATTTTTCTTTTATTCAACCCCCTATAGTCAATGCATAATCTATAAGAGCCGTCTTTCTTCTTTTGAAATAAAACAGGTGCACCCCAAGGTGATACACTCGTTCTTATCAAGCCTTTTTTCAGAAGATCATCTAATTGAATCTTAAGCTCCTTTAATTCATCGATGTTAAATCTATAGGGTGCTCTAGAATATGGTTCACTCCCTGGATATAGGTCAATGGCATGGTCAACCTGCCTAGGTGGAGGTATACTAGGCAACTCTTCTGGAAATACATCTGTGTATTCTTTCAAAAGATTTTCTACATATTTCGGAACACTTTCCTCATTATCTTCTTCATGGACGTTGTTTACATACACTATAAATGTTCTACAACCATCATGTATACCTTTAATTATCTGCATAGCAGAAATAAGGATAGGTTTAGGATTATAGGCATCACCTAGAATATGAATAGATTCATCATCTAGCTTTCAAGTGATCATTCTTTGTTCACAATTAATCGTCACAGAATTTTTGACTAACCAATCCATGCCTATGATTACATCACTCTGTTTCATCTCAATTACATGGAAACTTTCATAAAAGCACCTATCAAAAAGAGTAAATTCAAGGTTTTCAATATATCCTTTCGTGTAGTGTAATCGTCCATTGGCCATCTGTACAGGTCTGGTTATCTACATATTTAGGGCTATCCCTAGGTTCTGAACCAATTTGAAAGATAGAAAACAATGGGTACTACCTGAATCGATCAAAAATCTAATTTTATGCATAGAAATCATACCCAAAATGGTGATTATAGAAGCCTTTGGGAAAGAACTAACCACCATGCAACATAAAGTAGAGTCAAGGCACTTACCTCCATCATTTGCTTCCTCAATAATTGTACCCTCCTCGATGATGTTTATCGCTTTTGATTGTGTGGGTCAAAAGACTGCCTTATTCGGGCACTCATATGTCCAATGCCCTTGCTCCCAACAACGAAAACACAGACCAAGTCTTTTTTCCCTCTCAATAAAATCAGGTTCTTGTTGCCACTGGATTGGTTGATGCCTCCTTTGATTTTCCACCTGAGCAGGATTCTTGCCTTGGTTATTTGAAGATGGAGTCTTCTTTGAATTGTTCATGTTCATTGCAACAGGTCTTTGTGGCCTATGTTAGTTGCAATGAATCTGTTTCTATTTGCCTTCTACAAATTGAACTTCTCCATCTTCTCAAAGTTCTTGTCCATTGCAACAGCATCAAGAAAATCAATGCATCCAGATCCCTTGACTTGATAGTGAAGTTCCTCATGAAGCCCTTCAATAAATTTACTCTTTGGAGTGTTACCACTAACCACTAATGCATATTTATGAAGACGTAGGAACTTCTCTTTGTACTCATCAACAGATAAGCTATGCTTATCACTTTCGTGTTGTCGAAAGTTATAGAACTCCATCTTCTTCTCCATATGCTAGTGTGGAGAACAATATCGTTTTTCAGCTTGTTCTTTAAATTCCTTCCATAGAACTGGACCAAAACACGTTCGAGTCTGCATATATGTCTTCCACCATAGCTTTGCGATCCCGCGTAGGTGTAGGATCCCAACTTCTGCCTTGGACTCTTCACTAACTTGTCCAAGATCAAAGAAATCCTTCAATTCTTCAATCCATGCCTCAAGATCTTCGCCACTCTTCTTCTCACCATCAAAATCATTCAACTTTGCCTTCTTGAAGACTTGGTTAAGGGAAAACTCGCCTGGTTCCATATCTTCATAATTGCGTTTTTGTTTTCCATGAGGTACTCTAGACGTTCCCGCACCTTCATCTACTTCATCATTCAGCTCCACAAATAATTTTGTTGCTCTTCTGGTTGCTTTCTGCCTCGTTCTTTGCGCAATTCTCCAAGAAGCTTCTGAATAAGCTCCTCTTGTTCATGAATCTTTTGTGTTATACCTTCCTGTAAGAAAATAACAGCACAACAGAATAGACCTGTAGACAGAGTTGAGAGAAAAACGCAGACAAAGATAGACGTAGACTGAGAGATAGAGAACTCAAATTCTCAAATTGCCGAGCATAATGCAGTTACAATGATGGTGATGTCCACCCGTGCGCTCCCATTGTGGAGCTTAGATGGCAATCTAGACAGACTCTATATGAAGGGCTTACTAGTGCGCAATGCTATGTAAAGCTCAACCTGGGCCATGCTTATATAAGTTTTACAAGGCGGTTCGGTATAGATAAACATAGTCGGGAGATACAAAATAGTCAGTAAAATATACGATCCGACAATATCTCCATGACTAGAAGTCCTACCGTCTCAGCCCTACGGGTCAGGGGGATAGGCCCCCCACACCCCACAGAAGGGGGCAATCCCCCCTCTACACTCCCTCCATTAAGGTTCTATGGGGAAATCGGGTGATGCCAAAGGGCCTTTATTTTCACCTTAAATGGCTACCCAATGGCCTAGAAGTTTATGCCCTACCTAACCTAATGGCTAGGCTCACAAAGATCATCTACAACCATCAACGGTCACACATAGACCTCATCTAACTTGGAAGTTAGGGTTCCACAAATGTCCGGGCTCTCATAATGGCTTCTCCTCATAATGGGGGCCTTACAACTTAGAGCACCATGGATCATTTGTGGTCACATGAGGGTGGAGTATTGAGCATATCTAACACCCCCCCTCAATGTCCACCCTACGGTGAACTACCTCCTTGGTCCAATCCCAAGCTTTGGAAAGTGTCGAAGAAGTTGCTCTCTCCCAAGAGCCTTGGTGAAGATGTCTGCTCCATTTTCTTCAGTAGGACAATAGCTTATCTCCATGACCCCTTCCTCAATCAACTCACGCACATAGTGATACTGAATTTCTATGTGCTTGGTACGTGCATGGAAAACAGGATTTTTGGTGATGGCCATGCAACTTTGGTTGTCACACCAACTCTATAGCCTCCTGTCCTTGTATTCCTATGTGCCATAGGATCCTCCTCAACCATACTACTTCACATGCTGCAACACATGCAGCTTTGTACTCAGCTTTAGTAGAACATAATGCTACAGTCTGTTGCTTCTTACTAATCCAAGAGAAAATTCCTGATCCTAAAGAAACGAAATATCCAAAAACTGATTTTCTGGTATCAATATCTCCTACCCAATCTGAGTCACAGTATCTGACCAGAGATGATCCTTCTTCATAAAGAATACCATAATCAGTAGTTCCTTTCACATACCTGAGTATCCGCATGCTTGCCTTCCAATGAGTTTGGCAAGGCTTATTAGAGAACCTACTTAGTACGCCAACACCATAAGAGATGTCTGGTCTGCTATTGCACAAGTAGATGAGACTTCCAACTAATTTCATGTATCTTCCAATATCCACTGGAGATGAAGTATCTTTAATAGATAATTTTGTGTTGACCTCCATAGGTGTAGAAATTTCCTTGTAGTCCTCCATGTCGAATGCCTTCAATATCTTCCTTGCATACTTTTGTTGAGAGATGAAAATCTTCCCTGATTCCTGCCAAACTTCAAGACCTAAGCAATAATGCATAAAGCCCAAGTCTGTCATTTCAAATTCTGAACTCAGGGCATCTTTTGTTTGTTGAAGAAGAGCATCATCATTTCTTGTAATCACAAGGTCATCTACATAGAGTACAAGCACAATTGTCTTCCCTCCTCTTTTTAGAACATACAAGTTAGCATCGTAAGCACATCTTTTGAAACCTAGATCCAAGAGATACCTATCTACCCGCTGGTACCATGCTCTAGGGCTTGTTTTAGCCCATATAATGCCTTCTTCAGCTTACATACCTTGTTCTCTGAATGGGGAGCTTCAAAACCTGGTGGCTGAGACACATATACCTCCTCCTTGAGGTCTCCATTCAGGGATGCTGAATTGACATCCATGTGATAGATTGGCCAACACTTATGTGCAGCCACAGCTAGTACTACTCGGATAGTAGTCATTCTTGTAGTTGGGGCAAATCATTCACAAAATTCAATGCCTTCAGCTTGTGAGTAGCCCAGTGCAACAAGTCTTGCTTTATACTTTTCTAGAGTACCATCAGCCTTGTACTTTAGCTTCCAGACCCACTTGGTGCCAATGACTTTACGCTTAGGGGTCGATCCACTAGCTCCCAAGTTCCATTCTTCATAATATTGTTGTATTCTGCTTGCATGGAAGCCCTCCAATTTGGATCATGGAGTGCCTCTTCCACATTGGTTGGTTCCCTTACTTCTTCTTGAATGAGATCAGCCATCAAGGCTGTGTTTACAATACGGGCGCTTGCTCGTCTCTGTTCCTCTATTCTCTGTGATCGCCTCACCCAACGTGGCAACGGCTTTTCCACTTGGGTGTCGACAGGTTGGTGACTTTCAAACTCATCATCTGAAGATGACGCTTCCTTCTCTTGTGTAGAAGGGATAGCTCTTGGGCAAGGTTCATAGTGGATTGCCCCTTCGCCTGTTTTCCTCCTCCACTGCATGTGGATGCTCCTCCTTAAGCACCACATCACAACTCGCCATGATCTTCTTAGCCTCAGGGTCATAAAGATTATAAGCCTTCTTATCTTGGTTGTACCCTAAGAAGATACATTTGATGCTTTTTGGTTGAAGCTTGTTTCTCTCCCTATCTGGAAAATGTACATAACATACAATTCCAACTACTTTGAAATGGGAAACAGAAGGTTTTTTTACCAGCGTAGGCTTCTTGTGGAGTCTTTCCATCAAGTTCCTTGGTGTAGATTCGATTCAAGATGTAGACAGTAGTGTTAACAGCCTCTGACCAAAATTGATTAGGCAAACCCTTTCCTTTCAACATGCACCTTGCCATCTCCATGATCGTTCGATTCTAACATTCTGCAACACCGTTCTGCTCAGGACTATGTGCCACTGTGAGCTGATGCTTGATTCCCTTACTCTTGTAGAAATCTTCAAACTTTGTTGATGTGAACTCACCACCACCGTCTATCCTAAATTTCTTCATCTTCTTCCCTGTTTCAATTTCAACAAGCTGAAGCCATTCTTTAAACTTACCAAAAGCTTGAGCCTTATCGTGAAGGAAGTACACCCACATCTTCTTACTATAGTCGTCGACAAGTAACATGAAGTAGGAAGATCTGCCCAAGGCCTGTGTAGGCATTTTTCCGCACAAGTCAGCGTGCACCAACTCTAGAGGATAGCTCTTGCTTTCTTGTGGAAACACCTTCCTCTGTTGCTTGCCCATCATGCAAGCTTCACATGGTTCCTTCATTTATGCAATCGATGGTAGGTGTCCAACCATACCCCTGCGATGCATCTTCTTCAGTACAAGGTATCCAATGTGGCGGAATCTCTCATGTCATAGCTTACTTGTGCCCATGTTTGTGGTGGCTGTAAGAGCACACAACTCATACAGGTTGTTCCTCCTTATGCCAGTCCCAACAATGTTATTGTTACCGTCCATAATCTTAGCTCCTGTCTTACTGAAAGATACTTGATGACCTTGATCAATTATAGAAGCTATTGAACGTAGATTTAGTTTTATTTGTGGAACATACAACACGTTTGAAAGCTTTCTGATATCACCATTAGAGTTAATGAAAGAAATCGTACCTTCGCCCTCTGGAGGACATCTTGCATTGTTCCCTACCTTTATTGTGATGGGTTCCTTTAGATGCTGTAAGAAACTGTAAAGGTCTTTTCTACTCGTCATGTGATGAGATGCACCATTGTCCAACACCCATGAGTCATCTGTTCCTGAATCTTCAGCCGAGGAGCAAACCTCCTCTATCGTAACAAATAACTCAAGCTCTGTCTTTGTTGTGTTGGCAGACTCCTTGCCCTGGCCACCTTTTGAAGATCCACTCTTCTCTTCCGCCTTCTTGATGCGACAGTCTTGGATTCTGTGTCCTTTCTTCGCAGTGGAAACACTCTCCCTTGAACTTCTTTTTGTCGTTCTTCTTTTTGTCTCCATCTTTTGAAGATTCTGTTTTGCCTCCTTTGGCATTTGCTGTGAATGCAGCATCTCCTTTGCTACCACCACTCCTTGCCTTCAGCCGTAGCTCCTCCTCCATGAGTAAGGCAGTGAATTCTTCAAACGTTAGTGGTTGAGGTCTGATTTGAGTGTTAAGAGCAGTTACCAAACCATCAAACTTAGGTGGACAGATTCAAAGACAATGTCAAGCTAGCTCCTCACTTGACTTTTGAACACCTGCTCCCCCCATTTGATCTCGTAGATTCTTTATGCGAGTGATAAACACTTTTGCAGTCTCCCCATCAGCAAATCGTTCTACTACAAGCTGATTCTCCAAGTTCTGAATCCGTGTTTGATTACGAGTTTCTTATTGATTTCTCAATATGTTCCATGCTTCACATGCCTTCGTAGTATGCTGAATGAGAGTCAGAAAATTATCAGAAGTACTTGTAACACGAGCACAGAGTGCATCTGCATTCCTATGTTTCCAAGCACGTAGAAGATCCGCCTCAAGAAGAATCATTCGACCAGGATTATTTGGACCAAGCCTTTCTTGGGGCTCATGATCAGTCCCAAGAACAGTCTCCAAAATCTCATACGAATCAAGAGTACAAGTGATTTTGAACTTCCACAGGGTGTACTTCGTACCATCAAGTTTACCTTTTGTGAAGGCTGGTGGCTATATCCACAACGTTGGGATGACCGGCATCATTGCTACTCCTGCTTGTGCACCACCTACTCCTGTTGATGAACCACCTTGATTCCCAGTCGTAGATGATGACGTGCCACTTGACATCTTCTCTCTTTTGTTGTTCAGACCTCTACAACCTTTGCGTTTCTACTTATGCACCACTCAGAGCCTCCTGAGCTCTGATACCATGTAAGAAAATAACAGCACAGTGGAATAGACCTATAGACAGAGTTGAGAGAAAAACGCAGACTGAGAGATAGAGAACTCAAATTCTCAGATTGCCGAGCATAATACAGTTACAATGATGGTGTTGTCCACCCGTGCACTCCCACTGTGGAGCTTAGATGGTGATCTAGATAGACTCTAGATGAAGGTCTTACTAGTGCGCAATGCTATGTAAAGCTCAACCTGGGCCATGCATATATAGATTTTACAAGGCGGTTCGGTATAGATAAATGTAGTTCGGAGATACAAAATAGTCGATAAAATATACGATCCGACAATATCTCCACGACCAAAAGTCCTACCATCTTGGCCCTACGAGTTGGGGGGATAGGCCCCCGGGACCCCACAGAAGGGGGCAAGCCCCCCTCTACACTCCCCCCATTAAGGTTCTATGGGGAAGCCACATGATGCCAAAGGGCTTTTATTTTCACCTTAAATGGAAACCCAATGGCCTAGAAGTTTATGCCCTACCTAACCTAATGGCTAGGCTCACAAAGATCATCTACAACCATCAACAGTCACACATAGACCTCATCTAACTTGGAAGTTAGGGTTCCACAAATGTCCGGGCTCTCATAATGGCTTCTCCTCATAATGGGGCCCTTACAACTTAGAGCACCATGGATCATTTGTGGTCACATGAGGGTGGAGTATTGAGCATATCTAACACTTCCATCATTCCTGAGGATTGATTCTACTCTGATACCACTTGTAGCATTTCCTCAATCATAATCTATCCCCAATCACAATCTTTCGATCACTCAAAAATAACAAAGGAGAGAAGAACGTAGAGATTGCACAAGGTAAGAGAAAATCTGATGCAGAAGAGTAGAAACAAATATGACACAAAGAAGGAAGAATTCTGATATTATAGATATGAATAAATAGTTACAATAGCTTTGGACAATAGCTTCTTGACGAAGCCTCTACCTCCCAACCACCCCCGAGATATCACAATCACATTCACACTCGCACTCTCACTCTCACTCTCAATCACAAGGTAATTCTCAGATTTCTATGTGTCCCCTGTGTTTATGCGCAGGTCTCCCTATATCAAAGTTTGATCGCTGCCCTCCCGAAGAAGTATGCAATCCACCAGATTTAGAAAAAGTTGAGTTTCTCCAAAACTTTCGCAAAAAGCCATGCGATTGTAGTGTGTTTTATTTCTTTAGCGTACCTATCAAAAATAGGAGAAAAACACCAAAAAGACATATCCAAAAATATCCATAATTAGACATGGTGACATGTAAGCATCAAAATCACGGATTCGAATAGAAATAGATAAGCCTTCGTTTTTTTTTTAAGTGTTGGAAAATGGCACTTTTCAAAGCCTTGTAACTTAAAAAACAGTGAGGAATTAGCTTAAGCTTGTGAGCGACACTTTTATTCAATTTTGTGATTTGCACAATAGTGTTAGAGATGTCTGAGGTCCAAATCCACCTCCAAATGCCACTTTTGAGCCCTGCAAGGTTCAAAAATCTAGAGAGAGACTAAATTCAAGGCATTTTTTTATAATGAACTAAACGTAGGACCCTGAACGAGGTACTTAAAACATAATTCACAAAAATTTCACACAGACACTTTTGTTCTCTTATACTTGCTCTACCTTTCTCTCATATAGAGTTTTCCTTAATTCTTTCATCTTCACCTTCAAACTTCCACTAGAAAACATGATGCGAATAAGGTCTAGAGAGAGAATATGAAACTTGTCAACCCAAAATTTTTCCTACATGCATAAAATGACCTGATTATTCATTCTAAGCATTATCCCCACAATGAAATTCAAAAAGTTCAAAATGAATTATTTCACTAGAAAAGAGGCCTATTACAATTACAGATATACACTCATGAGAAGATGGGTCAAACTTGCCAAAAAATAGTAAATGCCTATTCTTAATTCTGAACAAGAACTTCTTTGTCGCTAATTTATGACAACTCTTTATGACATGGATATTTTCCTTATGTACTTGCAAAATTGCTTCTACTTTTTTGTTTTCTTGTCATCTTTGTCTTCTTTTTTTCACTATGCATCATTAGTAGTTTTTTGCTTACTAATAGATGAGATCCATTTACCTTTACCCTTTTGTATAGCTAAGAAAGATTGATCTAAAACATGTTTATGGTTTGCCTAGACTTATCTTTTTGCAACAAAGTAGAGATGAAATTCTCAAATGCATTTCAATTTCCTTTCATCATCAATCAAAGAGTAGAAGAAAAACTATGATACGAATCTAGAAGACTGTTAGGAACAATGTGCTCAAGTGAACTATCTGGCAAATTTTTATTAGCAAAAATCAACTACACCTTCAATTCTTTCATCTTTGTCAAAAACTTGTCCATTGAATCTCTTTCATTCATATGCTCACCCTCTAATAGTTTTCAGGCGTAAGCAACATGAGCCTCATTTCTTGCTTGTATAATGTTGAGGGTTTTGGATGATGCCCTAGATGAAGCGATGACTTTCTCCGATATCAATTGTTGAAGGTCGAGATGTGCACAAGCATACACATAACACAAAGAAGAAGAAGAAGAAGAAGAAGAAGAAGAAGAAGAAGAAGAAGAAGAAGAAGAAGAAGAAGAGGAAGAAGCTTAGAGAACAACACAACATAGAATGTATTACCAAGTGAATGTACAAAGATAAGTGATTCACTAGGGTTATATGTTTCTATACAAGCTAGGGGAAAAACCTCCTCAAAAGGGGTAAAGTGCCTCAAAGGTCCTAATTGTGTTCATACACATAATTATTGAAATATATCAATATCACATGTTAACCTCTCACCCCGATAACTGCACTCTCATAGAGTGGTTCAATAATTTTTACACTTATCTAACAATTTGTAAATAGGAGGCCAATGATGGGTTCTTGGTTGGAGGGAACCTGAATATAGGTCCCTTAACTTTCCCTGTACTCATGTGATGTCTACCTCACAACTCTAGATTAATTTACTCAATCTACTATCAGAATTCATAGTTCAAACATATATGGATCCTCCATAAACTCAATACTCAAACAATCACCATAGGTTAGTATCTTCATTGAACCAATTCAGTAGAATTTGTTAACACCATAATCATATAATTATTAAGAACTATGTAATTATGTGATTACACTACTTCAATAGATAATTCAAACCTATTACGCCATTAGATAGGCAAGAGATAGACAGTGGACAAGAATTACGTAGAATCCAATCTTGCTTATGTGCTCGAAGCACCACTATCAGAATCATGCCTCATGTGTGTTCTTCACCACATCAATTTATCATATTCCTTATTGGAAAGATGCGTTGAAGGGTAACATCCCTATACATTTTTTGGTAATATAATTAATTGGTGTACATATTGGCGACCCTACTACATAGTGGAATTGAACCCAAAACACAAAAGAAGAAGATGTAGATTATTGGCTGAAACAATATTGGGTTCATCCTACTCATCAAAATCTAACGGATCATCTTGGAGGGCATTTACGATAAGGTTTCTGGTGCGATTCCATTGGGAAACATATATGAGCTACCAATGGAAAAATTTAAGACATCCACCAAAACATGGAATGGATGGTACCAATCTGGTGCTTGTAGTATGGGGGATTGTGTTAATAAGGTCTTCAAGTGGGTATATGCAGTTTGACATTCCGATGTCCATTGGAATTCTTTAGGAGAGATATTTGCCAACCAATTAATAGGAGTAGCTAAGTGGGTAAGAAACTAGTAAGAAACCTTAAATGGAAACTATGCCATTGAATTTGTCCCAAAAACCAAAGAACCTCTTTTGGAGATTTTGGGTGGAGTGCCTCTAAAATGGTTTCAACTTTATTAGGGCCCACTTGGATACTGTCTTTGGAGATGATATGTCCTTGTAGGTTACCACAAGAGATTGCAAAAATAGATTTGACAGGGTTTAGACAAAGTCAATATTCCCTGCACTTTAGAAAGCAGAACCATAGTTTCTCCAAGTGTTAAACATGGGCATCAGAAAGAGAGAAATCATCCAAGAACACAGACATAAAATTGGTTAAGGGGGAAAGACCTCTTGCATACAATGTTGGAGCATACTAGGGACATTCTGGAGCCCAAGCCATATAATTGTACATCCATAGACACCTCGATAGGTTATAAATGTTCTTTTTGGTATATCTTTTTTATCCATTCCGACCTTATTATATCCACTATATATGTCCATAAATGAATAGCTTTCCCTGCCAACACCTTCGTCAAGCATGCTATACATAGGTATGATTACAATGGGGGAATTCCATTCTGCATGATCAATAGGGACAATTTATTCCACTTTAAATAATCTATCAAGATTCTCCTTAATGTTTCACATAGTTTGGATTCGTTTGATAACTCTATTGTTTAACAAGATAAACATTAGGTTTAAGTATGAATCCATGCTGGTAAATGCCTTGGTCAAAACCCCACATATCTTGATAGCTCCAAGAAAAAACGTCCAAAAATTTTCTAAACAAATAAAGTAACTGTTGAAATTCCCCTATTAGGGTGGCATGTAGCTTTATCGATCTAGGGTCTTTTGCCCCTCTTAAGTTGAACCATGATTTTATCTTTGTGGACATATGTTCATCTATCCTTGAATGAAACCGACATGTAGCAATTGACTGGTTCACTATCCATTGCATATTCTACTATGTAGTCCAATTCATTTTCCAGTCTCAAGTCTTGTGTAGTGTCGATTGTGCTTTCATGTGGCATCCTCATTGTTCATACAATGTAGTCACTAGGTGTCCACTAATCTAATACATTCGACAAGTCAATAGTTCCTAACAAGAACAAATCCTTATTGGCCTCCAAAAAGTTTGTTTCCTCATCATTAATTAGCCCTTCTAGCATATGGACTGGTTCATACAATTGTGGCAAGTGATGACACTCATAGGGTGCCAACTCATCCAAGGAACCACATATTTTAGATTATTATATTTATATTTTAGTTGGTGTGAAGACCAATCCTACATTACTTTAGTATGCCTTAACCATGGTCATTCAAAGAGAAAGTTATAGTCTAAAATGGAATCAAGTAAGCTAAGAACAACAAAAGTGACACAAAATGTGGCTCCTTGCAATGAGATAGGGATATCCCTTATTAATTTGACTGGATGGACTTGAGATTGGTCAGCCATTTGCACAAAGAAATTCACCGGTTCAAATTTTGAGTGCAAAAATCTTTAGTGGCTATATTGACACTTGAACCTCCATCAATAATACTTTGGAGATACTCTTATTTTCATGCCATATATGTAAAGAGAGAGATGCTGGATGCAATCCGAAGATGAGTTGGTGCTGCTACAATCGCTTCACATGCCAACTAAGACTTCAAAGTTGGTTAGTAGAACCTTTGAGCTTTCTAAATCCACAAAAAATTCACCCAACTATTTCGGAACAAGTATCTCAAAAGTTTGAGTCAAGATAGACTAGTTGCAAAATGACTAGCACCCAAAACTTGCTATTTTTGTACATACACCTACTAGAAAAAATGAACAGTGCTCTCAACTTGGTGGGAACTAGAAACATTCCTTTTGGAAATAGCAAAAAGACTTAGATAGCTTGCTAATCCAAGTTAAAACACTTCAGTTGATCAATTGAGCAATTGAGAACAAGATTTAGCAAAATCTCGAACACTCGTGCCATTTTCGGCACTCTCCAAAGATTCGGCTTGTGACCAAAAAAATATAAATTTCTCAGAAAAAGTAAATCCAATGATCATGAAATTTTGTGCCCATAAACTAGATTTAAAGATCAATCCAATGCACTTTAAAACTCTAAAAAAGGTTATGTACAACCCAAGATATGATCTTCTGAAGTTACTATTCTAAGTGAGTATAGTAGAGAATAAAACAAAGAAGAAGTAAATGATTAATGTATATATTCACATATAATTACAACCACATTGGCAATGAATACTTGCACAATGGGAGTAGAATGATAGAGCTATGGATTAATCTCTTCAATCTCTACAAATGAACATGAGCTGGGCACGAATCAAGCTCTCTAATGGTGACTTTCTTCTTACTCTTGTTATAGCTACTTTTGGAGGTAGTTTTGAATTTGAATTCAAATAACTTCACCCAAAAGTGATGCTAAGAATTAGGAGATATTCTCTCAGCTGATGGATTCATGGTTTTAGGTAGTTAGAGCCACAAATTTCCCTTTTAGATCATGGATGAATTAAACCATTCTTTCTTTCACAATTACAAGAGATAAAATATACTCTTTTACAAGAGGTGTTCATATGTCTACACATATGACTACAAATGAACATAAATCAAATCATATCAAGAATGTAGGCTTGGGTAAAATTCACGAACAACTCCCCCTCAAGCCTAACATGCTTGGCCGCCAAATAATTCTTCAATTGTCCTTGATTTCCTGCACGCCAATCATCAACTTGAATCTACTCAATTTTCTACCATCAAGAGCTTTAGTCAACATGTCTGCACATGGCATATCTGTAGAAACATAGGATAGTTGAATATCATTGCTCATTAGCTTCTCCCTCACATAATGGTAGTGGACTTCAATATGCTTGGTTCTAGCATGGTATATCGGATTAGCTGCAAGATGTAGTGAGGTTGTGTTGTGTAGTAGATGCCTTGGGTTGTCAGGCGCTTGGGTTGTAGCTTCGAGGAATGGCCGTTCCATTTCTTGGACATGTTTGTGGTTCGGGCAGATGTTGCTTCCATTTCCACTATGTCCTCAGTTGATTTGTTATACCTTTCTCTCTCTTATTCTCTCTCTCTCCCTCCCCTCCCCTCACCTCCAAGCCCCACGACCCCCCTCCCCTCTCCTCACCTCCAACCACCGCAAGGCCCCTCCCCTCCCCTCACCTCCAAGCCCCACGACCCCCCTCCCCTCTCCTCACCTCCAACCACCGCAAGGCCCCTCCCCTCTCCTCACCTCCAACCACCGCAAGGCCCCTCCCCTCCCCTCACCTCCAAGCCCCACGACCCCCCTCCCCTCTCCTCACCTCCAACCACCGCAAGGCCCCTCCCCTCTCCTCACCTCCAACCACCGCAAGGCCCCTCCCCTCCCCTCACCTCCAAGCCCCACGACCCCTCTCCCCTCTCCTCACCTCCAACCACCGCAAGGCGCCCCTCCCCTCCCCTCACCTCCAAGCCCCACGACCCCCCTCCCCTCTCCTCACCTCCAACCACCGCAAGGCGCCCCTCCCCTCCCCTCACCTCCAAGCCCCACGACCCCCCTCCCCTCTCCTCACCTCCAACCACCGCAAGGCGCCCCTCCCCTCCCCTCACCTCCAAGCCCCACGACCCCCTCCCCTCTCCTCACCTCCAACCACCGCAAGGCGCCCCTCCCCTCCCCTCACCTCCAAGCCCCACGACCCCCTTCCCCTCTCCTCACCTCCAACCACCGCAAGGCGCCCCTCCCCTACCCTCACCTCCAAGCCCCACGACCCCCCTCCCCTCTCCTCACCTCCAACCACCGCAAGGCCCCTCCCCTCCCCTCACCTCCAAGCCCCACGACCCCCCTCCCCTCTCCTCACCTCCAACCACCGCAAGGCCCCTCCCCTCCCCTCACCTCCAAGCCCCACGACCCCCCTCCCCTCTCCTCACCTCCAACCACCGCAAGGCCCCTCCCCTCCCCTCACCTCCAAGCCCCACGACCCCCCTCCCCTCTCCTCACCTCCAACCACCGCAAGGCCCCTCCCCTCCCCTCACCTCCAAGCCCCACGACCCCCCTCCCCTCTCCTCACCTCCAACCACCGCAAGGCGCCCCTCCCCTCCCCTCACCTCCAAGCCCCACGACACCCCTCCCCTCTCCTCACCTCCAACCACCGCAAGGCCCCTCCCCTCCCCTCACCTCCAAGCCCCACGACCCCCCTCCCCTCTCCTCACCTCCAACCACCGCAAGGCCCCTCCCCTCCCCTCACCACTAACCCCCACCACTCCCTTCCCTTACCACTATTTCTCCCCACTCCACACTTCCCCTCGCACTCCCCCTCACTTTCACCATCGCACACACCCTCACACACATAATCACACACAATTCCACACACCCTCACACAACGACACACACATACACCCACACATATGCCGAGGAAGCTCAACAGATTTCTAAGAAGACCGAACCACAGAGATCTCACCGAAGAAGAGAAAGAAGCTGAATCTAAGTCATTTAAATTCCTAGTAATTGTTTGAAGAACATGCAGAGGACTCTGGAAATTGGAGCCAGTTATCTCTAGATGATTGCTGAAAGGTGGGGCAGTGGAGGAACACCATGATTGGATAAGCAGATGGACCAATCGGCTTCATTGGATTGCCAGAATTGGATAAAGAGGTAAAAGTAAGTTGGTAAAAGTAAAAGTGTATTGTAGAGAGTAAAAGTGGCCGCCAACCATTCACGGCGACTACCTATCTTTGGGGATACAATTCAAATCAAGGGAATAATTGACCTACCCCTCCAATTTTGGGTGGTTAACCGGCGAGTGATCAATGGACGTGAAGATTCGGCAAAGCTCTCTTGGCCTATTGGGGCCTATAAAATCAAGGGATTTATGCTCATTTGGATATACTTTTTTGTACGTACACTAGGAGTACACTGGGCACACACTTTTGGGGTACATTTTTTAGTTACATTGACGCGTGCAGAAGACCTCTCTGGCATTTGGTGGTTTCAAGTCACTGTGGGAGTCACTCTGCGAGTGGATACAGAGCGTGGGCTTCCCAGGGAGGACTATGAGCACCATTGTGTAGGAGAGTAGCTTGAATCTTTTTCCTTATCTGTAAATCAGTGTGTTGATTGGGTTCTATCTTCTTGTGAAATCTATCATATCAGTGGTGTTGCTCAGAGTTAGATTGCATCACATTGCCTTTGTGCGGATGATAAGGATCTATTGTATTGAAGCGATTTGTTTTTAGCGTGGCTCATTATTTTTGAGCATCGCTCCGCCCACTTTTGTAATCCTCTGTTTCGAATCAAGGAGTGTCTGGTCTTTTAGTCATTGATCATCTACATTTTCTGGAGTCTTTCCACTCTGTGTAATCTTGCCATATACCTGCTCACAGAAATGTTAAAGGGTACATTTCCCTGAAAGAGACCCCCCCCCTTGAGTAGGTGACGTACTGGACGAGTCGAATCTTCATTCTCTATTTTAGAGAAAAGCGGATACCCCAGTACCTCCTCTACATGTTGTCACAAAAAATGTGAGGTGTTGAAGAATGAAGTCCAAGATCTATATACAACGATTTTAGCCACATGATTTCTTGAGTTGCATTAGCCAAACCTCTATATTTGGCTTCAGTAGAAGATAATGCCACTATTGGTTGCTTCTTAGATGACCAAGAAATGATTTTTGAACCAACAAATGATACATACCCAGATGTGCTTCTTCTATCATCTCTAGATATGGACCAATCTACATCTGAGTAGGCCTTTAGCTCAATATCTGAAGTAAATGGATAAAACAAACCTTCATTCATGGTCCCTTTCACGTACTTGAGGACTCTCTTGGCCGCTTCCATATGTGGTCTTCTCGGCTTATGCATAAACTGACTCAATATGCTAACACTATAGCATATATCCACCCTTGTGAGTGTTGCATAGTTCAAACTTCCAACCAAGCTTTGATAGCTTGTGATGTCTTCAATTGGCTGTCCCTCATAAGCACTAAGCTTATGATTTTGCTCCATAGGTGTACCTGCACACTTGGTGTTTTCCATCTGGAACTTGATGAGCATGTCATGCACATACTTCCTTTGTGTGATGTATATACATGAACCTGTGTAGATTAACTCCAATCCAAGAAAATAAGTGAGTGGTCCAAGATCACTTATTTTGAACTCCTCCTTCATTTGATTCTTTACCTTTTTGATTCCTTCAAGATCGTTCCCAATGATAATAATATCATCAACATACACACTTAGATAGATCACTTCAGATCCATTCCTCTTTATGAACAAAGAGGTATCCACCTTGATAGCTTTGAATCCTTGGTCCTGCAAATAAGTCACCAATATGAAATTCCAAGCTCTTGGAGCTTGCTTCAATCCATACAAGGATTTCTTTAATTTGCATACATAGTTAGGATGATGTGCATCCTCATATCCAAGAGGTTGTGCCATATACACTTCCTTAGAAATCCATCCATTTAAGAAAGCATTCTTTACATCAAGTTGATAGAGCTTCCAATTTCTAGATGCAGCAAGACTAATGAGAACCCTAATTGTAGGCATTTTTGCAATAGGAGAGAAAGTATCCTCATAATCAATACCATGGGTTTGAGCAGTGTGGATACAAAAAAAGTCATAATTTAGATCCATTGACGTGACTGCATAAAGATTTCCCTATGATAGTTTCCAATCAAAAAGTAGTTGGACCAATTTGCACCGAAATGTGATAAGGGATGAACCAAGGAACCTTAAATTTTCCAACTATATGATTAGCCTTAGAATTGTAAACTAGAACCATTTTTTCCACTATAAAGACATGGATTTTCAAGAATCTATCATGGGTACGAGCCTGCCGAATTTGTAACTCTTGCATCAAGAGAAAACTGGTAAACTGATCTTCTTCTAATGCTCAAAAGGCATCTAGGCAGTTGTAGATCGAGTGTGCACAAAGAAGTTTATGGTCAATAGCAATGCATAAACTAGGAACAACTAATTCCAAGGGTGCAATGGCTTCAAGACCATAAGCCAATTTAAATGAGTTAAATCTAGTAGTGACTTTATAGGTCGTAGGATAAGCCCATAACACAGAGTGTAGGAAATGGACCCATATCTCCAATGAAAACTGAATTAGCTTCTTCAATATGGTTAACAGTGATTTGTTAGTACTCTCAACGATATCACTGGCACATAAATAATAAGGAGTACTCAACTTATGGAGGATATTAAAATAAATAGTTAAAGCTTTTATGAGGTCATTAACGAAGTGAGTACCACAATCGGAAAAAAAATCCAATGGTAGACCAAAATAGGGAAAAGCATCTCGTTTTAAACACCAGGCTACCGAATTTGTAGTGGCATTCATCAGAGCCCATACTTCTTCCCATTGAGTCGCATAATCGATGCAAGTTAAAATGTAATGGTTGTTGATAGAGATTGTCAAAGGAGTAATTGGGCTGAAAAAAATCCAAGTCCCACTTTTGGAAGGGTTCTAAAGGCAAAATTGGTTGGAGAGGAAAATGTTGCTAGAATAGTGGCTGGCAAGTCCACTAGTAGAGATCACATGCAAGCACATAAAGGTAGACATCTTTGTGCAGTGTGGGCCACCAAAGACCGCTCTGCAACACTTTCTTTAAGGTCACACCTATTGCAAAATGGCCTCGGGTGGGGTGAGTATGGGCTAATGCCATAATGTATGGGATCTCATGAGTAGGAACACACCATAACCAGGCTTCGAATAGGTCATAGTGATATATCTGAACAAGGATAATTCAGAAACTTTTACTATACAAAGCAAGCTTTTGGCATTCAGCGAGAGATAAGGAATTCGGTGGTAGACCAATCTTCAAGAAAGTGAAAATAGTATCATAATAAGTAGTAACTAGATCCCATTTGGTTGGCACCGGTTTGAGTTGTATTGTATAAATGGCCGGAGAGGTCATGTCTCCGATCTCGGGTGATTCATTGGAATCTAGGCAAGATAAAAAATCTAATAGTGCATGATGGGTACCTGGTCAATGGATGATTTCAAAGTCAAACTCTTGTAACAAGAGGACTCAGTAGGCCAGTAGTGCCCACCTAGTTTTGTACTAAATACACCAAAGCAACATGATCTACATGGAAAATAAACTTCCAACCTAGAAAGTAATGGAAAAAGTTTTTTATTGAATAGATAAGTCCCAAGCACTCTCTTTCAGTCACAAAATAATTCTTTTCGATAGAGGCAAGCCGATGACTAGCATAGTAGATTGGGTCGTACCATTTATCAGTAACTTGTGTAAGAACATTAGCAATAGCTATGTCTAAGGCATCTACAAAAACATGGAGTGGTGATTCCCAATTTGACACTTGTAGATTCAAATATTGGGTTAATAAGAGTTTAAGACGATCAAAACTTGTCTGGAACTCTTCGATCCACCGAAAGTCTTTTTGTAGAACATTACCTTATTTATTAAAAGGAACAGTCAGGTGTTCTAACCACCGAAAATGTCTTCCATGCCACCGGATTTGACCCAAGAAGTGAAGAACATCTTTGACAGAATGAGGAGCAGACATATGTAGGACGGCTTTAACTTTATAAGGATCGACCTAAATTCCCTAGGCCAAAATGATATGACCAAGGATCTTACCACATTGTATGAGAAACATAGATTTTGCCAAGTTTAAGCACAATTGATACTCATGGCATTTTTCGAAGCACAAGCATAATTCTAGAAGATGCATAGCTTTACGACCAGACACTGAGAAATCATCCTAAAACATGCGCATAAAAGTGGTTAAGTATGGTGAGAAAATGTCTTGCATGCAACGTTGGATAAGTTAGAACTTTAAGAGGTACTAATGATGGACTAGGTACTGATGTAGGTAATGAAATTCTCTCTTCACCTACGTCTCTTAGGTTTTGAGAAGGTTCATCATCCCCCTTGTATGGCTGAATGTAAGAATTCGAATTCCTTCAAAAAAAAAGCATGATGATCTGCCTTTATGAAATCTAGAATCTCTTCCTTCTTATCATAAATCTGACTTTCAACAATATACGCATTGTGTGAGAGTAGGATATCACCTGTATGTGGAACATAGAACTTGTATCCTTTGCTTTCAATTGCATAACCAATAAAGACTACTTTAATGACTTTTACATCAAGCTTACCACGATCCTTATTTTCAGTGTGAAAAGTTGGGGAACCAAAAACTTTGAAGTAACTCACATTGGGTTTCTTCCCCTAATAAACTTCATAAGGTGTAATGACATTTAAAGCTTTTGTTCAAGACCTATTCAGAATGTGATTAGCTGTATGTACTACATCAAACCAAAACCTAGGAGAAAGCTTTTTAGATGACATCATACTATGCATAATCTCAATAAGTATCCTATTCTTTCTCTCTGCAATACCATTGTGTTCTAGTGTATAAGCAATAGTGAGTTGATGAGAGATACCTTTGTCTTCAAAAATAGACTTAAAATCTTTTGACATGTACTCTTCTCCTCTAGCACTTCTCAAAATTTGGATCTTTGAATGACTTTCATTTTCTATTGGAGCATCAAGCTTTCATTATGCTTGAGGAAGATATGCTCTACATCAAATCCATTATTTGGATGCTATGAATACGCCTTGAAGAATAGCACTCATGTGCACATATTTTCTTTGTATTAATTGGTTGATCACTTATGATCATTTCTTGTAAGGTTCAAGGTATCTACTTTTGTAAAAGGAAAGATTAAAACGCCTAAAAGACAAGAGTTAGAATTGGTTGGGATTGATTCTCAATCAATCAATCAAAAAGTAGATTTGATTTAAACTTTCTCTTTTCCTAGATTGTAGGAAAAGATTCCAATCAATCTAAACTAACAAACCCACCTAATTTCGAATTTAAACTCATGGAGAAAAGTTTTAGCCATATCCTCAAGAATCTATATAAAGACCCAAAAACATTTCTACATTAAGGAGATTGATGATTTGAAGCAATACATATACTCTTTAATCATTGCTTGGTGCCATTTTTGTTCTTTGCTCATTCTTCCTCAGATTCAGTCCAGTTGCAAAGATTGCCACTCTCTTTGTAGGGCGTCAAATCCAGTGTTTAAGAACTCATTGGAACTCTATTACTATCTATTCTATGTATACAAATTTTCAAGTCATTTGGTTCATTCATTTCAGAGAAAACCAAGTTTTTCAGTCTCGGGGTCATTCTTTGTACATCCCTAAAAAATTGGGATGATACTAGTTCAATGCTAAGGTGATTACTCCTTCTATAGTTGTTATAAATTAGGGCTTTAATGCATTATAGAAAGCCAACCCTATGTGTGACACTCCCTTAAGATGAATTTATCCAATTGTTATTATGCTGGCTGCTCTCAATGTTTGAAGTCACAACTTCCATCCATTTTTAGAAGGTTTTTATGAGCTAGTCATGGTGCAAGTTATCTGTTTTGTATCAACTTGTTTTTGTTGATATTCCAAAGTAAATATTGGGTTTTATTGAACTAACAACAATCCTACAAGGTCTACTTTACATATCCAAAGAGCTAGGGCTAGCCCTATACTGGTTTGTTGGACCAAGTTCACCACTTGACAACTCAACTTTCCAAGCCTCTCCAAGCTTCTCCAACTTCTTTCAGGAGTATCAGAGTAGCTTCAAGATGGGAGATGGCGTTCCATAAATGATCAAGAAGCTTGGTAGATGCAATTATGCTACTTGGAAAATCAAAATGGAGGCTTATTTGCAAGGAATAAACCTATATGGGATTGTATCAGGTGATGAAGCAATGCCTATTCCAAGGTTCAAAGGAGGACCTACTCAAGAGGAAACAGATAAGCTCACACTTTGGTGTGCAAGGGATTCTCAAGCAAGGTCATACATACTCAACTCTATCTCTGATTTTCTATTACCACATATTAGAGGATGCAATACATCTCAAGAGACTTGGGATGCCCTAGATAATTTCTTTCTTGCTAGTACAAAGGCAAGGGAGAACCATCTTTGGAATGAGTTCAACCAAATGAAGAAGATTCCAAAATAAACCATCAAAGAGTTTGTTACAAAGGTCAATGAAGTTGCTGATCAATTGGCATCCATTGGAGAGCTGATTGAAGAAGAGGCCATCATGAAGCAGATTCTCAATGGGATTAGAGGTGACAAGCAATGACAATCTTTCACCACACCCTATGATCTCATCATGGATGTGCAAACTCCAGACTTCAACATCTTTCTTGGAAAACTCTTCAATCAAGGGGCATTAGGAAAAAAGGTGAACCATGCATGGGCCTTGTAAGGATCCCTAATTTTTAAGGATTAAGCCTAATTCTGTTGTTGTCTAAGGGGACAAAGTGCATTTAATAGGGCACTTTTTAGTAGGCTGGAGTAGGCTTTTTTAAAGGCTTACTAGGCTCCTCTCTCTCTTCTATTAGAGAGAGAGAAAGGGAATCTACTTTCCACATCATCAAACTCGAGCATGCATGGGAATAAAAAAATGATTTTTTTTTCAAAGTCTCAATTTCAGTGTTTATTTACTTGAAAGGGCTCATTTTTTAATATATATGTCAGAAGTGACTTTTTTCTAGTTTAGTTTTTAATTTTCCTTTTGGAAAAGCAATATTTTTAAAATCCCTCCAAAAGTAGAGTGCCACATCATCAAATCCGTAACTACTCTTCCCCCAAAAAATGACTTTTTCAAAATTTCATCATTTTTGGCTATTCTCAGTGGAAAAACACACTTTGATCCATCCACATCCAAGAAAAAAAAAATTCATGAGAAAATCATGCTCTAGCTTCTCTTCCAAACAAATTTCTTGTCTCTTTCTCAGTGTTGTTTAATTGTTGGAAAAGATGGTGTTGACACCTATTACAAACCTCATGTTAGGACGTCCTCATGCCCCGGCATCAACAAGTATCCATGTTCGTGTGCCAAGAGAGTTTGCTCCAAATACACAGTGCAACAATGATGTGAACTCTCAAAATGAGCGTCGTGAAGCTGGAGAAAAGAATATTGATCTTTGGACTCATGGTTCATTATACCCTCCTGATCCAATGTCTTCTTATCATCCAACATTCCATAACCTCTCAACTTTACTTCAGTTCATCGATGCCGGTAAAGTTGGGCTCTTAGGTTATTGTCAACGATTATCTACACATTCAACTGTCATTACTAAGTATTGGATTCAACAATATCAACTAAATCATACAAGGTTGGTCACTTTTGAAAGCACAATCATATCTTTACAAGAAAAGCTTGCAGAGCTTGAAAAGCATATGGAAGAAAAGGAGAGAACAATTGAGAAATTAAAAACACTATCCAACACTTGAGAGAGACTCCACTTGGGATGCGACATAGGAGACGATCATTAACATCCTTTGACTTTCTTTCAATTGGTGGTGGAGCACGCAAACGACAAGTTTTTGCGATAAGGTTTGGCTTGTATTTGTTACTCTTTTTGGAAGATATATATATATATTTTATTTAATCTTTTTTCTCTTGTTATGTAGGTCATTCGTTGAAGATGTTAGTGCATCATCAACAATAGAGGATCAATTCAAGTTATCAAATTCTTGCTTGACCAACAAGCAATTGGTTAGTATTTTGGAGTCACGGATAGGAAACCTTATCAAGAAGCAAGTGATTAAAGATTTCACAAAAAAGTTACAAGATATTATCACTCCTAGAGACGTGCAGATGGTATGTGATGAAGCAGGAATCAGTACTAAAGGATACAGTGCATTGTACAACCTTTTGAAGCATTCATTACAAAGAGAAGGTATTTTGCAGAATATGTTTCCATCTCCTTACAAGGTATTGCTAAAGAAGTCAATGTCCAATGAAGATATAGCTAGTATTCTTGGAAACTACTTATATATAGAGGATATTATGCCTATGTCTATTTATCATTTATCTACATCCAAAAAAGAGTTGAAAAGCGCAGCTGGAAATGGATTTCCTTACACAAAGTACAACAATATATTCGTGGATTTGGAGAGGCTTCAACAGGCAATGGTTCGATTTTACAAATCTACTATACCAGGTATGTGCACTATTGTTACCTTGATATGCATTGTATTTTGATGTTATAAAAATTTTGCTAATTTATGCAGATTGTAATACCAAATTATAGTTTATATTGAAGTTAGATGAATGCCAGATCATAAAGGGACAATGAATGGAGAGATTGAGTTTGACACTCATGAATGAAGCTATGACAAATGCCATATCTGATGAAAGTAGTAACTCTAGCTCTAACTCTACATATAGTGTTCAATCCAAGAAAGAAATATGGTGGTTAGGTGCTATTGAAGTACCTAAAGAATCCAATGATGTTCTTTCATGGATTTTTAGTAGGACCCCATGGATCACTAAAGTAATAGTTTCTCAAATTCATGGTGCAAAGCTCCTGTAGCTCAGTGATGAGTAGCACCTCCTTTAATGTCAATCCGGGAAGACGTGAGGATGGTATGAAGACCTCGAGCAAGTGGCGGCCCAAGTGCGTGAGTGAGAAGCACACAAGTATGCACACACATACACACACACGCGCACACACGGCAAGACAAAGAGAGAGAATCAATGGAGCTTTTAGATTACTTTCAAAATGCTCTTACAAGTTCGTTTCAATTACAATTCAGCCTCAAAAATGAGCTCTCTAGCTCTTTTTATAGTTTTTGACTAGGTTTTGGCCCTGTCCAGACCTAGTGTCCGGCCTAGTTAAAAAATTAGGTTCCAGGGTCAATTTGAGGGCTTAAACGGAGTCTAAAAAATACGAAAATTGATATGTAGGTACTTCTAAGGCTCCTCAAGCTCAAGGACTCCTTGGCTTGCACAAAATGGAGCTACAAAAATATGAAATGGTATTTACAATGATTGTTAGTGATAAGAATCACTGTTAAAAGATGTTGATTTGGGAAAAATTGAAGGGCCTATCTGCCAGATTTGCGTCGACTGCTTTGTCTACTTACTCCTTCACCTTGTTCTGACTCTCTCCGTTGGCTTCCTTGTCTAGTCAATCCTTGGGTGCCCATACTGCTCTCAACACCCCCCCCTCTCTCGCGTCTGTCATCCCTGACAGACCCTTGTTGCTGGGAGTGTTGGATGTAATATTCCACAACCTGAGTGGCAAGCTGATGTTCTTGTAAGCGTAGTCCTCTGGCCAAATCTGTCATCATACGATCCCAATCGATTGGTCTTGGAATGTCCGGATGTGGCAGACGTAATTGATCTGCATGGATCGCTTGTTCTACTGCGAATAGATGTAGCAAGTGTGTGGGTCTGGGAATGAAAATTTCGGAATTGTATTCCCAGAAGCCCGTAGAGAACATTTCCTCAAATGTTTGCTTGAAGCATGCGGGCAAGTACTTGATTCGTGCATGCCAAGCAAAGATGACAGTGACCGAGGGGGTTTGGCTCATGTCGTAGACTAAATCCTTGTTGCCTTGAGCGAATCCAGGGGCGGAGATGTATGGATCTTGGACATTCCGAAAGGTTTTGAAGACAATGGTCATGAGCTCAAAGATCTTCATACACATTTTCGCCGCGATGTCGGGTACATTATTGAGACGTGTAGACCAGTGTCGAATTGTTGATATCATGTAGGCTACGGTTGGAGGTCCTCGAGGTGGAGCAAACTACGGATAGTTAACCCAAGCCGAGCACTCTTTATTGTTGCGTACCTTGATTGCAAATGCTTGCCAGGATCTGCGACGTACCACTGGACAATAGCATGGATTATACTTGATATAGAGTGGCATGGTAGCCTAGGTACTCATCATCTCGAGGTAATCGGTGAGTAAACGTGCACGCCAATTAGGTTGGAAGATCGAGCCAGCACGTGCATCTGTCGGTAAATCCCCTATCTCAAATTGAGTGGCGAACGTGGGCTCCTTCCCTGTATGTCTTTTGACTTCTGCATTATAATCATGTAGTAAGACAAAATAAGGCATGTATTGCGATTCTGATGTTGTGATTAACCGTTGATGGGATAAATTTTGAAAGTAGGAAGACCGAAGGACAGTTTCTTCCAGATTTGTGAGAGATTGCATTTGCACGGCCACACGATCATCATGTGTCTTACCCACTTTCTCGACCCTTTTGACCCAATCTGGAACTTGAATTTCTAACGTGTCTTGTCCTTCTTCTGTAGTTCGACCACCAGGCGTCGGCATAGGCTCGTATGGCTCTTCATAGCTGTCATCGACGGGGATTTCCACTACTGTTTCAGGTTCTGGTTCTTCAATGGGCGAGGGTGGCCGTTCATATGGTAAGAGGCGTGCTTGGAGTTCTGCCACCTGTTTCCGGAGGGTCTCCATTTCTTCTGTAGAGTGTTGCAAGATTATCGGCTCCTGTTGAGCAGTGGGTACACTGGCTATCTGTTTCTTTAGATCTGCACATTCAGTCTCTAGTTTTTCATATGACTCCAAGAAATTTGCATGCTCCTCAAGTAAGATGCGAATGTCTTCTGATGGAACTGCTCTATATCTGGTAGGGCTAATGGTTGCTCCTACGGTTCCTTCCATGGCCGCTTCAAAGTTGTCTTGGTTTTGTTGTTGAAGTCGTTTGTTCTCTTCTAGTGCTGCGGCCATATGCTTCCTTAATAGCCCAATGTTGCGTCTGAGTGTAGCGTTAGATATCATTTGCACTTGAAGCACTGTTTCTAGTTCCTTGACTGCTTGGTCATCTACAGTTGATGTCTTTGATTCCAATTCGGAGTGAGCCTGCTGTAGTGTGGTATGCTCGGTTAGGAGCGTCTGGTAGTCAGCTTCAAGAGTGGTGACTCTAGCTTGCAGACGTTGAGATTCTGCCTGGAGGGCAGCGGTGCGTTCTTCCAATTGATGGTAGTCTTGTTGTAGCTTATGTGCACACTGAAGTAATGTGTTGAACGTGCTATTTACATTATGAGATGCAAGGGGAAAAGTTTGAAATGCAGAGGAGGTGGGATTGGGTAGGGGGATAGTGAATGCTGTGTGTGCCACTGATGTGAGTGGTGAGGTGGGGGGCAAGGGAGGGGAAGGTGGGGAAATCGTGGGGAGAGGTGCCGTGGTTGGTGAAATGTCCATTGGATCAGACAAGGTGGTGTGTGCAGGGGCTACCATATAGGTGGGTATGGTAGGTGAAGTGAGTGTGGTGTCCGTGTAAATTGATGTCGTTGCGAACATCGGAGGAAGGTGGCTTTGAAACATGGGAGAGCGGAAGAACTGCTCCACAAAGGACGGGTATTGTGGTGGTGAGGTCCGGTTGAAAGAGGTGTAGGGGCCAGCTGGGAAGTGAGGGTTATGGAATGGAGGTACTCGTATTGGGGGGTAGGTCGGGAAACACAGGGTTCCTTCCGTGGGTGCTGGGTTTCCAACTACGCTGGTAATTATGGGATGGCCAGTCATGGGTTCAGCGGATAGATGGGACGAAGTGTACAAGGGATTGGTGACGAAGGAGAAGAGGGTGTCTTGTGAGGTGGGTTCTCGAAATGAGAATGATTTGAATGAGGATGGATTATAAGTGGAGGTAGAGGTGATGACTGTCGTTTCTTCCAAGGTGGGAGGTGGTGGCGGGGGCGGAGAAGGTGGTGATGGGGGATGCTGGGGTGAGATGGGTGATGTCTGAACGAAGGTTTCAGCAGAGAGGTCAGTGGTGGTTATGGGGGTGGCTGTGGTCTCAATGGGTACTTCCGGTTCTGTGACGGGTATCCTGATAGTCTTACCTGCTCGTGGTAATGTGTCCACTCTGCGTTTGTCATACCTCACGGACTGGCGGACTGCGGTGTGGACAGCCTCTGGAACTCCTAAAGAGTCTGACACTAATTTGAGGGTGTCAATGAAATGTTGGTCCACTCCTTCATCTGATAGCATTTCTTGCATCAAAGCTTGACCTGACACCAGAGAGAGCTGATGCCTTTCTTGTACTGCTTTGATAGTGTCGTATAGCCTTCGTAGTTGAGCTGTATATGCAGGTGCACCAACAAGTTCTGGCACTTCTTGTTGCTCCTCTTGGTGCTCTTGATCATACTCCTCCTCATCATCCTCCTGTTCTTCATCTCCGTCATCTTCTTCCTCCACTTCAACAGGTGTGACAGGTGCTTGGGAGGTTGTGGCCTGCGTTTGTACATTTTCCGCTTGTTGTGCCTCTTCTGTCTCCAGCTCTACATCTTGTAATAGTTGTTCGAAGTCTTCATTAGTGAGTTCTTCCAAAGCTGCACCACTAGGAAATTCGAGATCCGTTGGGATGGGAGGAAATATCAAAGTGGAACCATCGGTGCTGCGTCTTGGAAGTCGGAGTGTGAATGGTCGGACTCTTCGGGGTGGCGGGGTGACTTCTGGTGTTAGGGTCGCTCCACGTGGCTGAGCACATGGGACTTGGACCGTGCCTCTCATCTTCTTAGAAGGGGGTCCAATGGATGTCCTGCCTCGAAACTGCTCTACCCGATTCCACATCAGGGCTCGTTGGATTGGGATGTCATAAGCCAAACACCTATAGATGATTCTTGTCAGAGCACAGCAACCATATAAAACCTGTTTCCGCGGCCAGCGTTTGTGAGCTAAGTGTATCTGATCAATTATCCAGTGGGGTAGGTTGATGGTGAGGCTCTGTGTCTCTGCCAGATACAGGCTAAACCAAATCTTTTTGTGCGGCATGGTGAATCTATCCTGCGCCGGGAAAGCAAAGTGTTGCATGCACATGCGAAGGTGTATTGCAATATTAGGCGTCATGGATACCATGTCTTTGAGTTTGGTGAGACTTCGATTCTTCATGTAGTCCGGTACTAGGGTTTCCTTTTCTGTAGGAATATGCATGCCGCGCATATCCAGAGCTTCTCTCACCAAATTGTTTGATAGCCTAAACCTCTTGAGCTCATTCCCCTTTGTCAGAGATGGAATCACAAATGAGCTTGCACCTTTTGGGTTCGGATTTGGAGTCAAGGTGTTGATGAGATAATAGCATCGCATGAAGTCAGGTTTTGGGATTCGGGCACTGAAATAGGCACTCAATCCTGCCTTTTCCCATATCAGACGTAGACCTTCTGCATTTTGTAATTTCTCAAATTCTCTTGTAAAGAAATGGTATCTGCCTTGCTTCCCATTGAAGTCCAACTCTGATTCCCATAGGTACGTTCCTTCACCCAAGGGTCCTGCCACCTCGGTAAACCAGTGGGAAGTCTTTCCCACGGGCATGGTGTGGCCTCGCGGAGGGTCCGCAATAGGTATGATTTTGACGGCCTGCAATTCTTCTGGTCTTTCAACTGTCTCCGGCAAAACGGGTAAACTGTCCAAGTCCACCACTTGCGGGCTTGTTTCTGTGTGAGAGCTAGTTCCTGCTGCCTCCGCCATGTTGAAAATGTCGCAGCTAATTCTGTGAGAATATATGAATAAACGTTAACATTGCAATGGACACAAAAATGACATAGTGTCCCTTGTTACAACATTAACTTAAAGTTCGGGAGTGGTTAGGGGTTAATAAGTGCTCGGTGCTAGTGTGTGTAGTTAGGAGTTAGGTAGTCCTAAGAGCTAAGCGAAATGATGTGATGTGAGAGTGAAGCGGTTAGTAGGTGGTCATGGATTTACAATCGGGGTCCGGGGGTTTGTTACAAGTCTTGGGCTGCCAAATGCAGTGGATGGGTTTTGTTCTTGGTTCCGTAAAGACTCTCGAGAGCTTTATAGGCGTGTCAGCTTGGAAGTGAGGCCTTTTAGGGACCCATTTACAAGTGATCTGTTCGTGCTCATGGGCCTTGGTGTTGAATATGAGTGGATGTAGGCTGTGCGAGTGAATGGATCATGCTGTGTAGGGTGTGTTCTTGGTGTAGCTATTTGAGCCCGCAAACAAGCCTTGGGCACCCAAATTTGTCTTGATTGTGGGTTGGCCTTCATCAACTTCTTGGGCACCCAAATAGACTTCACGTTAGCAGATGAGCTTCTGAAAGACTTCTTATTATTATCGGGTTGTTGGTCACTAATGAGAGGCTTTGCCCGTGTGGTTGGCTTAAGTGCAACCGGGTGTTTGCCTTTCCGCACCCACACTTGGTTCACTTGCTGAGACGTTTTGCTACGCAGGTACTTTTGATTTCCGGCATAGGTAGTACTCTGGTTCTTCTGCCTTTGATCCACCTTCGGTTGCTGCCTCCTTCTGACCTTTGGAAAAGACGGGAGTTCCGTTGCATCCCTGACTCCTTTTTTGCAACGATCATTCTTCTGCAACACATAGTTTTGGACAAGAACAGCATGGTCATCTTCATGTGTACTCCTGGAAGGACCAGGAGTCTGTGCCTTTCCTAGTTCCTTGAGTGCTCCATTATCTAACTCTACTGTAATTCGACTATGATTGACCCATACCTGAAGAAGTCCACTTCTTAGGTTTAAGTTGACTGCTTGGTCATAGATCCAGTCTTGACCCAAGACAAGAGGTTCAGTGAGGTCCTCATCTTGACACACTAGTGCTTTAACTGTCATTGCCTCATCATGAATGTAGAGGGGAAGTTCCACCTCGCCCATGCAAGGGGTTTCCACGCCTCCCAATCCTATGAGATATGCTTCCACAGGATTGACAGTTAACTGTAACTCTTGACAGTAAGACACTCTAACAGCACTAGTGGCTGCACCTGAGTCAATCAAGGCTTTTACAGTCCTTGCACTCTTTTCTTGTCCTATATCTAGGGTTACGAAAGGACGTCGATCAGTTATCCTAGGTGAGCTGGTTCCTGCAACTTCACACATTGCCATATGATATCCTTGATCTGCATAGTCATTTGTCCTAGGCTGCTCTCTACCTTGCCTTCGTAATTTCATCCTTCTGATGCGTTCTAAAGCTTCTGCTTGAGCTTCTTCTCTAATTCGCTTCTCTTCCTCTTTGCGTTTCTTAGCAGTGTTGAGTCGGCTGAGCATTTCCTCCGTGAGGGGTTCCTGATACAACTTGACTCTGCATCCGCTAATATAGTTAGGGAGAACATCGCCCTCTAATGTGGCTAATTGCACTGCTCCACTCGTGGAGATCCTATTGATAATCATAGGTCCGTAGCCTCTCTTTTCTAGCTTCCTCGCGTGTTGTTTCAGTGTATAGACTAAAACTAGATCTCCGGCTTTCAAGCCTTTATCCTTCACATGGGCATCGAAGTATGCCTTCTGCCTCTTTCTAGCTGCATATATTCCAGCAGCGGCTCTCAGTCTTGTTTCTCCTAATCGTTCAAGGTCAAAGATCCTAGAGGAGAGCTCATGACCTGTCCATTCGTGTTCTTGTGCTACTTTCAACGTAGGAATCAGGAAATCCAAGGGTAGCACAGCGTTTTGGCCGAATACCATCTGAAAGGGGGTGGCTTGGAGTACCGTTTTGTAGGCAACTCGGTATGCCCAAACAGCATGGTGTAGCTGTTTGTCCCAATCAGAGCGTTTAGTGTTCACTAGTTTCGTCAGTACATTGCATAAAATCTTATTAGTGCTCTCAGCTTGTCCATTAGCTTGAGGGTGATAAGGGGCAGACTTCTTGTGTATTACCAAGAATTCTTGGAGTAGATTTTCAATCACTTCGTTCAAGAAATGAGTGCCTCTATCACTTACAAGCTCTATAGGTAGTCCGTAACTCGTGAATACATTCTCAAACAAGAATTTGGCAGTTGTTTGAGCATCGTTCTTTGTCGTAGCCTTTACCTCTACCCACTTGGTGAGATAATCTGTCGCAACAATGATGTATTCCGCATGAGAACCCTTAGCTGGGGGATTAATAGGACCTACGAAGTCTATTCCCCACTTAGAGAATGCACGTCCACCCATCATAGGTTTCAGTGGCATCTCATCTTTGCGTATAGGATACTGAGTCCTCTGACATACATCACACCGTTTCACATAGGTATGTGCATCCATGTGAAGGGTAGGCCACCAGAAACCCGCAAATAGAATTGCTTTGATCACCCGATCTGGTCCAAAGTGTCCTCCTGCTACACCTTGGTGAGCAGTTTCTAAGATCTTAAGATATTCACTTTCATGGACACACAGTCTCAGGTAACCATCCTTACCGCGCTTGTATAGATTATCACCAACGAGTGAATAATCCTGGGCTTCTTGTTCCAAACTCCTTTTTCTAGCTAGAGTCATGTCTGGAGGGAATGTGTTTGTCCTCAAGAATGATACTAGAGGTTCACTCCAATCTGGCACAATGGATACTTGATAGAGAGTGGCATGTTCCACAGGTGGTTTAGTGCAACAGATTGGGCATTCCTTGCACAACTTTTGGACATCCGCTTCCATAGTTGGCCAATGCACTCCGAATCTCTTTAGAGTCTGTAAAGTTCGTTGCTTTGAATGGTGTTGCTCTAGTGCACCTACATGTGCTAGTTGCAACCACTTAGCGTACTCATCCTCTTCTACACAACAAGCCAAGATCCCTTGATCTGTGTGCTTGTACATACTTCCTGCCATGATGTGGTACTTTTGGGCTTTTACAACCTCTCTATTCCGTGTGTTTACCACTGGATGGTTAGGCCCGTATGTCAAAACTGGTACCAATGGCTTAGCCCACTGTGGCACCACTTCCAAATTAAACAAGTAAGCATCAGGAAGGTCATCTGACACTCCTTGTGGGGCTTCTCCCGATGTGAGCCTAGAGAGATGATCTGCTCTCAAGTGAGTCCTACCTTTTCTTACCACAACTTCAAAATCATATTCCATTAGCAAGAGAAACCATCTCACTAATCTTCCTGTATTGCATGGCTTGTTTACGAGATATAACAATGCCCGATGATCAGTAAAAAATTTAAACTTATTTGCAAGCAAATAGTGTCTAAATTTCTTAACTGCATATACCATGCCTAACCCTTCTCGCTCTGTAGTGGTGTAATTCCGTTCAGCCGCATTCAATTGTCTACTGGCATAGGCAATTGGAAGATCCATATTACCTTCACCAGTAGGTTGTGCAAGCACACATCCAATAGCATAATCGGATGCATCCACATGAACATGGAATGGCTTATTCCAATCTGGTGTGGTCAAGATTGGTGCTGAACATAATCTTCGTTTAAGCTCTTGGAAGGAATTCTCACATTCATCCGTCCACTCAAAGTTTGTCAGAAGTCCGTACATGGGCTTTGCAATGACAGCATACATGTGTATAAATCGTCGATAATAACCACAATGCCCCATGAAAGCTTGTATTTCCTTGACATTCTTTGGCCTAGGTAGCTCTGCTATGGCTCTCACTTTTTCTTCATCGGTAGATATGCCATTCTTTGACACTATGTGTCCTAGAATCTTGCCTTGCCTGACCATAAAAACGCACTTTTCTGGGTTCAGGCAGACTTGATATTCTCTACATTTGTCAAAGATTTGTCTGAGTTCAGGAATATGGGTTTGTCTAACATTGGAATGAGCACAAAGATCATCAACATAGACTTCTAAACTCTTCCTCAGGAACTCCTTAAACACATGGCACATCAGCCTCTGGAAGGTAGCTGGTGCATTGGTAAGCCCAAATGGCATTACTCTAAAAGCAAAAATGCCCCATTCTGTGGCAAACGCTGTCTTATGCTGATCCTCAGGAGCTATGGCCACTTGATTGTAGCCCGAAAATCCATCAAGGAAGCTGTACACTTCCTTGCCTGCCACTCTTTCTAAGAGATGCTCTGTGATGGGAAGCGGATAGTTATCTCGAATTGTGGCGGCATTAACCTTTTTCAAGTTAATGCACACACGCAGCTTGCCATTCTTCTTGGGCACCACTACGATGGGGGATACCCATTCAGTGTGCTCAATTTCATAGATAAATCCAGCTTCAACCAGTCTATCTATCTCTTCTTTGATCTTAGCGGCGTAATTATCGTTATATGTATAGGGCTTTTGCTTAGAGGGTTTAGCATCTGAGGTCATGGGAATAGTGTGTGAGCATATGTCCGGGTCAACCCCTTTCAAATCCTTGTAACTCCAAGCGAATACATCTCTGTATTCTCTTAGCAAGGCAATCAATTCATGCTCTTCTTCTTCTGTCAGATCATGGCCTATATACGTGCATCTCTCCTCTCCTTCTTCTATGGCCACTACTATTTTCTTGGTGGTTTCTTTGTTATCATAGGCCTCTCCTGATTGTGCTTCTCGTTTAGGCATTCTTATCATGACTCTCCTGTCATCTATCTCATACTTCTTAAAATTTTCTGGGACCTCAAACAAAGATTCTTCCTCCTCTGGTGAGACTTCTTTCTTCTTTCGTTTCTTTCCTTCTTCCTTCGGGGTCATATGTGTTGCTAATCTTACATCCTTTGTAACCTCTCCATGCCTCTGGGGTTGAAATTCCACTTCATGGAAATATTCTTCATCTGATGCAAATGGTGGGTCCATAATGATTGACTCTAGATCGGAGTCACTTGCATCCTCAAATGCATCAGGGCTAGGTTCGCATTCTTCTAGAACTGCCTCTCCCATGATTGGCTCTATGGAGAAGACTGAAATATCATAGCCATCCTCATCACAGTGAGGTGTCCATTGTTCTTCGTTGATGGCTACGTCCATTGTTGCTAAGATTTCTGCCCAACCGTGAGGTTCAAATTCTTCGTCTGGAAAAACTACAGGTGCATAGGCTGGGTCTTGGATTGATCTATGGGTTTCTTTCGCACCTACCTCTCTGGCTTTCTCTCTCTTCTCTTCTTCTACTGCTACCTTGCACATCCATAAGTGGGTGTCTTCATGCATCCATGAGGATCCAGACCCTATGGAATGCACCGATTCTGTTTCATCTTTGGCTCTATGGATGGGATTCCATTGGATAGGAGGGACATCTCTGTGAGAGTAATCTTTGAGATTGACTTTGGTCGTAACACCTAAGTGCTGCAGGTACAAAGAATTGGTTCCCCAATCCTGTACCACTTGCAACTGTCGCATGAATGGTCTTCCCAAAATCATCTCATAGGCATGATTTTTGCTGAAGTCACATATAGCAAAACTATGCTCAAACTCGACACCACAAGTGGTGAGAGTTATTCCTTCTAGCAATCCTAAGGGTCTTTCAATATGACCATCGGCCATCTGCAATTTCATTCTCGTCGGCCTGAGTGCCGGCTTGCCCCAACGCTTCCAAAGGGAAGTGGTGGCAATTGCAACTCCTGCACCTGAGTCCAAAATTGCCTTAGTGGTGTAGTCCTGGTAGGTAATGGGAAGATAGGTGTTCCCTTCTTCACCTTCACACATATCTCCTATCTTATCCAAGGGAATTTCTGGCACTGTCCTATGGGATCCTACCCGGGAACGTGGTTGTGCAATTTCAGTTACTTGACTAGCTACATATTTCCGCGCTTCTGGTCTATCCTTGGGCAGTTCTTCCAAAGTGAGATCGCGCTGCACTTTGGTGTTCTTTACTATCTCTGTATTCCTAGGTATGACTGAATCGTCGTTCCTTACCATGACTGTGGGTGCTCTCATACATGTGGACTTTGCTTCCCATGGGCCTGTGAAGTGGGGTAGCTCCTGTATGGAATTAGACTCAAAGTCCAATCTTTCATGAGACTGAGTACTCTCATGTTCCCCGTAAATGGATGGGATGTCTTGTGGGAATTGGTCGTGTGCATCATCCACAAGTTCAAATGGAGGGGCGACCTCACTTTCGTTATCCCATTTATCTTCTTGAATCTCTCGTAGGAAGTCTGGTGCAAACCGATTCATGGAAGAAGAAGTGTCTGGTTCCGTAGAATTAGGCACATAAGCAACCTGGGAAGGAGGGCTTATTCTATCGTTGGCTCTCTCCTCGTTCCCACAGATGGCTGGGGCACAAGCTTCTTGGAGAGGGTTACTTATTCTATTACTCTTCCGAGCAGGCTCATACGCTCCCTGAGAAGGAATGTGGATCACCTGTGGAGGTACATAAACTTTCGGGGGAGGCTCATGTGACTTATGGGGGGGAAGATAAGTTTCTTGAGGAGGCACATGGGCTTCCTGAAGAGGCTGGCTTATCCGTTCTCTTGCCCTTTCCTTTCTTTGAGGGGCAGGTTCCTTCTCTGATTGTGCAATTAACTTCTCTATTCTTTCCAGCAGTCCATCAAAGTGTAACTGCGTCTTAGCTGAACTAGAAATGTTAAACAGGCGACTGGCTTCAAACATGGTCTGAGCCAATTCCACCATTTTGGCACAAATTTTGGTTCGTTCAAGCTCTAGCTCGGCTCTAGGGTAGCATTTTTCATGATCCGTTACGTTTGGCCCTTCTTGGATTCTGGCCTGATAAGCTTTCAGCATCATATTAAGGTCTTCGGGAGTGGGATCAGCGAGGACTGATCCTACTCTAGGGGGTGGTGGGATTTGATGAGGCGGTGGGAAAAGTGGTGGGTTGGATGGAGGTGGGAGTGGTGGAGGCGGGGTAATGTGAGAGGGAGTTGGAGCTGTGAGTTCAGTTATCCTCGCTTTGGTTTCTCTTATGCTTTCCTCAAGCTCACTCATCTTTTTAGCCCGTTGTCTTTTCATTCTTTCTCGACTATCTTTCCACGCTCTAGTCCTTTTCTTTGTCACGCTCTCGGTTTCACTAGCCTCTGGGCCCTGTTCCTGGCTTGCCTCTTGGTTTTGCTGCAATGCCTGAGCTCTAGTAACCACCTGCATTGGTGCAGTGGAAGTGACACTTCCTGAGGCATCCACAACCAACCCAATCACATTGATAGGAGTGATTTTTGGCATATTATTGGGGTTCTTTGGGCAATCTCGTAAGAGATGCTCTTTTCCACAATCTTGGCAAAAGCCTTGGATCGTCACGGACTGATTTTGTGTGGGTGGAGGTAAGGGACAGTCACGAATGAAGTGATCCCCTTGACATCGGTAGCATGGTCCTCTAGGAAAGGGTGGTCGTACCTGCCTAGGTTGAGGCCAAGGGTTGGGGTTTGCATACATGACGTTCGTGTAATCCGACTCCCAACTAGGTTCACTTGGTTCTTCACTATAGTAGGACTCACCATGTTCTGGAGACTGCATGTAGTAAGCTTGGGGACTATCGACATGTGTAGAATCAAAGCGGGTCACTTTCTGAGATCAATGGGGTTACTGGTACTATGGCTCTATTCAGGTTTTCTTCTGCAACAGCATACTTCACTGGAATCACGCTAGCGGGGTTTGGAGGCTGTTGAGCTAGTACCGGTTGAGGTCTCTGTTGGGCCTGATATGGTTGCTGATAGGTTTGTTGGGGTCTAGCATATTGTGGTGGTGGAGGGTACTGGTTCTGGTATCTGCCTTGTTGGTAGGGCTGAGGGTATGGTTGCCTAACTGCCTGTTTGTTGTATGGGCAATCTTGTGCGGTGTGGTTTGTGTACTTCCGTTCTATGGTGCAGTACTGGCTACTAGGGTTAACTTGGGGTTGAGCCATAATGGGACACACATTTGCCATGTGGTCGCCACCGCATGTATAGCACCTCTTCACAGGGGCAAACCTTGGGATTTGTTTGCTAGTTACACCTAATTTCTGAGCTACTTTCTCTGCGAGTTCCTCAATCGACGTGGATTGCGTGGAAGAGTGACTAGAAACACTATCCGAATCTTTGTAGATTTTGGAAAGCTCTAGCTCTTCCCCTAGGTTATCTTCAATGTCAATGCACATGCGTACACACTCTTCTATAGTCCTAGGGTCCTTCAGATACACATAGGACCTCAATTTCGTACTCAGCAATCCATCAAGGAATAAGGCTACTTGTTTAGCAGATGTGGGTAGCTCCGAAATAGGGCACCTTTCAAGATATTGTCTAAATCTTCTTCCGGCCAATCTGACAGTCTCTTGGGGGGTCTGTTTGAAGCTGTGAATCAATGAGGAGGTATTGTGTCTTATGCCGCTTTTAGAGAACTCTACGATAAATGCCTCTAGGAGTTGGTCTATGCTCCTGAACTGACGCTCATCTAATGGCTGAAACCATGTAAGTGCTGTGTTCCTAAGGGTTAGACCGAAGGCATTGTACTGCGTGAACAGATCTTCCACTTGTTCAGCTCTCAAGACTTGCTTGAACTCCGCCACATGATCATAGGGATCTCCTGTGCCGTCAAAGTAATTCTTCATGGACTTAACTAGCTGGGTGGGTCTCAAAGTTCTTGTGTGCTCTCTAGGCCTCGGCAGAGGGAATCCATCTACATTCCTTTGGCTCCTGTGGGCTCTATGCATCTCAGGTTCTACCCTATTCGTATCTGTTCTCGTTCTTTCTCTGCCCACTGGGTTGGCAAAACTTACTTCTGGTCTATCTCTACTTCTGTCTCTTTGCGTACCATGAGCTTGGGAAGTTCCAGCCCCAGGGTGACCATAGGATACATTTGATCTTGGTTGGGGAAAAATAAATTCACCCTTCCAAGTGTAGGCATGCCTATCATTTTCCGTCACCACGAAGATCCTTTCCGAAGTGTGATCTAAGTAGGTCACTCTACCTGGGCTATCCGGATCCTTAAACTCATAGATCATGATATTTCCTATGTCTGTTGGCTGATTAGACTTATACCTCCAAAAGGCTTCATCAGTTTCTCGATTGAGGAGCAACTCTATGCTCTTGTTGTCTTGGGGGACCCATTCAGGCGTGATAATCCTAGTGAGAACTGATTTACCTCGAGGGGTTCTAGGTTCCGCACCCATGTTCCCTTGTTCCAGGTCACCTAAGTCTGCTTCTGAGATTACATTCCCAAAGTCATCGGTCCTATCAGGGTGACTAGTGACTACATATATAGTTCCTTCTTTGTCCAGGTATGCACCATTTTCAAACTTGACAGCTGGGTGTTCTAGTCCAATGGATTGATCAGGGTTTTTAATCTGGACCACAGATCTTCCTAAGCCGTCCTCATAGATGCTAGCACCTAATCGGTTGGTCCTAAGGTACTCCAGCTGCGTTTTGTAAGGGCCTTCTACCCTGTACAGGTAGGGCACTCCTGAACTTCCCGTAGGTCTGTCCAAGCCTTGAGACATCTCTGACTCACTGGTCTCAGAGCTAGGGTAGTTCGAGTGGTGGCTCAACTGCTGGGCCCAGGACCTAGCAGTGTGGTTGACACTAGCCTCTGAAGATCTAAGGCTTTGTCTTTCCCTTGCTAAATGTCGTCCTGATCTAAGGTTCACATGCCTATCTAAGTGGCCCAATTCTTTGCCCAGAGTACAACCTCGTTGCCGCTCAATTGGTATCAGTCACTTGATTCTTTTTAGTTATTTTATCACGTTTGAGTTCTTGTCTGATATCACGTCGTCGGAATACTTGAGTGTTCTTCGTACTTTCAGGTTGATCGTTCCACGTTAGGTTCTTTCCTTTATGTTACCGACAGTACAGAGATTAGATTTTTATCTTGAACTTGAGTTTTTAGGTAGTCTTCAACTTGATAACTGCCTATCGTCGCTCTGACTTACTCCTACCTCTCGTCGTTCTTAGCCTAAGCTATGAATTGACAGAGGGGGTTAAAAGTGTCCAACCTTTTGTTTCCTGCTCGGTTGCCCTTGAGTGCCCAGGAAATGTGTTCCCAAGTTCGCACTTACACTTGCTTAGAACGCCTCTCGATGCTCTGTAAGAGTTTCAAAGTTAGCTTTGAAATTTACATTCCAAAGACAGAACCAATTATTTTCATTCATGTAGCACAAACACAAACTTGCATAGTGATTCTCAAGAAATAAATCCTAAGGACCCCTGACTTTGATCCCCCTGGGTATGGTCAACTTCAAAATACCCTATCTAAAAATCAATGCATTATCTTTATAAAAAACAGTTGAGGGCGTGTAGTATATGCTACGAGCTTTCCAACAAGCCCTAGAGCTCAAAAAATGGATCTCGTATGAAAAAGTTGTGACCGTTCAGGGTTCTAGGGTTACGACAGGGTTCAAACAGGATCACTGTGCAACAGGTTTTCCCCAAGTTGTTTTCCTAAGGCTTCCCCATGTGCTCAAGAGCATAATATTTGTGCCCAAAATTAGCCCAACTTTTCAATTAACAAACCCTAAAAAATTTGGCTAAAATTGGCTGTCAATCGCGATGGATAGGGCTGTCAATCGCGATGGACACTCAGTCAATCGCGATGGACAGAGAGTTCAGTCGGTCGCGATGGACACCCAATTCAATCAATCGCGATGGACAGGCAGTCAATCGCGATGGACAGGGGGTTCACTCAATCGCGATGGACAGGGGTTTCAGTCAATCGCGATGGACAGGCAGTCGGTCGCGATGGACAGGGGGTTCAGTCAATCGCGATGGACAGGCAGTCGGTCGCGATGGACAGGGGGTTCAGTCAATCGCGATGGACAGGCGGTCGGTCGCGATGGACTGGCAGTCAATCGCGATGGACAGAGCTGTCAATCGCGATGGACAGGGCTGTCAATCGCGATGGACTGAGATTTTGCAAGATTTTCAAAAATTTTGGTGGAAAGGTGATGTGCAGGGTCTCTAGTCCACTGTGGTGCACTCAGATTTACCAACAAGTGAAAATTTCTGTCAATCGCGATGGACAGAAGGCGGCGACTGCGAGACAGTTTCGTCGAGTTCCGTACCTGCGCGGAAAGCTGGAGATGGTGATGTGACCTGTACCTGCAAGACAGCTCAGAAAACATGCAAAAAGCAGCACATGCAAATTCGCTCTCTTGCTCTCTCTCACAAGTGAAATGAGGGAAATGAGGTGGAGGTGGGGATATAGTCAAAAAACTGAAATTTCCGCGATGATGGATATGGAGGTGGTAGGTGGTGATGATGATGATGGAAATGAAGATGGTAAAGAAAGTAAAAGAAAATCGATGAGAGTGAAGAAAATACCTACAACTCCAACGCGTCAACTCTACGTCTTACCATCACACGCTCGTCCTCAAAGCTCGATCCCCGGCAACGGCGCCAAAATTTGGTGTAGCTCAGTGATGAGTAGCACCTCCTTTAATGTCAATCCGGGAAGACGTGAGGATGGTATGAAGACCTCGAGCAAGTGGCGGCCCAAGTGCGTGAGTGAGAAGCACACAAGTATGCACACACATACACACACACGCGCACACACGGCAAGACAAAGAGAGAGAATCAATGGAGCTTTTAGATTACTTTCAAAATGCTCTTACAAGTTCGTTTCAATTACAATTCAGCCTCAAAAATGAGCTCTCTAGCTCTTTTTATAGTTTTTGACTAGGTTTTGGCCCTGTCCAGACCTAGTGTCCGGCCTAGTTAAAAAATTAGCTTCCAGGGCCAATTTGAGGGCTTAAACGGAGTCTAAAAAATACGAAAATTGATATGTAGGTACTTCTAAGGCTCCTCAAGCTCAAGGACTCCTTGGCTTGCACAAAATGGAGCTACAAAAATATGAAATGGTATTTACAATGATTGTTAGTGATAAGAATCACTGTTAAAAGATGTTGATTTGGGAAAAATTGAAGGGCCTATCTGCCATATTTGCGTCGACTGCTTTGTCTACTTACTCCTTCACCTTGTTCTGACTCTCTCCGTTGGCTTCCTTGTCTAGTCAATCCTTGGGTGCCCATACTGCTCTCAACAGCTCCACATAGAAAACTTTGGTGATTTTGAGATAGATTGGCACTTGGGTGGGGATTTAAAAATTATCAAATGCATGTTAGGTTGCAAGCAAGGTGCATATGCTCGTCATCCATGTCCATTTTGTACTCTAGGCTACAAAGTAACAAAGGGACAACAAAAAGTACTATCTAGCTTAGATGAATACATAGATGCACCTACTTCCACGGAATGGGATAGACCTTTGTTAAGGTGTCCAATGTTAGAAATACCTAACCGTGACACATTAGATAAATATTGGAATCCCATTATTCCATTTCCATTAGTTAATGTTCACTTTTGCACATTGCATGCTTTTATGAGAATATTTGATAGATTATTGAAGCTCCACATAGAATATGCATTTTCCATGAAGCCAATTGATAAATCTGTACAAGCAATCAAAAAATTGGAAGAGTTGCTTAATTCGATTGGTTGTCATGGTGGTAATGTAACTCTAGTTGTCAAAAAACCTGGTGAATCGCAAAATAGTTTGCAACAAGTGTCAATGACAGAGAAGAAGGCAAGAAGCTTTTTCAGAAGAGGTGTAAGCCCTAAGAAAAATGAATGCAGAGAGCTATGGAAAGACTTGTGCATGATCACCACTGATAATGATTCTCAAATTGACCTTAGTAATAGGCGAAAGAAGGTTTGGTCATGCTTAGATAAGTTGATAGGCTTAATGAGTCTTAATAGCTCCAACAAAAATGACCGTCAGTTGTTTCAAGATACATTAATGGAGTTTGCAAAGTGTTTCATCCTATCTTGGGGAGAGAGCAATATTACACATTACATTGTAAGTTTTCTTATTTTTTCAATTTTCTTGTTGATAAGATTGTGTTATATGTACTTAAATCATTTCAGCATATTTTATTTGCACATGGAGCATTTCTTATGCATTGATATGGTTCATTGGAGATTTTTAGTACACAAGGAATGGAGAAGTCACATTACAAGGCTAGAGGTGTTTACTTCAAGAACACATGACATGGTGGTGGTGCAATGCAATCAAACTATATGGAAGAGATGTTTAATTGGTTTTATTGTACTGCATTTTCAAGGACATATGCAATGGAACGAGCCAAGGAGTCGAAAGTTGCAAAACTTGCAAGATTTAATCAACACAACTTAGCTAGTGAAAAATGGAAGTTATCATTGGGACCTTTACGTCATCCTCAATGGTGGGCTACAAGAACATGACAGGGTTCATCATGAAAGTGAAGTCATTTAATACATTCATGGCCTTTTTTGAATAATTCATCAGGTTTGCTACACACTAATCTCTTGTTTGCTATTTTTTAAGGTAATTTTAAATTTTTTTAACTACTTTTTGTCCATTCAGATGTGAACAGAACCTTTTTAAGTGAAACATTATAAAAGGAGACTCATTGTCTCATTTCAACATTCTAGCACTATAGAGGATGGCATGAACAAAGCAAACTGCAAGGAAGGATCCCATTAACTTTCCTACCTATGTGCAAGGCACTCAGAAGCCACCATGGATGGATCACCACAAAAGGCGACGTAGTGTCTCGCGCTCTGCATCCCATCGCGAAACAGGTGGTGGTCATACCTCTGGGAGTGAAAAGTTGCATGAACAAGTGGAACATGGGAAATCCAGGGAAGAGGCCGTAAATCAACCCCAATCACCACCATCATCATATGATGAGCCTCCATCACCAAAGAGACCAACAAAGACAAGGGTGAAGGAGCGTGCTCACAGACAGATAGTTTTGAATGATGATTTTGATGAATCGCATGAGGATGTGTCTCAACAACGTTCACAATCAAGTGAGGAAATTCAAACATTGCCACCATGGGGTAACGAAGAAATACCTACAAATCATAGGGTTATTATAGCGGGAAAGACACTACCAACAAATCATGGGGCCATACCCAATGATCAAGAGAGGGAGCAAAGCCAGCAACAACATCCTGAACAAGGAGAAAGCTCAAGATGTGTGCAACAGAAGAAGAAAGTCTTTCAACCCCGTCGTAGACCACCCCAACCAAGACCACAAGAAAATGTCCAACGAAGACCACCACCACCACAAGCTAGAGCACCACAACGAAGAAGAAGATATACGAAGGCATTTGCAGAGATAAGGCACTATCAAAAGACAGTTGAGCTTCTAATACCTAGAAGACCCTTTGCAAGGGTGGTTAAAGAAGAGTTACAAAGGTATTGTGCAGGGTTAAGGATCCAAGCTATAGCTTTAGAAGCTTTACAAGAGGCAGCTGAAGCATTTTTGATATCAATGCTAGAGGATTCCAACCTGTGCACCATCCATGCTAAGCGAGTCACTATACAACCGAAGGACATACAGTTAGCTAGGAGAATTAGGGGTGATCATAGCTAATTTTTGTAACTGATCTCTACAGACAAGAGATTTTTTGTAAATATTTTCAATGAAACATTAGCACTTTTCCTCTATTCCCTTTATAATCTCATTATTTAGAATGAAACATGAGCAGTCATTTTACATTTCCATGTGTTTTCTTGTGATAATCTCTCATATATCAGTGATTGTTTTCTTATCTTGTCATTTTGATCTAGTGATAATATCCATCTAGTGAAATTTCTTTCTCATTTAAGGTCATGTAGGGCATGTAGGGCATTGGGAGGCCAAATAAAGCCCTACTACAGAAACGCGGGAGAAGGCCCTGCAAAACGTTTGCAGGGTCTTCTCCCACGTTTTTGTGGTAGGGCTTTATTTGGCCTCCCAATGCTACAAGACCTTAAATGTGAGTAAGAAGGTGTTGCAGAGCCAAAGAGCGCACAAAGCAGAGAAAAAGACGGGCCCCAAAATTTTTCCGATTTGGACCAGATATTTTTGTAACATATTCATTTCTGTAATATATTTCCCTTGTAAAGGCACTAGAGGAGTCCTCTAGATGCATTCCCTTAGAAGAATAGAAGCTTATCCATGTAAAATAGTAGGAAATTAGCTCTTAGTGAATAAAGTGCCGGTCACTTGTGTGAAAGGACCATTTTTTAGGGCACTGGTATATAAGTCAAATGTGACTCTTTGTAAAGGACTTTTTGCCATTGTGAGAATAGAGAGCACAGAAATTCGAATTTGTGTCTTCTTCCCTCTTCATCTTCTTCTTCTTGAGCTTGTATGCATGTGTATTGCTTGGAAAGAGTGCTTGTGAGTGTGATTTATCCTTGAGAGTGTTTCTTTGCTGTAGGAGAGGTGTGTGCGAGGTGTAGGAAGTGCTGAAGTGTAGGAAAGTATTCCCGCGACTCAGTATTTCTGTCATAACTTGAAGTAGGAGTGTCGGAATTGTGTGAAACCACTGCCATTGGATGCGTCTTCTCGAGAGCTTCGAAACGCATATGCTATTCGCTATGTTTGGAGCTCGGAGCTAGGAGAAAAGTCCAAAATACTGACGGCTGCTGCACCAAGTATCGTTTCGTCTTGACCTACAGTTGAAGCTTGTTAGGATAAGTAATTTCCTCATTTTCACTTTTGAGTAATACTTTTGCATTGACCATTACGCATTTGCATGTCTTCATACACTCGGCTAGGTTAGTATACTCTTCGGATTGATAAATTAAAAGCGTGTATCCCCACTATATGCACTTGTGAGGGGATTGAGGTACAGTCTCTTTCTCCGCAAGTCCCTAAGTTGAAGCTTAGGTCAACGAGGAGAAGCCTTCAGATATCCATCATATCAGCCGCAGGCACCAATGCCACGACCATACGCATACCAGGGATATACACAGCCCCAACCAGTGCTAGGACAACAACCGCCCCACCCTCAGAACGTTGTCCCAGTTAAGATAGCGCAGCCAGAGGAAAACTTAGAAAGGGCCATAGTGCCAGCAACGCCTTTGACTAGCAGTGAGCCATATGACTCATTTTATGAACCTAGTCAAGGAACATACCCAGGTTATGAGAACTTAACCATGGAATATGGGCAACAATACGACCCATATGCTTATGGCATGGAGACGCCAGAGAGTTCATATAACTACGAGCAAGATTATGTACCATTAATGTACACAGCTCCTAGAGCAACCATGCCACCTCGACCAATGATTAGACCACCTGTACCTAGAGGACCATGCTACAGATGTGGAGGTGACCACTATATCAGAGAATGTACCTTACCGAACCCACCACCACCACAACGAATTTGGGAAGGATACTGTAGCGATTGTGGAAAGGAACACCTTTTCAGAGATTGTCCTAAGAACCCAAACAAAGTCACATCTAATGTACAAATTAACGTGATAGAGGTAATTGAATCGTCAGGGAGTGATAAAGAGTACACTATACCTTTAAAAGCCATAACAAGAGCAAAGGCTAGAGAAAACCCTGATAAAACCGAAGAAAATAATCAAAGTGACAAAGAGGGAAATACACCCATCCCTCACAGAGTAGAAGACTCAGAAGAACCAGGAAAAAGTATCACCAGTAAACGATCCCAAAAATGGAAGCAAAGGAGAGACAGGATAAAAGAAAAGAAATTGTTGCAAAAGAAGGAAAATGAAAAGAGTAAACACAATTCAACAGAAGAAGCACGAGTGGAAGAAGGAAATAAAATGGAGGAAGAAAAGAAGGAGGTAGAATCGGTATTAGCAGACACAATGCCTGAAGATTTAGCGATGTGGATTCAGGCATACAAAGAGAGAATTAAAGCCGGACCTACCATAGAACAACATGAGAGAGAATATCCGAGAGGCGACTTAGAGAAAGAAAGATTGGAAATCTGCAAAAAATTAATAGAAGTTGCCCAACAAACATTAGAAAAACCCACATCACCATTACCAAACAACCGAATTTGCGAAGAAAGATTCCAAGAGTGTCTAAATAATCAGAAAAAACCCAACGTAAATAGACCTCTGGATAATGAAATTGGTGTTGAAAGAAAGGAAGGATCCATAGTCCCTGAAACAGAAGGAGACTGGACTAAGGATTTATGGGCAAGAGTTCAAGAGGACAAGTGGAAAAAAGTAGAGGGAATGGAACCGCCCTTTGAAGAACTGAAAGCAGAAAACGAAATAGAGGATTCAATACCTGAATTTAATTCAGAAGAAATTTTTCCAATGGATGTAAGTGACAAAGAAACCGAAGACGATGTAAAGGAGTTACCTAATTACACCGGGGAATACGAGCACAACTCAGAATTGTATCGCATTCCGTCAATACAAAGACGAGAAGCGAATCCATCAGTTCAAACATCGGAAATCATACAACGCCTTAGAGAGGTGAAAATCCCATGCACCTTAACATTCGAAGAATTGCTAAAGGTAAAACCACATCTAAAGGAAAAATTGATCAATCAGTGGGAAGTCAAGGAGGCAAAGAAGGAGGTAGATGACGAAGTAAAAACAATGAGAATTCCCGTGGATAAAGTAGGAGACTTTAGTGAAGGAGATGAAGGAAATACATGTCTACCAATCACTTACAAGGGTTATACAACCAAAGCCATATTAGATTCGGGAGCTGGTGTAGGCATTGCTACCAAAGATATTTGGGAGAAATGGGGAAAACCAGCATTGAGACCAACACGTATGAAAATTCAGATGGCCGATGGACATACAGAAAGACCCTTAGGATTGTTGGAACGAGTAGTCTTCACTACGTGCGGAGTGGAATTCGAGCATACCTTAGCAATTTGTCACTTTGAAAGGCCGAGCAACTATGAGATGATCTTGGGAAGGCCATTCATGAGACAGCTAAAGGTCGTACAAGATTGGGGAAAGGATGCAGTGTACCTACAACACGCAGGAGTCACCACTAGGATCAACCTACATACGTACACATATCAAGATGTACCACCTCTGCAATGGAATCAAATCCATAAAGAGGAAGACGATCAATCGATTCATAGTGCAGGTTCTAGTGACCAATCCTGGATGAACGAGGACACTCATCTATGGATATGCCAAGCAGCAAAAAAGGAAGAAGAGAGAAGAAAAAGTTGGCAGCAGAAACAAGGTGTAGTAAGATCGGTGCAAGATCCAGCTTATATGCCACAAGTATTTCCAGACGAAGAATTCGAACCTCATGGTCCAAAAGAATGAGAGTAAAGAAGGATCATGAAGAGTAAAGCTAGTTCATGAGGAGTGAACATGAACAAATTTTGACCTCCCTATATGTTTGAAAGATATGAGCAGAGCATTTTGAAACTTAGAACATTTGCATTCTTGAAAGAGTTTGATGAGTTCTTGCAGGATAAAGGGATCAAAAGGGAAGTGACTACCAAGTACTCTCCTCAGCTGAATGGAATTTCAGAGAGAAGAAACAAGACATTGGTTGGATCAGTGAGAGCAATGCTTGAAGAGAAGAGGTTGCCACATTATCTATGGGCAGAGGTTATTCCTACTGCTTTGTACCTTGTCAATAGACTACCATCCAAATCAATTCAAGGTATGACTCCTTATTGTTGCAATGAAAGATGCTACTCCTACTCTACAATTAATCACAAAATGTGTGTTGCTCAGACGCCTTATGGCTGATTTGAGTGTTGGTCAGTCTTCTTCCACCACCATCTTCACAGACAGTCAGAGTGCATTGGCAGTTACGAGGAACCATATGTTCCATGCTCGCACTAAGCACATTGAGGTGCATTATCATTATGTCAGGGAGAGGTCCTCTGCTGGAGAGATCAGCTTGGCATATGTGCCCACGTAGGATAACATTGCAGACCTTTTCATGAAGGCTCTGCCTAGGGAGAAGTTTGAAGCTTTTCGCAAAGCTTTGGGCTTACTTCCTTTTGTGGATTAATTCCACATAGCTTGGCACTTCTTTATACATGAATTGAGAGACACTATGATCAAGGGAAAAATAGACTTCAGTAATAGATTTTACCTACAACAGTTTCAATTTACTAATTTTTCTACCCACAAAATAAGTGTCACGAATGATTTTATCCATTGATTCATGAAATTCACAATATACATCCTATTAATTTCTAGGAATTACTACTTTTACCAATTAGTGTTGATATATTTTGGTAGTGATGTGTGTGAACGCACTAGGACCAATGGGGTACTTTTTTCCCTCTTTAAAAGGTTTTTCCACCCTTGCTTGTACATATGCCTATAACCCTAATGGGTCACTTATCTTTGTACATTCTCTAGGTAATACATTCAGTATTGTGTGTTGTGCTCCAAGCTTCTTCTTCTTCCTTGTGTTGTTCAAATGCTTTCGCAAATCTCAAACTCCAACAATTGGTATCAGAACAAGTTGGCACTTCTAGGGCATCCTTGACACCCCTCCGATCATAGTCTTAGAATCACACAAAAATTGATGACCATACTCAATGCAATTAGGAATTCAAAATAACTTCACTCTGGTGTTGTTCGTTTCGATCTTCAAACGCACTATCACAGTGCCTGTGTAGGCAATTTGCGTCATGTATTGGTTGCAAAAGGACTACGGAATATTGTGCAAGGTGTTGAAAAATGTCCTACTACACCTACAAATACAGTTACTAAAGGTGATGCAAATGGCATTGAAGATGGTGATATTCTTCAAGTTCCTATTCGTATTGTGGTTCCTCCTATACCTACTACACAGCAACTTTGTTGGGATGGCAGAGATGCTTAGGCAAATGCATTGATAGCCTTTGTCTTTCAAACATGCCATTATTCCTCACATTCACTCCTGCAAAATAGAAAAGGATGCTTAGGATACACATGCCACTTTATACTAGGAAAGGAATGAGGCTCATGTTGTTTACCTCCAAAAATAGTTCGATAGTGAGCACATGAATGAAGGAGATGTCATGGACAGCTTTTTGACAAAGATCATATTTGAAGGAGCAATTGATTTCTACTAATGAAGTCTTGTCTGACAGTTCACTTTTGCAGACTTTTTTGAATGGTCTTCCATATTCATATCTCAGCTTTGCTTCTACTCTTTGATTGATGATGAAAGGCAATCCAAATGCCTTAACATTTGAGGAGTTATTCTTTGTTCTGTTGCAAGAAGATCAATCTAGAATAGGTCCATTATGCATGTTACATATCAAGCTTTCGTGGCTAATTAAAAGGGCAAAGGTAAATGGAGCTCATCTACTATTAAACACAAATCTACTAATCCTACACAATCAAAGAAGGATGACAGAGATGACAAGAAAACTAAAAAACAAAAATTATTTTGCGAATACTGTAAAGGAAATGATCATGTCATAAAGAGTTGTCCAAAATTGGATACAAAAGAGGCAAAGAAAAAAGAGGCTACAATGGTCATTGCAAAAGCCTCTACATCCAAATCAAAGTCTACAAATCTTGTGTAGAATAAAGAATGTGCATTTACTACTGTTTGTAGTTATGACCCATCTTCTCATGAACAATGTATGTCTATAATAGACTAAGATGTTTAGTAACATATTATCTCGTAGTGCAGTTTCTTCACTTCACTTGTGCCAACAACTCATCTTATCTTATCATGGGAGTTGGTAACATCATTCTGACTACTTTTGATGGTAGTTCCTTTACATTGTCGAATGCTTTATTTCTTCCAGTGATCATACAAAATTTGTTATCAGTTTCAACATAAGCCAAGATCCACTTGGTTGTGAAATTTATTCATGACAAATGTACAATTCATGATCTCTCAAATGGCAACATCATTATTGCTTCTAGAATTTTGTGTGTAGGACTGTAATCGAAAGTACAATGAAGATCAAGCATAGCACCCATGGGATCCCTCCAAAACCCACAAAAAGTTTGTTATCATTTTCAGCATAAGCCAAGATCGACTTGGTTGTGAACTTTTTTTTTTTTTTGGAGAGTATAATGAATTGGAAATACACACTCACACACCCAACCTCTTAGGTAGAGACACCCATCATGAGAGGCTCATGGGTCATGTCCAGCCAAGACTTGAACTCAAGACTTCCTCCTACAACTTCAAAGCGAGGCTCATGGTCATGTCCAGCCAAGACTTGAACTCAAGACTTCCTCCTGCAGCTTCAAGGCGTTCACCCACTAGGCTACGCACGCAGGCTCGGACCTTGGTTATGAACTTTGTTCAAGATAGATGTACAATTCATGATCTCTCAAATGGCAACATCATTATTGCTTCTGGAATTGTGTGTCGAGGGCTGTAATTGAAAGTACAATGAAGATCAAGCATAGCACCCATGGGATCCCCCAAAAACCCACAAAAGCAAACTGAGATTGTTACACAAAACTAATCAATGTTCAAACTTTGAGATCTACTTTGAGATCTGCTCTTTTTGAGCATAGCACCCATAGGATCCCCCAAAAACAAACGCAAGGATTGAAGTAGTATATTGACACAAACTGACATTACAAACTTCTATTATGGATGTCGAAAAAATCTGTTAATGCTACATGTTCTGCACTCACACTGCGCTTGTTGCACAAAATTAATCCCGTTAATTTTCTTTTCCTTGACAACATGGAATAATTACACAAACGAAGCTCCACAACATACTGGTTTTATTGGAGTTTTGAGCTTTCTCTTTCATGTTGTGATACAAGAGCACAACATACTTACATAAAACAAAGCTCCACATTACAAACTTCCTTTTTTATCAGTGTCAACAAAAACATAAATCTTAAATAAAACTGACATTGTCCAAAGGTTCACAGTTCTTGTTGTTTCTAGTCTTTTATTGCTATAAACAAAAGGTTCACAGTTCTTGTTGTTTCTAGTCTTTTATTGCTATAAACAAAAGGTAAAAAAAGTGAATTGTCTATAAACTACTCAGTAATAAACATTCAACTGCTCTGGACAAGATCTTTAAACATTGATTGGGCAGACCATTTGCAAAGCGATCTGAACCATGTTCTCAACATCTCTTTTCTTGCATTTTTCAGATATGTTAAGGTGAAGCCACCCACCACAATATCAAAAGCATTAACAGAGACATAAAACTTATTATTATTACTCAAATAGGGAGAGGAATGTGTCAGTCACAATAAACACCTCAATCACCTTGTGTCTGATCTGTATTCTACATATCAAGACAAAAGCTAAAAATTTGGAAAGGAATCTGATCGGAGGTGGCAAGTAGGATCATACAGGACGGATGTGAAAAGACCGATCAATCCTACAATGGCTTAAATCTGAAAGAATATGACCAATTGAATATACATGCATATTCAATGGTCTCACATGAAAGATTTATATACAATAATGACCTGCCATTGAGGTCAGTATTTTGTACAACAATGATCACCATTACCTGAGATAGTCAGTCTCTCAGTGAGTAGTAAGAATGTAAGACATCATTACCTGAGGTCATCTCTGTCAGATGTCAGTACCATATACAACGTTCAAGCTGACATACATTCACTGAATTGAATCCTGAACAAGGCTGACTTGTAAAATTTGTATAATATCTCATGCACAATGCCAACTTCTCAGCAATAGCTTAATCTAGACTGAGTATTTCGCCGTGGTACTCCGATTTCACATGCATTGACCTTTGCTGCAAATCTGAGTGAGCAAAGAGTCTCACTTACAGATTTAGAATCTGGGGATATGTTCACAAACATAAGGGTCTTTGAATTTCCTCCCAGGCATGGCTGCACGAAAAGCAGGGATGGGAGAACGAGAATCAGTGATGCACCAAAGCTACGACTTGATCAGTAAAACAGTAGAACCTACTTGCAAAAGGTAAGTTAACTTCGAATTGCGGTAAGGAACATGTTGCTCTTTGTTGGCTATGGCTACAATGACATCCCCTAAGCTAGAGAGGCTCTTATTTATGGCCTGAAAATTTATGTTACAGTAAATAAATAAATAGATTAATTGATAAAAAATACTTCAAATTTGTAATTTCACATGCTTTACAAGTTGAAGGACTTACCTGTGTCTCCTTTAAACGATCACCACTTGAACCACTTCGAGAAAGCCTCTCACTTCCAGCCAAATCAATCAGGTTGAGCACACCATGCACTTCCTGTTCTGTACTCTGCAATTAACAGTATCATGAGAAGACACTCATATTTTTACTAGTTTGTAATGATATCAAAATAATATCACAAGATGCTTTAGAGAGATAGATAGACAGTTAGATAGAGAGAGAGAGAGAGAGTAAACAAGTGACAAATTCACCAACAAGAGCAAGTCTAAGTCTGATAACTGGATGGAAACAATGGGACTTAACTAACCTCATTTAAGCCTGAAATACGCAGTGTAAATACACAATGGCTACGCGAGGACTGCTCATTCATTGCTGTTTTTCCAACAGCTCTGTTATGTCATGATAATTATTTTCATTAATTAGATGCACTTGCTTTAACAATGAGAAGTTAGAACCAAAAAGAAAATGACTACACTGATATCACCTGCTTTGTGCGGCACGCTGGAGGAGCAAAGAGACCTCTTTCCATTTTGTTACTTCTACCACAGTAAGATCTGATACATTTGTATTCCCGTTGTTATCATGCTTCACAGAAAATTGCTTCACAGTTGCGTCTGTTTTATTAGGAGCTAAAAGGTCCCGAATTGTTTCATTGTAGATCTCTAACATGGATGCCTGTTTTCCGTACATGAATATTTTCCTGTTCATTAGTGACATGGAGTTGACTGAGCAGAACGTCACTGCTAGTGTTAAGGAAGCAAACCTGCATTTGGAATCTCCACCCTTGATCATTTAAAGATTGACTAGCTTTGAAAATCTGCTCTAGCGACCTTGGAATCACTCCCTTTTGATCATCGTTATCAGGGTTACCAAGCATAGTATGTGTTTTCCCTGATCCCGTTTGCCCATATGCAAAAATGCATACCTGCAATGTGTAGGCAAGAAATTTTAATGCTGTTTCTCAATCAATCAAAAATCATAGCCGGCTGATAATTGAACAAATGAAACTGATCACAAAATCATAGCAGAATCAATGATTCCACACCTTGTAACCATCCAGAGCACTTTGAATAAGTTGGGAAATCTCCTCAAAGACATCCTCCTGCTTAACTTCAGGACCAAAAACTCTGTCAAATGTAAATGCATGTTTCTGCCCTGGGAAGCAATTAAAATTTGTCACAACGTGGATGTAGTTAAAGACAAGTTTTGATTCTTTCATTGAAAAGACTTCAGAAAGATAATGATCTTGACCTTGAAATTGGACCAATTCAATACCCCTCCCAATCAATTCTGTTGAATTTGGATACTGAAGTACGGAAACTTCCCCCATGTTGTAGCCATCATCATCTGGTAGCAATGGGCGGACTCTGCAGAAGACTCTGATGTTGCCTTTTAATTCCTATGCATTCATAAATTAAAAACTCACAACTTCTTCATGAAACAGTCTGTATGCTTCAATCATTCTATATATAAGAAGTCAGACCAGAATGGTATTGTGAAGTTTCCTTCGAAGCAGTTCACCCTCATTAACCCTGAGCTCAGATTCAGCAAGCTTGCGCCGTAGTTCCTCTATTACAGACTTCTTCTCAACCCCCTCATTTTTATATTGCATGAGCATATTTTCTGAGGCCTACATATAGATCTCTCTCTCTCTCTCTCTCTCTCTCTCTCTCTCTCTCTCTCTCTCTCTCTCTCTCTCTCTCTCTCTCTCTCTCTCTCTCTCTCTCTCTCTCTCTCTCTCTCTCTCTCTCTCTCTCTCTCTCTCTCTCTCTCTCTCTCTCTCTCTCTCTCTCTCTCTCTCTCTCTCTCTCTCTCTCTCTCTCTCTCTCTCTCTCTCCCCTCTCTCTCTCTCTCTCTCTCTCTCTCTCTCTCTCTCTCTCTCTCTCTCTCTCTCTCTCTCTCTCTCTCTCTCTCTCTCTCTCTCTCTCTCTCTCTCTCTCTCTCTCTCTCTCTCCCCCTCTCTCTCTCTCCCCCCCTCCCTCCCTCCCCCAACACTAGCTTTGATGGAGAGACAATGCCACCAGGCATAATTTTTTCAGGAGCCCCGCACAAAGGGGTGGCTCTTCGACACTTCAATTACCCCATCACTCATGTATGGAGCAGCCATATGGGGACCAAGATTAGCCGCATAATCATGGACAGCATTGGAGAGGCCGCAGATCCTCATGATTGCCAGACTCATCCGCAGCAAATCTTCGGTACCTCATGATATCATCAGGGCAGAGCTGACTTCACCACCGATGCTCATGGAGGCACTCTTCCAAACTGTATGCCTACTACACAAGATCCAAAGCATGGACTGAGCGCATCACTCATAGAGCTTTCCAAGCATCATGCAACATGGCGCTAGCAGGAGACACTTCTTCATGGCATGTACAGACACGAGATTGGCTAGCCCACCATGGATTTGACATAGATAGACCACTAGTATAGTATGACTACCAAGCCCCCACCTATTTTCGCTCTCCCACCAAGAGAGGAATAGGATCATTCACCAAGAGATATGGCATACATACATAAAGAGGACATGGATCAGCCCGAGGGATACATTGACACCGAAAATGCTCCACTACCATGAGCATTTTCAACAGATCTCAAACGCGGCGCTACATGCAGACACACCTACCACAACACCTTCCTCGTCGTCATTGGGAAGCTTCTAGTTTCATCACAGCAGCTCGAGATCGAGAGGGGTCTGGCAAGAGGAATTCCTCGAAGAGATATGGCATACATACATAAAGAGGACATGGATCAGCCCAAGGGATACATTGACACCGAAAATGCTCCACTACCATGAGCATTTTCTACCGATCTCAAACGCGGCGCTACATGCAAACACACCTACAACACCTTCAAGTCGTCATTGGGAAGCTTCTAGTTTCATCACATCAGCTCGAGATCGAGAGGGGTCTGGCAAGAGGAATTCCTCGAGCAAAGAGGTGGTGCCCAATATGCCATACAAAGATAGAGAGCGAGGAGCACTTGGTTATCAGGTGCCTCGCATACTCATGCCTACGAGCACAGTTCCACATAGAGGAGTCACTCCACTTCTGCATGACCAATGGAGACCAACGAAGGATGGGATGCTTCCTCAGAGCAGCATATGAGAGACGAGAGCAGATGCTACAGCCCACGAGTACCCAGCAGACTGTCACTCACTTCTTGTCTATCACTCACTTCTTTCAACTAGCTAGGGCACATCTGACAAAACCGCCTCCCAAAGGCATAAACCTCACGCTCCAACAAGGGGCGGCACAGAGAGTGCGACGCCGACCACGTATGGTTGGGTATCAACAACCACGACTACACCTGGAGGATATTTCACGCATCAAGATAGCCCACGACCACATGATGGAGCAGAGGCCCACCACCACCACTTGGGCAAGCTTTTTGCAAGAGGTACTCGAACCGCCACCGATGTACCACATATTCCACCCACCTCCATCCATCGTGAGTTAGGGTATACACATTCACTCCCCCATGGGTCCCCTCTTATTAGATGTGGCCATTATTTGCATAGTCAGAGCCACGGTTCCCATGCACCACAACATTATCCCCACTACCCCCTCCTTACCAAGTATGCCATCCCTTTGTGACAGCCTACACAGTTTAGTGAAGCAAGTATTTTTTTCCTTTTCATTTCACCACAGAGATTACCACAATTGTACTCGGTTTTGCCTCATAGGCCAAGTTTAGCCTTTGCAAGACGACAATCAATCTCCCCCCCTCCCTCCCTCTCCCCCTCCCCCCCTCCCTCCCTCTCCCCCTCCCTCCCTCTCCCCCTCCCCCTCCCCCTCCCTCCCTCTCCCCCTCCCCCTCCCCCTCCCCCTCCCCCTCCCCCCCCCCCCCTCCCCCTCCCCCTCCCCCCCCCCCCCCCCCCCTCCCCCTCCCCCCCCCTCCCCCCCTCCCCCGCTCCCCCTCTCCCCCTCCCCCTCCCCCTCCCCCTCTCCCTCTCCCTCTCTCTCTCTCCCCCCCCCCCCCCTCTCACCCCCCTCCCCATCCCCCTCTTATTGACAGCTAGATTTTTTTATGAATGATTTGATCAACTTAAGTATGCTGTGCTGTAAGTTTCTGCTACCTGCAATTTCAGATTTGATGCTTCAAGCTGGGAACGGAGGCTCATGATTTCTTCTGCTTGAGAGGCATAATTCACCTACAAAAACGGAAAGATGATGACCATGATGAAGCAACTAGATGACAATGATTCAAAGGTAACTCTTACGATAAAGCAAATAGATCAGAACCTCTAATGCTGCAGTTTTCACATTGAGCATTTCCAACTCCTTTACGGACTTTCCCGTGCATTCTTTGTATCTTGCATTCTCTGCAGCAAGAGCCTCCAATTCCTCTGCCCTCTGATTCATTGTATCTAAAGTTCGCTGCAACTCTGCTCGGACCTTCTCTTCTTCGACTATGAGCGAATTCCTCTCCCTGGCAGCTTCTAGAACAGAAGCCTACAATGAACAATTTTCCTTAAATGTTAAGAACGCTTCCTAAATATATGTATAGATTTTCGCTATTCAGTTCAAATCAATTCTTGCCAAAAACCAAAACTCCTTATCATTGAAATCAGCCACTGCAAATGCACCTTTGCCAGATTAAGCTGCTCTTGAAGTGCTGCTTGGTTACCCCTCAGACTGCTGAGAGTCTCCATTATTACTGACTTCTCTTTCTGTAATTTTGACACTGTTTCTGCAGAGGTGGCAGCATCAGTTTGCAACTTGCTATTGTATGTTTGCAGGCTGGTATTATACTCTTGCAATCTCTTGTTAATATCTTGCAAGGAAGCAACCTGCATTTTTTACTTCAAATGAAACCTTTCCCAAAACAAGGAAGCCCCATAAAGATCAGCCACTTAAATTTTCATCTGATTAACATAACCTGCTGGGTTGCACTCTCGAGGTCTTTCTGATATGCTTCAGACAGTTCCACCAAACGTCCAATCTCTTTATGTGCTGCCTGTAAATCCAGCATGTCCTGTTCATGGCTTGAAAGGAGCACCTACAAGAAGCAGGTGCGAATCAATATAAAACTCTTCACCTAAAATGCCTAGTTATGTAACCCTTCAGCATCAGACTCCAAAAACGTAGATACCTCTTTTTCATCTTCAGATTGTTGTAGCCTATTCTCTAACATGTCACACATTTGTCTCAATTCAGTCAACTGTTGTTCAAGCTCAGACTGTTTATTCTTGAACAGTTCTTCTGTTTATTACATTAACAGCTCAGCTATCAGGTTTCATACACCTCATTTATAACAATAAATCATTTCTGAAGATATATGAGTCTCTGTGGACCTGCTTGTTTGTGTTCTCTCTTATCTTCAAGCAGTTGAGCTTGAAGTTGTGCCTTCTGTGCAGCAAAAATAGCCTCTGCTGCTTGAAGACCACGTATGCATGAACGAAGCTTCTTTATGTAATCCATCATTTGTTCAGACTTTCCCTGCATTAAAAATTACTTCTTTAGTACAATCACATTAAATAGGGAACTTATTGTCGCTTACAGTGTTCCTTGCAGAAGCCTCTTTCAGAACACAAACTAAATAGAACATAAACATAGACCTACTAATTCCGAAGGATTGAACGAATTAAGCCAAGCTAGAGTATATAGGGATGAATAAGTAAGACCCTAAAATCTCGTTTTCTCGATTCGCGTACGGGGAAGAGCGATATAATACGAACCTTGAAGTCAAACTTGTTCTTCCCCTTCATTTTCATGTTCAGTAGTGCTTCAATCTCATCCTTTGTCAACATTGTCGGGGTGCAGTCCTCACATGTTCTTGAAGGCAGCCGGCCGGGTGTAACAGAAGGATCTCGATCGTTATTTTGAGAAACTTCCTGTCTAAGGTTGATGGCTGAAAAAGCTTGTCGAACACGTATTCTCGGCTCTGACATGACTCTCACTCCAAATATATCTCTACCTATTTTTCTCTTTTTGTCCATAGGTACCTCTCTGTTCTCCTTCTGTTAAAAAAAGTTCTCATCTATTAGAATTATTTTTATGATCTCCTTCCATCGTAGAGTCCCAAACATCGTTATTTATCCACTCCAAATCACCTGCACCTAAATTTTTAAACAATAAAATATGTCTATATCTATTCTGACATTTTGACAGCATGATATTCATGAATGGTATAATGCAACATCTGTATTATACCTCCGACCAATTACTAAGGGACATGCCACATGCGTGTGATATTTTGTAACACTTGTAGTGTGTGTGCAATGAATAACTATGGGTGCATAATGCCCCCGGCATAAATTTTCATTCCTTACATTGAAGGGGCTTCGTCTTGCGCTTCCAGGAGGCCTGGTGGACTGCATCATCGCAAATTAAGCAGCTCCTTCGCAGGGAAGGACGATGGTAGGCCACGATGGAGTAAAAGGACAAAAGCTTCGTAATTCTGACGGCTCGTCTTGGTTGCGTAGACTAGGTCCACGTGTACATGAGCCGTTCAAGCAAAGTTTCCCATGGCTGGATGAGGACGTTAGGATTCACAATGCAGGGAGGAGCTGGAAGACAGTCTGCTTAGGGAGGAAAAGCGACTCCCAATCTGCCCGTCTCTTCTCTTCTCTTCTGGCCGGCACAAAGAACTTAGAGAGAAGGAACGAGTGTATACATCTGTGTGTGTTTGCGACGTGGAGTAGTACTATGGAAACCCCATGCCCATGTCGCAGAACTGGTTAAGATGTTCCTTACGCATTTTTCAAAAGAGCCACCATTCTTCAAACGGTCATTTGCTTGAAATGTGAGCTAAAGATCACTTTTCAGAAGTCATTCTTTCGTTAGTTCCCATGTAGAGCTCTCTCTTTTCTCACACACACACCTCTCGAAGGCGCTAAAACGAGTTGTCATGAAGTAAATACATAGTCCGGTTTCACATGTATGTATTCCACTCAGAAATGCTAACCGAGTCCAAGCCCGCATAGCTTAGTGGTTGATGCTTTGAGTCTCAAGGAGGAAGTCCTGAGTTCAAATCTTGGCTGGACATAACCATGAGTTCCCAAAGATGGGTGTCCATGATGTTCCCCAAGATGGGTGTCTCTACCTTACGAGGTCGGGTGTGTGTGTCTTTCCAATTCATTGTACTCTCAAAAAAAAAAAAAAAAAAAAAAAAAATGCTAACCGATAATGCAAAGCTCTTAAGTTTTAAGTTACATTTTTCAAGCTCTACTATGTGAAGCCAACACAAAGGAGTCTCATATACAAATACAAGGGCAAAGTTTCCATATTTTATGGAAATGTTTAATGTTTTAATGGGTTTTATTTCATGCTCGAAGATAGAACTTCTGCAAGGCGAAGGGGGCGTTGTACGCACGTTCAAATGTGATCGGCAGAAACCATTTCTCTTTTCGAGGCTCCACCTTATGTGAAGTGAGCCATAGAAGCACCAATTGAAGGGTTAGGGTTCCATCTTTAAGACATTATGAAGCTTGAAAAGAGTGGGATTTCCATTTATTAAATTTATTAAATAAATGAAATGAAATTAAATAAATCACATATATATTGATTCCTTTCATTATCAGAATTAAGTATTGATATAATAATGCTGAGGATATTCACTCTCTTTTCAGTAATATTGAGTTTAAAGATTTCTCATTTAGCAGGTGATAGGACAATTGAAGATTTAGGGGTCCATCTTTAACACATTATGAAGCTTGAAAAGAGTGTGGAATTTCCATTTATTAAATTTATTAAATAAATAAAATGAAATGAAACAAATCACATATATATCGATTCCCTTCCTTACCAAAATTAATTATTGATATAATAATGTTGAGGGTATCCACCCTCTTTTGAGTAATATTAAGCTTAGGGCTCTTTTAAATCTATCAATAGATAAAAGATCTTTCATTTAGGAGGTGATAGGGCAATTGAAGATTTAGCTTTCCATCTTTAAGACATTATGGAGCTTGAAAAGAGTGTGAGAATTCCACTTATTAGATTTATTAAATAAATAAAATGAAATGAAATAAATCACATATATATTTATGCCTTTCATTACCATAATTAAGTATTGATATAATAATGCTTAGGATATTCACCCTCTTTTGAGTAATATTGAGTTTAGGGCTCTTTTAAATGTATCAATAGGTAAAAGATCTATGATTGAGGAGGTGATAGGACAATGAGAAAAGCTTTATCTAGGTCTTTCACCTTGGGAAGAGAAAATTGTGTGATGTTCTCTTGAATACATGATGAGTCTAGCATATTCTTCTCTTCAATTGAGTCTGATGCTTATGCAAAACATAAATGATCAAGAACTCAAAATGATTACACACTTCTTCTCAAAAAATAGCACTACTTCATAGTACAATACCATTACAATTTTGTCCAGTATAATCACAATCACAAGAACTGATGTTCATGATCTTGAACATAAAGAAGTCATTTCTAAAGCTTCCCTCATTGTATCAATGCATGATTGTATGCATCCTGCTTATAAATAAATGGAGAAAGGAGGTAATATCATGAAATTATGCATGAATGAAGAAAAGATTCTTAATGAATACATCAAACTTCATCCTTCATCATGATTGGTTTAATCCCCATGGCTTCTCTTTCCCTTTATTCTTGTCACTCAAAACAAGAAAAATAAGATTGTATAAATGTTATTGCAAATATCCTCTGATATCGTCATATCTTTTTGCTATTATGATACTATTTTGATGCACACTTATGTTTATGAAAGCAATTATGCAAATAGAGTCACTACGATAGAAGAGAACACTAGAAGCAAGCAGTGCAATCATGGTATTGTGCACCCATTGCCTATCAAAGTAGACTTCAATGGCGATTTAGATAACTCTAGATGGGGGAATACAAATAGAGGTAGGTTGACTCAACTCAATGTTTGGATGAGTATAGAATCCATCTATAAATAAGCAATTGGAGAGGTGTGATGTTCAATGGATAGCTAGGCATGGAAATTGTGTGTGGATGATCTCCTCCTTTGTAGTTGACTACCCACCCATATGCAAATGGTACATAGGGTTGCATAATTGCAGGATGTTGAACCGACCAAACAACTTCATAATTAACGAAGCCAAGAAAATTGCATCGTGTCAGCCTCAAAGTGGGATCAACAAGTCAAAGCACTAATAATTTTAACTTGTGTTGCATAGAAATATACTTGAAATCCCACTTGGTAGTGAGGCAAGTTTGTTGGCACCATGAGACTACAGACACATGAGACTACGAATAGAAATTTGATAAGGGATTTTGGTCACGAATTCCTTTTTCTCATCAAATTTGGGGCAATCAACCTTTTTGAACTTTGCATATGTAAGTAGTGTTGTACTCAATGCCTCTCCACCATGCATATTTGACCTTCAAAGTAATTTGGATATGTGCTCACTTTGACACAATTACACATCTATTACTCCTCTCAAGAGTAATCCTCGTGCTGATAATATATTTGGCATCAAAAAAATCATTCATATAGATTATATGAATGGACGTCCTTTTTGAAATCACAAGTGTTTTGAGAACTTTTTGAAAAGAAACATATCATTAGCATAAGGAATCAAGCACATCAATGTTGGAGTTTAGAGGATTGCAGTTGCACATAGACAACATGAGTAAGAAGAAGAAGTTTAGATCACAACATGGAGAACATTACTAAGTGATTGTACAAGGATAGGTAGCCCATTAGATTTCTAGGGGTATACACAATCTAGGAGGAAAAACCTCCTAAAGAGGGAAAAGAATGCATCGGTGTCCTAGTGTTCACACGCATCACTACCAAAATATATCAACAAATCCCCCCTAGGAGTGATAAAGTGAACAAGGAGATGGCACTCATGTAGAATTAAGTTCCAAGATATGTGGTATGAAATCAATCCACAAAAGGAAGTACGCCCAAACCTTTGCAAAAGCTTCAAACTTCTCATTAAACAGAGCCTTTCTGAAAATTTTTGCAACATTATTGTGTGTGGGCACATAAGACAAATTGATCTCTCCCATAGAGAGTCTCTCCGAGACATAATGATAGTCAACCTCAATGTGTTGTGTGCGACCATGGAACATAGCATTCTTTGCAATTGCCAATGCACTCGAGTTGTCAATAAAGATGGTGGTGGCAAATGATTGGCCAACACCCACTAGAAGTAGCCATAGTAGGTTGCTTCTTTCTCAACCAAGATATGCATGAACTATCAAGCATGAATAAATCCATGAGTGGAAACATGCATGTCATCACAAACAAACCAATTTGAGTTGGAAAAAGCATGCAAATTATGGTAAGGATCCCCCCTTGGGATAAAACAACCAAAGTAGCAAAAGATGTGCTTAAATGCTTGTCAATGTTTGACACCTAGACTATGCATAAACCTACTCATCTGAGAAACAACAAACTAAATGTTAGGTTGGGTTACACATAATAAATCAAACATCTCTTCTCTGATGGAGAATGACATCAAATGCACCCTTAGCATCATGAAGACTCAATCGTAAACTTGTCTTCATGGAGGTGACAATAGGTTTGAAATCTTTAATGCCAAAATGTTGCAATAATGTCTTAATGTACTTTGTTTGACACAACGCTATTCCCATTAACTTACATAAATTGAATGCTCAAATAATGATGCAAAAACCTCCAAATATGACATCTAAAAAGATTCATGTAGATCAACCTTAAATTGAGAAATATGCTTCTCATTATGACCAATGAGCAACATATCATGAACATATACAACAATGACATACATCGTCTACATGCTTAACATATAAGGTGCTCCCTTTTGGACTGATCTCAAATCCATGTGCTAGGAATTAGGCATGTACCTTTTCATACCAAGCACATAGTGCTTGCTTTAATCCTTGCAATTCCTTTTTCAACCTGCATACTTAGTTCAAATCGAACTTCATGTGAGCTCATTGGACTATTTGTAAGTTTTTAAGGAATTTTGTAGCATGAAAAGGAACAATCTTTTAAGTATAAGAGATAAAACCCCTAGGTTGTAAAGGACTTATGATCCCTTTGAATATGAGATCTTGATAAATTCTTGCATCTCTCTTCTTGTGCTCTTTTCTTCCACTTCCTTCTTCATTTGGAGCTTCCATGGTGTCCTTGAAGTGTCCTAAAATAACGTCTATCCATTAGTATTTTTTCTAATGAGTTGCAAGTGCAAACATGCTATGAACGATTGTCATTTGGCACGTGAAAGTAAAGGTATAATCAAAATCAATGCCCTTCTCTTGAGCTTAACCTTTGACAACAAACCTAGATTTATATAGATCAACTATTGCATTAGGCTTACATGTCACCTTGTATACCCACTTAGTGCCAGTTGCCTTTTTACCAAGAGGCAAGACACATAAATACCAAGTACCATTTTTCATTCTTGTGAGCTTTCATACTAGACTTTTACAATCTATTGAGCTTCTTGGAGCACCATATCTATTGCCTACTCGTGAGTGTGTGCATTTGTGCACCCATGTGTATGCTTGCCTTGCTAGTGTTGTAGATGTGTGTGATTCTATCTCATTGCAAGCAGGTCTTCATACCTATTGATTGGTCACTCCATGGATACAACATTCTTTTTGTTGTGTGTATTGTTGGACTACGACTACGAGAGTTCACATTTTTGGTGCCATTACCTTGGAGAGTTCTTGTCAGATGTACATGATGGTGAATTCTTTCTTGAGGTATGTGCATCTTGTGCTTCTTGCATGTGTCTAGGTATGTCTCCATCTTATTCATCACTTTAGATAGTTAGGAAACTAGGTAATTAAATAGAAATAGTGAAAATTTTAGTTTTTAGGGTTAGTGTTTTTTAGTTTTCCATTAAAGATTAGTTTCACTCTTCTTCTTCTTCACTTTTCTACATCTTTCTTTAACACATGTTCAAGGACCAAAGTAGTATCTCTTGAGTTGTGAAAGTTTTGGAGAGTAAGATGCGACCCCAAGAGGGGGCATTGAGAGGTCTTTCCAAGTTGTAAAGGAGACAACTAGCCGTGCAATCTCTCATGCGCAAAGAGGTGGTAAGTGGCACTTTTGTGCTGCTAAAAGAGTAGGAAATGATAGATCTATGTGCGATGCAAGTTGAATAAGTGGTTTAGGAGGTGGGAGGGGCAAAACGAGGCTTAAACAAGCAAAAAAGTGCAAAAAATGTAAAGAGATTGTTCTCCCACAAGGGGGTATTTTTGCAATCATTCTTGTGCAAAGTTCCCCATTTGAAAACCAAGAGCACGTTTGATTTGTCCAAGTAAAACCAAGACTATATGCAAAATTTGGCACAAAAAGACCTAAGAAAGATATTGCCTAAAATTGCAAAGAAAGACCACATTAGGGTTTCTGTTATACTTTATGGAATAATGGAATAATGGAATATTAAAAGGATTTTAATGTCTTGAGGTTTTTAATGTGATTGTGTTTTGATTTAGCAAGTTGTAGCTCAGTGATGAGTAGCACCTCCTTTAATGTCAATCCGGGAAGACATGAGGATGGTATGAAACCTCGAGCAAGTGAAGGCACAAATGAGTGAGTGAGAAGCACACAAACATGCACACACACGCGCACACAAGGCAAGAACAAAGAGATTAAGACAATGGAACCACTTCTACTATAACCCAGTTCTCATACAAGTTCAAAACTACAAGAAGCTAGCCCAAAAATGAGCTCTCTAGCTCTATTTATAGTTTTTGACTAGCTTTGGCCCTGTCCAGACCTACTGTCCGGCCTAGTTAAAAATTAGGTTCCAGGGCTTATTTGAGGGCTCAAACAAGATCTAAAAAATATGAAAATTGGTAGGCAACTACTTCTAAGGCTCCCCAAGCTCGAGGACTCCTCGGCTTGTAAAAATGGAGCTACAAAAAGATGAAACGGTATTTACAAGGGTTTCTATTGATGAGAATCACTTTTAAAATGATGTAAGGTTTGGAAAAATTTTAATAGGTTGCCTTAGTGCTAGATCCACATGCATGCCCATACTTGGCTTCTTCCCATATGATGCCAACACCTCCCCCCCCTAGCGTCTGTCGCCTCTGACAGACCTCTGCTCCTTGGTTTGATCAATGTACTGTTGTAGTATGTCGGTTGCCAATTCTTGTTCTTTAATTCGCAGTCCCCTGACCAGGTCTCTCTGTAGGGCCTCCCAATTAACTGCGCCAGGTATGTCAGGTTGTGGCGTGGTGTAGAGCTATGAATGCATTGTTTGTTCGCAGGCGAATAGTTGCAGCAGATGAGTGGAGCGTGGCGCGAACACTTCTGAGTGTGCTTCCCAGAACCCCGTGGTGAACATGTCGTCAAAAGTTTGCTTGTAACAGGCAGGGAGATATCTTATTCGTGCATGCCACGCATAAGCCACACGGATACTCGGGGTCGTGCTCATATCATAAAGCAAGTCATAGTTACCATTGATGAAGCCCAGAATTGGAGGTTGGATATTACGTACATTTTGGAAAGTCTTTAACACCACTTGCATCATGTCCAAGATTTTGAGCATCATCTGCGCGGCGACATCTGGCATGGGGTGGAGGCGTGGCATCCAATGTCGGATGGTAGCCATCATGTATGATACTGTGGGTGTGCTTATTGGGGGTGCAATGGAGGGATAATTTAGCCATTGTTTACAATTTGCATTGTTCTGAACCTTGATGGCAAATGCTTTCCATGATCTTCTTCTTTGTACTGGTCCAAAGCAAGGATTATATTTCAAATGCATGGGAGCGTGATCCCATGTTCGTAGCATTTCTGGATAGGTCTCAAGTAGTTTTTGCCTCTAGGTGGGTTGGAATATAGCCCCTTTTTTTGGCTTCCTCTGGGATATCCTCTGGTTCGAACTGTGTTGCGAAAGTAGGGCACTTGTTGGTGACTCTTTTGATCTTTGCATTGTAGTCGGCCAATAATACAAAATAGGGTTTATATTGTAATTCTGAACTAGTTATCAGTCTTCTAGAGGCAAGGTGTCTGAAATACTCTGATTGGAGTATGGTTTCTTCAATGGTCCTCATTGCCAGCATCTGAGTGGAGATACGTTCCTCATGAGTTGTCCCCATTTCTTCTACCTGTTTCATCCATGCTGACGGGGGCTCCTCACATGTGTCTTGTCCCTCCTCTGTGATTCTGCCGCCTGGAAGGGGTTGAGGCTCATCGTTGTCTTCAAATGTTTCCTCCACTGGAATGATTACTGCTTCTTCTTCTATTGGTTGATCAGGTGGAGAGGGGGGTCGTTCATACTGTAACAACTTGATCTTTAATTCTGCTACTTGTCGTCGTAGCTCAAGTACCTCATTGGTCGTTGAAGATTCGGGCTCTGGTAAAGTTGCAGCATTAACCATCTCTTTAGGTTCTGGTGGGTGTGGTGTAGACACTTGGGATCTTTGTAGTTCCTTGACTTGGTCTGCTAGCTGATCATGTGCTTCTAAGAGGTTGGCATAGGTTTCCAATATTTGCTGGATGCTTTCTGAGGGGATGGCCCGGAAGCTATCAGGGTCAATTGGTGCCCCTGGAGTATTCTCTATGGCTGCTTCGAGATTATCTTGATTCTGTTGTTGTAATCTTCTGTTCTCTTCTTGAGCGGCTGCCAGATGGCATCGGAGTAGAGCCATGTTTCTTTGTAGTCTAGCATTGCGAGCTAGCTAATCTCTGAGTTGGTCTTCTGTTGCCTTACTCGTCTCTGTATGTTTGGCTTCGAGCTTCACATGGGATTGTTGGAAGGCGGTGACTTCTTGTTGGAATGCTGCATTACTCAATTCCAAGGCATTGACACATGCTTGGAGTTGAGCCGAGAGATTGCACAGCTCTGTGTTATTTTCTTCCAGTAATCTATACTCTTGCTTAAGTTGAGTGGCCGCTTCGAACATGGTGTCTAGTGCATGACTAAATGATGTGGATGCAGGGGTAGAGGTGGAAAATGCAAAGGGTTGGGAAATGGGGAAGGGAATAGTGGATGATGTCCCTATGAGTGAAGTGAAATGTGAGGATGTTGGAACAAATGTGGTGGTGGGTGCTCTTGTGGATGGTGGGTGGTGTGTTAGTGGTTGCCGTGAATGTGGGGGAGGTGGGGTGGGAGTGGGATTTTCTCCTGTAATTCTCAATTTGCTCCACAAGGTTTGCCAAGAATGGAGGTAGGGTGACTTGTGTAGGCTCTGAGGAGGTTAGGAGTGGCCCAATGGGTTGGGGTTGGAAGAGAGGAAAAGTATGTGTGAAGGGAATTGGGTGTGTTAATGTTTGGGTAGGGTCATGTGGGTGTCCGAGAGGTGGGAGAGACGATGGGTGACCTATTACGGTATGATCGGTGATGGGATGATCTATCTGGCATGTGAACATCTTCCTGAGTGTTTGTAGGGAGTGAGGTAGAGACTTCCATCTGAATCATCTTTCCCCGTCGTGGTCTTGTATCGATCCTTCGTTGGTCATATTGAGGGGTATTACGATATACCATGGTCCTCATGGCTTCCACTATTCCGCAGGTATATGCTAAAAGGTTCAATGATTCTACAAATTGAGGATCTACATTCTCCGCCTGCAGTATCTGGTTCACCAGTGCTCTATGTGCCTCCTCTGACAACTTATGCCTTTTCTACACTTGCTTGATCGTTTTATAGAGTCGTTTGAGTTGTGCAGTGTAGGCGGGGGCTTCTTCCTCACTCTCCTCTTGTTCATGTGTGCCTTCCGCGTGAGTATGTTGTGCCTCATCTTCCCAATGCACTCTTCGGGTTTCACTATGTGTCCGTCCTCTCTGGGATGATGATTCGGGGCCGTCCGTGTCTGTGAAGTATTCACTCTCAGATAAGTGGGTTGTCTGCAAGAAGCTTTCAAAGTCAAAAGATGTGTCTTCTGCCAAAGTAGCCATGGATGCAAACTCAGCATCTGTGGGTAGTGGAGGGGCAAATGGAGTGGGTTGTACCATGCTTCCTGATTGTGGTCCTTGGAGATGGATAGTGAAAGGGGCTACTTGTTCCTCTTCTCTGAGGGAAGCTTATGTGGTGGCCTCACGAGGGATTAGAACCTGTGAAAGCGAACCACGCATTCTTTTTGCGGGTTGAACCCCTGACTTTCGCCCCTTGAAGAATTCCAATTGTGAGTACTTAAGGGCCCTTGCGATCAGCACATCATAGGCAAGGCATCTGTAGATAATCGCACAACAACCATTCAAGGTAGGCTTCCTCACACCTCGTTTGCCTGCTTCATATAACTGGTCCAGGATCCACACGGGCATTTTAATTGGTAAGCTTCCAGTCTCTGCTAGGTATAATCCATACCAGATTTTCTTATGAGGTTGGGTGAACCGGTCTTGGGCTGGAAAAGCGAAGTGTTGAAGGCACATCCGTAATGGTATGGCGATGTTGAGGGTGAGGGCACACATTTCTTTCAACTTCTTGATTTTATTGTTCTTCATAGACTCCGATATCAAAGGATCTTGATCGGAAGGTATGTGGGTGCCATACATCTGAAGGGCTTCCCTGATTAAAGTAATATTCAACTCAAACTTCTTCATTTCCTCCTGGTTTGATAGAGAGGGCACCAGGAATGTGCCTGAATGATCTTTATCTCCTGTCACGTTCAGTGTGGCAATCAAGTAGTAGCACTGAAGAAAATCAGGTTTAGGTAAAGCTGCACTAAAATAATCTTGCAATCCCGCTTTCAACCAAATATCTTGAAGAGGAGCTGCATTCTGTAATGTTTCAAATTCTCTCGAGAAGAATTGAAATGTCCACCATACTCCTCCGAATTCCAACTTGGATTCCCATATATGGTCCGCGTCTCCCAAGTCTCTTGGCATCTCGTTGAACCAATGAGAATGCCCCTTCACTCTTTCTCTTAGGCCACTTGGAGGATCCGAGATAGGAATTCTTCTCACATTCAAAAGCTCTTCAAGCCTTGCTGTCAGTGGAGCTTCCACAGGCATGGTATCCCAATTACTTTGAGTGCTAGTGCATGCCTGGGAGCTTGTTCCTGCTGCTGTTGCCATGAGACTCCTTACAGAAGTTGATGCTTATCTGCTAACAGAAGAGAGGCACATTAGTGTTGCATAGGAAACATGATGTCATAGTGTTCCCTCCACAATACTAACATGACAATTGAGATGGTTAGTGGTTAGAGGTGAAGTGTTTGTGATAGATGTGAGTGGTGGTTAGTGGTTAGTGTCATTCTAGATGCATACTTTGGATATGCAAGGTACTTAGAATGCATCTACTTCAGAGTGGATGGATTTACAAAATTGGGTCTGGGGGTTTGATACAGGGTTTAATTCTCCAGACTTTGTTTGAGGATTCGTGGCTCCTTGAGCTGACGACGGTTAAAGGTTCATGGACTAGATTGTGTTGGATTTGGGACCTTTTGGGTACCCATTTCCAGACATTCCTAGGTTTGATCGAGTGCGTGTTAGTGTGGGATGTAAGTAGAGTTCCTGAGTTGTTTGCCCAGAGGACTTGCGAGTGTTGAATTATGCTAGTGACTAGAGTTGGAGCTGTTTGGGCTCGTAAGCAGGCCTTGGGCACCCATATCTGTCTAGCATTGGGGCTAGCCTTCATTGACCGCTTAGGGACCCAAATAGACATGGTATGCCTAGAGTGTTGACTAGGGATCTCCTTCGTTTTAGTCCTTGCCAGTGTGGCTTGCTTGATGCTCTTTTGAGACCCTGTCTTTGGGGCCGTGATTTTTCCCCCCTTGCGTATCCATATTTGTTTCATGCCACGAGGCACTTCATACTGCCGAAGTTGGTGCTTCTTGTTCATCGGTCTCCTCAGTGTCGGGTGTTGCTGAGCCTTCCCCTTTAGATTCTTCTCTGGAACAGATGGGAGTTCCTCCTTGACTTCTTTACCTTTGGCAAGAGTGACAATCCTCTGCACCATAGAACTTTGGACAAGAATAACATTATCTTCATGTGGGTTCCTAGAGGGACCAGGAGTTGGTGCCTGTTCTAATGGTTTGAGTGCTTGATTTTCTAATTCAATCGTAAGGCGGCTTTGGCCTACCCAAGCCTGAAGAAGTCCACTTCTTAGGTTGAGGTTGACTGCATGATCATAGATCCAGTCTTGGCCCAAGACGAGAGGTTCGGTAAGATCCTCATCTTCACATACTAGTACTTTTTCTGGCATGAGGACCTCTTGAATGTAGAGGGGAAGTTCCACCTCTCCCATGCAAGGGGTTTCAACACCTCCTAATCCTATCAGATATGCTTCTAGGGGTTTTACCTCCAATTGCAATTGTTGGCAATAAGAAAGCCGAACTGCACTAGTGGCCGCTCCTGAATCAATTAAAGCTCTCACGGTCCTTGCACTCTCTCCTTGTCCTACTTCTAGGGTCACAAAAGGTCGTCGATCAACTATCTTACGGGCCAGTTCACTTGAAGCTTCGCACATGGCCATGTGATAACCTAGAGCTTCTTGAGCATCAGTCATGGGTTGATCTCTACCTTGCCTTCTCAATTTCATTCGTCGAATGTGTTCTAAAGCTTCAGCCTGTGCTGCTTCTTAGATTCTCTTTTCCTCATCCTTACGTTTCTTTGCAGTATTGAGTCAATTGAGCATTTCTTCAGTTAGGGGTTCTTGATATAACTTGACTCTTCATCCGCTTATGTAACTTGGTAGTATGTCACCTTCCAGAGTGGCTAGTTGTACTGCTCCACTTGTGGAGATCCTATTGATAATCATTGGTCCATAGCCTGTTTTCTCTAATTTTCGTGCATGTTGCTTCAATGTGTAGACTAGTACTAGGTCTCCTGCTTTCAATCCTTTATCCTTCACATGTGTATCAAAATACGCATTTTGCCTCTTCTTGGCTGCATAGATCCCTGCTGCAGCTCTCAATCGTGTCTCACCTAAACGTTCGAGATCAAAGAGGAGAGTTCATGGCCGATCCAATCATGCTCTTGTGCTACTTTCAATGTAGGTATCAAAAATCCAATGGTAGCACCGCGTTGTGGCCAAACACCATCTGAAAGGGTGTGGCTTGGAGTACCATTTTATAGGCAACTCGGTATGCCCAAACAGCGTGGTGTAGCTGTTTGTCCCAATCAGAGCGTTTGTTATTCACCAATTTAGTCAGCACATTGCATAAGATCTTATTTGTGCTCTCAGCCTGACCATTAGCTTGTGGATGATAGGGAGCAGACTTCTTATGTATCACCAAGAATTCTTGGAGAATGTTTTCTATGACTTCATTCAAGAAGTGTGTGCCTCTATCACTCACCAACTCTATTGGCAATCCGTACCACGTGAACACATGTTCAAATAAGAACTTTGCTGTTGTTTGAGCATCATTTTTTGTAGTGGCTTTCACTTCTACCCACTTGGTTAGATAGTCTGTGGCCACGATGATATACTCAGCATGTGAACCCTTAGCTGGGGGATTAATAGGTCCAACAAAGTCTATTCCCCACTTAGAGAATGCACGTCCACCCATCATAGGTTTCAATGGCATCTCATCCTTGCGTATAGGATACTGAGTCTGCTGACAAACCTCACACCTCTTCACGTAGGTATGAGCATCCATGTGAAGGGTGGGCCACCAAAATCCTGCAAATAGTATTGCCTTGATCACCCGGTCTGGACCAAAGTGTCCTCCTGCTACACCTTGGTGAGAATGCCTCTAATATCTTCAGATATTTGCTCTCATGGACACACAGTCTTAGGTAACCATCTTTACCACGTTTGTATAAATTATCACCAATGAGTGCGTACTCCAAGGCTTTTCCAAACTTCTTTGTTTGGCCAATGTCATATCTTGAGGGAATGTTTTCGTCCTCAAGAAGGCTACCAGTGGTTCACTCCAATCTGGCACTAGAGACACTCGATAAAGAGTGGCGTGTTCCACTGGTGGTTGAGTTCGACAGATTGGGCATTCTTTGCACATTCTATGGACATCAACTTCCATAGTTGGCCAATGCACCCCTAGTCTCCTTAGAGTCTGTAGGGTTTGTTGTTTTGAGTAGTGTTGCTCTAATGCACCTACATGTGCTAATTGCAACCATTTAGCATACTCGTCCTCCTCTACGCAATAGGCTAATACTCCCTGCTCGGTATGCTTGTACATACTTCCTGCCAAGATATGATACTTTTGAGCTTTTACTATCTCCCTATCTTGTGTGTTTATTACTGAGTGATTAGGCCCGTATGTTAATACTGGCACTAATGGCTTAGCCCACTGAGGTACAACTTCCAAATTAAACAAGTAAGCATCAGGTAAGTCATCTGACACTCCTTGTGGGGCCTCTCCTGATGTGAGCCTAGAGAGATGATCTGCTCTCAGATGGGTCTTTCCTTTCCTCACCACAACTTCAAAGTCGATTCCATTAGCAAGAGGAACCATCTTACCAATCTACCTGTATTGCATGGCTTGTTTACCAAGTACAACAGAGCTTGATGATCAGTAAAAAATTTAAACTTATTTGCAAGCAAATAGTGTCTAAACTTTTGAACTACGTATACCATGCCTAACCCCTCTCGTTCAGCGGTGGTATAATTTCGTTCAGCTGCATTCAATTGTCTACTGGCATAGGCAATTGGAAGATCCATATTACCTTCACCTGTAGGTTGTGCTAGCACGCATCCAATTGCATAATTGGATGCATCTACATGGACATGGAATGGCTTATTCCAATCTGGTGTGGTCAAGATTGGTGTTGAACACAATCTTCGTTTGAGCTCCGTGAAAGAGTTCTCACACTCATCAGTCCACTCAAAGTTAGTTAGAAGGGCATACAGAGGCTTTGCAATGATGGCATACATGTGAATGAACCGGCGGTAGTAACCACAATGCCCCATGAAGGCCTGTACCTCCTTGACATTCCTTGGCCTAGGTAGTTCTGCAATGGCTCTCACTTTCTCTTCGTCAGTGGATATGCCGTTCTTTGACACTATGTGTCCTAGGATCTTGCCTTGCCTGACCATGAAAACACACTTTTCTGGGTTCAAGCAGACTTGATATTCTCTACATTTGTCAAAGATTTGTCTGAGTTCAGGTATATGGGTCTGTCTAATGTTGGAATGAGCGCAAAGATCATCAACATAGACTTCCAAATTTTTCCTCAGGAACTCTTTAAACACGTGGCACATCAGCCTCTGAAAAGTGGCTGGCGCGTTGGTAAGACCAAATGGCATTACTCGAAAGGCAAATATGCCCCACTCTGTGGCAAAAGCCGTGTTATGCTGATCTTTTGGTGCAATGGCCACTTGATTGTAGCCAGAGAACCCATCCAGGAAGCTGTACACTTCCTTGCCTGCTACCCTTTCTAATAGATGCTCAGTGATAGGAAGCGGATAACTATCCCTGATAGTGGCTGCGTTAACCTTCTTCAAGTTAATGCATACACGTAATTTGCCATTCTTTTGGGCACCACTACAATGGGGGAGACCCATTCAGTGTGCTCAATTTCATAGATGAATCCAGCTTCAACCAAGCGATCTATCTCTTCCTTGATCTTGGCCGCATAGTTGTCATTGTATGTGTATGGCTTTTGCTTAGAGGGCCTAGCCTCTGAAGTCATGGGGATCGTATGTGAGCATATGTCAGGGTCTACACCTTTCAGGTCCTTGTAGCTCCAAGCGAATACATCTCGATACTCCCTTAGCAAAGCTATCAACTCTTGCTCTTCTTCTTCCGTCAGGTCATGTCCTATGTAGGTGCATCTTTCTTCTCCTTCTTCTACGGCTACAACTATTTTCTTAGTAGTTTCCTTGCTATCATAGGCCTCTCCTGATTGTGCCTCACGTTTAGGCATTCATACCATGACTCTTCTATCTTCTATCTCATACTTCTTGAAATTTTCCGGCACCTCAAACAAGGACTCCTCTTCCTCCGGTGTGGCTTCTTTCTTCTTTCTTTTCTTTCCTTCACTCTTGGTGGTCACTTGTGTGGTTAATCTCACCTCATTCATGAGCTCTTCATGTCTCTGAGGGTGAACTTCTACCTCATAGAAGTATTCTCCCTTTGATGCAAACGGTGGGTCCATGATGATTGACTCTAGGTCGGAGTCACTTGCATCCTTAAATGCATCAGGGCTAGGTTCGCATTCTTCTAACACTGCATCTCCCATGATCGGTTCTATTGAAAAGACTGAAATGTCCTAGCCATCCTCATCACAGTGGGGTGTCCATTGTTCTTCATTGATGGCTACATCCATTGTTGCTAAAATTTCAGCCCAGTCGTGAGGCTCAAATTCTTTGTCAGGAAAAACTACAGGTGCATAGGCTGGGTCTTGAATTGATCTATGGGTTTCTTTTGCACCTACCTCTCTGGCTTTCTCTCTCTTCTCTTCTTCTACTGCTACCTTACACATCCATAAGTGAGTGTCTTCATGCATCCATGAGGATCCGGATCCTATGGAATGCACAGACTCAGTCTCATCTTTGGCTCTATGGATGGGATTCCATTGAATAGGCGGTACGTCTCTATGAGAGTAATCCTTGAGATTGACTTTGGTCGTAACACTTAGATGTTGCAAATACAAGGAATTGGTTCCCCAATCCTGTACCACTTGCAATTGCCGCATAAATGGGCTTCCCAAAATCATCTCGTAGGCTTGGTTTTTGCTAAAGTCGCATATAGCAAAAGTATGCTCAAACTCAACACCACATGTATTGAGAGTTATTCCTTCTAGCAATCCTAAGGGCCTTTCAATGTGACCATCGGCCATCTGCAATTTCATTCTCGTTGGCCTGAGTGCTGGCTTGCCCCAACGCTTCCATAAGGAAGTGGTAGCAATTGCAACTCCTGCACCTGAGTCCAAAATTGCCTTGGTTGTGTATCCCTGATGGGTAACTGGTAGATAGGTATTTCCTTCCTCTCCTTCACTCATGTCTCCTATCTTATCCAAGGGTATTTCTGGTACTGTTCTGTGGGATCCTATGTGGGAACGAGATTTGGTTAAGTTTGGCACTTCTTTGGCTACGTGTTTCCACACTTCTGGCTTAACTTTGAGTAGCTCTTCTAAAGTGAGATTGCACTGCACTTTAGTGTTTTTTACTACCTCAGTATTCCTAGGTATGATCGAATCTTCATTTCTTATCATGATCATGGGCGCTCTCATGCATGTTGACTTAGTTTCCCATGGGCCTGTGAAATGTGGTAACTCTTGCAAGGAATTAGACTCAAAGGCTAACCTCTCATGAGGGTGGGCACTTTCCTGTTCTTCATAGATAGAAGGGATGTCCTGTGGGAATTGATCATGTGCGTCATCCACAAGTTCAATGGGAGGAGGGACTTCACTTTCCTTTGCCCACTTCTCTTCTTGAATCTCCCTTAGGAACTTTGGTGAATACCTATTCATAGAAGAAGAAGTGTCTGGTTCAGTGGAGTTAGGCACATAAGCTTCCTGGGGAGGAAAGCTTATTCTATCTCTTGCACTCCCCTCAAGCTGGGAGGAGGCTCCTTTCCCAGACTTTGCAAGTAGCCTTTCCAATCTATCTAATAGACCGTCAAAATGCAATGGTGTTCTAGTGGAGCTAGAGCCATTGAACAAGCGACTGGCTTCAAACATGGCTTGTGCCAATTCGACCATCTTAGCACAAAGCTTTGTTCTCTCTATTTCTAGATCGGCTCTAGGGTAACATTTGTCATGATCTGTCACGTTTGGCCCTTCCTGGATTCTGGCCTGATATGCTTTAAGCATCATGTCTAGATCCTCAGGAGTGGGATCCGCTAGGACGGATCCTACTCTGGGTGGTGGGTGGGTTACGTGTGGTGGATTAAAATGTTGGGGAATGGAAGGTGATGGGTTGGAGGGAGATGGAAACGATGGTGGAGGGGTGGAGTGAGAGTGGTTTTGAGATGCGAGTTCACTTATCTTTGCTTTGGTTTCTCTCAAGCTTTCTCCAAGTTTGCTCATTTTCTGTGACCATTGTCTTTTCATTCTTTCCCGGCTATCTCTCCAAGCTCTTGTCCTTTTCTTAGTTATACTCTCTGTCTCACTAACCTCAGAGTTTGCTGCAAGGCTTGAGCTCTAGTGACCACATGCACTGGAGCAGTGGAAGTTACACTTCCTATAGAGTCTACTACTAGTCCAATGACGTTGATAGGAGTGATTTTTGGCAGGTTATTGGGATTCTTCGGACAATCTCGTAAGAGATGCTCTTTTTCGCAATCTTGATAGAAGCCCTGAATTGTCACTCGTTGGGGTTGTGTAGGGGCAGGCAGTGGGCAATCACGTATAAGGTGATCTCCCTGACATCTGAAGCATGGTCCTCTAGGAAATGGGGGCCGTACCTGCCTAGGTTGAGGTCTAGAGTTGGGGTTTGTGTACATGACATTAGCATACTCAGGCTCCCCACTATTTTCACGTGGGTCTTCATAATAGTATGACTCGTTATGCTCGGGTGACTCCATGTAGTAAGCCTGTGGGCTATCAATATGTGTGGAGTCAAAACTATGGTCACTTGGATCACTGTCTGATAGCAACGGTGTGACTGGGACTATGGCTCTGTTCAGATTTTCTTCAGCAGATGCATATTTCATTGGGATCACATTGGTTGGAGCAGGGGGTTGTTGTGCTAGCACTGGTTGAGGTCTCTGCTGGGCCTGATATTGTGGTTGATAGGTTTGTTGAGGCCTAGCATACTGTTGTGGTGGGTACTAGTTCTGATATCTTCCGTGTTGTGGATAGGGCTGAGGGTAGGTTTGCCTAATTGCTTGCTTATTGTATGGGTAGTCTTGTGCTGTGTGATTTGTGTATCTCCGTTCTATGGTGCAGTACTGGCTGCTAGGATTCACTTGGGGTTGAGCCATAATGGGACATACGTTCGCCATATGGTCACCTCCACAAGTATAGCACCTCTTTACTGGGGCAAATCTTGGGATTTGTTTGCTAGAGACTCCTAACTTCTGAGCTACTTTTTCTGCAAGTTCCTCAATAGATGTGGACTGCGAGGAGGAGAGGCTAGTAGAACTATCTAAATCTTTGTAGATTTTGGAAAGTTCTAATTCCTCCCCTAGGTTATCCTCGATGTCGATGCACATGCGTACACACTCTTTGATGGTCCTAGGGTCTTTTAAGTACACATATGATCTCAACTTAGTACGCAGCAATCCATCTAGGAATAAAGCCACTTGTTTGGATGGTGTGGGTAACTCAAGAATAGGGCATCTCTCTAGGTATTGCCTAAATCTTCTGCCCGCAAGTCTCACGGTCTCTTGAGGTGTTTGCTTGAAGCTGTGGATCAATGAGGAAGTATTATGCCTTATGCCACTCTTAGAAAACTCAGTGATGAATGCCTCTAGAAGTTGGTCTATGCTCCTGAACTGTCTCTCATTCAAGGGTTGGAACCACGTAAGGGTTGTGTTCCTAAGGGTTAAACCAAAGGCATTGTATTGCGTGAATAGGTCCTCCACTTGTTCAGCTCTCAAGACTTGTCTAAATTCGGCCACTGATCGTATGGATCTCCAGTGCCATCAAAGTAATTCTTCATGGACTTAACTAGCTGTGTAGGTCTCAAAGTCCTGGTGTGTTCCCTAGGCCTTGGCAAAGGAAAATCATCAGCATTTTTTAGGTTCTTTGGAATCCTAGTTCTCTCTGTTTCTTCTCTATCCGCCTCTGCTCGCGTTCGTTCTCTTCCTATTGGGTTGGCAAAGCTTACCTCAGGTCTGTCTCTACTTCTATCCCTTTGAGCTCCATGAGCTTGGGAGGTCCGAGCTCCTTGGTGACTGTAGGACATATTGGACCGAGGTTGGGGAAAAACAAACTCACCCTTCCATGTGTAGGCATGTCTGCCGTGCTCAGTGACCACAAAGATCCTTTCTGATATATTGTCTAGGTAGGTTACTTTGCCTGGGCTATCAGGGTCTTTAAACTCGTAGATTGTGAGAGCACGTACTTCGTGAGGCAGGGCAGGCTTATATCTCCAAAAGGCCTCATCGGTTTCTTGGTTTAAAAGCAAATCTATGCTTTTATTATCCTGAGGGATCCACTCTGGAGTCATGATCCTGGTCAAGGCTGATTTACCACGGGGAGTCCTCAGCTCTCTCTCTACATTCCCTTGCTCTATATCACCCATGTCGGTCTCTGCGATCACATTCCCAAACTCATATGTTCTATCTGGAAGGGTGGTTACTACATAAATAGTCCCTTCTTTATCTAGGTATGCTCCATTCTCGAGCTTGACTATCGGGTGTTCTAGTCCATGGGGTTGATCGGGGTTCTTAATCTGGACCAAAGATCTTCTCAGGTCATCTTCATAGATGCGAGCACCTAGACGATTAGTCCTGATGTATTCCAATTGAGTCTTGTAAGGTCCTTCTGGCTTTTCTAGATACGCCACTCCTGAACTACCTACTGGTCTCTCCATGTTATAGGACATCTCAGAGTCACTTATTTCTGATCTAGGAGTGTATGGGTAATCACTCAACTGCTGGGCCCAAGACCTAGCAGTGTGATTGACACTAGCTTCAGAAGATCTTATGACCACCTAGTTCCACCTAAAGGTCACTTAAAAATACATCTTCTAAAACTCCGCTTATGATTCTTACAAAAACCAGTCGAGGTCCACGTAGGATTCTCAACAAGCTTTCCAATGAGACCAAAATCTCATTAATCAGAGTTCATATGGTGAAGTTATGACCATTCAGGCAGTTAGGGGTCAAAACAGGCTCTCAAGGTTCAAGAAATTCCTCCCTGATTTCTAGGTATTTTGCCCACTTCTAAGACTCTAATATCATCCCAATGTGTCCAAAATTAAGCCCTAACACACTCAACACACTCAATTAATTGTTGAAGGCAGGGAAATCTGGAAGATGAATGATTAATTTGAAATCTGAAAAATGGTTAAACGTGGATATTATCTAGTTAGATATATCTTTTTGGTGTATTGGATTTTAATAAAATAAAAAGAAAAAGACGGTTATGTTGAGATAAAAAGGGACATGTCGTAGGAAGGAAAAAAGACGTTACAAAAGGAAGGCGCACGACAACCGTAAGGAAGAGAAGCTCTGCCGACATGGATTTTGGAGGACCGGAAAATGAGTTTTGCAGGAAGCATAATACGCATTGTGGTTGATGAAATCGTGTGGTGTAATCAAGTATGATTTATGAAGTTCTAATACTCACAAAATCTGTAATTGCGGCGCCAAGTTAATCAAAGAAAGAACAGAAATGTCTACGAGACAAAGTTTCTTGTTTGTAAATCTTCTATTTCTGCTAAGTCATTAGAGAGATTTAAATTGTCTGCACAGAAGCGCATTGAGACTCGTGTGTCTGTGAGTGTATAAGAACATGTTAATCTCCGAAATATGTAAAACTGGAATGTGACTGCGTAATTCTAAAGCGGTAAAAGTTACCGGAAAGTTACTAGAATGGAGAGTTACGGTAAACTTTCAAACATGATTTTCGGTGGAATCTCTGTGAATGAAGACCAGTGCAAATGGAGAAGTGGGTGATACTGGTTTTGCTCTTCACTTAGATGTTGTGTTGAACCTCTGGAACCCTCAACACAATTGGCGATCCTACTGTACGGCTGACGCAGCCTCAAGAAATGCATGAGGGGCAGGCGCAACAGTTTTGATAAAGTATATTTTACGAGGGCACATGCAAGAGCAGCGAACGTGGAGACATCTTCAGACTTTTATGAGTGGTACGAGGCTGAGGAGCAGGAAGCTCTGGGAACTGAAGAGGAATAGGGGGAAACAGATGCAGCAGAGGCAAGGTTAGTGGGCGGCATACTTGGAGCGTTATTCCTCACAGAAGCAATTGTAGGGGTAAGAAGACGACTCCAGTTTGACCCACTTGCAGGGGCAACTGGTCAAAGAACTAGGCGCACACCTCAACCACAGCCAATGGCTCAACCACCTCCTAATCCTAAGGTCAAAGCAGCTCATTTCAGTGGAACCTCTAAGGAGGATGTTGATTGCCATGTGGCTCAGTTCGAAATAAAATGGACAGCGAATGGATATCCAGCTACGTATGGTGATGATATTAAGCTTCAACAGTTTGCAGCCACGTTGGAAGGACGAGCTATGAGCTGGTTCAGTCAATATGGCATTGCCCATTTTGCTACATATGATGATTTAAAAATAGCATTCTTGCAACGATTTAGAAAAGAAAAGACGCCTTCCGATGTATTAAGGAAGTTGAGGGCCATCAGACAAAAGACCATGCTAGTGGAAGACTACGCTCAGAAGTTCCGGACCCTAATGGAGAGGTTGCAAGGTAATGAACGACCTACTGATGAGATGTTGGCAGGATTTTTTTTTAAAGGATTACGGAGCACAATAAGACATGCGGTGGCTAGTGTGGACATTGCAAATGGCTTGGATGTATTATTATTAGCAGTGGCGCGTGTGGAAAGAAGGTTTGGACAAGCCAAAAAGAAGCAATCTGATTCTGGTTCAGAGGTTGAATCGGATTCAGCAACGGAGTCGGGCAAGAGTTCAAGTGATTCTGACACTGACGACCATGATGATGAAATAGTGAGGACAAAGCATCGTAAGCATAAAGCCAGGCACAGTAAAGAGGAGGAATGGATTAATAAGTTAAAGAGACATGGGTATTCTATACTAGCTCCAAAGGAAAAACGATTTTCTGATATCTGTGACAAAGAAGGACATACAACAACTTAGTGTTGGTATAACCCTAAGCATAGAGGGCAAGGGTCTCGACAAGACAATCGGAATCTCAATGACGTAGCGGCCAATCAGGCTATTCCTATCCAAGGGCGAGGTAATTTTTAGAGACAGCAGCAAGTAAGACCTCCATGGAGAGATCAAGGGAATCAGCAAGGGAACAACCAACAAGGCAATCACCAAGGTCGACCACCAAGGGTAATGCCTTGTGGATATTGTTCAGCTCCCGATCATTGGATAGGGCCGAATTGCCCTTTGTGGGTAAAGCATCGTGAAGAAAGAGGTATACCCGTTATTAGGTATAATCAGCATAATAACCAGGGACAACATCAACAACAAGGGCAGTAGGTGGCTCAGGCGAATGCCATGCTGATAGAATGGCCATATCAAGCAGATAGAGCCAATGATACACCCTGTACATCTGATCGAATGCACGTTAAGAATAATAACCAATGGCAGTGTGACTGTAAAAAATGTGGGAAAGGTAAAGAGGTTGAAGTGTTGGCGGTTACAAGATCAAGGAATAAAGGCCCTATTGATTGGCAGGAACAAAGGCAAATCCGAGACAAGGTTTTGAAGCAAGTTCGAGAGGAGTCTCCTAATCAGGCGAGGTGTGGAGGTCAGACTGAGCCACAACAGGGTGTGAAATTGATACCTCCCATAATGGAGCAGGATAAGGCTCCGAGTCAGCAAGGCTTGGCAAATGAATGGTTTGATGAAATTATTAGCTCACCATTACAGTTGTCCTTGGATCAACTGTTATCTTTGGTACCTGTGTTTCGAGAGAAATTGTTGAGAAAGCTACTTGGGTATCATGCAGAGCCCGAAATTAGGTCGACCCCTTCAATCTCAGCCAACAGTATTGATCCAGCAGATGTGGATTTTGTAGTACCAGTAATTCAGGTGCAGTACAACCAGCGGCGATTCGCAGAAGTGTTGCTTGATGGAGGATCAGGGGTAAACATATTACCTGAGCATATTTTTATTGAAATGGGAAGAGGGGTATTGGCTCCAGCACTTTTCAGGTAAAGATGGCGAATCAAACACGAGTACAGCCGGTTGGTATTTTGAAGCAACAACAAATTATCATTTCCGACATGACATTTATGGTCAATTTTGTGGTCATCCGAATGTTTGAGTCCGTGTATCCGTATGAAATGTTGTTAGGGAGACCTTGGTTTCGACTCGCCAAAGTCAAGCAGGATTGGGGCTTGAATGTAGTAATGATTACCAAAGGTAAAAAGCAACTGACGATTCCTATGCGTGGACAAAAAAATATGTCGGTACAGGAGAAACCACTTATGGCTCAGACCATTAATTTAGCAGATGAGATTGAAGATGATGAAGAGGAAAGGTTTTTGCAAGCAAACCCAACGGTGGTGCCGGTATTGGAAGTCGATGTTGCAGGAGTATTAAGTAAGGATCATAGTGGTGGGCCAAATATAGAAGGGCCAGTTCCTGGTGAACAGGTGGAAGGTGCCCAGTTACAAAAGATATTTGATCAACGTATAGACATTCCGGTGCAGCAACAGATGGAACAACAGGAGAAAGAGATAATTACGCGGGCAGAAAGGATGTATGATCAGAAGTATGCAAGTTCTATGCGTGTAAAGGAGGAGGAGCTTCAAGAGGTTAATTTAGGAACAGAAGCTGAACCCAAGATGGTGCAGATTGGTAAAACATTGGAAGGAAAGTTTAAGAAGGATCTTATTTGCCTACTTAAAGAGTATGTAGATGTGTTTGCTTGGGATTATACTCAAGTGAAAGGCATAGATCCGCAGTTGCATCAGCACAGGATTAATTTAAAGATGGATGCAGTACTTGTGGCGCAGCAAAGATATAGAATGAATCCTTATTTTGCTAAACAGGTGAAGGAAGAAATTGATAAATTATTGGCAGTCGGATTTATCAAACCGGTGAATCAGGTCACTTGGTTATCTCCCATCATACTGGTTCCCAAAAAGAACGGGAAGCTCAAAATTTGTGTTGATTATAGAAAGTTAAATGCGGCAACGGTTACAGACCTGTTTCCTATGCCATTTTGTGATGCAGTGTTGGATGCAGTAGGAGGCCATGAAATGTATAGTTTTTTGGATGGATTTTCCGATTATAATCAGATCAGTGTAGCTGAGGAGGATCAGCATAAAACAACGTTTATTACAGAATTTGGCGCTTATGTGTTTACCATCATGAGTTTTGGCTTGAAGAATGGACCACCATCGTTCAATTATGTGGCGTATAAAGTGTTTGAACCTTATCTACAGGACTTTATGCAAGTATTTGTCGACGATTTTTTGGTCTTCGGTGCAATGATTAAGCACTTGCTACACCTGAAAGCATGTTTTGAAAGATGTCGGCAGCTTAGGATGGTATTGAATCTGTTTAAAAGTGTGATTGCGGTCAGAAGCGGTATTTTATTGGGCCATGTTATATTGCAAGAAGGGATGGCTATTGATATCAAGAAAATTGAAGCTATAAGTACAGCTAAAGCACCGATCAACGTTAAAGAAGTAATGCAGTTTGTGGGTCAAATTAAGTGGCATTCTTGATACTTAAGATATTTAGCAAACATTTCCTTACCGCTGACGCATTTGACCAAGAAGGATGTTCCGTTTATGTGGGCCAATGCTCAAGAGAAAGCATTTCAGTTGTTAAAAAAGATGGTGTCGGTAGCACCTATTTTGCAACCACGCGATTGGTTAGTGCCATTCCACATATTTGTGGATGCATCAGATGTGGCCGTAGGAGCAGTTTTGATGCAGCAGAAAGATAAAGGATGGTATAGACCTGTCTATTATGCCAGTAGAGTATTGGCTGCGGCTGAAAGAAATTATCCGGTGACGGAAATGGAAGCTTTGGCGATGGTATATGCCCTTAACAAGTTTCAACATTATTTGTTAGGCAATAAAGTGGTTTTTCATGTGGATCATCAAGCCTTGGTTTATTTAATCAAGAAGCCCCTATTAAGAGGCCGATTAGCGAGGTGGATGCTGTTGTTACAGGAATTTGATTTTGTGATTGTGCATACTCCAGGGAAAGAGCATGCGATGGTAGATTATTTTAGTCGATTGGAATCAGGAGAAACACCCACAAGTGCACTTGATGTATTTCTGGATGCTGACTTGTTTACTCCGCAAGTGGTAGAGGCAGATTCGTGGTATGATTAGTTATTAATTTTCCTGACGGAGGGTGCATTACCACAGTATTTTACACCTGCAGAGGAGGAAGTTTGCTCTTAAAAGTAGGCCGTATTTGGTTATAGCAGGGGCATTATACAAAAAGAGGGTAGATCAGGTCATAAGGAGGTGTGTACCAGATTTCGAACAACCAGCTGTCTTACAGGAAGCACATTCAGGTTCAGTAGGAGGTCATTTGTCAGGGGATATTACAGGCAAGAAGGTATTACAAGCTGGGTTGTGGTGGCCGACGGTGTTAAAGGATGCGCATGAGTATGCTAAAGGATGTGTGATTTGCCAAAGGTTAGGCCAACCTAATAATTCTGATCGAATGACTGATCATCCGGTATTACCACTGGATCCTTTCCAAAAATGGGGCATGGATTTTGTGGGGCCTATTAAACCTACCGCTCAGCGGGATAATAGATATATATTGGTGGCAACCGATTATTGTACGAAATGGGTGGAAGCAGTGGCATTGAAGTTTCTTTATCATAATATTATGACAAGGTTTGGGTGTCCGATTGAGTTGGTGAGTGACAGAGGTACTCATTTCCTGAATGAGGTGATTTCAGAGTTAATAAGGATTCATTTAATCTTGCATAAAAAGACTATAGCCTATCATCCTCAAGCGAATGGGAAGGCAGAAAGTACGAATAAAACTTTAATGCGTATTCTTAAAAAATTAGTGCATGAAAATCAGAAAAATTGGGATTTGTTTCTTGACTCAGCTTTGTGGTCATTCAGAACAGCATTTAAAGTGACAACAGGTATGACACCTTTCCGATTGGTATATGGATTGGAGGCAGTAGTACCTATGGAGTTTGTAGTTCCAAGTTTGTGGATTACGGCAGAGAAAATGTCGCCTGAGCTATCGATTAAACACAAGAGTAAATATCTTTTACAGATTGAGGAGGATCGTTTGATAAGCGCATATATTACGGAGGTGTTTCAAAGGCGGAGACAAGCTTGGGTAAATCAGAATGTGAAGTTTAAGTTATTTAAAGAAGGTGATTGGGTGATGGTGTATAATTCTAAGCTAGGACCCCATCCAAGAAAGCTTACATTGAGATATAGGGGCCCATATCAGATTCTGCAGGATTTGGGTCAAGGCACTTTTCGAGTAGCAGATGTGTTTGGCACATGGATGGACAAGCCAATAAATGGATTTAGGCTGAAATTATTCCAAGGGAAGCTGCCACATTTGGACTGGTTATCTGCTAATGTGGTGCAAGTCGTTCATAATCCAGAACATCACTTTAGCAATGTTTGTGATCATCGCAGTAGAAGAGTCTATTTCTCTACATTTTTATTGACCTCGTGTTGGTCCAAAATTACATTAAGTAAGTTTTTATGATTACAATGGAGACTCTGTCTACAGTTGCCGTTCAACAGTGTGCTAGGAGTTAGCCCAAGGCCAAAGGTTGATAAGGAAGCGTTACTGGATCAGGGTGTACAAACTAAAGGATATTCCGGGTCTGCAAGTAATGAGGTGTTGGAAATAAGTATATTACGTATTACGAGTCAGCAGACCTATAAGGAGCAGAGACATCAAGGGGAATATGAAAAGAAAGCTAGTATTCAATCAATTATTATCTTGCAAAATACAATTTGTCAGAATTGTATGATTGGAATTTTTTGCATTACAAAATGTAGTACTGAGGAATTTAAATATCAATTTCTTATTCTTGAAGTGCTCATGAGTGTTCAGTTCCATGATTCTTCTGGCATGTGTAGAAGATTGTTAAGTGGGTTATGGATATGCGGGGCAACCAACTGATGATGATGTTTATGGTATTCTATACTACAATATTATTGTGTTGTATGAAGTGTTATGTGCGTAAGTACGTCCATCATTGCAGTCAGTGGCAGTTCAAGCATTTGCACTTGTGGAACGGATATTTTCAGTTCTATTTAAAGGCTCCCAAGATAATGCCTTTTCCTGCGTCTTCTGTGTTGGTGTCTGAATCAGGAGTCATGAGAGGACGTATGCAAAAGAGAGAGGTTGTAATGCAAAAGGAAGAAACTACTACGGAGGAAAGTAGTAGTTCGTTACAGGAGGATGAAGAGGAAATATCAACGCCATCTGTAGCGACTAAGTTCGTGCAAATGTTTATGGAGCCATTCATAGACTTTAAAGTGGAAGTTGATACACAGTCTTCTCTGAATGAGAATTGGCTCAGAAGGATTGGGTTATTTCAGTTCGCTACGTTGCCATGGGAGCGCTGGAGATGCAATTATTATGCAAAGAGCCAGCTAGAAATCATTCGGAAAACGAAGGGTCAGTTAGCACTTCAGGTAAAATTCTCACCAAAATTAGTTGCAAAATTATTTCAGTTGCCTATGTACGATGATGTAGTCATCCCAAAGTGTTCGGAGGAGGCCTTGAAGAAAGATTTTGGACCCAGAGAAGGGGGACGTCAATACTACATGATGAAGAACGCAAGTTATGTTCGAAGGGAGCAGTTAAAATGGTATTTGGAAAGGCTGTGTTTTATTCTCAAATATGATTATATGTCCAAAGAGAATTTTGCACCTTTTGCTTATGCAGAGGCAGGTGGAAAAGTAAGTTGGGCTCATTGGGTGTATGATCACCTGCATAGTGCAATATTTGTTGGTGATAGGCGTAAAACGCAATCAAATAGTAGGCTATCAGCATATTTAGCCGCATTATTTGAGTTCGTGCAGCTAGTCGATAGTCAGAAGATAGTATGGCCCAAGGAGATAAAGCTTCATGGTCACGAGTTGATGAGTCGAGAGCAGGAACAACTAGCAGCGAAAGAGGTAATGGATAGACCTTCAGAGACGTGTGAAGATCTTCTTCGTGCAGGATGTACTGCACAAGAGCTGAAACCGGTTATTCAGATGATTCAACCTGATGTACGAGAAGCAGGGATACAGGAGGATATTTTGTTGCAGGTGTCAGACGGTGTTGAGAATCTGAAAGCACTAGGAACAATTTTTAAGTGGTCTAAAAAGAGAAGATTGGAGGAACAGTTGCAAGCAGTAGGTGAGAAAATGTTGAAGGATGTTATGCATCAATCAATTAACACTACAGATTATGATGTACCAGGAATGAAGAAGAGGTTGCAGGAAATTTTTTATTTTTTAGTTTTGCAAGAGGAAAGATTGTCTAAGCACGAGCAGACAAAAGTACTTATTAATGTGGATGATTATCAGTCTTTACAGAAGAACGCTAAAACACTTCAGGAAGCGTTGGATGAGAAGGTACGAATGTTGGAGGAATTGCAAAAGGACAAGATACAATATGTGATGGAGTTATCTAGTATAAAGCGGTCAATGCATGAATTCGAAGAATGGAAGAAGTCTGTGCAAGAACAAATTCAAAAAGAGATGATGGATTTTTCAGTACTTAATGCTACTTTACAGGAGGAACAAGTGATTCTACATTCGAGAGTACAAGTTTTGCAGGCGTTGGAAAAGCAGGTGTTAACAGATGAAGATGTGGAGTTAGATGCTACATTAATGACAAGATCGGATATAGGATTATTGAAGCAGCAACTCCATAAGTATGTTCAGGACATTTGGAATGTTTTCCAAAGTCGTTGGCTCAGTATGTTTAAACTTTAGCATGAACAAGTCCAGATGTGCTTTGTCTCAAAGTATGAGAAAGATTTAGTATGTGTAACTACAAAGCAAGAGAAGCAAATTGAAGAACAGACACACAGATAATTAAGGAATTGTAGGAACAGTTGTTGCAAAGGAAGCTAGAAGAAAAGGTGGACATATTAAGTGAGAAGCAGCAGTTTATTATTGATGCAGTCTTTCAGGAAAAGCAGGATGGTGTAGAGGAGGATGTCAATAGTTTGCAGAATCGGAAGAGTGAAGTGGAAGAAGTGCATATTTTTAAACAGTCGCAGGAAATAATTTTATATGATCAAGGGATTGTTAAATTCGAGTCTAATTTTTGACAAAATTACCCACCGGGCTGTGCCAGGTGTTGAAGGCAGGGAAATCTGGAAGATGAATGCTTAATTTGAAATCTGAAAAATGGTTAAACGTGGATATTATCTAGTTAGATATATCTTTTTGGTGTATTGGATTTTAATAAAATAAAAAGAAAAAGACGGTTATGTTGAGATAAAAAGGGACATGTCATAGGAAGGAAAAAAGACGTTACAAAAGGAAGGCACGCGACAACCGTAAGGAAGAGAAGCTCTGTCGACAGGGATTTTGGAGGACCGGAAAACGAGTTCTACAGGAAGCATAATACGCGTTGTGGTTGATGAAATCATGTGGTGTAATCAAGTATGATTTATGAAGTTCTAATACTCACAAAATCTATAATCGCGGCGCCAAGTTAATCAAAGAAAGAACAGAAATGTCTGCGAGACAAGGTTTCTTGTTTGTAAATCTTCTATTTCTGCTAAGTCATTAGAGAGATTTAAATTGTCTGCACAGAAGCGCATTGAGACTCGTGTGTCTGTGAGTGTATAAGAACATGTTAATCTCCGAAATGTGTAAAACTGGAATGTGACTGCGTAATTCTGAAGCGGTAAAAGTTACCAAAAAGTTATCGGAATGGAGAGTTACGGTAAACTTTCAAACATGATTTTCGGTGGAATCTTTGTGAATGAAGACCAGTGCAAATGGAGAAGTGGGTGATACTGATTTTGCTCTTCACTTAGATGTTGTGTTGAACCTCTGGAACCCTCAACATTAATTCACCCTAAAAATTCATGCGTTAAGCCCATGTATCGCGATAGGTCGGGTTGAGGTGTCACGATAGGTGGAGGTGTTGCGATAGGTCGAGGTGTCGCAATACTTGGGAGTGTCGCGATAGGTGGAGGTGTCGTGATAGGTCGAGGTGTTGCGATACTTGGGAGTGTTGCGATAGGTGGAGGTGTCGCGATAGGTCAAGATGTCACGATAGGTGGAGGTGTCACGATAGGTGGAAGTGTCGCGATAGGTGGAAGTGTCGCGATAGGTCGAGGTGTCGTGATGCTTGGGTGTGTCGCGATAGGTCGGGGTGTCGCGATACTTGGGAGTGTCGCGATAGGTCGGGGTGTCGCGATAGGTCGAGGTGTCATGATACTTGGGAGTGTCGCGATAGGTTGGGATATGGTGAATTTTTCTGTTTTGTCTAGTGATCCTAGGAGCTCTCGGCCTCCGCAGTGTCGTGGTGCACTCAAAATCGTGATTGGGTCAACTTTTCGGTGTGTCGCGATAGCTCGAGCTTGACGCCTCGAGACCTGTGCAGAGAAAATCCGTACCTGCTGAGCTTGCTGGAGATGAGGATGAAGCTGAAACCTGCAAGAAACATGCAAAAGCACACAAAAACAAGAACACACACTCGGTCTCTCTCAAACTCGCACAAAGCAAATGAGGAGAATGACAAGGAAGAGGGAATATGTAGTGGAGAAGGAGGTGGAGATGGAGAAGAAAACAAGAAATTTACCTACTACTTACCATTCCAACGCGTCCTCTCTATGTCTTACCATCACACGCTCGTCCTCAAAGCTGGATCCCCGGCAACGGCGCCAAAATTTGGTGTAGCTCAGTGATGAGTAGCACCTCCTTTAATGTCAATCCGGGAAGACATGAGGATGGTATGAAGACCTCGAGCAAGTGAAGGCACAAATGAGTGAGTGAGAAGCACACAAACATGCACACACATACACACACATACGCACACAAGGCAAGAACAAAGAGAGTAAGACAATGGAACCACTTCTACTATAACCCAGTTCTCATACAAGTTCAAAACTACAAGAAGCTAGCCCAAAAATGAGCTCTCTAGCTCTATTTATAGTTTTTGACTAGCTTTGGCCCTGTCCAGGCCTAGTGTCCCGCCTAGTTAAAAATTAGGTTCCAGGGCTTATTTGAGGGCTAAAACGAGATCTAAAAACTATGAAAATTGGTAGGCAACTACTTCTAAGGCTCCCCAAGCTCGAGGACTCCTCGACTTGTACAAAATGGAGCTACAAAAAGATGAAACGGTATTTACAAGGGTTTCTATTGATGAGAATCACTTTTAAAATGATGTAAGGTTTGGAAAAATTTTAATAGGTTGCCTTAGTGCTAGATCCGCATGCATGCCCATACTTGGCTTCTTCCCATATGATGCCAACAGAAGTGAAGAATCACGAGGGTGTGAATGTGCATGGATTTACTCATATATTTTTGAAGATATTTAAAAGATAGTATTTTATATATTTTTATAAAAATAGTAGATCGCTTAAGAAAGTGACGTTTTGTAAAACATATTTTTTATAAATGCATGATTTTCGAAGCACCGCCCTCATGTATCTTCTGTTCATGATGTAGTGAAAATACCTATAAATACATGTAATCTGAGAGACTCATCCATTAGAGAATGTGAGGGAATATTGTACCCAATCTTGTGTTCAATCTTGTCTCTCTCTCTCTCTCTCTCTATTCTGTGAGTGTTCTTGTGAGATTTTGTTATTGTATTATCTCTGCGTACGTCCATCTACAAGATCCCATTTATAGTGGTATCAGAGCTTGCATGCATCTATGGAGGTGTACTTGATGTTCGTTCGTGATTTGGCACTTGTTTTGATTCGTTTATTCTCGTCCGATCCAGGTTTGTATTTTTCGATTCATGTTTTGTTTTATATTTTAGTCATGTTCGCTAGTGTTTCTCGAATTTGCTAATGTCTATTGTCACACTATGCTCTGTGACACTCACACTATTACATTGTGCACTGTGCCCTATCCCAATTCCGGTTCCATTTTATCAATTCATTTTATCACTATGGTTAATCAATTCGGTTGATCCATGTAGTTACTCCTTTGGTTAATCCATGCGGTTACTCCAAGTCATCGACTAAGGCACATAACTATGGCATAACTATGGCATCTTTGGCTTTTGTGGCACTCATGGTTCTTTTGGTTCCCTTTGGTTCCATTGGCTATGCGCAAACCTTCTCTAACTATTAGATGGCAATAAGAGCTTACTTATCTCCCTATTTAGCATGTAGGGGATTTGAACCCACCACCTCTCACTTATAACAGATATGTTTTATCCACTATCTTATTGTCACTTGTTGATACCACATTTCTTTTAACTTATATTTAACATTATTCTACCTCTCTCTCTTCTTTTTTACATTTCCAAGATAAAATCTTCCCTTTTCTATTCCAACGCCAATATCGCTAAAATTCTTTTTACATGTTTAGTAATAAGTTCTGGTTCTATATAAGGCCATGGACCCTACCCATACTACAGAGGATTTTGGTCAATCACCCCTACTCGAGGTACCGCTTGAGCAATATTTGGAGCTTTTTTGACACGAACTCCAGGATGCTCAAAATGAGATAATAGAATGCGATGCTTTGCTCCAACAAATGCAAATTGAGGGCAACAACCTAATTAGGGTGGTGAAGGCCATTATCATTGCTCAAGAAGAAGGCATGCATTCCAAGATTGGTGCCAAAAATTTCCAATTTTCTCGATTCCATGGGCAAAAGGATGGCCAATTTGTTCTTTCATGGCTATCCCAATTTGATGACTTTTATTATGACTAATCATATTTGAAAATTGAAAAAGTGATTTTTGCTACTAATTATTTGGTGGGTAAAGCTAAGTTATGGTGGAATGTTTTGTGGCATAGTACCAACCACCCCACCACATGGATCACATTTCAAGAAAAAATCAAGGAGTCCTTCCTTCCTCTGTAGTTCCACTTACATGCTCATTGATCATGGACAACTTTTGGATGGAAAGACGAAGATATTATGTCTACCTATGGTGAACGCTTTTGGCAATGACCACTACTTATCGTTCACTTAAAATAGTTCCTAAAGATACCTTGCAATGGAAGTATGAAGATGGTTTGGAGATGGGAATCCAAGCCAAGCTCGACACACTACATCCTATGACCCTCTATGAAGCTATCTCTTTTGCGCATGATGCTAAGAAGGAGTTTCAGTCCATCATCAAGTCCATTTGCTTACACCAAATGTGACAATGACAACAACCAATCAATTTCAATTTTCCTTTCAATCATGCTTTCGCTACTTTTTCTTCCCCTACTTCTTAGCATCCTCCCTGATCCAATTTTTTACTAGTACACAAGACAACTCCCTTACAACCTACAAAACCTCCAACCCTTCTACAACAGTGGATGCTCAACAAAAAGGGGCCCCGTATCACTTGCTGGCATTGTGATAAGTTTGGTCGTACTAAAAATAAATGTAGGTTGCAACCTAACAATATGAAACCTATTGGAGTTCAAGTACACAACATGGAGGTCATTCATGAAGACACTCAATCTGATTGGATGGAGAAGCATTGGAAAAAGATCTAAGTACTTTGGATAACGAAATTTCTATCCATTCTTTACTTTGCATGCAAGGTACTACTCATGGTAAAATTGTTTATATTTTAAATGATGATGGTAGGTTTTATTTCTTATAAACTAGTGCAAGATCTCCAACTAAACTCACTTCCTTCTATGTATAAAGTTAAGGCCGCATTTCAAGGAAATAGATATAATGTTACATGTGAAGTGCATAACATTCAGATTTGTATAGGTTCATATGTAGATGAATGCACATTCTTAATTGCTCCTTTACAGTCCCATTATGTTATACTTGACATGCCTTTTTGTCATCATTATAATCCATGCATTGATTATCATACACACACAATTAGTTTTAAGTTTAACAATCAAGATATTTCTTTATTTGCAATGCATGACTTCCAACCATTTCCATTAATTAGTCACACTCAAGTAAAATGTGCATTTAGGAAAGGCTACAATTCATGTATTTTTTTTGTCAATAACGTAGTTGATTATACACATACACTTCCCACTGCACATAAATCATTTATGGCTTCCTATAAGGATTGCTTTATGGCTGATTTTCCTTCTAAACTATCACATTTTAGGGGATCTCTTGACCATAGTATAAACTTAATTCCTGGTAGTTCTCCTCCCCATAAAGCACCTTATAGGTATGGACCTTTACATAAAAAAGAAATAGCTAATCAAGTTAAGGATCTACTCCATAAAGGACTTATAAGGCCTAGTTCTTCTCCCTTTGGAGCACTTGTTCTCTTAGTGGAGAAGAAGAAAAAGACTTATAGGATGTGCATTGACTATACAGAGCTCAATAAGATCACAATTAGAAACAGATACCCTATTCCTAGGATAGCTGATTTGCTAGATAGACTTTATGGAGCATGTATCTTTAGCAAAATTGATATGAAATCTTTGTATCATTAGATACAAATGACACAAAATGACATTTATAAGACTTCCTTTAGAACTCAAATTGGTCACTTTGAATTCATAGTAATGCCTTTTGAACTCACCAATGCACCTTCTACATTTGCACGTATGATGAATAACATTTTCCCTAATTACCAAACATTTGTTCTTGTTTTTGTTGATGGTATACTTGTATATATTGAGAATGAAAATGACCATGAAAAGCATTTAGCACGAGTCTTTAATTTGTTATGCAAAAACAAACTTTATGCCAATCCTGAAAAGAGTTCTTTTTTCAAAAAGAATTAGAGTATTTAGGACATCTAGTCAAGGCATTCATGTAGATCCAAAGAAAATTAAAGTGATTGAAGAATGGCCTATACCTCAATCTGTGAATGATTTATGATCTTTTCTAGGGTTAGCTAGTTTTTATAGAAATTTTGTAAAAGGTTTTTCTTATTTAGCACTTCCACTCACATGCATTTTCTCAGGCACCTGTTTTGCAATTACTAGATTTTGCATTTAGCACTCAAACATTCATTTTCTCAGGCACATGTTTTGCAATTACTAGATTTTGCACAACCTTTCCATGTAGTTACAGATGTAGTGGTTTAGGTATAGGTGCTCTATTAATGCAAAATGATCATCCCCTTGCATTTGAAAGTATAAAACTTAAACCTTATGAAAAGAATTATAGTACATATGATAAGGACCTCTTAGCTGTTGTGCATGATTTAAAGATTTGGAAACATTACCTTATGGGCTATGAAGTTCTAATCACAACAAACCAACAAGCTATTAAACAATTATTTAATCAACCACTGATTTCCGCAAGACACATAAATGGGCTTCATTCATACAAAATTTTTAGCCATATAATTCAATATCAATCTGACAAATCTAATGTTGTAGTCGATGCCCTTTGTCGCTTCCCATCCCCACAAACAAATATTGTTTCAAACAATAATATTCTTGCTATTCATATTCATTCATTTCATGGCATGATTCCTACTTATGTATCTTATTTGTATTTTTCACAAACATGGACCACTTTCAATAATTCTACACTATCAAATGAGGATCACTACACTTTTTGTAATGGATTCTTATACTTCCAACACAAGTTCTACATCAAACACGTTTTTAAAGAAATTGTTATGAAAGAGATGCATGAACCATTGTATATGCATCCTAGGGGCATACAATGAAGTATTTCGATGGCGATGCACCACAGTGCACTCTCCTTCTCAAGAGCTCCACGACGATATGCTCGGAGTAGAAAACCGAGCTCCTAAGGCCGCACGCAGTACTCCGCACAAAGGCTGCAGAATACACAGATAACACAGGACACAGGGAGCATGAAGACGGACTTCTTAGGTCTTACAAATGTGGTCGAACTTACAGTCCGTGACTGACTAGGCCACTATATAATTTATTAAAGAACACATACAAAGAAGTGTCCAGTGGCCATTTGGCCTTTCACATGGACATTAACGGTAACAATCTCCCACTAAAGGCCAACATGGCCAAAGTAACTATGGGAGAAAAAATAAAGAATGATAAAGAATACCTGAGTGTAAGTATACAAACTATACCTCCCACCTGATGGGCATGTTACACAGTATACAAGTGACTGTGTAAGATCAAGAATCAAGTAACCCCCATCAAGTGACAACAATGTCGAAAGTTATCTTGTGGTAGAGCTTTAGTCAAAGCATCTGAAACATTATCTCGAGTGTGAACCTTCTCAAGAATAATGCGCTCAGTGGCTAAGCAATCTCTAATGAAGTGATACCTCACCTCAATGTGCTTGGTCTTTGCATGATAGACCGGATTTTTAGCCAAAGCAATGGCACTTTGACTATCACTGAGCAAGCGAGGTACATGCTGAGGTAAACCCATATCACAAGCAAGATGAGAAAGCCACAATGCTTCCTTACATGCCTCACTTGCCGCAACATACTCTGCTTTTGTGGTGGAAACAGTTGTACATTCTTGAAGACGAGATCTCCAAGAGATAGCACCTCCAGCAAAATGAAAAATGTACCCTGATGTAGACTTACAATTGTCTACACAACCAGCATAGTCAGAATCTGTGTAACCAATAATGGATGCTTTCCCTCTACCTAAGCATAGACACTTGTCCTTAGTGCCACTCAGATATCTCAAAATCATCTTGATCGCTTCCCAAGGTTTCTTGCCAGGATTAGACATATATCTGCTCACAACTCCCAGTGCAAATGCAATGTCTGGTCTCGTAGCTACCATAACGTACATGAGACTACCAACAACAGACTGATAGGGGATTTTGGTCATGAATTCCTTTTCCTCATCTGATTTGGGGCAATCATCCTTGCTCAATTTCACATATGTGGGTAAAGGTGTACTCAATGCCTTTCCACCCTGCATATTGAACCTGTGAAGTACTTTGGACATATTCTCACTTTGAGACAAGTATATGCATCTTTTACTCCTATCATGAGTAATGTGCATGCCAAGAAAATGTTTGGCGTGCTTTATACTTTGGAGAAGCACTATCTGATGTGAATTTCAGCTTATATACCCATTTACATGGTAAAGCTTTCCTGCCATTTGGCAAAGGTACTAAATCCCAAGTACCATTCTTGTGAATAGAATCCAACTCACTCTTCATGGCATGCTCCCACTTAACATGATCCTCTATCTGCATAGCCTCTTTGTAGCAAGAAGGCTCACCAACATCTATTAGCATAACAAAATCTAAACCTAGAACATATCTATCAGGTGGATGTGAGACACGTGCAGAATGTCTCAATGGTTGCTAAACAGGAACATGTGCAGACTGATCTGAATGGACATTCTCTTGAACATCCCTATGCACAGTAGTTTTATGCATGCTAACCGGAGGACTAGTATCCTCAAACACCACTCTTCTCACTTCAACCTCCTTAATGGGCTATTTATGCATCTTAGACTCATTGAAAATGACGTCACTACTTCTGATCACTGTCCGTGTTTTAGGATCCCATAAGCGATATCCAAATTGTCCTTCTCGACCATATCCAAGAAAAATGCATTTCTTTGACTTATGGTCCAACTTTTGTCTAAGATTCTTGGGTATATGAACATATGCTTCACACCCAGAAACTCGAAGATGATCATAATATGGTGGCTTCCCTGTCCACAGTACTAGGTGAAAGGTTAATCACATGAATTGCAGTCAATACTGCTTCTGTCCAAAAGCCTTGTGAGAGGTTTGCATGATGCAACATAGAGACTACTCTATCTTGAATAGTTCTATTCATCCTCTCAGCTACAACATTCTGTATTGGGGTATAAGGAGCTGTAAACTCTCTACGAATCCCTCTAGATTGATAGAAAAGGCTGAATTCATGTGAGGTATACTCACCCTCATTATCTGAACGTAAAGCCTTAAGCTTAGTTCCTTTTTGAGTCTCAACTAAAGCAAGCCATTTTCTGAAAGTAGGGAATACCTCATCCTTCGATTTGATAGGATATACCCAGACTTTTCTAGTAGCATCATCTATGAAAGTGACAAAGTAAAGAGAACCACGTAAGGACCTAGTGGGCATAGGACCACAGACATCTGTATGGACCAGATCTAAAGGCTGAATTGAAGAGTCAATGTGCGTTCTATGCACATTTTTGGTTTGCTTTCCATATTGACAATGCTCACAAAATGAAAAATCAGAGAAAGATAACACAGGTAAGTAGCCAGAACGAGAAAGATTTTCCATTCCACTACGAGATATATGGCCCAAATGACCATGCCAAATACAAGCCATAGGCTATTCAGTAACAGCTAACGAGTGTTCTTTCTGTGATACAAATAAAGGATAAAGTGAGCCAACTTTGCTTCCTTTTGCAATAACCATATTGCCCTTTGATATACGAAAGGACTGAGCATAGAAGACTACCGTGTAACCAAGGTCATCAAGTTGACCAATTGACATCAAACTGCGTGATAACTGAGGTACATGGTGTACATTATGCATAGTAAATTTTGAACCATCAATGAATTGCACAACCACATCTCCAATCCCCACAACATCACACTGGTAAGAGTCACCAAGTCTCACGGTACCAAGAGACTTTGCTACATAATTAGAGAACCATTCTCTATGTGGTGTCACATGGAAAGAAGCACCAGAATCTAGCAGCTAGGTGTGGGAAAGAGAATCAGCCATAAGTGCCTCAGATGGCATAGTACTATCAAGTGTCAACACATCAGCATCATCAGAAATAGCATTAATTTCTTCAATCTTCACAGTCGAAGTAGATGGTGCAAGTAACTATTTAACATGCCCATCAACATTCTGTCCTTTACCTTTAGCATTCTTTAATTCATAACAGTCTTTCTTCATGTGTCCTTTCTTATCACAATAATGGCATTCGATATCCCTCTTCCTTGATTTACTTCTACTCTTATTCCATTGACCATTCTTTTCCTTGTTCTTGCTCCTGCCATGTTGCTGATCCTTTCCTTGGTAAGAATCACGAACATTATATGCATCTCCACTCTGAGTGCCAACCATAGATTCTCTACGAATCTCCTCACTCAAGAGTGCTCCACATGTCATCATAGACGAGTTTACCACCAGGTGCATTTTTGCTAATAGCTGTGCAAAACGTATCCCATGATGATGACGGGGTGCATAACAACAATAATGCTTTCATTTCATTATCCATATCCATTTTCTGAGCCTATAACTAGGAGAATATAGCATCAAACTCATTTAGATGAGCAGCAACACTATCTGTGTCCATACGAAGGTCATATAATTTTCTCATCAAATACACTTTATTTGATGTCGTCTCTTTTTCATGTGTATTGCATAGCTTCTTCCAAAGCTCCTCTGCACTTTCACAGTCTAATACTGTAAATTAAACATTATCTGCCAGGTGCAACGAATGTTAGACCTGGCCATTTCATCTAACTCATCCCAATCATCTTCATCCATGTCAGCAGGCTTCTTTGAAATCCCATTTACTGGCTTCCATTGCCTCCTTTGAATCAACACATCTTTAATTTGATTCTTCCATAGAGCAAAGTTTGTGCCATCAAATTTTTGGATCTCAAAATGGTCTTTGCCCTGCAAGTTATAGCTCCTCCTCGGAACACTAGCACTAGACCCTGATCCACCGGATGTGCCTGAGACCTCTGATGCCATGATGGTAGAGAACTGAATAGAATGATAATGGAGCTAGAAGAGTCCAAACACCAACAAATAAGTGTATCAAGAAGTAAATTGACCACTGTATAGTTGACTAAACTAGAAATCTAGAAAAATTTTGCCAGAGTATCCTCTGCAAAAATTAGCATATGACCAGTGTCAAAGTATCATAAAACTGCAAGTACTGACATGTCTACCTGCATAGTGAATCAGTGACTCCATTGTATATAATCAGTTACCCAATAGAAGCCAACTAGGCTTATCGAGCACCTATGAACAACTATCATACATCTCCTATGGTGAGGCTGGGTAAGTCTTCCACCTGCATCATTGAAGAGACCCCGACATCTGGGTGTCTCCCAGTTAAGAAAAACCTCACCACGGCCCTCTTTATCAAACGTAAAAGTCTTTATGCAAAGAACGTAACTGCTATCTCAATGACCACATGGACGTACATAAGCGGTATCCACAGAAGCATACATGGTGTGTATGTGCTCAATATATGTAGTAAAATGACACTAAAAGGCTGAATACACAACCCAAAAACTAGCCAATAACACCTGCAAGTGTTTGTCAACTCTGATGTTTTTAGGCTTAAAAAACTTAAATTTGCAGCAGCTGCTTCCACCAAAACTGAAAACCTCTCGAGAAACCTGTAGTTTTACAAATGCAGCTGAAAATATAGCCCCAAAGGTTGATATTTATTGTCTAAGAAGTACAAAGAACACTCTTCTTGATGTTCTTGGACTTGTGTGAAGAGAAGTATGTGTGAAAGTACTCCAAAATGGCTCCAAAAGACACCCCAAAAATGCTTCAGAAATAGGCTTTGAAAGTAAAGAATGAAGCTTTGAGGGACCAAAACTTGTTCAAGGTAATGTCAACCTTAGTCTTTCCCCTTCTTCAGACACCACAAGAGTGTAGCTTAGTGGCAAGAGATTGCCACGGTTAAGCGAGCTCTGGGGGGAACAGTACTGGGATGGGTGGCCTCCCAGGAAGTACCGGGAACCTCTATATTCCTTGATCATTGAGGTCCTCTCTCGCGCGCAGCCAACAGCGCCAACGGTGACTTCGGTGACTCAGATGACAAGGTATGCTGTTGGAAGCAGTCAGAGGCACAGACGCCACGGAAGCATGTGAAGACGAAGCAGGGAGCCAGGCGGATCAATTTAAAAAAAAAAAACAAATATATTTCTTATTAATTCTCCAAACATTCAACAGTGATTGTTATCACTAATTGTAACATATGTATCATAAGAAAACCCCATTTTGTAATCCATAGCTCCATTTTGTGCAAGCCGAGGAGTCCTCGAGCTTGAGGAGCTTAGGTAGAATACTCGTACCAAATTTCGTTATTTTTAGACATCGTTTACCCTTCCAAATAGCCTCTAGGACCTAATTTTTAACTAGGCCGGTCACTAGATGTGAAACCGGTCAAAACTAGTCTAGAAACTATAAAAAGAGCTAGAGAGCTCATTTTTGAGGTTGGTTCATTTTGGTTAGTGTGAGCATAGAGCTAGTTTGAGCTTGTAAGAGTATTCTTGAGTAATAGAGCTAATTTCCCACCTTCCATTGTGTCTTGCTTGTCTCTTCATTGTGTGTGTGTATGTGTGTGTGCATCTTTGTGCTTCTCACCTTCACTCTCACATCATCTCACGTTCACGATCTTCATATCACTCCTACCTCTCCCACGGATTGACAATTAAGGAGGTGAAGCTTCTTAACGTGGTACTTACCATTGTGCTAGAGCAACACCAAATTTGGCGCCGTTGCCGGGGAACGAGTCTAGGACGAATGTGTGATGGTAAGAGTATAGCAAGAAGTGGCGTTGGAAGGTAAAAAATTTCAGTTTTTGTTGTTGTTTTTACTTAGTTCTTAGTGTTTTTCACCTTCCCCATACTCCATCTTCATCATTGCATCATCATCTCCATCTCCAAAAAAATCAGAAAATTCACCATATCCACCCATTCACCTCATTTCCCCTCATTTGTGCATGCGAGAGAGCGAGAGAGAGTTTTTGCGATTGTATGTGCTTGTGTTTTCTTGAGTTTTCTTGCAGGTACAGAGCTTCAGAGCATCAGGAAAGCTTCCAAAAGGTAAAAAATGTACTTTCTGTCAGAGATTTCCGAGTATGGCGGACCATCGCGATGGTCTGCAATTTTCGGTTTTTGAGGTAGGCGACCACACCACTAGACAGGCGATCCTTGCGCATACACGGAACCATTTTTGCATTTCAAAAATTCGTTGTTTGGTGGACCATCGCGATTGGCTCGGACCATCGCGATTGTGTCGCACCATCGCGATTGGCTCACGCCATCGCGACGGCTCGGCCGGACCATCGCGACGGTTCGCTTTTTCGGACCATCGCGACGGTTCACTTGAGCCATCGCGACGGTCCACTCGGACCATCGCGACTGTCCAGTTGACCCCGCACCATCGCGATTGGCCCACGCCATCGCCACGACAGTGCCACGTGTCACGATAGACCATCGCGACGGTTCATTTTTTGGACCATCGCGACAGCCCAAAATCGGACCATCGCGATTGGCTCAAGCCATCGCATCGCGGACCATCGCGACGGTTCACTTCGGACCATCGCGATTGTCCACCGTTGACCGTTGACCGCGCCATCGCGATTGTCCGCCCGATCACGCCATCGCGACGGTTCATTTTTTGGACCATCGCGACGGTTCGACCTCACGCCATCGCGATCGTTCACTTCGAGCCATCGCGACGGTTCGCCTTTTCGCGCCATCGCGATTGTCCAAATCCCGCGCCATCGCGACGGTTCGCTCGGACCATCGCGACGGTCCCAGACCATCGCGATTGCCCACCCCCATTGCAAATTTTGGACTTCAATTTTTGACCAATTTTGAGGGTATTTTTGGAAAATTTTTGGACCATTAGACTCATAGGAGACCCCTTAGCTCATTTTTGAGGGAAAACTTGATTGTCAGTTTTTACCCCCCAGGGCCTGAACGCTCATAACTTTTTCATCCGAAGTCCGTTTTTTGAGCTTAATAGCTCGTTAGAAAGCTCGCGACGAGTACTACGTGACCTCAGCTGTTTTTTTCATAAAGGATACGTCTATTTTTGGATAAGCTATTTTGAGGTTCACCTAGTTTGGGACTAGGAAGTCCGGGGGCAAGTATTAAAAAGTTGGGCAAAAAGGGAAGGGACTTAAAAGGTGTATATACTCAAGTGTTTAATCATCTTGTGAATTGGTCTAACATTGGAATTTTCCAGGTCTAGCAAGGGCAATCAAAGGCAAGCAAGTAAGGCAGTGAAGACAGTAAAGCTTGGGAAGCGCGGCTTCTTGGGCAACAGGGCATCAGAGCAACCAGAAAAGCCGACTCGAGGTTGGAAGATTACTCAACCCCCTCAGTCAATTCTTAGCTTAGGCTAAACGGTAGTTGTGGATTAACGACGATAGGAACGCCTCAAGTTCAAGATACCTAATTCTATCAAGTTTAAGATTTAAAGTAAAGGTGTGTGTGACGAAAACCTAAAGGAAAGAACATAAGTCTGACGGAACGAGAACTCAAAACTATAACGAAAGTCGAATTCCTGACGCATATATTAAGACAAGAATCCAAAGAAAAATTAAAAAGAACCAAGAATTAATCACAAAGAACCATTGACGATCTAAGGGTGTAATTGAGCGTGCAAGGAAGGAAATTAATGAACCTTAGATCAGGCAAACATATAGGTAAGTCGGACAGAGGAAGCCTTAGATCATTAGAGGCTAGTGTAAGAACCACTGCACGATCTTGGGCTCAGCAATTGAATAGCAATTACCCCTACGAGAGCTCAGAGACTAGCGAATCAGAAATGACATTTAGCACAGACAGACCAGAAGGAGGGTCTCATGTAGCATACCTAGAAAAACCCGAAGGACCCTATAGAACGCAGTTAGAGTTTCTCCGAACCAACCGATTAGGTGCTCGCATCTATGAGGATGGTTTGCAAAGGCAGGTGGTGCAACTGCACAACCCTGATCAACCCATTGGATTGGAAAGACCAGTGGTGAAATTTGAGAGAGACTCTTACATAGACAAAGAAGGAACCATGTACGTTCTAAGTACGCAACCAAACGATACTAATGAGTTTGGCACAATTCAATTAGAAAGAGGAGCGAAATTTCAAGGAAAAGAGCCGTTAGAAGAACCTAGGACACCGAGAGGGAAATCCGTATTAACGAGAGTACTCATCCCAGAGTGGATCCCTCAAGACAACAGGAGCACCGAGTTGTTCGTAAATAAAGAAACAGACGAAGCCTTTTGGAGGTACAGAAAGGAACACCCTGGTGAGATAGGCATCATTACAATTTATGAATTCAAGGACCCAGATACACCTGGAAAGGTTGTATACCTGGATCAGACTTCAGAAAGAGTCTTTGTGGTGCCTGAGCGCGCTAAAAACACCTACACATGGAGAGGTGAATTGATATTACCTCCATCCAGAACGAACATGAATGCAAATCAACAAGGGGCAGGAACTTCCTCAGCCCATGGAAATCAAAGAGAAGGAAATCACGAGAGACCAGAAGTAAGCTTCAATCACCCCATAGGGAGAGATAGAACAACCACGAACACTAATAGGACGGATAGACAAAGAGAACATGGAATACCAGGTGGTAGAGATGATTTTCCTCTACCTAGACCACGTGAACACACAAGAGTATTGAGACCCACACAGTTGGTAAAATCAATGAAAAATTATTTTGATGGGACAGGAGATCCCTATGACCATGTTGCAGAATTCAAGCAAGTACTAAGAGCAGAACAAGTCGAGGACATGTTCACGCAATACAATGCATTTGGACTAACGTTAAAGAATACCGCTTTAACTTGGTTCCAACCACTGCAACAAAGGCAATTTAGAGACATCCATCATTTTTTAGAGTCATTCATCACTGAATTCTCTAAAAGTGGGATTAGACACGACACGTCTTCATTGATTCATAGTTTTAAGCAAACCCCTCAGGAAACAGTAAGACTGGCAAGTCGTAGATTCAGACAATATGTTGAGCGATGTCCAATGCAAGAGCTACCCTCACAAGCCAAACAAGTATCTCTATTCCTAGATGGCTTGTTGAGCGCTAAACTACGCTCCTATGTGTACCTAAAAGAACCCAGAACGCTAGAAGAGTGTATAAGAATATGTATAGACATTGAGGACAACTTAGGAGATGAATTAGAACTCTCAAAGGTCTATAAAGACTCAGATTGTTCTTCTCTAGCATCCACAAAATTGTCGAATTCAATAGAGGATCTAGCAGAAAGTGGCCCAAAAACTAGGAGTTTCTAGTAAACAGGTGCCCAAGCTACCACCTAACGTACGTTGTTACACTTGTGGTGGAAATCATTTGGCAAACGTGTGTCCCAATGCACCTCAACCTCATGTCAACTCTAGTGGCCAATATTGCACAATTGAGAGAAGATACACGAATCATACGGCTCAGGACTGCCCATACAATAAACAAACCGTGAGACAGAACTACCCGCAAACATACCAGCAGCCAGGTAGGTATCAAGGCCAATACAATGCTCAGCCTTATTACTATAGGCCTCCTCAGAACTACCCATACCAGGCTCAACAGAGACCTCAACCCGTCTTAGATCAGCAGCCACCCCCACCAGCGAATGTCATCTCAGTCAAATACGCTGCTGCAGAAGAGAACCTAAGTAGGGCCTTAGTGCCTTCTTCACCCCTGATCACCGAAAGTGACCCGAACTCAAACAGTTTTGACTCTACTCATGTAACTAGTCCACCCGCTTATTACACGGAGTCACCAGAACATGTGGAGACATATCATTATGATAGTCCACCAATGGAACCTAGTTGGGAGCCCGATTATACTAATGTGATGTACGCAAACCCAAACCCACGGCCCCAAGTGAGACAACAGAGACCACAGGGCCCTAGAGGACCATGCTTTAGGTGCCAAGGAGATCACTTCATAAAGGATTGTCCACATCCCCCAATAGCAAGGCAATCACAATACTATAGCATACAAGGCTTTTGTGCCGACTGTGGCAAAGAGCACATAATCAAAGATTGTCCTAAGAACCCAGTTAACTCTTCGATTGTGACACCGATCAACGTGATAGGTATTGTAAACAACGCAGATGGATCCAACCCTACATACGTGCCTATCCAAGCTATAACCAGAGCCCAGGCGCTCTTACAAAACCAGCAGCTTAATCAAGAGAAAATAGCCGAAACTAGTGAAGTTGCAGAATCGAGTAGTAAAAAGACGAAATCTTGGAAAGATTCCAGAGAAAGAATAAAGAGAAAATGGAGTAAAAAGATAAGTGAGTTGGAAGGAAGTCTAAGAGAATCTAGAGCCAAAATACAAGAATTGGCTTCACAAGAATTAAACCAAGAAATCCCAGCTCAGAAATCGGGATCAGTCTTAGCGGAACCCATACCGGAAGATCTAGACATGATGTTTCGTGCATATCAGGCTAGAATAAAAGAGGGACCTCAAGTCACGGAAATGAGTAAAAACTACCCTCGAGCTGATCTAGAAATTGAGAGAACTAAACTTTGCATGAAGATGGTAGAGTTAGCACAAGCCTTGTTCGAAGCCTCTAGATATCTTAATTGGAATAACATGGCAAAACCGAAACTACACTTTCAAGGACTAATGGAGAGGCTAGAACACTTGATAGAAAGCAAAGAGAAAAAGGATCAGTCTAGGAACCCCATTGTCACAAAGACACAGGAAAGGAATGCACCATCCCTGTCTCAAGTACCCAATACAGAAAGTCAAGATAACCTGTCTTCCATACATAGGTATTCACATGAATTTTTAAGAGAAATCCAAGAAGAGAAATGGAGAAAAGAACAAGGAACTCATCCTCCTATTCAAGAAATAGACGATTTGCAGGAACAATTTCCCCAAGATATCCCCTCGATTTACGATGATGTAGAGGTGGAACGACTGAGTGAACCCACAGGATTTGAATCTAATTCTCTACAAGAATTACCTCAGTTCACAGGGCCTTGGGAAGCAAAGTCTATTAGTATGAGAGCACCCACGATAATAGTGAGGAATGAAGAATCAGTGATCCCTAGAAATACGGAAGTGATCAAGAATACCAAAGTACAGTGTAATCTCACTCTGGAGGAATTGTTAAAGGTAAAACCAGAATTGTGGAAGCATGTAGCAAATCAATTCCCTGAGCTTGCTACCACACCCTCTCAAATAGGATCACATAAGAAGGTACCAGAGATACCCGTGGAAAAGATTGGAGACGTAAGCGAAGGAGAGGAAGGTAACACATATCTTCCAATAACCCATCAAGGCTACACCACGAAAGCCATCTTAGATTCAGGAGCCGGAGTAGCCATCGCTACCACCGCTTTATGGAAACGTTGGGGTAAGCCAGCCCTCAGACCCACCAGGATGAAGCTACAAATGGCTGATGGACACATAGAAAAACCATTAGGCTTACTAGAAGGCATATCCCTCACCACTTGTGGTGTAGAATTTGAGCATACTTTCGCCATTTGTGACTTTGCTAAAAATCATGCGTATGAGATGATATTGGGACGACCATTCATGCGTCAGTTGCAAATTGTACAAGATTGGGGAACTAATTCTTTGTACTTGCAACATTTAGGAGTGACTACCAAAGTCAATCTTAAAGACTATTCACATAGAGATGTACCCCCAATACAATGGAATACCATCCATAAGACACCAGTAGAGACGGAATCCGTGCACTCATTAGAATCAGATCCTTCTTGGTTGCATGAGGATACCCATTTATGGATGTGTAAAGTAGCCAAACAAGAGGAAGAGCGGTTAGAAGCCAGGACCTTAGGTGCGGAACAACATCCACGAACCCTTCAAGATCCAGCCTATGCACCTGTAGTATTCCCAGACGAGGAGTTTGAACCCCATGGTTGGGCAGAGATTCTAGCAACCATGGATGTAGCCATCAATGAAGAACAATGGACACCCCACTGTGACGAGGATGGCTATGACATTTCAGTTTTTACGATAGAGCCAATCATGGGCGATGCAATTTTAGAAGAGTGTGAACCAGACACTGATGCATTCGAGGATGCGAGCGATTTTGATTTAGAATCAATTATCATGGACTCACCCTTTGCATCAGAGGAAGAATATTTCTATGAAATAGAGACTCACACTCAGAGACACGAGGACATAACGAACGAGGTAAGGTTAGCCACAGAAGTGACTACTAAGAGTGAAGGCAAGAAGAGAAAGAAGAAAGAAACCATGTCGGAAAAAGAAGAATCTTTATTTGAAGTACCCAAGAACTTCAAGAAATATGAAATTGAAGATAGAAGAATCATGGTACGAATGCCTAATAGAAAAGAGAATGATGGACAAGCATATGATAACCGAGAGAAAACCAAAAAAGTAATAGTTGCCATAGAAGGAGAAGAAGAAAAATGCACATATATAGGGCATGATTTGACGACTGAAGAAGAAGAAGAGTTAGTTGCCCTATTGCGCGAATATAGAGATGTTTTTGCTTGGAGTTACAAAGATTTGAAAGGAGTAGATCCAGATATATGTTCTCATAGAATCCCTATGACTCCAGATGCAAAACCGACAAAACAGAAACCGTACACGTATAATGATAACTACGCTGCGAAGATTAAAGAGGAGATAGATCGCTTGATAGAAGCAGGATTCATTTACGAAATTGAGCATACCGAATGGGTATCCCCCATTGTGGTTGTGCCCAAGAAGAATGGAAAATTGCGTGTGTGTATTAACCTTAAAAAAGTTAATGCCGCCACGATTAGAGATAGTTATCCTCTTCCTATCACGGAACACCTATTGGAAAGAGTTGCGGGCAAGGAAGTTTACAGCTTTCTTGATGGATTCTCAGGCTATAATCAAGTAGCCATTGCTCCAGAAGACCAACACAAGACGGCTTTTGCCACAGAATGGGGCATATTTGCATTTCGTGTGATGCCATTTGGCTTAACAAATGCACCCGCCACTTTCCAGCGACTCATGTGTCATGTTTTTAAGGAATTTTTACGCAAAACCTTGGAAGTTTATGTCGATGACCTATGTGCGCATTCAAATGTAAGACAGACACATATCCCCGAGTTGAGACAAATATTTGACAAATGTCGAGAATATCAGGTTTGTTTGAACCCAGAAAAGTGCGTTTTCATGGTCAGACAAGGCAAAATTCTAGGACACATTGTGTCAAAAAATGGAATCTCTACGGATGAAGAAAAGGTGAAGGTAATTGCAGAATTACCTAGACCAACTAATGTGAAAGAGGTACAGGCATTTATGGGCCATTGCGGTTATTATAGGAGATTCATACACTTGTATGCAATCATAGCCAAGCCTTTGTACTCTCTTTTGACCAATTTTGAGTGGACAGATGAATGTGAAAATTCATTCAATGAACTTAAACGACGCTTGTGCTCAGCACCTATATTGACCACCCCAGATTGGAGTAAGCCATTCCATGTACATGTGGATGCATCCAATTACGCCATAGGATGTGTGTTAGCACAACCCACGAATGAAGGTAACATAGATCTCCCCATAGCTTACGCTAGCAGACAATTGAACGCAGCAGAAAGAAATTACACCACGACGGAACGAGAAGGATTAGGGATGATCTACGCTGTAAAGAAGTTTAGGCACTACTTGTTGGCCAACAAATTCAAGTTCTTTACAGATCATCAAGCCCTATTATATTTAGTCAACAAACCATGTAACACCGGACGACTGATACGTTGGTTTCTATTACTCATGGAGTATGATTTTGAAGTGGTAGTTAGGAAAGGAAAGACGCATCTTAGAGCTGATCACCTCTCAAGATTAACCTCAGGAGAAACTCCTCAAGGAGTAGCGGATGATCTACCAGATGCATACTTGTTTAACCTCGAGATAGCACCGGAATGGGCTAAGCCGTTAGTCCCTATTCTGACATACGGACCCAAGAGTCCTAGGATAAAGATCAAAGAAGGAGAGATTACCAAATCTCAGAGGTACCAAATAATGGCAGGAAGCATATATAAACAAGATAATCAAAAGATTCTTGCTTGTTGTGTAGATGAATCAGAACATGCGAATTGGTTGCAATTAGCACACATAGGTGCACTAAAGCAACATCATTCAAAACATCGAACACTACAGACTCTGCATAAATTAGGAGTATATTGGCCTACGATGGAAGCAGATGTCTACAAGTTGTGTAAAGAATGTCAGGTGTGTTGTGAAAAACCACCAGTAGAGCATGCTACACTCTATCACGTGTCTCTCACACCAGACTGGAGTGAACCTTTAGTGACATACTTGAGGACGAACACATTCCCTCAAGGAATGACCTTAGCTCGACAACGTAGTCTAGAGCAGGAAGCTCAAGACTACTCACTTATTGGCGATAATCTATACAAAAGAGGACGAGATGGATATTTGAGACAGTGTGTTCATGAAAGCGATTATCTGAGCATACTAGAGACTGCACACCAAGGTGTTGCAGGAGGTCATTTTGGACCAGATAGGATAATTGTGTTGACCTAAGCTTCAACTTAGGGACTTGCGGAGAAAGAGACTGTACCTCAATCCCCTCACAAGTGCATATAGTGGGGATACACGCTTTTAATTTATCAATCCGAAGAGTATACTAACCTAGCCGAGTGTATGAAGACATGCAAATGCGTAATGGTTAATGCAAAAGTATTACTCAAAAGTGAAAATGAGGAAATCACTTATCCTAACAAGCTTCAACTGTAGGTCAAGACGAAACGATACTTGGTGCAGCAGCCGTCAGTATTTTGGACTTTTCTCCTAGCTCCGAGCTCCAAACATAGCGAATAGCATATGCGTTTCGAAGCTCTCGAGAAGACGCATCCAATAGCAGTGGTTTCACTTAATTCTGACACTCCTACTTCAAGTTATGACAGAAATACTGAGTCGCGGGAATACTTTCCTACACTTCAGCACCTCCTACACCTCGTACACACCTCTCCTACAGCAAAGAAACACTCTCAAGGATAGATCACACTCACAAGCACTCTTTCCAAGCAATACACATGCATACAAACTCACGAAGAAGAAGATAAAGAGGGAAGAAGACACAAATTCGAATTTCTGTGCTCTCTATTCTCACAATGGCAAAAAGTCTCTTACAAAGAGTCACATTTGACTTATATACTAGTGCCCTAAAAATGGTCCTTTCACACAAGTGACCGGCACTTTATTCACTAAGAGCTAATTTCCTACTATTTTACATGGGTAAGCTTCTATTCTTCTGTGGGAATGCATCTAGAGGACTCCTCTAGTGCCTTTACAAGGGAAATATATTACAAAAATGAATATGTTACAAAAATATCTGGTCCAAATCGGAAAAATTTTGGGGCCCGTCTTTTTCTCTGCTTTGTGCGCTCTTTGGCTCTGCAACACTCTCCCCCTCTTCGCCTCTGTCGTCCCTTGACAGTCTCGCTTCCTTTGACAGACTTTGCTTCGCGCACGCGCCCTGTGGTCAGTATTGTCTGCAGTTAAACGGACATGCAGATTCGATGGCCTTCTTGATTCAAGCTCTACTACTCGAGAGCCTGATGTAATTGTCTTGCCTGTTGACTTGGGTTGCCACGCACGCCACCAGTGACTAGGAATGTGCTATTCTTAGTCACCCTCTTCAACTTTTCAGCCTCTACCCCTTTCTAACTTTTGGCCCTACTTTGATGTTTGAAAAATCCACTCCTCTGGACCCCGGGGTTTAGCTTTGTAGCCTGGTGCGTGCCCCTGCGGGGCTCTGTGCAGAGATGTATCTTTACATTTGTCTGATCTTCAAATTTGCCTTTTAGTGAAGCTGTTTCTTTCGTTGCTTTCTCTTTTTCCTCTTTTTGGGGCCCGTCTTTTTCTCTGCTTTGTGCGCTCTTTGGCTCTGCAACACTCTCCCCCTCTTCGCCTCTGTCGTCCCTTGACAGTCTCGCTTCCTTTGACAGACTTTGCTTCGCGCACGCGCCCTGTGGTCAGTATTGTCTGCAGTTAAACGGACATGCAGATTCGATGGCCTTCTTGATTCAAGCTCTACTACTCGAGAGCCTGATGTAATTGTCTTGCCTGTTGACTTGGGTTGCCACGCACGCCACCAGTGACTAGGAATGTGCTATTCTTAGTCACCCTCTTCAACTTTTCAGCCTCTACCCCTTTCTAACTTTTGGCCCTACTCTGATGTTTGAAAAATCCACTCCTCTGGACCCCGGGGTTTAGCTTTGTAGCCTGGTGCGTGCCCCTGCGGGGCTCTGTGCAGAGATGTATCTTTACATTTGTCTGATCTTCAAATTTGCCTTTTAGTGAAGCTGTTTCTTTCGTTGCTTTCTCTTTTTCCTCTTTTTACTCGTCTCGCCCTCAACACTGCCCCCCTCCTGAACTCTGTCGTCCCTGACAGGCTTTGATAAGCGTCGGGCATATGTTCTGTATACTTGTTGCTCTGTATCATTTAGCAGATTGGCTTCACGTATCATGATCTGTTTCCATTGTTCAGCTTTGACTCCATCGTTCGGCGGTTGTCTATGATCTGCGAAGAAGCTTAATTCATATGCCACAAGTCTGGCATTCAGATTTGATGACATCTTCAAAAATACCTCTGAATCTATTTCAAAAAATCCTGTAAAAAATGCTTCCTCAAATATTTGCATGTATGGACTTGGCAAAAACATGAGTCTAGAATAATATGCCATTATTGTGGGGCGGCTCGGCATTACTGACAGATCAAAAATAAGTATATCTGTGCCTTGATTAATGCCGATGAAGTTCAGAAATGTATATGCCGCATGTTTGAAAACCTTCAGGACTGTAAGTAGCATACCAAGTATTTTATTTGTCATCTTAACTGCTAAATCTGGTACAGTCGCATAGTTTTGTAGCCAAAATTCTATGGTTTTGATCATATAGTCCTCGGTTGGCAAATAATTATGTGGCGGGCTAGGTAACATCGGATAGTTTAGCCACTGTTTATTAATAGTGCCGCTGCGTTGTAAAGCCAAAAATTCTGTGGTAACCCTTCTTCGTGGTATGGGACAAAACGAAGGGTTTACATGTAATAAATAAGGTGCGGCCTCCCAGTGCACTCGTAGTGTGGGATGTTTCTCCAAAAACTTTCTCCTCCACACTGGCTGTGCAGCTTCAAACTCTGCTTGAGTGTACGTGAATGTGTCATTCTTGAAATTAAGCTGCTGATCCGGACTTTTGTGTGTAACCTTCTTTATATATTGCCTTGTTTTCTCTTTCAACAGTCCATATGGAATGTTGAAAGGCTTTATGATCTTCTCCAAGTCTTTACCTTTGATTTGGGCTTCCTTCATGACCTTGATGACTTCATTCTCAAAACTTTCCGTCAATCGGGACACCACTAGTGCCCGTTCCTTCTGACTTATTTCTGCAGTGTATGGCATTGGATGATCATCATGCATATCCGCCATCTGCTCATGCATTGGAGAATGATAGATCGGTTGAGATAGAGGGCTTACCTCTACCTCGTCAGTAGGATGTTCTTTTTCTGGCACTACTGATGTCCCGATCGGTTCTTTACCTTTGTGCTGATTCTGTAGCTCTTCAATGCATTCTTCTTTTTCTTTTACCTTTTGCAGGGCTTCACCGAGTTTTTCTTTGGTGGCTAGGAGCTCCTTACCTATGTCGGCTACATGATCCATGTTTTCACTGTAGCTCTGTACCAGTTTGGCCTGTGCTGAATTCAGCTGCCTTTTGAGTTCATTTATTTCCTGATTGTGCTTAAGTTCTGCCTCTTCTCTTGCTGCGCGCTCTTGTTTTAGTAAAGCTTCATACTGTGCGAGTTGATCTCTTAAGTCATCTTCTTTACTTCCAGTTAATTCCAGTTGCTTTATTGGTTGGTCATATAACAACGATTTCATCAATTCTTTGTTTCTGTTCCGTAAAGTGTCATTCTCGTCCAGATATAATTTTAGTTGTGTTTCTAGTAGAGTGCTTCTGGTTTTCATTCTGTCTTTCTCTGCTACCGTAGCGTCATATAATTTCTGCATGTCTTCGAGCTGTTTTTGCAGTTGGTGATGCTGAGTGCTTAATGATTCATACTGCGTTTGTGATTCTAGCAACTCAGTGCTTTTGGTGGCTATTTCTTTTCGTACCTGAATCAGTTGTGCAGACAATTGTTCACTCATAACTTGAAACTGGTTCTTTTCTTTCATGGCTTTGTCATAATCTGCATCTATGTCCATCATTTGCTGTTGCGTATCCATAGCTGTCTGGATCATTTGCTTCACTACCGGCTTCAGTTGAGACACATCCACATTGAGCCAAGTTTTCGGTATTGACGGTTCTGCTCCGGTAGTCACGTCTTTGCCTTGAGCAATGTGTAAAGTGGTATCATGGGGCTGCCTGATTTGAAGCTGGATCCTTGGCTCAGCCCCCATGTTTTCATCCTGTCCTCGAGGTGTGTCATCAGGCACCTCTATTATTGTTTGTTCTTTTTGTGGGACCTCTCCCATTCCCGTACTCACTGGGGTTTGTTCTTCCTCTTTAATAGGTATTTTGACATGTGTGACCCCAGTAGTTGTGTCTTCCTTGATGCTGACTTTGGTAGTGTCATTCAATTGAATGACATGCTCCTGTTCCTGAGCATCATCCACCTTCTTTTCTTTTTCCTTCTGGCTGTCTGGTGTTACTTCCATTTGATTGACCTCTGGTCCTTCGTCTTCATAAGTTTCTGTCCTGATATCAGTATCTAGCGTATCTTTCTCAGGACTGGATTCCGTATTTGTACTTGAGTCATCAATGCCCAATTCTTGGTATCTTCCAGGTTGTTTTGGAGGTGTTTCTGTACTCTGTTTTTGCTGACTTTGACTCGCTTGTCTATACTGATGTCCTTGGACATTTAGATTCACCTGCCCTTGCATGTACTGGTGTGTTTGCTCGAGGGCAGCAGACAAGTCTCTTTTTGAAATCGGCATTTGAGCCGTCGTGACCTTAGGCAAGAGATGCGTTCTCTTGGACTGAGGTGTTGCTTGGGCTTCTTCTTCTCGCAAGCGTTTTGTACCTCTCATGGGCTTCTGTGTGCTGGTTCCGGCCTCTTCCACTACAACTGCTGCTTTCTTTTTCTTAGGGACAGAAGCGGATTTTGCATACCTTGCTAGCCCTTCTGCTGTCGGCATCTCTCGTAAGCAGTGTCTCATGTCTAGGGCTTCATATATCAATAAGGTCAAAGCTGAACCACCGTTCAGGAACTTCTTTTGCCCCCATTTCTTCTGAGCTTCAAACAATCGCTCTTGTACGTAACCTGTGAGATTCACTTTGTTTCCTATCTGTCTCATGGCATGGGAGAGTAACTGAACTACAATCTTCTGAGGTGCAGTGTATCTGTTCATGCCAGGAAAACAAAAATGTTGGTGTACCAGACGTACTGCATCTTCAATATCCACTCTGTTAATCTCCAGGAATGATCTTTTCTTGGGGTCGTGGCATTCCTCTTTGACATTGGTAATGCCTTCTTGATTCCATCCAAAGGTCTTATTGATCAATTCATGAGTGAATTGAATGGTCTTCCACTTGCCCACCTTGTCCAAAACCTTTGCTTCTGGAACCGAAATCTTTGTAGCAGCCGGCTGCATAGTATTCATTACTTGTGTACATCTTTGGAAGTCGGGTACACATATAGGTATCTTCAAAAATGCTTCAATGCCAGCTTGAGTCCATACTTCTTCGATATGTGGTAACCCTTGTATTATGGTCTTGAAATCCTGTGACATAATAGGGAAATAGTGGTCCCTGTCCATGATCTTGATAGTTGCCATGAATAGAAGTTCCGAGATAGGTTGGTCATCTCGAAACCAATGTCCTCTGACCTTGGTTATTGACCCCAATGGAAGAAGTAGTTCCTCTTCCTGCTGTGTAGCTTCTGAGTCAGAAGATGTCATCTGCACTCAATTATAGAGGATGTATTAGTATCCATATTTTTTTCAGAAATCCTCCTCCATATGTTGATTAATAATTTGATGAAGTTCCGAGTGCATTGTGTCGTCCCTTTCCCGTGGGTGTGAGAAAGGTAATACCTGAATTTTTCATGTATTTTATATATATATATATATATATATATATATATATATATATATATTTTTTTTTTTTTTGCTGAAAGAAAACATAAAAGTTAGTACATAGCCGAAGCGGTTAGTGAAATGTTATTGGAGTAATATTTTAAGTATGTACAAGTGCTCTCCTATTTCCAAAGGGAAAATGTGCGTGACTATCCGAAAATAGAAGAAGGACGTGCCGAATGCTTGGCCTTGTAATGTGGCCCTATCATGCATACTTTGGATCTTGGCAACTCCTCATGTGTGCAATTGGAAGTAGTTGCCTGCTGTATGCAGGTTGTCTTGTCTTTCGGCATCCATATTTGCTTCACTTGGGTGCGACGTACTGTATTCTCCACCTTCTTGATGAATGCTGTTCGTTTTCGGCTGTATGTCTTCTGATTCTGTTTTGGGAATCTCAAGTCGGTTTGTATTGCATTTGGAGATTCCTTCTTCCTCCAATATGTCCTTTCCCTCGTCTGATGTGTCTGTTGACCAATGTGATTATGATAGCTCTTCTGAGGATGTTCTTTGTTTGGGATGGTCGTCCTTTGGGTATGTGACTTTGGGATCCAAATTTTGGTTCGATCAGGTTGTGCAGTTATCAGCTTCTTTGGGACCCATATGCTCTTGAATCGTGGTTGCTGAAAGTGTCCGAAATTCTTTGTCTTCTTATACAAGTGCTCATGCTGCTGTCGAAGACGTTTCTGTTGCTGGAGATATGCCTTCTTTTGATCCTTTCTTATCCAAGCTAATGTAGAGTGTGGAATGGGGTACACTTTCACGGGTGTAGATTTCACTTCTTGCAGAGGAATATTTTTTCTTGGACTTTGTGGTTCTCTGTGCTTGATTTCATGTTCTTGTGCCCTCTTGTGACTCTCTAAACTCAAGGATGGAGTGCACACAGGACTCACAGTATTTTCACATGAAGTACTTGACGATGGGGTTCCTATATTGCTAGTGAACTTACAATCATGACTTTGTTCATTAGGATGAACTTCTGGCTCTATACTAGCAGCTTTGGGTGGTCGTTCGTCTAGCAAACTATATACTTCACGAGGTCCTATTCTGGCCGAGATGTATCCTAAAGCCAATTGAATAGTTACCTCATATTCGTAGATCCAATCTTGTCCTAACACCACATCTTCAAGCAAATCCTGGTCCTGACATACCAAGAGTCTCTGCTCCATTGTGTTGTTCCCCATATGTAAGGGTAGAGTGATCTCACCTATGCATTGAGTAACTTTTCCTCCTATTCCAATTAGCTGTGCCTTCGATGGCCGTAACTCCTCTTTAAGTCTCTGAGACAAAGAAAATCTAATGCAGCTTATTGCTGCTCCTGTGTCTATAAGAGCATCCACTAAGTGGTACTCTTTTCGTCCTGCCCCCAAATTCAAATAAGGTTGTCTTCTTTGTCGTCCTGAGTTCTCAGTGGCTCTAAAATTAGCCATGGGGATGAGTTCTTCTCCTACTCGATATCTCTCGTCTCTTTCTCTCATCCACTCTTTCCGTTTTCTGATACGTTCTAGGGCTTCTTGCCTCGCTTCTTCGCGTATGCGTTCTTCTTCCTTTTTTCTACTCTGAGCTCCTAAGAGTCGTGCTAACATTTGATCCGTTAGAGGCTCCATAAATCTTTTCACTCTGCAACCACTGATGTAGTTGGGAAGAATATCTCCGTCTAGTGTGGCGAGATTGACTGCACCACTAGTAGAGATTCGATTTATGATCATAGGTCCATATCCGCGTTTTTGTAGTTTCTTTGCATGTTGTTTGAGGGTGTATACTAAAACTAAATCACCTTCTTTCAGTCCCTTGTCTTTTATATGTGCATCATAATATGCCTTTTGTCTCCGTTTGGCGGCATAGATGCCCGCTACCGCTTGCAATCTAGTCTCATGCAACTTTTCAATCTGATCTAATTGCTGAGATAATTCGTGACCGTTCCACTCATACTGTTGGGCTACTTTTAATGTAGGTATTAAGAAGTCAATAGGCAAAATCGCATTCTGCCCATACACTAGGTTGAATGGTGTAGTTCCAATGGCCGTTTTATATGCCACTCGGAAGGCCCAAATTGCGTGATGCAATTGTTTGTCCCAGTCTGACCTTCCATTATTGACAATCTTTGTCAATACCGTACAAAGTACTTTGTTGGAACTCTCAGCTTGCCCATTAGCTTGAGGGTGGTATGGGGCTGACTTTTTATGAATCACTAAGAATTCATTCATTAGCGTTTCAATGACTTCGTTTAAGAAATGAGTTCCTCGATCACTCACTATCTCGATCGGTAGTCCAAAGCGTGTGAATATGTGCTCAAAGAGAAATTTTGCTGTGGTTTGAGCATCATTCTTTTTAGTGGCTTTTGCTTCTACCCACTTAGTCAAGTAGTCGGTGGCTACTATGATGTACTCTGCATGTGATCCTCTGGCTGGTGGATTGATGGGTCCTATGAAGTCAATTCCCCATTTGGTAAATGCTCTCGCACAAACCATGGGTCTTAAAGGCATGTCATCTCTTCTAATAGGATATTTTGCTCTCTGGCATGTTTCGCAACTTTTTACATATGTCTCTGCGTCCATATGTAGAGTTGGCCACCACAGGCCTGCAAAGAGAATCATTTTGACCGTTCTATCTGCTGAGAAATGTCCTCCCGCAGCTCCTGCGTGTGCCATTTCTAATACAGAGAGATATTCATTCTCATGAATGCACAGTCTTAGCTGATTATCCTTTCCGCGTTTAAAGAGTTGTTTCCCTAGGATGACGTAATCTTTGCTCTGTTCTTCAAGAGCACGCTTTCTTGCTAGGGTAGCTCCGTCAGGGTACTCTCGAGTTTTCAAGAACTTTACTAAAGGCATGCTCCACCTAGGTGCTATTGTAGAATAGCATAACGTAGAGTTCTCACCTGGGATTTGTTCTTGACAGGTTTGACAGTTTGACACATAATGATGTGCATCTCGTTGCATGGTTGGCCAATATATGCCGAATCTCTTGAGTGTTTGCCATGTTCCATTTGCATTCAAATGAGTGTTCCATTGGTTTATGTGTGCTTTCTGAAGCCACATTTCTTGTTCATCTTCTTCCACACATCTCATCAGTAGTCCGCTTGACTCCTGGTGGTACAAACTTCCAGCAATAATGTGAAGGTTCTTAGTCTTCCAGAGATCTTGCTTTCGGTTTGGCGTGATCCCATCTTTAGGTCCATGTGTGAGTATCGGGATCAACTTTTCTGCCCACTGAGGACATACTTCCAGGTTAAAGAGATAAGTGTCTGGCAGATCATCAGGAACTCCTATAGGTGGTTCTCCATGGGTCATGCGAGATAAATGATCTGCCCTTATGTGTGTGTTTCCTTTCTTGACTATTACTTCAAAATCAAATTCCATTAGCAATAAAAACCATCGTACTAGACGTCCTGTATTGCAAGGCTTGTTGACTAAGTACAATAGAGCTTGATGATCAATGAAAAATTTGAATTTGTTTGCCAATAAGTAATGTCTAAACTTCTTGACGGCATAAACCATTCCTAGGCCTTCTCTCTCCGTAGTAGTATAATTGCGTTCAGCTTGATTTAACTGTCTACTGGCATAGGCTATTGGGTGGTCTAATTTACCTGTATCCGCTGGTTGAGCTAAGATGCAACCAATGGCAAACTTGGAAGCATCAACATGAATATGAAACGGTTTATTCCAGTTAGGGACTCGAAGAATGGGTGCTGAACTCAATCGATTCTTCAACTCATTAAAAGCTTTTTCGCATTCTTCGGTCCAATTGAATTGAGTTAACAATGCATAAAGAGGTCTAGCAATTATGGCATACATATGTATGAATCTTCGATAGTAACCACAATGTCCCATAAATGCTTGAACTTCTTTAGCAGTTTTCGGTCTCGGTAAATCCAAAATGACTTTGATTTTGTCTTCATCCGTGGAAATTCCATTCTTAGAAACAATATGTCCTAAGATTTTTCCTTGTCGCACCATGAAGACACATTTTTCGGGATTGAGGCATACTCGATATTGTCGACATTTGGCAAAAATCTTTTCTAGTTCAGGGATGTGCTCTGATCGTATAGCTGAATATGTACACAGATCATCCACGTATACCTCCATGCTTTTTCTCAAAAATTCCTTGAACACATGACACATCAGTCTTTGGAACGTAGCTGGGGCATTCGTTAAACCAAAAGGCATGACTCTAAAGGCGTATACTCCCCATTCAGTTGCAAATGCAGTCTTATGTTGGTCCTCAGGAGCAATGGCTACCTGATTATACCCTGAAAAGCCATCCAAAAAACTATAAACTTCCTTCCCTGCTACCCTTTCCAAGAGATGGTCAGTGATCGGTAGGGGATAGCTATCCCTTATGGTGGCGGAGTTCACTTTTTTCAAATTGATGCACACTCTTAACTTCCCATTTTTCTTTGGTACAACTACCAAGGGTGATACCCATTCCGTGTGCTCAATTTCGTAGATGAATCCAGCGTCTAACAACTTATCTATTTCTTCTTTTATCTTGGCTGAATATACATCATTATAAGTATAAGGTCTCTGTTTGGAAGGTTTGGCCTCGGAAGTCATGGGGATTCTATGCGCACATATAGATGGGTCTACTCCTTTTAAATCCTTATAGGTCCAAGCAAAGACATCCCGGTATTCTCTTATGAGTCGAATTAGCTCTTGTTCCTCTTCCTCGGAGACATCCTGTCCTATGAAAGTACATCGTTCCTCTCCTCCTTCCATGGTTACAACTATTTTCTTGGTCTGCTCTTTATTATCATATGCTATTCCTGGTTGTGCCTCTCTTTTAGGCATTTGAATAGCAATCTTCCTCTCTTCTATTTCATATTTTTTGAAATGAGCTGGTACCTCAAATTGGTCTTGAAGCTTATTATCTCCATCTTCTAGCTCCCTTTCAACTTCTAATTTTTCCTTTTGTGCGAGATCCTCATGTTGTTCATTGGCAGTGAAGTCCATGTTGGTGGTATTAATTCCTAAATCCATGGGTTCTTGTTCCATTTCAATGCTCTCGTAGTCCTCCTTCCAGTTTTGCTCAAATACTTCTCCTTCTTCTGCCTCCTGAAGGACTACCATATACAGGCTAATGTCATAACCCTCCTCGTCAATACATTCGTTCATAGTTACCACTTCTTCGTTTACACAAACATCGAGGGTAGCTAAGATTTCCATCCAACCATGAGGTTCGAATTCTTCGTCTGGAAATACTTGTGGCATATAAGCTGGATCTTGTACCGATCTCACTACACCTTGTTTCTGCTGCCAACTTTTTCTTCTCTCTTCTTCCTTTTTAGCAGCTTGGCATATCCATAGATGAGTGTCCTCGTTCATCCAGGATTGGTCACGAGAACCTGCACTATGAATCGATTGATCGTCTTCCTCTTTATGGACTTGATTCCATTGCAGAGGTGGTACATCTTGATATGTGTACGTATGTAGGTTGATCCTAGTGGTGACTCCTGCGTGTTGTAGGTACACTGCATCCTTTCCCCAATCTTGTACTACCTTTAGCTGTCTCATGAATGGCCTTCCCAAGATCATCTCATAGTTGCTCGGCCTTTCAAAGTGACAAATTGCTAAGGTATGCTCGAATTCCACTCCGCACGTAGTGAAGACTACTCGTTCCAACAATCCTAAGGGTCTTTCTGTATGTCCATCGGCCATCTGAATTTTCATACGTGTTGGTCTCAATGCTGGTTTTCCCCATTTCTCCCAAATTTCTTTGGTAGCAATGCCTACACCAGCTCCTGAATCTAATATGGCTTTGGTTGTGTAACCCTTGTAAGTGATTGGTAGACATGTATTTCCTTCATCTCCTTCACTAAAATCTCCTACTTTATCCACTGGAATTCTCATTGTTTTCACTTCGTCATCTACCTCCTTTTTTTCTTCCTTGGCTTCCCACTGATTGATCAATTTTTCTTTTAGATGTGGTTTTACCTTTAGCAATTCTTCGAATGTTAAGGTACATGGGATTTTCACTTCCCTAAGGCGTTGTATGATTTCCGATGTTTGAACTGATGGATTCGTTTCCCGTCTTTGTATTGATGGAATGCGATACAATTCTGAGTTGTGCTCGTATTCCCCGGTGTAATTAGGTAGCTCCTTTACATCGTCTTCGGCTTCTTTGTCACTTGCATCCGTTGGAAAAATTTCTTCTGAATTAAGTTCAGGTATTGAATCTTCCATTTCGTTTTCTGCTTTCAGTTCTTCAAAGGGCGGTTCCATTCCCTCTATTTTTTTCCACTTGTCCTCTTGAACTCTCGCCCATAAATCCTTAGTCCAGTCTCCTTCTGTTTCAGGGACTATGGATCCTTCCTTTCTTTCAACACCAATTTCATTATCCAGATGTCTATTTACGTTAGGCTTTTTCTGATTATTTAGACACTCTTGGAATTTTTCTTCGCAAATTCGGTTGTTTGGTAATGGTGAGGTGGGTTTTTCTAATGTTTGTTGGGCAACTTCTATCAATTTTCTGCAGATTTCCAATCTTTCTTTCTCTAGGTCACCTCTCGGATATTCTCTCTCATGTTGTTCTATGGTAGGTCCGGCTTTAATTCTCTCTTTGTATGCCTGAATCCACATCGCTAAATCTTCAGGCATTGGGTCTGCTAATACCGATTCTACCTCCTCCTTTTTATTCTCCTTTTTATTGTCTTCTTCCGCTTGTGATTCCTCTGTTGATTTCTGTTCACTCTTTTCCTTTTCCTTCTTTTGCACTAACTTTTTTACTTTTATCCTGTCTCTCCTTTGCTTCCATTTTTGGGATCGTTTGCTGGTGATACTTTTTTCTGGTTCTTCTGAGTCTTCTACTCTGTGAGGGATGGGTGTATTTCCCTCTTTGTCACTTTGATTATTTTCTTCGGTTTTATCAGGGTTTTCTCTAGCCTTTGCTCTTGTTATGGCTTTTAAAGGTATAGTGTACTCTTTATCACTCCCCGACGATTCAATTACCTCTATCACGTTAATCTGTACGTTAGATGTGACTTTGTTTGGGTTCTTAGGACAATCTCTGAAAAGATGTTCCTTTCCACAATCGCTACAGTAACCTTCCCAAATTCGTTGTGGTGGTGGTGGGTTCGGTAATGTACATTCTCTGATATAGTGGTCACCTCCACATCTGTAGCATGGTCCTCTAGGTACAGGTGGTCTATTTATTGGTCGAGGTGGCATGGTTGCTCTAGGAGCTGTGTACATTAATGGTACATAATCTTGCTCGTAGTTATATGAACTCTCCGGCGTCTCCATGCCATAAGCATATGGGTCGTATTGTTGCCCATATTCCATTGTTGAGCTCTCATAACCTGGGTGTGTTCCTTGACTAGGTTCGTAAAATGAGTCATATGGTTCACTACTAGTCAACGGTGTTGCTGGCACTATGGCCCTTTCTAAGTTTTCCTCTGGTTGTGCTATCTTAACTGGGACAACGTTCTGAGGGTGGGGCGGTTGTTGTCCTAGCACTGGTTGAGGCTGTGTATATCCCTGGTATGCGTATGGTCGTGGCATTGGTGCCTGCGGCTGATATGATGGATATCTGAAGACTTCTCCTCCCTGCTGGTTCTGCGGATATCCATATGGTCTCACATAAGGCTGGGTGGGTCTGGTCTGCCTATTGTAAGGGCAGTTCTCAGTGTTATGATTTGTGTACCTCTGCTCTATACTGCAATACTGTAGTGGCCCTGGGACAGAGGGTCTCTGAGGAGCATAGACAGGTGGTGGGACTACTCCTCTAGTACACAAGTGAGAAGGATGATCTCCTCCGCACTGCATACATCTTCTAAGCATAGGCATTCTCATAGGATTGGTGGGATAATTCCTCTGTCCTTGCATATTCAGTTTTTTTGCTAGCAAGTCGGCAATTTCCTCTATGTTGTTTTTAGGGTTTGATGTGCTATTTGATGACTCTTCACTTTTCACACTTCCTTGGGGTATTTTCAAGTCTCCTGCAAGGTTATCCTCTAGGTCTATACATTCCTTCATACACTCTTGCAGAGTTTGGACTCTCTTCACATACACTAATGACCTCAAGGTTCCGTTTAATAGTCCTTCTAAGAACAATGATACCATTTTGTTTTGTGTGGGTCTCTCCTCTACGGGACATCTATCCACATACTGCTTGAATCTCCTGGCTGCCAATCTGACTGACTCAGTTGGAGCTTGTTTGAAGCTGTGGATTAATGACGAAGAATTGTTCTTAATTCCAGACTTGGTAAATTCTTCAATCATTTCTTGATACACTTGATCCATGTTCTGGAAGGTATTTGGATCCAATGGCTGGAACCAGGCCAGGGCTGTGTCTGACAAGGTGAGGCCAAAGGATTCATATTGAATCATGAAGTCATCTACCTGCTCGGCTCTAACTACTTGTTTAAATTCTGCTATATGATTATAGGGTTCACTCGAGCCATCATAATGATTTCTCATGCATTTGGCCACTTGAATCGGTCTTAGTCTCCTTCCTACTTCAGGTTGTCTCGGCATTACAGGGTAATTTGGTCTTCCTATTGGTATGCCTGGTCCTCGTACTACCTGTGGTCTGACTGGAGCATGAACTCCTTGTCTTGGGTCCATAGCTGGTTGTGGCCGGTAGTTAGGATTAGTGGTAGGCATTGTGAATTGTACATGTGGTCTGATGGGAATCTGGGTTTGTTGAGTTTGTTGTGTTTGTCCCGAATGTTGACTTGAATCATTTCGGGAAGTTCCATGTGGGTTCCGTGAAGTAGTGGCTTGGTCCCTTGGGGGGAACACTGGAATGTTCTGATATTTCAGCTCAGCTCTCTCTAATTCAGTGACTGGCCAATATCTTCTGTGGTCTTTGTCCAAATATGTAATGATGGTGGGGAATTCAGGATCTTGTAACTCATAGATGGTAACTGGATTAGGAGCAGCGTCCCAAATAGAGGAATGGGTTCTGAGCAGGTGCTCCATCCCATTGATCAAATACACATCTATTAGAGTGTCATCCTGGGGGACTAAGTCTCCTCTCCAAAGTTTAGTAATTGTCGATCTACCTCTAGGAGTTGTTACTTGTTCCTCAGTTCCATGTCTATTTAAACTTGAAGTGTCATTTTCCTCACCACGCTCATTAATGATTTCCGGATGTTCTGTGACCATGTATTGAATGTCTTGTTTATCCATGTACAGTCCTCCCATGTACTTAACTGCCGGTCTTGGCACTATGTAGGCCTCTGAAGCCTTCCTTAGTCTGGCCACTGATCTGTTTAGACCATCCAGATAGATAGGGATCTCATGGTGGTTAGTGCTCACATATTCTAAGGAAGTTCTGTATTCGCCCTCAATGATGGACATCTGGCCAATCATGGGCACAGTGTTTTGCATATCCTCGGAAGCCATGGGGATTTCTCCTTCTGACTCACTGGAGGTCTCAGAATAGTGTGAACGGTTACTTGGTTCGGCAACACTCCCTACGGAAGAAATTACACTTCTTCGGCTTCCTAGGGTTCTTCCTGATCTCAAGTTCATTCACTTAAGAGCTCTAAACAAATCTTGTCCACCTTTAACCTCTAGAGTTCTAAGTTATGGCTCAGAAGTCCAGGGAGAACTTAGGCTGGATAGTGACTGAAAGAAAATTTCAAGTCACGAGACTTGACTCTCACGACCTCTGAGAAAACGATCGCTGACAGACGACCCTTGAATGAAACGATCGCTGAAAAACGACCTTTGAGAGAAACGATCGCTGAAAAAACGATCTTTCCAAAGCGATCTCTATCTGAAACGATCTACGACCGCTGACCGAAAACGACCGCTCACAAACGATACTTCCACAAAACGATCGCCCGAAATCGACACTTGGGTCTAACGATACTTGATCAAAACGATCGCTGGAAAACGATCTTTGACCAAACGATCTCTAGCAAAGCGATCTCTATCTGAAACGATCTACGACCGCTGCCTGAAACGATCTCTAACGAGACGACCGACGATCTCTGGCAGGAAGCGATACACGACCGACGATCTCTAGTAGAAACGATCGGCGATACTTCGTTGAAACGATGCACGATCTCTCACTAGACGATACACGATACTCGGATAGAAACGATCTACGACCTTCACTAGAAACGATCGACGATACCTAACTTGAAACGATACCGACCTTTGACAAGTGTCGCGATCTCTGGATCACGATACTTGGCAAGCGATACACGACCGACGACCTTTGATCAAAACGATCTCTAGCGAAACGATCTACGACCGCTGTCTGAAACGATCTCTAGCGAAACGATCTCTAGCGAAACGATCGACGATCTCTGTCTGAAAACGATCTACGATCTCTATCTGAAACGATCTACGATCTCTATCTGAAACGATCTACGACCTCCGTCTAAAACGATCTACGACCGCTGGGAAATATCGCGATACTCAACCGCAGGAGTAAAACGATACTCGACTGCAGGAGCAAAGCGATACTTGACCCTTTTTCAAATTTTTGTGTTGTTTTTTGAGATTTGGATGTTTCCCCCTTTCTCTCCTAGGTTCTCTCTCTTATCCCTACCCACTGTATCAATCCACAAACTACTTTTAACCCCCTGAAAGCCCAAACGACACTCAGCGCAGGTCGTTTTTTTCCTTCTCCTAGGTTGAAATGCTGAAATTTTTGAGCAAGGAGGTGGTTTAGTTTACCTTGGAAGCTCCCATGATCTCTTGGTCCAACTCCTTTGCACAGAACTCTCCCCTATTGCTGGCTTGCCTCAAAACGACCGCTGGGCTCACACGACACTCGATGCAGCTCTCCACGATACTTGTTCAACAAGTAACTTGAAAATGAAAAATTTTTTGGCTTTTATACTTGGGAATTCCTAGCTTACTGAAAAATGAAAATTCTTGAACAAACCTAAAGCCTACTCTACTCTCCACTCACTCCTATTCTACTTCTTCTACTCACTCCCCTAATCTATCAACTTACTACACACACTCCAAGAATGAGAAGTAGCAAGTGCGGTTGAAATTGACTTACCAAAGAAGAGAAGATTTCCGCTCCTCCAAGTTCTTCAAAGCAAAAAGCTACTTACCATCACGCGAATGCCTCGGTTTGATTCGTCACTCCCCGGCAACGGCGCCAAAAAGTGTGTTGACCTAAGCTTCAACTTAGGGACTTGCGGAGAAAGAGACTGTACCTCAATCCCCTCACAAGTGCATATAGTGGGGATACACGCTTTTAATTTATCAATCCGAAGAGTATACTAACCTAGCCGAGTGTATGAAGACATGCAAATGCGTAATGGTTAATGCAAAAGTATTACTCAAAAGTGAAAATGAGGAAATCACTTATCCTAACAAGCTTCAACTGTAGGTCAAGACGAAACGATACTTGGTGCAGCAGCCGTCAGTATTTTGGACTTTTCTCCTAGCTCCGAGCTCCAAACATAGCGAATAGCATATGCGTTTCGAAGCTCTCGAGAAGACGCATCCAATGGCAGTGGTTTCACTTAATTCTGACACTCCTACTTCAAGTTATGACAGAAATACTGAGTCGCGGGAATACTTTCCTACACTTCAGCACCTCCTACACCTCGTACACACCTCTCCTACAGCAAAGAAACACTCTCAAGGATAGATCACACTCACAAGCACTCTTTCCAAGCAATACACATGCATACAAACTCACGAAGAAGAAGATAAAGAGGGAAGAAGACACAAATTCGAATTTCTGTGCTCTCTATTCTCACAATGGCAAAAAGTCTCTTACAAAGAGTCACATTTGACTTATATACTAGTGCCCTAAAAATGGTCCTTTCACACAAGTGACCGGCACTTTATTCACTAAGAGCTAATTTCCTACTATTTTACATGGGTAAGCTTCTATTCTTCTGTGGGAATGCATCTAGAGGACTCCTCTAGTGCCTTTACAAGGGAAATATATTACAAAAATGAATATGTTACAAAAATATCTGGTCCAAATCGGAAAAATTTTGGGGCCCGTCTTTTTCTCTGCTTTGTGCGCTCTTTGGCTCTGCAACAATAATCAAAGCCATCCTCTTTTCAGGATTATGGTGGCCCACTCTTCACATGGATGCACATACCTATGTAAAGAGATGTGACGTGTGCCAAAGAACTTAGTTTCCTACTCGCAGAGATGAAATGCCATTGAAACCCATGATGGGCGGACGTGCATTTTCAAAGTGGGGTATAGACTTTGTAGGACCCATCAACCCCCCTGCAAAAGGTACACATGCGGAATACATTATTGTTGCCACAGATTATCTGACGAAGTGGGTAGAGGTAAAAGCCACAAAAAAGAATGATGCTCACACGACTGCAAAATTCTTATTTGAAAATGTCTTTACAAGGTATGGATTGCCTATAGAGTTAGTGAGCGATCGAGGCACTCACTTTCTAAACCAAGTCATTGAATATTTGTTACAGGATTTTATGGTGATTCACAAGAAATCTGCACCATATCATCCTCAAGCCAATGGTCAGGCTGAAAGCACTAACAAGATACTTTGTACCGTACTGACAAAACTAGTGAGCAACAAACGTTCAGATTGGGACAAACAGCTACATCACGCTGTTTGGGCATATCGAGTGGCCTACAAGACCGTACTCAATGCAACTCCCTTTCAGATGGTTTTTGGTCAGAATGCAGTGCTTCCTTTGGACTTCTTGATCCCGACCCTTAAGTGATGGAGAGTGTTAATCTCCAAAAGAACAACCTACTCTTGAATTTAGAACACCTCTATATCAAGAGTAAGTCAAAACCTTCACTAAATTAGAGGTCCAAAACTCCAAATTATCAAAATTGAGAAAATCTGTGAAGAAGGTGAAACACAGAAAAGTCTGCTGCAGAATTTCTTCACATTGACTTATCAAATGAGTAAAGTTTTTGATGAAACTTTGTACGAATCATCTCCTAGGGATTGCGCATCACCTCCAAGTTGAATTACTTCAAAAGCTTTAGTATAACTTGAGAAATCAACTTCACAAGTTACCTATGTCAGAAACTGTTACTCAGAACAGTCGATTTTACACCCCTAACTTCTTAACTTTGGTTCTCACAATATCTAACCCGTTTTGCCAAATGCTTTTAGCCACGAGTAGATCACCTTCCAACTTAAAGATTAAGTGCTTGCTTGCACAAAACTTTAAACTATGGAGTGAGCACTGATCAGAAGATTAAACACGAAATTTGCGCCTGTTTCAGAGAACTGTAGACACTCAACACATATGAATGTTCCTACTCACAATTCTCCTAGCCTGTTTACAATTAGACTCTGAAATTCAGGTCACAGGCTCATTAACTAACAACTTAGATATCCTCAAAAGGATTTCACAATTGATCAAACACAGAAGGAGCAGACACGAAAAGATCGGGCGCAAAATTTCTTCATTAACTCAGAAATTTACAACTGAGTGATGAGAGCTAACTCAACTAACTTTTCTCTATCTCTTAACTCCTAACTTCCTCAATCTTGACTTCTACAAAAGCTCTCATACATGCCCCGACTTTTCTCAAAGTATTTATAGATAATTTGTACAAGTTTATTACTCAAACAAAGATCTGAGTCACCTATGACTATACTAATGTACATATGTGTACACTTCTCTTATCCTCTGAATATGTCTTTCTTCCAAGCTTCAATGGTTGATTCTTCCTTCACTCTTTAACCTTCCAAGTCTTCAATTGGTGATTGGTCTACACCAACAGCTCCCCCTCAATCATCAATTGAGGTCTTCTCCTTTCTTCTTTATACCTGCCATGTCTTTAAACTTCTGTAGCTTTGGTCCATCCAAGCTTTTTGTAAGCATATCAGCTATCTGATTTTTGTTGAAGTATGTATGACTTCAATCTCCTTGTCCATCACTTTCTCTCTTAGAAAGTGATACTGAATCTCAATGTGTTTGGTCCTGGCATGAAAAACAGGATTAGCAGCTAAATACAATGAACTCATGTTATCTCCATATATGATTGGTACTCCATGCATAATGTCAAGACTCTTCATCAAGGTCTTAACCCAAATTACTTCCTTTGCAGCTTCAACCATGCCTTTATACTCTGCTTCTGTAGAAGATAAAGCAACTGTATGTTGCTTCTTGGAACACCATGATATAAGTTTATCTCCCACATAACACATGTATCCAAATGTAGATCTTCTATCATCTGGATTACCTGCCCAATCTGCATCACTATAAATTTTGATATTTGTATCTGAGGTAAACCCATAATACAAACCTTCATTGAGTGTACCCTTAATGTACCTCAACACCCTTTGTCCTGCAATCCAATGTTCTTTCCTTGGGCAATGCATAAATTGAGACAAAACCCCTACTGCATATGATAAATCAGGTCTAGTTAGAGTAGCATAGATAAGGCTACCAACCAAACTCTGATATTGTCTCATGTCCTTGAATTCTTCACCTCCATACTTACTCAATTTGTGATTCACCTCCATTGGTGTAGGTGCTACCCTGCAATCATCCATTTTAAACTTGATTAACAAGTTCTTCAAATACCTTTCTTGGGTCACAAATACTCCATGTTGAGTATATGTTATCTCCATGCCCAAGAAGTATGATAAGTCTCCCAAGTCACTTATCTTGAATTCCTTTTCCATTTGCCTCTTGAGCCTTTGTATCCCTTCTTCATCTGTACCTGTAAGAATTATATCATCAACATATATGCACATGTATAAGAAACCATTTTCACTTGCCTTGACAAGCAAGCTACTATCTGCTTTAGACACCTGAAATCCAAGTTCTTTTAAGAACTTCACAAGTCTATAGTTCCATGCCCTTGGGGCCTGCTTCAAGCCATACAAAGCTCTCTTGAGCTTACACACATGATCTGGATACCTTTTATCTCTAAACCCTTGAGGTTGCTCCATGAATACATCATCTGAAATGTAACCATTCAAAAAAGCATTCTTCACATCAAGTTGACATAGCTTCCAACCTTTACATGCAGCAATAGCAATAAGTGTCCTTATGGTTGTCATCTTTGCCACAGGACTATAGGTCTCATCATAATCAATACCATATGTCTGAGCAAAACCTTTGACAACAAGTCTAGCTTTGTATCTAGACACACTTCCATCTGCAAACCTTTTTGTCTTGTAGACCCACTTGCATCCAATAATCTTCTGACTATTTGGTTTAGGAACCAAATCCCAAGTTTGATTCTCCAATAGTGCATCATATTCTTCCTGCATAGCACTCTCCCATTTTTCCTTACCTTTTGCCTCTTCATATGTAGAAGGGTCTTCATCTGTATTCACCATGTAAGCATAATCTTTTGTGGCTAGAAATGAAGTATCATAACTATACCTTGTAGGTTGCCACCTATTTCTTGTTGACCTTCTGAGTTCTCCACTCCTTGAGGTTTCTGGCTCTTCACATTCAGGATCAAATCTTGGTGTCTCTTCCACTTCAACCTGCACTTCATTATTCTCTTGCTCATCAAATATTTGAACTTTTGATTTACCTTTTCTTTGACTCACTTCTTCTTCATCACTTGTATTGATGTTGATTGTACCTGCATACCAAGTGCTTTGTTCATCAAATGTAACATCCTTAGAAACCATAAATTGCTTTGTTGATGGACTCCACAATCTATAGCCCATCTGCTTGTCATCATAGCCAATGAAAACATACTTTTCAGCTTTGGGTTCCAATTTGTGTCTTAATTGTGATGGCACATATGCATATGCCACACACCCAAAAACTCTGCAATGATCCAAGGTAGGTCTTTTACCCCACCAAGCCTCATATGGTGTCATACCCTGCAAGGCTTTACATGGTAGCCTATTGACCAAGTAAGTGGCTGTATTTACAGCCTCAGCCCACAAATAATTAGGGCAATTTTTCTCCTTCATCATAGATCTTGCAAACTCAACAAGAGTTCTATTTCTCCTTTCTGCAACACCATTTTGTTGAGGAGAGTACCTGCAAGTAATTTCCCTTTTTATACCTGCATTCCATAAGTAATCACTGAACTCATTTGAGAAATACTCTCCCCCTCCATCTGACCTTAGTCTTTTCAACTTATGACCTGTAATTCTTTCTGCATATGCATGATAGTGTTTAAATGTATTAAACACTTCTGACTTATCTTTGATCACATAGATAGTGATCCACCTAGTAGCATCATCAACATAAATCACATAATACCTTGATCCATTTATACTGAAATCTTTTGATGGTCCCCACACATCTGTGTGTACCAACTCAAGCTTCTCTGAGTACATAAAACCATGCTTGGAATATGAATGTTTATGAGCCTTACCTAATTGACATGCCTCACATTTGTATGTCATATGTTGACCTGCAACATTAGGCAATCCAAGCACTGAAACATTGTTTACCATATCTTTAATACCTCTCTCATTGAAATGTCCAAGCCTCTTGTGCCAAAGATCTAACTCAGAGATCTTATGTCCTCCATATGTAAACATAGCATGACCAATGTTGCCTTGAATCTTCAATGTAAATAGTCTTCCTTCCTTTTTTCCTGAAACAATCTGTTTATACCCTTGGCTAGGGTCTTCCACATATACTCCATCATTAGTGAATCTTACTTCATATCCCTTTTCAACAATTTGACCTACACTTATCAAATTCTTAGGGATTGTAGGAACATACAAAACTTTACTCAATAAGGTGCTTCCATCCTTGGCCTTCACTGATCCAATTGACTTCACATTGTGCTTTGTGTTGTCACCTGTTTGAACAACATGATTAAAAACTTTACTTTCCAAATCAGTCATCAAAGATATGTTACCACTCAGGTGATTGCTACACCCTGAGTCAATGTAGAAGACTCTTTGATCTTCACTCTGCCTTTCACAAGTTGCATTCATTATCAATGTTGAATCTTCCTTTTGATCTGAAGCATAATTGTAGTAGGTGTTGTTGTATTGTTGACTTTGGAATCCTCTACCTGCATTTCTTCCAAAGTAATTCCTTCCACCTCTACCTCTGTAATTACCTCTTTGATTTCTGCCACTTCTTCCTCTTGCATTATAATTTTGACTATATCCATTATTATTCTGAGTATTGTGCCAACAATCATTAGCTAAGTGATTTGTCTTACCACAAATCCAGCAAGCTTTGCCTCCATCTTTATTGTTCCTGCCTCTTCCTCTACCTTTGCCACCTCCTCTTCCTCTTAGGAAGTTGGCTTGAGTAGTTGTTCCTTCATCTTCACCTGCTTGTTGTTTTCCTTTGCTATTCTTCTTCTTGTCCTTTGAGTACATTGCATGACCTGTACTCTTTTCACCATCTCCTTTAACATCCTGCTCAAATGTTAGCATATGACCTAACAACTGATTTAAATCAGGAGTGAAATGGTCAAGTGATAGTTCTGTAGACAAAATAAATGGCTTCCATTTGTCATCACCTCTCAACCCTGTAAGGATTTGCCTTACCAATTTATCTTCCTCAATGTCTTCATCAACAGCTCCTAAAGCATCTGCAATATCTTTCATCCTTGTTACATAGTCTGAGATGGATTGAGAGGCCTTCTTCTTGAAGGTAGTAAACTCTGCCCATAAGGATGCCTTCCTTGACTTTGTAGTGTTCTGAAAATGCTCCTCCAAAGCATTCCATATGTCAGTTGCACTTTCAAGACCTCTAATATGAGGTAACAAGTAATCATTGACTCCCATATAGATAATGCTCCTAGCTTGAGCATCTTTCTTCATCCAATTTTTAAGATCTGCTAACTCTTCCCTAGTTGGAACACTAGGATCTCTGAACTCTGGCTTCTCTTCTTCTCCTGTGATGTAACCAATCAAATCTTTGCTCATAAGATGAGCTTCCATCCTCATTGACCATGCAGGATAGTTTTCCCTATCCAATTTCTCTATCTGTAGAGCATCTCCCATCTTGTGTCCACCTGTGTATTGAAAACTTCAAGCTTTACAAGCAATGTATGTACCTTTACTTCGAGTTAGACTCCTTTTGCCTTTCTTGATGTCGAGTAGACTTCTCCTCAGGCTTTTGACTCCAAGCTTTCACTTCTTAGTTCTTCAAATGTTGAACTTCTTGAATCTGCAGCAGTCGGGACCTTCCTTTCCTTGATTTTGATGTCTCCTGCTCTGATACCACTGATGGAGAGTGTTAATCTCCAAAAGAACAACCTACTCTTGAATTTAGAACACCTCTATATCAAGAGTAAGTCAAAACCTTCACTAAATTAGAGGTCCAAAACTCCAAATTATCAAAATTGAGAAAATCTGTGAAGAAGGTGAAACACAGAAAAGTCTGCTGCAGAATTTCTTCACATTGACTTATCAAATGAGTAAAGTTTTTGATGAAACTTTGTACGAATCATCTCCTAGGGATTGCGCATCACCTCCAAGTTGAATTACTTCAAAAGCTTTAGTATAACTTGAGAAATCAACTTCACAAGTTACCTATGTCAGAAACTGTTACTCAGAACAGTCGATTTTACACCCCTAACTTCTTAACTTTGGTTCTCACAATATCTAACCCGTTTTGCCAAATGCTTTTAGCCACGAGTAGATCACCTTCCAACTTAAAGATTAAGTGCTTGCTTGCACAAAACTTTAAACTATGGAGTGAGCACTGATCAGAAGATTAAACACGAAATTTGCGCCTGTTTCAGAGAACTGTAGACACTCAACACATATGAATGTTCCTACTCACAATTCTCCTAGCCTGTTTACAATTAGACTCTGAAATTCAGGTCACAGGCTCATTAACTAACAACTTAGATATCCTCAAAAGGATTTCACAATTGATCAAACACAGAAGGAGCAGACACGAAAAGATCGGGTGCAAAATTTCTTCATTAACTCAGAAATTTACAACTGAGTGATGAGAGCTAACTCAACTAACTTTTCTCTATCTCTTAACTCCTAACTTCCTCAATCTTGACTTCTACAAAAGCTCTCATACATGCCCCGACTTTTCTCAAAGTATTTATAGATAATTTGTACAAGTTTATTACTCAAACAAAGATCTGAGTCACCTATGACTATACTAATGTACATATGTGTACACTTCTCTTATCCTCTGAATATGTCTTTCTTCCAAGCTTCAATGGTTGATTCTTCCTTCACTCTTTAACCTTCCAAGTCTTCAATTGGTGATTGGTCTGCACCAACATTAAGGTTGCACAAGAACATCAGTGGACCGGCCATGAATTATCAGTAAGAATAATGGACTTGGAACGATTAGGAGAAACCAGGCTAAAGACAGCAGCAGGAATATACGCAGCGAAGAAGCGACAGAAAGCATATTTTGATGCACATGTGAAAGATAAAGGCCTAAAAGAAGGAGATTTAGTTCTAGTATATACGCTGAAACAGCACGCACGGAAGTTAGAAAAGCGAGGTTATGGACCTATGATCATTAACAGACTCTCGACGAGCGGAGCAGTACAGTTAGCCACCTTAGAAGGAGATATACTGCCTAATTACATTAGTGGCTGTAGAGTCAAGCTATATCAAGAACCCCTTACTGAGGATATGCTTAGACGACTCACGTTGGCAAAGAAGCGTAAGGAGGAAGAAAATAGAATACGAGCGGAAGCTCAGGAAGAAGCCATAGAACGCATTAAGCGCATGAAGCTAAGAAGACAAGGACTACGGAGAGAACATTATAACCATCTGGAAATATCACCCAGATATCCCATGGCCATGTGTCAAGTAAAGTCAACCACTCATCTTAGCATAGTGGACAGGAGACCATTCGTTACAGTTAGGCTAGAGCACGGTAACCATAGCCAAGAACTCAGGGCTTTAATTGACTCGGGTGCTGCGACTAGTGCGATTAGATGGTCCCACTATAAGGATTCAGGAATAGAAATGCGGCCAATTGAGGCATACCTCATAGGCCTAGGAGGTATGGAAACCCCTTGCATGGGTGAGGTGGACCTTCCTATCCTCATTAAGGATTTGACGATGACAGCGAAGCTACTAGTGTGCCATGATGACGACCTGATAGAACCCCTAATCCTTGGCCAAGATTGGCTATACGATCACTCAGTGGACCTAAATCTTAGACAAGGCTCCTTACAGATTGGAACCTTAGAGCAGAAGCGAGTGATACCGCTTGACTTCCCTAACGGCATTCCGCTTGACGGTTGTGACCCTAGATCCTATGAAACGCATGCGACGGAAGACAGGAAGATTTTTGGGCAGACCAGTCACGTTACGTCTACACCAACCCACTCGGGCTTGGCTATAGACAGTTGTCAATCAGAAGGACGACAGGAGATCTTCCCTGGGACTTCCTGCAAACTAGAAGAGACAGTTACCCAAACGCAAGGACAGAAGGGCACAATCAGAGGTCAGGTGGGTTGCATCAGCGGCCAAATGAGCACGACACCTGCGGCGCTCATCCTTCCAAACTTGTTGCGGACTGGCCTAGATTAAAGTTACAAAAGGCATCACTTCCTAATGGGCAGGTCACGCAAGTGTTGGAACTCCCTTCTTTTCCAAAGCAGAGTGTCCATCCGACCTCTCAACCTCAACAACAACAGAGTCAACCACGACAAAGGAACCCAGACCGACGACAGTATCAGAGGAAACAACATGGAAAGCAGTTTAGGCCTCCCAAAGAAAGCGGCACCAGACAAATATGGGTGCCGAAAGGACAAAAAGCACCGAAGAACCCCAACCAAGCAGAGATCGACAAGAAAAAGGCAGGGCAGAAACAGAATCGGTATCCACCATCCCCTCGACCTTCTTCTACAGGTCCGAGCATCCGACAAATGTGGATCGCCAAGAAGTACCTTACCCATAGACCCACGCCCACGCAGATTTGGGTACCCAAACCATGTATCATAGCTCAACCCATAAGCCATGTAATATATAACCCCCATAACTCATCTCATCCCTCGATACCACCAAACCCGACACCACCCTTTGCCCCTCAGCAGAAACCCAATACCTACTCCAAGATCCTTAGGAAATGGATACCGAAACGTGTCCAACCGTCGTCCCTTAACCCGTTGTCTAACTACCCCCCGACTAACATACAACCTTGTACTCAATTACTAACCTTTAAACCTTGTATAAATTCACACACCATCATCCCACATTACTCGTAATCTCATCTCATCAAGAAATGTATGCATGATCTGAAACGTATAGGTGTCTAGAGACCTGCACTAGTGCTGCAAGAAACATTGCATCCATCACATCACAGCACTTGGCTACACGGGTTACGCATCAGTTATGGAAAGGGATTGCGGTCTCACTTTAATGGGATCATGATTAATTTCCATGCTAATGTGTTAATCTTTTGTAGCAGATCTTTCTCACTAGCGCACCAGCCACCATGCAAACCGACGAAGGAACATCAGGAGCAGGCCCCAGTGTAGCGGCTGTGCCACTCAACGTGCTACGAGCAGAATCACACCCGACTGCTCCACCGCCGGAATTTCAGGGATTTCCAGGGCCCATGCCTATCGATAACCCCCCTATGGGCTACACCGAAAAGATACACAGGAACTCTCATTGGTTTCAGGGCCTTGCAGGACCCCTTGCGGACGCGGACTTTATATTTGAATCCTCTCTGACTTTTGATGACCGCACGTGGGGAAAGTACCAGTTTTTCTCCAGAGAGTTCGAAGCCCTACAAAGCACCCAGGATTTAACTCATGTTTGGGCCAGAGCAGGCTTCACAGAGTATTTCAGTGATCCTCTGCCCAAACCGGATTTTTACAGGTGCTATTACTTAATCACTACCCTGCTGGCATCAGAGAATAAGGACATCCCAGGAACCTTTATATTGCCTACTCTAGTGGATGATCCACCTTACAAGAGGTTTTATCTCTCTAAGGACTTAATCAGAGCAGCCATCAAGATTCATGGAACCCACACACCCACAGATCGAGAGAGATTGATTCCAGAACCGATGAAACGTGGGGATGTCACGAAGTGGGAGGAGATTTCGGCCATTACACCTGAGCTGTCAAAGCCACTAAGGATATGCATGCAACATTTCGCATTTCCAGCTCAGGACAGATTTACCATGCCCCATAAACGAATATGGTTCGGATTATATTTGGCATGCACGGGACCCCAAACTGTTGATCTGGCAAGCTGGATCATAGATCAAATGTATCTGGCACAGCACAGTTGGGAGCGTAAAAAAGTGCTTAACGGATGTTGTGCACTCACAAGAATTGTGTATATGTGTTTGGCTTATGACTTGCCCATCGAGCGTGCATTAACAGGAGAGGAATTGAAGGCATTCAAGGGCACAACAAAGAAAGCCAGGAAGCCCAGTAGGACACGGGCAGGTAAGCGCATGCGAGGCACCATCCCTTGCCTCCAAGTGCCAGAGTCGCCGTCACCACAACCCTCTCCAGAGCGACCACAGACAGAAGCTGCTCCCACTGTACAACCTATTCGCATACGGTTGTCCAGACCAGTGGTTACGGAGGCCACCACTAGTACCGCTGCACCTCAGGCAGCTGCCACCGCCGAACCCACCACCACAACAGCAGAAGCTCCCACCACCATTGGTGCGGAAGCGTTTTCTTTCCCGATACCACATATGGAGGCCGACCCCATAAACACGACATTTGATTTTGAGATGCCTGATGCATTCTCAAACGAATTCCAGTATTCAGAAGCACAACTGTTCTCCCAGGAATATGAACGTCCCAGCTACCCTACTACGCCGCGAGATTTGCCACAAGGACAAGCTGTGTCGGGCTCTGAAGAAGAAAGAACCGAAACAGACGACGATCAAGGCGACGATGAAGCCAGCCAGGGCTCACATGACGAACAGACAGAGGGCCAAGGCCAACAAACCGACACACACGGCGACACTAGCACATATGAAGATGAGACTTTCGAAGCCGCAGCGTACACACTGGCTATAAAGAAATTATATCGTACCATGGAGAAGGTCTGGGCACGAAAGAAGTTAACTGAAGAGGAGAGCCAGGCATTAATTGAACAGGAACTCATCTCCAGAGGATTCGAAGACGCATATATCAAAGGGTTCAGAGAGTTAGTCAAATCAGTAGGCTCCCATGAAGCACTCAGGTTTTTACAAAGAAAGCAACTACCACAGTTTGATCCCCGCCGAGTGCGACTACTTTCAAAGCCCGGAGAGTATATTCGTGTACCAACAGGAGCTCAATCCTCAGCACAAGCCAGGGAGGCACGCCTCGCCCCCGAACGTTCATTAACCGCAGAAACCATCCTTGTAGATTCGCCACCCCGTACCACCATTGTACATACCACTACTATCCTCGAAATAACATCCACCCCTTCGACTCCTCTCTCACCTCATCTTTCACCAACCCATCCCGTATCACCCGCACACCCACCGGCTTTCCCCACATCCACACCTGTACAAAGCAACATAGCCACAACCTCTTCCTTACCCATTCATACCACCATGCCCACACCCAACCCTCCGCATCCATATGTTAACCCCTTCACCCCTTCATCCTTCCCAGCGTTTCCCCCACCTCTAAGACCCCCATTCCCCTTCCTAACCCCACTAACCTTCTCACCAGTCTCACCTCCCCAACCTACCATAACCCCTATTTCCCCGTGTCACCAAGCTGCTCCCACCATCCCCCCTGTAAACTACTCTACATTTGTAAATCCCGTATTCACACCTACACAACCACCCACAATCACACCACTTTTCACAGTCACAACACTAAACACGTCCAATGGCATGGACATATCTCCATCCACCTCACCACCACCCACTCCACTCACAGCACCCTCATATTTAGGCACTTCACAATTTTCCACAATCACCACTGCATCCACTGTCCCAACCCCACTTCCCATTCCCACTGCATCTACTCCCACTACATCCTCATTTAGCACTTCACTACTACTATCGCCCACCATAGACACCGCATTTCAACACATGTTCGCATGCATGACGCAAGTCCGCGATGAGTTTGCATCACTCGGCACCAACTATCAACAGCTGCAGAAGACGACGAATGAACTACAAACGCAGCTTAATTCGTTATCAATTGAGAACACCTCACTGAACAGCCGATACCAAGATTTACGAGAGGCCTATCACAAGTTAGAACTAGAAAGTGAGGAGAAAAACAAAGAGGCCACCGCGGATTTGGATAACCTACTTAGAGCCCAGACTGTCCGCAATGCAACGCTTACTAGAAATATGGGCTTATTAAGAAGACACTTAGCCGCAGCAAAAGAGGAGAACCAGAGACTCCAAGAGCAGAACAGAGAGAACTTGGAAGCGGCTTTAGATCATCCAGAACAGCCACTAAGTCCGAGCAGATTCAAGGCAATCCCATCCGAGTCGATGCGGATGCTGCTAGAAGACCATGTTAGATTGCTCGAGGACTATGATCGTATGAACGAAGAACATCAAAAGTTAAAGGAAGATCACAAACTGCTACAACTCAGAGAACCAGCAACACAACAAGTCCAAGTAGCAGCGGAATTACCAGCGCCTGTGGACCCTGCCCCTGAAGTTTTAGAGGAACTCAACGCACTCCGGGCCCAGGTAACAAATCTTGAATCTAGAATTGCAGTCTATGAAGCTCCACCAAGGCCAGAATCCCCACCAGAGCTACCAGCTGAGGAAGAAACCGTCACTATCCCGGTGGAGGAGACATTCGAAGAGGCATATGAACCGATACCCATCCCAGGCGGACGTGTCACGGCCGAAGGCCAGATGACCTACGAATTACCTACCCCCGCGTGGATGAAGACAGTTGAAGAACTCGGAACGACACACTCGGCCAGAGTAGAGGCACAGCTACATGCCATGGCCATAATTGAAGAGAAAATTTTACAGTCACCATTCTTTGCTCAATTGGCCCCGCGACGATACATATCCGGGCATGAGCTCCAATATAAACCATACTTCATGTTAATGGCCGAATACCAGTTAACCATAGAGAAAGAAACAGGCATGAAACCAACGCATGCCACTCAATTCGAGCCAGAGGACTTGCCACCAAGGGCGCAGAGAGGTGAAATCCTTCAACCAGACTGGCGCAAAGATTTATTGCAAAATTATCCAGAGATGATGAGCACGTGGGTAAAAGCGCCGCTTCACTTAAAATTTAATCCGTGCTGGGGACCAGTACCACGACGCCGCTCTTGGACTGCCTTCGCTATAAAGCTACAGAACAATAAGCAGTGCCAAGACTGGTTGAACTATCCCTACTTCAAGCCACCAGTCGCGTTACCCACAGTAGGCTACATGATGGCGACGATCCACCACTGGCTCCCTCGATTAAAACATATGGATGATATTGCCGCGCACATGACTGTCAAAATCTTTGACATGATGCAGATGGTCTTTAAAGTCTTCCGCCACATCAAGGCTCCCCATGTAAACACACCGGGCTTCGAGCATGGCAACTTTGATTTAGTCTATGATATGAGCACAACGCCATCGCTACGGGTGTGTTACGCCTGGCACTGCAGGATCAAATATCTGCCGGCATGTTACAAGCAGACATTCGAAGAAATGTTCACCACCGGCTTTTGGGAGTACCATTCAGAGGTATTTATAAGCAGGCCCACACACTTATTGCAATTATTCGCCTGTGAACGAATGGTGTACTCCACACATTATCAGCTCCCACCACCAGACGAGCCACAACCTATCGATTGGGAGAAACTCGAGGCTGATCTAGCCCGAGGTATTCGTGTATCAGAGCACACCCTCGCTCAAGACCTCCTACAGAATTACATCCGGCAGACCTCACAACAAGGTTCTGTCAGGGACGACAGAAGCGAGAGGGAGGGGGGTGTTGGAAGCAGTCAGAGGCACAGACGCCACGGAAGCATGTGAAGACGAAGCAGGGAGCCAGGCGGATCAATTTAAAAAAAAAAAACAAATATATTTCTTATTAATTCTCCAAACATTCAACAGTGATTGTTATCACTAATTGTAACATATGTATCATAAGAAAACCCCATTTTGTAATCCATAGCTCCATTTTGTGCAAGCCGAGGAGTCCTCGAGCTTGAGGAGCTTAGGTAGAATACTCGTACCAAATTTCGTTATTTTTAGACATCGTTTACCCTTCCAAATAGCCTCTAGGACCTAATTTTTACCTAGGCCGGTCACTAGATGTGAAACCGGTCAAAACTAGTCTAGAAACTATAAAAAGAGCTAGAGAGCTCATTTTTGAGGTTGGTTCATTTTGGTTAGTGTGAGCATAGAGCTAGTTTGAGCTTGTAAGAGTATTCTTAAGTAATAGAGCTAATTTCCCACCTTCCATTGTGTCTTGCTTGTCTCTTCATTGTGTGTGTGTATGTGTGTGTGCATCTTTGTGCTTCTCACCTTCACTCTCACATCATCTCACGTTCACGATCTTCATATCACTCCTACCTCTCCCACGGATTGACAATTAAGGAGGTGAAGCTTCTTAACGTGGTACTTACCATTGTGCTAGAGCAACATATGCCTTGGTCGCCGCCTGTTGCTCTAGCACAATGTAAGTACCACGTTAAGAAGCTTCACCTCCTTAATTGTCAATCCGCGGAAGAGATAGGAGTGATATGAAGATCGTGAATGTGAGATGAAGTGAGAGTGAAGGTGAGAAGCACAAAGATGCACACACACATACACACACACTACGAAGAGACAAGCAAGACACAATGGAAGGTGAGAAATTAACTCTATTACTCAAGAACACTTTTACAAGCTCAAAATAGCTCTAAGCTCTTCTCTACTCCAACAAGCTAACCTCAAAAATGAGCTCTCTAGCTCTTTTTATAGTTTCTAGACTAGTTTTGATCGGTTTCACATCTAGTGACCGGCATAGTTAAAAAATAGGTCCTAGATGCTATTTGAAAGGGTAAACGGTGTCTAAAAATAACGAAAATTGATACGCTCATTCTACCTAAGCTCCTCAAGCTCGAGGACTCCTCGGCTTGCACAAAATGGAGCTATGGATTACAAAATGGGGTTTTCTATGTTACATATGTTACAATAGTGATAAAAATCACTATTGGAGGTTTTTGGAAAGTATTTGAAAACATAATTCTTTGAAAAAATATTCGACTGGCTCCTTGCTCTGTCATTACATGCTTCCGCGTCTTCTATGCCTCTGGCTGCTTCCAACACCCCCCTCCCTCTGGCTTCTGTCGTCCCTGACAGAACCTTGTTGTGAGGTCTGCCGGATATAGTTCTGTAGGAAGTCTTGAGCAAGGGTGTGCTCGGAGATACGAATGCCTCGGGCCAGGTCGGCCTCGAGTTTCTCCCAGTCTATTGGTTGTGGTTCTTCCGATGGTGGGAGCTGATAGTGTGTGGAATAGACCATTCGTTCACAGGCAAATACGTGTAATAAATGTGTAGGCCTGCTTATGAATACCTCTGAATGGTATTCCCAGAAGCCGGTTGTGAACATCTCTTTGAAAGTCTGCTTGTAGCATGCCGGTAGGTACTTTATTCTGCAATGCCAGGCATAACACACCCGTAGCAATGGCGTTGTACTCATATCATATACCAGATCGAAATTGCCATGCTCAAAGCCCGGGGTGTTTACATGAGGTGCCTTGACGCGTTGGAAGACTTTAAAAATCATTTGCATCATGTCAAAGATTTTGACAGTCATATGCGCTGCTATATCGTCCATATGCTTTAATCTAGGGAGCCAGTGGCGAATTGCAGCCATCATGTAGCCTACAGTGGGTAACTCAATGGGTGGCTTAAAATAGGGGTAATTCAACCAGTCCTGGCACTGCTTATTGTTTTGTACCTTAATAGCAAAGGCAGTCCAGGAGCGGTGTCGTGGTACTGGTCCCCAACATGGGTTGTACTTTAAGTGCAAAGGTGCCTTTACCCATGTACTCATCATTTATGGATACTTCTGTAGTAAATCTTTGCGCCATTCTGGTTGATAGATCTCTCCTTGTTGTGCATCAAGTGGCAAATCGTCCTCTTCGAATTGAGTCGCATGCGATGGTTTCTTACCTGTTTCTTTCTCAATGGCTAACTGATATTCGGCCATTAACATAAAATATGGTTTATACTGTAGCTCATGCCCAGATATGTATCGTCGCGGGGCCAAATGAGCAAAGAATGGAGATTGTAAAATTCTTTCTTCTATCATCGCCATGGCATGTAATTGTGCCTCTACTCTAGTTGAGTGCGTTGTTCCAAGTTCCTCAATTGTCTTCATCCACGCGGGGGTCGGGAGTTCATAAGTCATCTGGCCTTCGGCCGTGACGCGTCCGCCTGGGATGGGTTGTGGCTCGTATGCCTCTTCAAACGTTTCCTCCACCAGAATGGTGACAGTTTCTTCCTCAGCTGGAAGCTCAGGTGGGGAATCTGGCCTTGGTGGTGCTTCATATACTGCAATCCTTGATTCAAGGTTTGATACCTGGGCCCGTAATGCGTTGAGTTCCTCTAAGATGTCAGGAGAGGGGTCCACAGGTGCTGGTATGTCTTGGTGTGCCGGTGCTCGTAACTGGAGTAATTTATGATCTTCTTTGAGTTTCTGTAACTCCTCGTTCATGCAGTCATATTCATCTAGCAGTCTTACATGATCTTCTAGCAGCATCCTCATCGAGTCTGAGGGAATGGCTTTGAACTGACTAGGACTCAAAGGTTGGTCTGGGTGGTCAAGAGCTGCTTCTAAGTTTTCTCGGTTCTGATCCTGTAGGCGCTGGTTTTCCTCCTTTGCGGCTGCTAGATGTCTTCTGAGTAAGCCCATGTTTTGTGTTAGCGTTGCATTGCGGACTGTCTGGGCTCTTAATAAGTTATCCAGGTCAGCAGTGGCTTCCTTGGTCTTTTCTTCATTTTCTAGTTCTAATTTATGATAGGCCTCTCGTAATTCTTCGTAGCGGCTGTTCAGTGAAGCATTCTCAATAGACAATAAGTTAAGCTGCGACTGTAAGTCATTGGTTGTCCTATGCAGCTGTTGGTAATTATCGCCAAGAGATGTGAACTCATCTCTTACTTGCGTCATACACATGAACATCTGTCGAAATGCATTATCTACAGTGGGTGATAGTATTAATGGGGTGCTAAATGAAGATGCAGTGGGTGTAGATGCAAAGGGAACGGGGAATGGGGGTGGGAAGGTGGATGCTGTAGTGATTGTTGAAAATTGTGATGTGCCTAAAAATGTTTGTGCCGTGAGTGAAGTGAGTGGTGGTGCAGTGGGCGGTGAGATGTCCATGTCATTGGACGTGTCTAGTGCAGTGACTGTGAACAAGGGTGTGACTGTGGGCGCTTGTGCTGGTGTAAATACGGGATTTACAAAGGTTGAGGAGTAATCTAGAGGGGGACTGGCTGGTGCAACTGGGTGGAAAGGGGAAAGAGGGGTTACAGTGGGTCGGGGAGGTGAGACTGGGGAGAAGGTTAAGGGCGGTGGGAATGGAAAAAGGGGTCTTGGAGTTGTGGGGAAGGATGGAAAAGCTGGATGGAGGAATGGGTTGAATGGAAAGGTGGATGTGTGAGGGGGTAGACTAGGTCTAGTGGGTGCGGGAATTGTGGGGTTAGTGGTCGTAAAGACGATTTCTGCTATGCCACCAGTGATAGAAGATGTTAATCGGGGGGGGGAGGAGGGTGAAGAGGGGAGGCTGGATGGACGGGCGGTGATGGAGGAGCGGTTGGGGTGGTTGGTACTTCGGTGACTACTGAGGTATGTACAGTTGTAGCGTAGGGTGGGGAATCTACAAGGATGGTTTCTGTTGTCAACGAACTTTTGGGGACGAGGCGTGCCTCCCTGGCTTGTTCTGAAGACTGTGCTCCTGTTGGTACACCAATGTATTCGCCGGGCTTGGAAAGTAGTCGTACTCGGCGGGGGTCAAACTGTGGGAGTGGCTTTCTTTGCAAGTACCTGAGGGCTTCGTTGGAGCCTATTGATTTGACTAACTCTCTGAATCCTTTGATGTATGCGTCTTCGAATCCGCCTGTGACAAGTTCCTGTTCTATTATGGCTTGACTCTCTTCCTCAGTCAGCTTTTTGTGTGCCCAAACTTTTTCCATAGTTCTATACAGCTTCTTAATGGCCAGTGTGTAAGCTGCTGCTTCACAAGTTTCATCTTCATGGGTACTTGTATCACCATGTGTGTCTGTTTGTTGTCCTTGGCAATCTGTCTGTTCGTGATCTTGGGATTCGATAGTGCCCTGGCTGGCTTCGTCATCGCCTTCATCGTCATCGGTTGCTGTTCTTTCGTCATTAGAGCTAGACACGATCTGTCCTTGTGGCGGATCCCGGGGTGTGGTGGGATAGCTGGGCCTTTCATATTCTTGAGAAAATAGTTGTCCTTTTGAAAATTGAAACTCATTGGAGAATGCATCGGGCATTTCAAAATCGAACGTTGTGTTCAGGGGTGCTGCTTGTTCTGCTTCTAAATGTGGTATTGGAAAAGAGAACGCTTCCGCACCAATAGTGGTGGGAAGTTCTGCTGCCATGGTAATAGGTTCTGGGGTTGTGGCTGCTTGAGGTGCAACATTACTGGTGGTGCCCTCCGGCGTAACTAGTCTTGATAACCGTATACGAATTGGTGGTACCGTGGGAGTGGCTGCTGTCGGTGACTGCTCTGGAGATGGTTGTGGTGAGGGTGATTCTGGGACTTGTAGGCAAAGGATAGTGCCTCTCATCCACTTTCTGGCTCTGCCTTTGCTAGCCTTTCTAGCTTTCTTAGTGGTCCCTTTGAATGCTTTCAGTTCCTCACTTGTCATGGCACGCTCAATCGGTAAGTCATACGCCAAGCACATATATATAATTCTCGTAAGTGCACAACATCCATTGATGACTTTCTTTCGTTCCCATATATGTTGGGCCAAATAGAGCTGATCAATTATCCAGCTAGCTAGATCAACCGTTTGAGGTCTAGTACATGCTAAGTATAATCCAAACCAGATTCTTTTGTGGGGCATGGTAAAACGATCCTGAGCTGGGAAAGCAAAATGCTGCATGCATATCCTTAAGGGCTTGGAGAGCTCAGGGGTTATAGCTGAAATATCCTCCCACTTAGTTACGTCACCATGTTTCATCTGCTCTGGAACTAGCCGTTCTCTCTCCGTCGGAGTGTGTGTTCCATGTATTTTGAGAGCTGCGCGAATTAAATCTTTAGACAAATAAAACCTTCTGAATGGAGGGTCATTTACCAAGGATGGTAACATGAATGTGCCGGGTAGATCCTTGTTCTCTGAAGCTGTCAAGGTGGTTACTAGGTAAAAGCATCTGTAAAAATTGGGTTTAGGCAAAGGGTCACTAAAATATTCTGTAAATCCCGCTCGTGCCCAAACGTGCGTTAAATCTTTTGTATTCTGTAGTCCTTAAAATTCTCTTGAAAAGAACTCGTACTTGGCCCATGTGCACAAATCAAATGCCAAATTGGCCTCAAATATGAAATCAGCATCTGCTAAGGGTCCTGCTAGGCCTTGAAACCAGTGAGAGTTACGATGAATCTTCTCAGTATATCCTCTAGGAGGGTCGTCTATTGGCATGTGTCCTGGAAAACCTTGAAACTCTGGTGGTTGCATCGTCGGATGAGATTCCGCGAGTAATTCTCCAATATTGGCCATTGGTGTGCTTGGGCCAGCATCTGATGGTCCTTCTTCGGTTTGCATGATGACTGACGAGCTAATGGAAAAGATCTGCTACAAAAGATTAGCACATTAGTATGGAAATTAATTATGATCCCATTAAGGTGAGACCGCAATCTATTTCCATAACTGATGTGTAACCCGTGTAGCCAAGTGTCGTGAAGTGATTGATGCAATGATTCTTTGCAGAGCTAATGTAGGTCTCTAGACACCTACATGGTTCAGATTATGCATACATTTCTTGATGAGCTTTTATTATGCATGATGTGGGGTTATGGTGTGTGAATTTATACAAGGTTTAGTTGAGGGTGAATTATTACAAGGGTGGAGTTTAAACGGGGTGGGAGAATTGTTAGATAAGGGGGTACAAGAAGACGTCTGGATACGTTTCGGTATCCATTTCCTATGAGTCTTTGAGTGGGTGGTATGTTTCTGCTGAGGGACAAAAAGTGGTATCGGGTTTGGTGGTCTTGAAGGATGGAAAGATTTCTAAGGGGTATATATTACATGGCTTGAGGGTTGGGCTATAATACATGGTTTGGGTACCCAAATTTGCGTGGGTGTGGGTCTATTGATAAGGTACTTCTTGGCGATCCAAATCTGTCGAGTATTTGTACTTGTAGAAGAAGATCGAGGGGACTTTGAATACTGACTCTACTTCTTTTGAAACTTTGTCCTGTTCTAGTCTGTAGTGTTGCCAGTAGGCTATGGTTGCTGTCCTTTTGGCACCCATATTTGTCTCGTGCCACTTGTTCTGTGATGTTGATACTGCTACTTTCTTTGCCTTGTCTGGTGGTGTCGTCGGTCTGGGTTCCTCTGTTGTGGTTGACTCCTTCGTGGTTGGGTTTGAGAGGTCCAGTGGACGCTCTGCTTTGGAAAAGAAGGGAGATCCAACACTTGCGTGACCTGCCCATTAGGAAGTGATTCGTTATTTATCTTTAATCTAGGCCAGTCCGCAACAAGTTTGGAAGGATGAGCACCGCAGGGTATTGTGCTCATTTGGCCGCTGATGCAACCCACCTGACCGCTGATTGTGTCCATCTGCCCTAGCGGTTGGGTAATTGCCCCTTCTAGTTTGCAGGAAGCCCCAGGGAAGATCTCCTGACGTCCTTCTGATTGACAACTGTCTATAGCCAAGCCCGAGTGGGTTGGTGTAGATGTAACGTGACTGAGCTGACCAAAGATCTTCTGGTCTTCCGTCGCATGTATTTCATAGGGTCTAGGGTTACAAACCTCAATCAGAATGCAGTTAGGGAAGTCAAGCGGTATCACTCGCTTTTGCTCTAAGGTTCCAATCTGTAAGGAGCCTTGTCTAAGATTTAGGTCCATTGAGTGATCGTATAGCCAATCTTGGTCAAGGATTAGGGGTTCTATCAGGTCGTCTAGTAGGTTTGTTGTCATGGTCACATCCTTAATGAGGATAGGAAGGTCCACCTCGCCCATGCAAGGGGTTTCCATGCCTCCTAGCCCTATGAGGTATGCCTCAATTGGCCGCATTTCTATTCCTGAATCCTTATAGTGGGACCATCTAATCGCACTAGTCGCAGCACCTGAGTCAATTAAAGCCCTGAGCTCTTGACAAGGGTTGCCATGCTCTAGCCTAACTGTAATGAATGGTCTCCTGTCCACTATGCTAGGATGAGTGGTTGACTTTACTTGACACATGGCCATGGGATATCTGGGTGTTGTTTCCAGATGGTTATAATGTTCTCTCCCTAGTCCTTGTCTTCTTAACTTCATGCGTTTAATGCGTTCTATTGCTTTTGCCTGAGCTTCCGCTCGTATTCTATTTTCTTCCTCCTTACGCTTCTTTGCCAACGTGAGTCGTCTAAGCATATCCTCAGTAAGAGGTTCCTGATATAACTTGACTCTACAACCACTAATGTAATTAGGCATTATGTCTCCTTCTAAGGTGGCTAATTGTACTGCTCCACTTGTCGAGAGTCTGTTAATGATCATAGGTCCATAACCTTGCTTTTCTAACTTACGTGCATGTTGCTTTAGCGTATATACTAGAACTAAATCTCCTTCTTTTTAGGTCTTTATCTTTCACATGTGCATCAAAATATGCTTTCTGTCGCTTCTTCGCTGCATATATTCCTGCTGCTGCCTTTAGCCTGGTTTCTCCTAATCGTTCCAAGTCCATTATTCTCGCTGACAATTCATGGCCGGTCCACTGATGTTCTTGTGCAACCTTAAGGGTCGGTATCAAGAAGTCCAAAGGAAGCACAGCATTCTGACCAAAAACCATCTGAAAGGGAGTTGCATTGAGTACGGTCTTGTAGGCCACTCGGTATGCCCAAACAGCATGGTGTAACTGTTTGTCCCAATCTGAACGTTTGTTGTTCACGAGTTTCGTCAGTATGTTACAAAGTATCTTATTGGTGCTTTCAGCTTGACCATTGGCCTGAGGATGATATGGTGTAGATTTCTTGTGAATCACCATAAAATCCTGTAACAAATATTCAATGACTTGGTTTAGAAAGTGAGTTCTGCGATCGCTCACTAACTCTATAGGCAATCCATATCTTGTAAAGACATTTTCAAATAAGAATTTTGCAGTCGTGTGTGCATCCTTCTTTTTTGTGGCTTTTGCCTCTACCCATTTGGTAAGATAATCCGTCGTGACAATAATGTATTCAAGATGTGTACCTTTTGCAGGGGGGTTAATGGGTCCTACAAAGTCTATACCCCACTTTGAAAATGCACGTCCGCCCATCATGGGTTTCAATGGAATTTCATCTCTGCGAGTAGGAAATTGAGTTCTTTGGCACACATCACATCTCTTAACATAGGTATGTGCATCCAGGTGAAGAGTGGGCCACCATAATCCTGCAAAGAGGATGGCTTTGATTATCCTATCTGGTCCAAAATGACCTCCTGCAACACCTTGGTGTGCAGTCTCTAGTATGCTCAGATAATCGCTTTCATGAACACATTGTCTTAGATATCCATCTCGTCCTCTTTTGTATAGATTATCGCCAATAAGTGAATAGTCTTGAGCTTCGTGCTCCAAACTACGTTGTCGAGCTAAGGTCATTCCTTGAGGGAATGTCTTCGTCCTCAAGTATGTCACTAGAGGTTCACTCCAGTCTGGTGTGAGAGACACGTGATATAATGTAGCATGCTCTACTGGTGGTCTTTCACAACAAACATGGCATTCTTTACACAACTTGTAGACATCTGCTTCCATCGAAGGCCAATATACTCCTAGTCTATGCAGAGTCTGTAATGTTCGATGTTTTGAATGATGTTGCTTTAATGCACCTATGTGTGCTAATTGCAACCAATTCGCATGTTCTGATTCATCTACACAACAGGCAAGTATCTTTTGATTATCCTGTTTATATATGCTTCCTGCTATGATTTGGTATCTCTGAGACTTTGTAATCTCTCCTTCTTTGATCTTTATCCTAGGATTCTGGGGTCCGTATGTCAGAATAGGGACTATAGGCTTAGCCCATTCTGGTGCTATCTCAAGGTTGAACAAGTATGCATCTGGTAGATCATCCACTACTCCTTGAGGAGCTTCTCCTGAGGTTAATCTCAAAAGGTGGTCAGCTCTAAGATGTGTCTTCCCTTTCCTAACTACGACTTCAAAATCATACTCCATGAGTAATAGAAACCAACGTATTAGTCGTCTTGTGTTACATGGCTTGTTGACTAAATACAATAGGGCTTGATGATCTGTAAAGAACTTGAATTTGTTGGCCAACAAGTAGTGTCTGAACTTCTTTACTGCGTAGATCATCCCTTAGCCTTCTCGTTCCATCGTGGTGTAATTTCTTTCTGCTGCGTTCAAATGTCTGCTCGCATAAGCTATGGGGAGATCTATATTACCTTCATTCGTGGGTTGTGCTAACACACATCCTATGGCGTAATTGGATGCATCCACATGTACATGGAATGGCTTACTCCAATCTGGGGTTGTCAATATAGGTGCTGAGCACAAGCGTCGTTTAAGTTCATTGAATGAATTTTCACATTCATCTGTCCATTCAAAATTGGTTAAAAGAGAGTACAAAGGCTTGGCTATGATTGCATACATGTGTATGAATCTCCTATAATAACCACAATGACCCATAAATGCTTGTACCTCTTTGATGTTCGTTGGTCTAGGTAATTCTGCAATTACCTTCACTTTTTCCTCATCTGTAGAAATTCCATTCTTTGACACAATGTGTCCTAGAATTTTGCCTTGTCTGACCATGAAAACACATTTTTCTGGGTTCAAACAAATCTGATATTCTCGACATTTGTCAAATATTTGTCTTAACTCAGGGATATGTGTCTGTCTTACATTTGAATGTGCACATAAGTCATCGACATAAACTTCCAAGTTCTTGCGTAAGAATTCCTTAAAAGCATGACACATGAGTCGCTGGAAAGTGGTGGGTGCATTTGTTAAGCCAAATGGCATCACACGAAATGCAAATATGCCCCATTCAGTGGCAAAAGCCGTCTTGTGTTGATCTTCTGGAGCAATGGCTACTTGATTATAGCCTGAGTATCCATCAAGAAAGCTGTAAACTTCCTTGCCCGCAACTCTTTCCAATAAGTGTTCTGTGATAGGAAGAGGATAACTGTCTCTAATTGTGGCGGCATTAACTTTTTTAAGGTTAATACACACACGCAATTTCCCATTTTTCTTGGGCACTACCACAATGGGGGATACCCATTCGGTATGCTCAATTTCGTAAATGAATCCTGCTTCTATCAAGCGATCTATCTCCTCTTTAATTTTTGCAGCGTAGTTATCATTGTACGTGTACGGTTTTTGTTTTGTCGGTTTTGCATCGGAGTCATAGGGATTCTATGAGAACATATATCTGGATCTACTCCTTTCAAATCTTTGTAACTCCAAGCGAACACATCTCTATATTCGCGCAATAGGGCAACTAGCTCTTCTTCTTCTTCCTTCGTCAAATCATGCCCTATGTATGTACATTTTTCTTCTTCTCCTTCTACGGCTACTATTATTTTCTTGGTTTTCTCTCGGTTATCATATACTTGTCCGTCATTCGCCTTTCTATTAGGCATTCGTACCATGATTCTTCTATCTTCGATTTCATATTTCTTGAAGTTCTCGGGTACTTCAAACAAAGATTCTTCTTTTTCTGGCATGGTGTCTTTCTTCTTTCTTTTCTTGCCTTCACTCTTAGTAGTCACTTCTATGGCTAACCTCACCTCATTCGTAATTTCCTCGTGTCTCTGAGGGTGAGTCTCTACTCGTAGAAATATTCTTCCTCTGATGCAAAGGGTGGGTCCATGATAATTGATTCTAAATCGAAATCGCTTGCATCCTCAAATGCATCAGTGTTAGGTTCACACTCTTCAAAAATTGCATTACTCATGATTGGCTCTATCATAAAAACTGAAATGTCATAGCCATCCTCGTCACAGTGGGGTGTCCATTGTTCTTCATTGATGGCTACATCCATGGTTGCTAAGATTTCTGCCCAACCATGGGGTTCAAATTCTTCGTCTGGGAATACTACAGGTGCGTAAGCTGGATCTTGAAGGGTTCGTGGATGTTGTTCTGCACCTAAGGTCCTAGCTTCTAATCGTTCTTCCTCTTGTTTGGCTACTTTACACATCCATAAATGAGTATCCTCATGTAACCATGAGGGGTCTGATTCTAATGAGTGCACGGATTCTGTTTCTACTTGTGTCTTATGGATGGTATTCCATTGTATTGGGGGTACATCCCTATGTGAATAGTCTTTAAGATTGACTTTGGTAATCACTCCTAAATGTTGCAAGTACAAAGAATTAGTTCCCCAATCTTGTACAATTTGCAACTGATGCATGAATGGTCGTCCCAATATCATCTCATAAGCATGATTTTTTGCAAAGTCACAAATGGCGAAAGTATGCTCAAATTCCACACCACAAGTGGTGAGAGATATGCCTTCTAGTAAGCCTAATGGTTTTTCTATGTGTCCGTCAGCCATTTGTAGCTTCATCCTGGTGGGTCTTAATGTTGGCTTACCCCAACGTTTCCATAAAGCCGTGGTAGCTATGGCTACTCCGGCTCCTGAATCTAAGATGGCTTTTGTGGTGTAGCCCTAATGGGTTATCGGAAGATAAGTGTTACCTTCCTCTCCTTCGCTTACCTCTCCAATCTTTTCTACGGGTATCTCTGGTACCTTATTTTGTGATCCTATTTGTGAGGGAGTAGTAGCAAGCTCGGGGAATTGATTTGCCACATGGTTCGACAATTCTGGTTTTACCTTTAACAACTCCTCTAGAGTGAGATTACACTGTACCTTAGTGTTCTTGATCACTTCCGTGTTTCTAGGGATTACTGATTCTTCATTCCTCACTATTATCGTGGGTGCTCTCATACTAATAGACTTTACTTCCCAAGGTCCTGTGAACTGAGGTAATTCTTGTAAAGAATTAGATTCAAAAGCTGTGTTTCCACTCATTTGTTCTTCCTCTACATCTTCGTAAATGGAGGGAATGTCTTGGGGAAATTGTTCCTGCAAGTCGTCTATTTCTTGAATAGGAGGATGGGTTCCTTGTTCTTTTCTCCACTTTTCTTCTTGGATTTCTCTCAAAAATTCATGTGAGTACCTATGTATGGAAGACAAATTGTCTTGACTTTCTGTATTGGGTACTTCGGACAGGGATGGTGCATTCCTTGCCTGTGTCTCTGGGACACTAGGGTTCCTGTGCTGATCCTTTTTCTCTTTGCTTTCTATCAAGTATTCTAGCCTCTCCATTAGTCCTTGAAAGTGTAATTCCGGTTTTGCCATATTATTCCAATTAAGATATCTAGAGGCTTTGAACAAAGCTTGCGCTAGTTCTACCATCTTCATGCAAAGTTTAGTTCTCTCAATTTCTAGATCAGCTCGAGGGTAGTTTTTACTCATTTCAGCTACTTGAGGTCCCTCTTTTAATCTAGCCTGATTTGCACAAAACATCATGTCTAGATTCTTTGGTATGGGTTCCGCTAAAACTGATCCTGATTTCTGAGCTGGATTCTCTTGATTCAATTCCTGTGAAGTCAATTCTAGGATTTTGGCTCTGGATTCCTTCAAACTTCCTTCCAACTCAGTTATCTTTTTAATCCACTTTCTCTTTATCCTTTCTCTAGAATCTTTCCAAGATTTTGTCTTTTTACTGCTAGATTCTGCAACTTCACTACTTCCGGCTACTTTCTCCTGATTAAGCTGTTGGTTCTGTAAGAGCGCCTGGGCTCTGGTGATAGCTTGGATAGGCACGTATGTAGGGTTGGATCCATCTGCGTTGTTTACAATACCTATCACGTTGATCGGTGTCACATTTGAAGCATTAATAGGGTTCTTAGGACAATCTTTGATTATGTGCTCTTTACCACAATCGGCACAAAAGCCTTGGATGTTATAGTACTGTGATTGTCGTGCTATCGGAGGATGTGGACAATCCTTTATGAAATGGTCTCCTTGGCACCTAAAGCATGGTCCTCTAGGGCCCTGTGGTCTTTGTTGTCTCAATTGGGGCCGTGGATTTGGGTTTGTGTACATCACATTAGCATAGTCTGGCTCCCAACTAGGTTCCACTGGTGGACGATCGTAATGATATGTCTTCACATGTTCTGGTGACTTCGTGTAATATGCGGGTGGACTATCTACATGCGTAGAGTCAAAACTGTTTGAGTTCGGGTCACTGTCAGTAATTAGGGGTGAAGAAGGCACTAAGGCCCTACTTAGGTTCTCTTTTGCAACAGCGTATTTCACTGAGATGATGTTAGCTGGTGGGGGTGGCTGCTGAGCTAAGACAGGTTGAGGTCTCTGTTGAGCCTGGTATGGGTAGTTCTGAGGAGGCCTATAGTAATAAGGCTGAGCATTGTATTGGCCTTGATACCTACCTGGCTACTGGTATGCTTGCGGGTGGTTCTGTCTCACGGTCTGTTTGTTATATGGGCAGTCTTGAGCCTTGTGATTCGTGTATCTTCTCTCAATTGTACAGTATTGGCCACTAGGGTTGGCTTGAGGTTGTGTTGCATTGGGACACACATTTGCCATATGATCACCACCACAAGTGTAACAACGCCTGTTTGTTAGCACCCTAGGTTTACTAGAAACTCCTAGTTTCTGGGCCACTTTTTCTGCTAGGTCCTCTATCGAGTTAGAGAATTTTGTGGATGCTAGAGATGAACAGTCTGAGTCCTTGTAGACCTTTGAGAGTTCCAACTCGTCTCCTAAGTTGTCCTCAATGTCTATACAAATTCTTACACACTGCTCTAGCGTTCTGGGTTCTTTTAGGTACACATAGGAGCGTAGTTTAGCGCTCAACAATCCATCTAGAAACAATGACACTTGTTTGGCCTGTGAGGGTAGCTCTTGCATTGGACATCGTTCAACGTATTGTCTAAACCTACGTCCTGCCAGTCTAACTGTTTCCTGAGGGGTCTGTTTAAAGCTATGAATCAACGAAGACGTGTCATGTCTAATCCCACTTTTAGAGAATTCAGTGATGAATGACTCTAAAAAGTGATGGATGTCCCTAAATTGCCTTTGTTGCAATGGTTGGAACCAAGTTAAAGCGGTATTCTTTAACGTTAGCCCAGATGCGTTATATTGCGTGAACATGTCTTCGACTTGTTCGGCTCTTAGTACTTGCTTGAATTCTGCGACGTGGTCATAGGGATCTCCTGTCCTATCAAAGTAATTTTTCATGGATTTCACTAACTGAGTGGGTCTCAATATTCTTGCGTGTTCACGTGGTCTAGGTAGAGGAAAATCGTCTCTACCACCTGGCATTCTTTGTCTATCCACTCTATCTGTGTCTATGGTTGTTCTATCTCTCCCTAAGGGATGGTTGAAGCTTACTTCGGGTCTTTCTTTATTCTTTTCTCTTTGCATGCCATGGGCTGAGGATGTTCCTGCCTTTGGTTGACTTGTATTCATGTTCGTTCTAGATGGAGGGAATACCAATTCACCTCTCCATGTGTATGTGTTTTTAGCGTGGTCAGGCACCACAAAGACTCTTTCTGAAGTCTCATCCAGGTATACAACCTTTCCAGGTGTATCCGGGTCCTTGAACTCGTATATCGTGATGATACCTACCTCACTAAGTAGTTCTGTCTTGTATCTCCAAAAGGCTTCATCAATTTCCTTATTTACAAACAACTCTATGCTTTTGCTGTCCTGAGGGATCCATTCTGGGATTAGTACTCGTGTCAGTACAGATTTCCCTCTAGGTGTCCTAGGCTCTTCTAATGGTTCTTTTCCTTGAGATTTAGTTTCCGTCTCTGGCTGAATCACACCAAACTCGTTGGTATTGTTTGGCTGCGTACTTAAGATGTACATTGTTCCTTCTTTGTCTATGTACGCGTCTCTCTCAAATTTCACCACTGGACGTTCCAATCCAATGGGTTGATCGGGGTTGTGCATTTGCACCACTTGCCTTCGCAAACCATCCTCATAGATGCGAGCACCTAATCGGTTGGTTCGGAGAAACTCTAGTTGCGTTCTATAGGGTCCCTCTGGTTTTTCTAAATAGGCTACATTCGACCCTCCTTCTGGTCTTTCTGAGCTAAATGCCATTTCTAATTCGCTAGTATCTGAGCTCTCGTAGGGATAACTAGTGTTCAATTGTTGAGCCCACGATCGTGCAATAGTTCTTACACTTGCCTCTGATGATCTAAGGCTTCGTCGGTCTGACTTACCTATATGTTTGCCCGATCTAAGGTTCATTAATTTTCTTCCTTGTACACTCAGTACACGCTCAGATCGTCAATGATTCTTTGTTATTGCTTTCTTGATTCTTTTTAAATTTTCTTTAGGTTCTTGTCTTAATGTATGCGTCAGGAATTCGACTTTCCGTGGTACTTTGAGTTCTCGTTCCGTCAGACTTATGTTCTTTCCTTTAGGTTTTCGTGTCACACACCTTTACTTTAGTCTTGAACTTGATAAATTTAATTCTCTTGAACTTGAGGCGTTCTTATCATCTTTAATCCACAATACTACCGTTTATCCTAAGCTAAGAATTGACTGAGGGGGTTGAGTAATCTTCCAACCTCGAGTCAGCTTTTCTGGTTGCTCTGATGCCCAAGAAGCCGCGCTTCCCAAGCTTTATGCCCTTCACTGCCTTGCTTTGGTTGCGTTTGATTGCCCTTGCTAGACCTGGAAAAATCCAATATTAGACCAATTCACAGTTGGATGATCAATCACTTGAGTATATACACCTTTTAAGTCCCTTCCCTTTTGCCCAACTTTTCAATGCTTGCCCCCTGGCTTTCTAGTCCCAAACTAGGTCAACCTCAAAATAGCTTGTCTAAAAATAGACGTATCCTTTAAGAAAAAAATAGTTGAGGTCACGTAGTACTCGTCAAGAGCTTTCTAATGAGCTATTAAGCTCAAAAAACGGACTTCGGATGAAAAAGTTATGACCGTTCAGGCCCTAGGGGGGTAAAAACTGACAAACAGGTTTTTCTCCAAATATGAGCTAAGGGGTCTCCTATGAGTATAATCACCCAAAAATTTCCCAAAAATAGCCCCAAAATTGGCCAAAAAATGAAACCCTAAATTTGCGTTTGGGGTGGACAATCGCGATGGCCTGAGATGATCGCGATGGTCTAGGACCGTCGCGATGGTCCGATGGAGCGAACTGTCGCGATGGCGTAAAGGTGAAAAATCACGATGGTCTGAAGTGCATGGTCGCGATGGTCCAAATGTGAGCAATCACGATGGCTCGATCAGGCGGACAATCGCGATGGCGTCAGTCAACGGTCAACGTGAACAATCGCGATGGTCCAAAGTGAACCGTCGCGATGGTCACAGATGCGATGGCGTGAGCCAATCGCGATCGTCAGGGCACGATGGCTTGAGCCAATCGCGATGGTCCAAAATTCGAGTTGTCACGATGGTGTAAGGGTGTCGTCGCGATGGCGTGAAGTGTGAACCGTCGCGATGGTCTAGCTTGCCACGTGGCACCGTCGGCGCGATGGCGTGAGCCAATCGCGATGGTGTGGGGTCAAGCGAACAGTCGCGATGGTCCGTGAACCGTCGCGATGGTCCAAATGAACCGTCGCGATGGTCCAAATGAACCGTCGCGATGGTCCAAATGAACCGTCGCGATGGCGTGAGACCGTCGCGATGGTCCGGCCGAGCCGTCGCGATGGCTTGAGCCTATCGCGATGGTGTGACACAATCGTGATGGTCTGAGACCGTCGCGATGGTCCACCAAAATGTGATTTTTGCAGATGCGTCTGTGGATTCGTGTGTGCGCTTGTGTCGCCTATCCCGTGGTGTGGTCGCTTACCAAAAATTCCGCACTTGGCAGACCATCGCGATGGTCTGACACAGACGGAAATCTCTGATAGAAACTAAAAATTTTACATTTTCCAAGCTTTCCTGATGCTCTGGAGCACTGTACCTGCAAGAAAACTCAAGAACACAAAAGCACATGCAAGCACAAAAGCTCTCTCTCACTCTCTCGCATGCACAAATGAGGGGAAATGAGGAGAATGGGTGGATATGGTGAATTTTCTGATTTTTTTGGAGATGAAGATGATGATGCGGTGATGAAGATGGAGTGTGGGGGAGGTGAAAAACACACAAAAACTAAGTAAAAACAACAACAAAAACTGAAATTTTTTTACCTTCCAACGCCACTTCTTGCTATACTCTTACCATCACACATTCGTCCTAGACTCGAATCCCCGGCAACGGTGCCAAATTTGGTGTTGCTCTAGCACAATGGTAAGTACCACGTTAAGAAGCTTCACCTCCTTAATTGTCAATCCGCGGAAGAGATAGAAGTGATATGAAGATCGTGAATGTGAGATGAAGTGAGAGTGAAGGTGAGAAGCACAAAGATGCACACACACATACACACACACTACGAAGAGACAAGCAAGACACAATGGAAGGTGAGAAATTAACTCTATTACTCAAGAACACTCTTACAAGCTCAAAATAGCTCTAAGCTCTTCTCTACTCCAACAAGCTAACCTCAAAAATGAGCTCTCTAGCTCTTTTTATAGTTTCTAGACTAGTTTTGACCGGTTTCACATCTAGTGACCGGCATAGTTAAAAAAATAGGTCCTAGATGCTATTTGAAAGGGTAAACGGTGTCTAAAAATAACGAAAATTGATACACTCATTCTACCTAAGCTCCTCAAGCTCAAGGACTCCTCGGCTTTCACAAAATGAAGCTATGGATTACAAAATGGGGTTTTCTATGTTACATATGTTACAATAGTGATAAAAATCACTGTTGGAGGTTTTTGGAAAGTATTTGAAAACATAATTCTTTGAAAAAAGATTCGACTGGCTCCCTGCTCTGTCATTACATGCTTCCGCGTCTTCTATGCCTCTGGCTGCTTCCAACACCGCCTTAGTCGAAAGCCTTGGGGGGGGGTGCTCGCTTCGCTCGCACAAAAGGAACAAAACTTTTGCCTCGAGCTGCTCTGATACCAGTGAAGTATTTCGATGGTGATGCACCACAATGTGTTTTCCTTCTCGAGAGCTCCACGACGATATGCTCGGAGTAGAAAACCGAGCTCCTAAGGCTGCACGCAGTACTCCGCACAAAAGCTGCAGAATACGTAGAAAACACAGTGCACAGGGAGCACGAAGACAGATTTCTTAGGTCTTACAAATGTGGTCGAACTTACAGTCCGTGACTAACCAGGCCACTATATGTTTTATTAAAGAACATATACAAAGTAGTGTGCAGTGGCCATTTGGCCTTTCACATGGACACTAACGGTAACATACAAAGTACTATTTCTATGTGTAAAGAGTTCTTCTTTTGGCCACATATGAAAAAGGATATTGCACAGTATGTTTCCCATTGCATTGTGTGTCAACGTGTGAAACAACATCATGGTAAAGCATTTGGATTATTAATGCAACTTCCCATACCTAATGGACCATGGGAACAAATTTCTATGGATTTTATTATTGGTCTTCTTACAACTTCATCTCATAATCACTACAACATATCTAGCATATATCGAGGCTTTTACTGAGGAAAATGGACGGGCGTGATTTTGCCCCGACATTGGTGTAAGGGTCAATATAGGCATCGGAACTAGAATGCTGGTATATGCATTGAAAATTCCAGTGCTCATACTGACGTCCATACCAGCACCTGTACTAGGTGTACCATTGCTCATTTCGATGACCATGTTGGAAGTACCATCGCGCATACTGACAACCAGATTTGCAAAATTGTTTTTGGGCAGAATGACAACCAAAACATGATTTCATAAAGCAAAATACTATCGGACACAAAAGAGATGAGTAAAATGAACCATGAACCATGTACAAAAAAAATTATATATTTCATAAATGAAACTGTACAAGAGTGTGGCAAACCACTGTCATATATGAGGCAAATACAAAATGTGGCAAACCACTGTCATATATGAGGAGAATACAAAATGTGGCAAAGCATTGCCATATAAGAATCAAATACAAAATTCTGGTGCACCACTGCCATATATGAGCCAAATACAAAATTGTGGCAGATCACTGCCATACACATGCACAAAAGGATCGAAACATCTATATCAACAGTCCTACAACAAAGAACATTCATGAAATGAGATAAATTGACATGATATTTACAAACAACAAGTAAAAACCAAGTTTCTAAATTCATCACCTCATCGCAGATGCTCCCATGAAACGACTGCACCGCATCCCTCCAAGTCCTCCAATAGGGCAATCAATCCATGATGATATCCATAAGCCTCCTCCTTTCGTGTTGGAGGAAGACCCATTGCCAACTCTTGCAACAAATTTACAGAACGTTAAATGTGTTGAGAATATGAGAGTGCATCACCCTTTTGTATCTTGGAGTCACTCTATTTCCATTCTATTTCCATTTTATATTATCACCTTTGTATTTGGGTACCTTGCCACTTGCTTCTACCAGTTGTCCTTTCAGGGGAATTATCCTACATGAGATGTACTTTGGACAACCCCTCCCAAATCTATATAAGAAGGGCCTCTCCCCCATTTGTATTTGGTTAGAAGCTTGAGGAGCCTACTCCATGCTCTTGGCAAGCTCATTTCTAATCAACATGAGTTTACCCATTTCATGGTCTACTCATTTTGAGTCTCACACACTATTTGTTTTGTGAGTACTCTTCTTTTCATTTTGCTTCCGTGGGTGTACTCTCTACATGGTATCATAGTGCTAGATGGAGGTCTTCGTGGTGTGTTTGGCGGAGATTTTGGTGATGGTGGTGGTGCTTGAGTTTGCTGGTGTGCGTTTCCACCCATTTGGAGAAGTTTTTGCCATCATTTTGCACTCATTGGGGCCTCATTTTGCCCATTTGCCCACCCACCCATCCTTCTTTTGCCATCCATTTCTGATCGTTGGGCTTCACATTGCCCATTTTGCACCCTCCCACCCCTTCTTTCATCATTTTGTAGCTCTTTAACCTTGTTTTCCCTCCCTCCCACCCTTACATTGGGCAATCCTTTTGTATTCAGTTGACATTTCATTATTGTAACCTTTGTGTGGAGACTTTGTCACGTTTTGGATCTTTACGGCATTAGTGATAAACGTCTTAATGTTTGAAGTGCTTATAAGCATTGTTTCATGTAAGCAAACAAAGACTAGAGAGGTACAGAAACACTCTCCTCTCCTTTCATGATAATCGGCATGGTTTGTTTGGCCATGTTTTGTGTGGATATGTGCTTCCTGACAACAGATGCATTTGTGGCTATCTCGAGTACGTATAACATCTCACGGATGAATCCTATTGTTATTAATCCCATTGAGCAGCTGTAAATGACTGACAGACTGTGCATGCTATATCAGTCACCGAGCTCAACTTGAAAGCTCCACGCTTGCATGTGAGAGCAACTTCGAATGAATGCAACAGAGAACTTAACCAACTCAACTTTAATTCAACAACCCAAAGTTATCTATAATGCCATCTTCTCCTTCGACAAAGAACAAGTGTAATAGCAATGGAAATTAGAATGTGTTTCTTGTGCATTTTCTCTTAATCAACAACAGTCAAACCTTTGTGCACATTCTCTGTGGAAGAGCGCTCAAGAAAATCCCTTAGCACACAAAACTAAGCACTAAGTATCTATAGTGGAGGAGAAAAACGACATGTGCACAATCAAGAATCATTGCAGCAACACCTAAGACCAGACTGATCATCGCAAGGAAGTTGATGCCTGCCTATAGAGTGAACTGTGGGCATGGTGCGGGAAAATAGGTAGATGGCGAGGATGATGGAAGGCTTCCCCAATAGGAAACAAGCACAACATATGTAATTTAGTTTTTAGAGCATTTGCACCTTCTCCCCTGTTTGCGATAGCGAGTGGATGTAGGACGCACATGGTGTGTACTACACTCTGACACAATAGCTCTAAAACAGCCAACAATAGTGCTCGTCCTCGCCATAGCTCTGTGTGGTGGAAGCAATTGCCGAACCCTGGTTCTTAATTTTTTTCTCATATAAATTTAATTGCATTATATGTATGTAAAAACCCTAAAACCCTAATCCTAAAAACCTAGACCTAAACTATGTATATGTCTGTATGCGTGTGTATATACATACATACATACATATACATATATATATATATATATATATATATATATATATATATATATATATATATATATATATATATATATATATATATATATATATATATATATATATATATGTATTATATGTGTATATGTGTATATATGTTATGCATGTGTAAAAACCCTTAAACCCTAATCATAAAGACCTAGACCTAAAACATGTATATGTGTGTATGCATGTGTATGTGTGTGTGTATATATATATATATATATATATATATATATATATATATATATATATATATATATATATATATATATATATATATATATATATATATATATATATATATATATATATATATATATATATATATGTATGTATGTGTGTGTGTGTGCATACGTAAATACGCTAAAAACCCTAATCTTTTTTTTAATATATTTAATTTGATAAAAAACCCTAAAATCCTATTTTTATATATTTAATGTATCTAATTAAAACACTACCTATTTTTATATTTATTTATCTATACTGAAATCCTATTTTTTATATATATTTAATTTTAAATTCTAATTTTTTATCTTTTTTGTTATATATATTTAATTTAATTAAAAAATCATAAATCCCTATTTTTTATATATTTGATTATATATGTGTGTGTGTATGTATGCATGTGTGTGTATATATGTGTATGTATGCATGTGTATATATGTGTGTGTGTGTATGTATGCATGTGTGTCAATGTGTGTGTGTATGTATGCATGTGTGTATATGTGTGTGATGTATGTGTGTGTGTATGCGTGTGTGTATGCGTGTGTATGTATGCATGCGTGTATATGTGTGTGTGCTTATGCATGTGTGTACATGTGTGTGTATGTATGTGTGTGTGTATGTATGCATGTGTGTATGTATGCATGCATGTGTGTATGTATGTATGCATATGTATGTGTATGCATGTGTATATGTGTGTGTGTATGTATGCATGTGTATATATGTGTGCGTGTATGTATGCATGTGTGTACATGTGTATGTGTATGCATGTGTGTACATGTGTATGTGTATGCATGTGTGTGTGTATGTATGCATGTGTATATATGTGTGTGTGTATGTATGCATGTGTGTGTATGCATGCATGTATGTATGCATGTGTGCACATGTGTGTGTATGTATGCATGCATGTGTGTATGTGTGTGTGTATGTATGCATGTGTATATATGTGTGTGTATGTATGCATGTGTGTGTATGTATGCATGTGTGTATATGTGTGTATGTATGCATGCATGTGTGTATATGTGTGTATGTATGTATGCATATGTATGTGTATGCATGTGTGTATATGTGTGTGTGTATGTATGCATGTGTGTACATGTGTGTCTGTATGTATGCATGTATGTATGCATGTGTGTACATGTGTGTGTGTATGTATGCATGCATGTAGGTACATGTGTGTATGTATGTATGCATATGTATGTATATGTGTGTGTATGTATGCATGTGTGTACATGTGTGTGTATGTATGCATGCATGTGTGTATATGTGTGTATGTATGTATGCATATGTATGTGCATGTGTGTGTATATGTGTGTGTGTATGTATGCATGTGTGTGTATGCATGCATGTGTGTGTATGCATGCATGTGTGTATATGTGTGTGTGTATGTATGCATGCATGTGTGTATATGTGTATCTATGTATGCATGTGGGTATGTGTGTGTGTATTTCTATCTCTCTCTCTCATTCACTCTATATCTTTCTCTCTTTCATCTCTCTTTATCTCTCTCTCTCTATCTTTCTCTCTCGAATGATATGATTTGGATAATTGTTGATAGGTTTAGTAAACAAGCATGTTTCATTCCTTGTAAAAAGACTCTATCTACACCTCACGCTGCTAAGTTATTTATTAAATTTATTTTTTTGCATCATGATTTTCCAAAAGTTATTCTATCAGATCGAGATGTTCATTTTTGTAATCACTTTTGGATTGCATTATTTCAAAATTTACTTAGTACGGTTACAAATAATGAAAAGATGTTTGAAAAACATTTCACAACATCCTAAGGTTAAACTTGCACCATGTTATTATGGACCTTTCAGTATTATTCAAAAAATAAATGAGAATGATTTTAGATTAGACATACCTTCTCATTGGATTATACATAATTCTTTTCATATTAGTTTATTGAAATCCTTTAAAGGAACTTTACCACTCACTCCTATTTTAGATGATCCTTCTTTACTTGAACGGGATGCAGAAATTTTAGTTCTAGAGAAAATACTTGATTATCATGTTACTACTATATGCACTGGTAAGCAATATCATAGATATTTAGTTAAATATAAAAATCAATCACTTGAAGAATCTCAATAGATTGATAAGACATCATTAACTCCACATTATGACCACTTGATTTTTGCATATCATTCACAATCACATTAAATTCTAGTTTTCCATTTTCATGCATGTGTTTTTTTTACATGGAATATGCTTAAGGTTTTTCAATGATGGGACATGTGACTAGCCATCCATGTCTATTTTATTCTTATCAATTGAGGTCAGTTGCTTGACAACTGGAAGGCATGTTATACTTTATGGAATAATGGAATATTTTAATGTCTAGAGGTTTTTAATGTGATTGTGTTTTGATTTAGTAGTTGAAGAATCATGAGGGCATGAATGCACGTGAATTTACTTAGATATTTTTGAAGATATTTAAAAGATAGTATTTTATATATTTTTCTAAAAATAGTAGATCACTTAGAAAGAAATGTTTTGTAAATAAAGCAATTTTTTTGTAAATGCATGCTTTTTGAAGTGCCACCCTCATGTATCTTCTATTTAGGACATAATGAAAATATATATAAATATGTTGATATATTTAGGTAGTTATGTGTGTGAACACTCTAGGACCATCGTGGCACTTTTTTCCCTCTTTAGGAGGTTTTTTTCCCGTGGCTTGTATATACACCTATTGCCCTAACGGGCTACTTATCTTTGTACATTCTAGTGGTAATACATTCTATATTGTGTGTTGTGCTCTAAGCTTCTTCTTCTTCTTTGTGTTGTTTGCGTGCTTCTGTAGATGTTTAAGTCCAACAACTGGTATCAGAGCAGGTCACCGCTTCATCTAGGGCATTGTCGACACCTCTTTGGTTGCAGTCTCAGAATCACATGAATTTTGGTGAGCATACTCAGGATGTTTCAAAGATAAAAATCGACCCACTTTATCGTGCCGAAATCGCGATCTAAGCTCGTTTCGGCCTCTGAACGCACTATTGTAGTGCTTGTGAAAGCTATTTGGTCTTTTTGAGCCAAATGTACGTAGCAATTTTGGTTCACAAGTATAAGCATCTCGAAGTCTGCTATAGATTTAGCAGAATTTGTCTGGTCAGTTCTGTTCAACTTTTTGAGATACAGTCAATTTTTTGCATCAAGGTATTTTATTCACCGGCCATGGCTGAAAGCAGTGATGTTTTCCGTATGTTGGTTGTTGAGGATAAGTTGGATGGTACCAACTACCCGTTATGGGCTTATATGATGTGACATGTATTGGTTGCAAAAGGATTGTGGAACATTGTATAGGGTGTTGAAAAATGTCCTATCACACCTGCAACTGTTACAACTGTAGGTAATAAAGCTGATGTAGAAGGTGTCAAAGATTGTGATATTTTGCAGATTCCCATTCGTGCTGTTGTTTTTGTTGCACCTATTACACAACCAATTTGTTGGGATGGTAGAGATATGCAGGCACTCATAGCTTTGTCTATCAAACATGCCATTATTCCTCACATTCGCTCTTACAAAACAGCTAAGAATGCTTGGGATACACTTACCACATTGTACCAAGCTAGGAATGAGGCTCGTCTTGCTTACCTCCCAAAACAGTTGGAGAGTGAGCACATGAATGAAGGTGATTCAATTTTCTGACAAAGATCAAGGATTTGAAGGAAAAGTTGAATTCTACAGATGAAGTACTTCCTGACAGTTCACTTGTGCAGTTTGCTAGTTTGCTATGCCTGCAAAAATCCGAAATGGTGTCCTCTTTGCACAAACTTGAGGCAGCTAGAAAACATATTTCTGAAGGCTGTATTTTGGGCAACATGCAGTGTTCCTCCTTTCCAAAAGATGGTTCAGTTTGGGCTACTCAGAAATTGCAGCTTCTACATTGTGATGTTTGTGGTCCTATGTAGACAGCTTCTTTGGGGAACTATCTTTACTTCGTGACTTTCACCGATGATTTTTCCAGGCCTGCATGGGTATATCCATTGAAGGCAAAGTCCAAAGTATTTATGTGCTTCAAACAATTTCTGGTTTTGGTTGAAAATCTGTCAGCATGTAAAATGGGCTCCCTATGTTCTGATCGAGGGGGGAATATATATCTTTTGACTTTAATGCATTTCTGGTTGAACGTTGGATAAAACATCAGTGTACAGTAGTGCCATATACACCTCAACAAAATGGGGTTGCTGAATGGAAGAACAGGTCACTCATGGAGATGGCGAGGTGTATGGTGAAGAGTCAGGCTTTACCACATAGTTTCTGGCTTGAGGCTGTCATGTGTGCAACATATGTACTTAACAAGTGTCCCACTAAAGCGCTGTAGTCTATCACTCCATATGACGCTTGGCATGTTCGCAAGCCATCTGTTGCTCATATGCATGTTTTTGCTTGTTTGGCATATGCATTAGTGCTTGAACAACATCATTGAAAATTAGATGATAAAAATAAAATGTATTTTTGTTGGGTACACTTCTGAAATCAAAGGCTATTGTCTGTATCATCCACACACTACATGCATTTTGGTTAGCTGTGATGTTGTCTTTGTGGAAGATGCTATTCAACCCTTACTTTCATGTACTAAGGAGATATTCGTTAGCTCCAAAGACATGTATGATACTTTGCTTTCTCTTTTTACATGTGAACAATCTAGTGTTAACCCTAATGAGGCAACTTCTCAGCCTTTGCAAGTTTCATGTGATGATGCAAATAATTCCATTTCTGATGCAGATTTACATGATGCACTTGTTGATGAGAGAGCTGATATTGAACATGCAAAAAGTATGCAAAAATGGCTGGTGCAGACTTTGTGTGATACCAAATTAGATGCACCTATATCATATCGTACTCATTCAGGCTCTCACAGTGCCTCTTTTGCATCAGATTGCTATACTATGGCTGCCTCTAGTCTCTGTGATGAGACTCAACCTGTTTCGTTTGATGAAACATAAAAGTTTGAATATTGGATGGCTGCAATGCAATTTGAATATGATGCTATCATGAAAAATGGTACTTGGTCTTTATGTGACTTGCCTCTTGGCAAGAACGCCATTGGCACTAAGTGGGTATACAAGTTGAAGCATAAACCTGATGGAAAAGTTGAGAGGTATAAGGCTAGGCTTGTCGCAAAGGGTTATGCACAAGAAAGAGGCATTGATTTTGATGAAACCTTTGCTCCTACTTGCCAAATGACTACTATGTGTAGCATCTGTTCACTTTGCAGCTCATCATGGTTGGAATGTACATCAGTTAGACATTAAAAAAGCATTTCTAAATGGTGATTTGCATGAAGAAGTGTATGTTTTTCAACCCCGTGGCTTTGTGCAGAAAGGGCATGAAAACCAGGTGTGTAGATTAAAGAAGGCATTATATGGTTTAAAGCAAGCACCACATGCTTGGTATGAAAAGATACATGCCTATCTGATTGCACATGGTTTTGAGAACAGTCCAACTGAAAGCACCTTATATGTTAAGCGTGCTAATGATGTGCTTTTGATCATTGCAATGTATGTTGATGACATGCTGTTCACTGGTCCTCATGACACACATATTGCTGATTTTAAGGCTGATTTGCATGCCTCATTTGAGATGTGTGATTGGGGGCATTTGCATCACTATTTGAGCATTCAGTTTATGCAAGTTGATGGTGGAATGGCTTTGTGTCAAATGAAATATATTGACACATTATTGCAGCATTTTTGCCTTGAAGATTGTAAGCCTATTGCCACTCCTATGGAGACAGGTTTATGATTGAGTCTTCATGATGTGCGAGATGCATTTGATGCTGTCCTCTATCAACAGGCAGTTGGATGCTTGATTTACTTATGCATTACTCGACCACATATTCAGTTTGCTGTCTCATAGATGAGCAGGTTTATGCATTGCCCAGGAGTCAACCATTGGCAGGTGGTTAAGTGCGTCTTTTGCTACTTGAGTGGTACTTGGCTACTTGGGTTGTTTTATCCCAAGGGGGGATCACTACCACCAGATTTACATGCTTTTTTTTACTCTGACTGGGCTAGTTGCTATGACACTCGTGTGTCCACTAGTGGTTTTTGCTTCATGCTTGGTAGCTCATGCACATCTTGGCTGAGAAAGAAGCAGCCTACTAAGGCCACTTCCAGTTGTGAGGCTAAGTATAGGGCATCTTTCACAACGATTATTGAGTGTGTGTGGCTCAGACTCCTTATGTCTGATTTGGGTGTTGGTGAGTCTTCTGCCACCACCATCTTCACTGATAGTCAGAGCACATTGGCAGTTGTGAGGAACCCTGTGTTCCATGCTTGCACTAAGCACATTGAGGTGCATTATCATTATGTCAGGGAGAGGTTCTCTGTTGGGGAGATGAGCTTGGCATATGTGCCCACGTAGGAGATCATTGCAAACCTTTTTACAAAGGCTCTGCGTAGGGAGAAGTTTGAAGCTTTTCGCAAAGCTTTGGGCTTACGTCCTTTTGTGGATTGATTCCACATAGCTTGGCACTTTCTTATACATGAGTGCCAACTCCTTGTTCACTGCATCACTCTGAGGAGGGATTTGTTGATATATTTAGGTAGTGATGTGTGTGAACACTCTAGGACTATTGAGGCACTTTTTTCCCTCTTTAGGAGGTTTTTGCCCCCAGCTTGTATATATACCTATTGGCCTAATGGGCTACTTATCTTTGTACATTCTAGTGGTAATACATTCTGTATTGTGTGTTGTGCTCCAAGCTTCTTCTTCTTCCTTGTGCTGTTCACGTGCTTCCGCAGACGTCTAACTCCAACAAAATACATGTACTCTAAGAGAGTCGTCCATCAGAGTATGTGGGGGGTGATTGTACCCAATCTTGTATTCAGTCTTTTCTCTCTCTATTATGTGTGTTCTTGTCAGATTTCGTTATTGTATTATCTCTACTTACATGCATCTACAAGATCCAGTTTACAGTTTCAACAAGTCATAAGCTATGCAAATATAAACTTTGGAGAAAAAATACCTAAGTAAAACCAATAAATTAATCACGATTGTCTTGGGCTGGAATTGAAATCGTTCATGTGCAAAGGGTAATTTTTTTTCCTAAAAATTGGAGTGCAAGTGTTATTAAAACCATAAGGGAGCGTATCAAGTACAAGAGAGTCAAAAGATTTGTCAAAAACATTCCAAATTCCACCAATGATTTCCTTAGGGCCATTGCCTTTGGGAAGTTACTTAACTTGAGTTTCGAGGCCAATATTTCTAATACACAAGTGTTTAAAGGCTTACAAAGAAGCTACTAAGAAAAGAAACCCAAAAAAGAGCAAAAGAGGCCAAAAAAACACCCCATGATTACTCTAGGTGCTAGGGAAATTTTTGGATGATTTTATCTCTAAAATTCAGTTTTTGGGTATTCTTTCTTAAGATTTATATAGCATAAGATCATAATAGAATAAAGCAAAAACTTCAATTCAATAACTTGAAGTTTAGCCTCAAAAATCAACTAATCATTTCTCTACCTGTGAGGGCAATTGTTTGGAGGATTTTGCATATTTTTTCTTGAATTCGAACTTGAATTTGTTTAAGGATATTGTATGAGCTAAGATAACTCCCAATAGACCAACAGGTTGCACAAAAACATTTTCTCCACATCCATGATTGCTCTATGCAAAGCAATTGTTTGAGGGAATTAGGTGATTTTCAAAGCTCAAAGTGACTTTTGGACCTCCCAAGAATTGCACAAGCAATTATAAGAAGCATGTGGAAAAGTTTGTTGGAAAAAAATGATGAAAACTTGAAAATGACTATTCTAGCTTGTACTACGATAATTTATTGGATTTTGGTGAATCTTGAGCCAAAATATAATTTTTGTAAGTGCCAAAGCTCATAAAAGTGTTCTATTTTTTACTCTTTGGCAAATAAAAATACAAGAAAAGCCTTAGTTGCAAGCCCACAATTGCTCTAGATGATGGAGTCATCGTTTGCTAGAACAATGATTCTTTTACCTTCAATTAGGTTTGTGATTAGCCAAGGAGCTTTATGGAGCATTGTAACACCCTAAGGCAACCAAACATAATGGTCAGACTTGAAGGAAAGGTATAAGTAGACAAAAATGGGAGCCTACTATATGGTTAGAGAGAAACTAGATAGAATCGCACCACAAGGGATTGAAGTTTCAGATAAATCCAATCTAGGTCCGAAGCTAGTGCAAGGTAGCATGGATCCAAATACTCTACCATCATTAACAAGGACCTTTCATGTGAGCAAAACAATCCATGATGGATTATCTCCTGAGATCTACTTTGCCTTAGACTCCAAAGGATCCGTTTGGTTCTACCATCACCAACAACGGAGGTCCTTATCACTTGGGCATTCATAAGTATAGGTATATGGATCTGAATCTACTTCCAATGTTTGGTTTCCAAAACGTTGATCAACTCTTGAAGACATTCATAGCTGGATTTGCTAAGGTAGGGGTAAGGCATGACACCTCAACAATGATAACGAGCTTCAAGAAAGAATAAAATGAGGATTTAAGGTTAGATGCATATCTTTACAAACAATACGTAGCACAATGTGCAACAAGGGATTTCTCATCAGAGGCAAAATTGATTGCACATTTCCTTGATGGATTGAAGAGTGCTTAGTTGAGAGTTGGTACCTATTTAATGAACCACACCACTTTGGAAGACTGCAAACAAAAGTGCATTTGGGTTGAGGATGATTTGGGTAATTCTATTCAAGTCTTCTCACTAGCCACAAAGTGTATTCTTAGTGTAAAGTCAAGTTCCTCGACCATTGATGAAATTGTAGAGACTATTGCTAATAATTTGAACCTACAAGCCACCATGTCTCCACCTAGAAAGTGCTTTTGGTGTGGAGGAGATCACCCATCACATCTGTGTGAAATTGAGCATAAGTGGACCAATCACTCAACTATCGAGTTTCTTTTACAACAAGAAACCCATTAAGTAGTATCCTATGCAGCAATACCAATATCAAAATAGGCCAATTGTGGAAAATTATCAAGTCCCAAGGCCCACTTTACACTACTAGTACTAGTATCCCCCGTGATACTCATACTCGATCAAGCATCCAATGCCATATCTACCTCAACCAATGCTAGAGTATCCTACAGACCCAACTAGACCTATGTGGAGTTAGTAGTCACCTACTCCTCAATATGTAATTCATGTGAGGTATGGAGAAGATAAAGAACCAATAGATAAGGCTATCTTTTTATTCATCTAATTATTACATAGCTTGTCGGGCAAGAAAGTGCCATAGAAAGTAGTAAAAAAGAGGCATACTCTCATTAATATGATCAATCCACTAGTTATTTGGGGTCTCTAGATTTTTCTAGTGGATGTGAGGACTACTACAATCAAGGCTAGTGTATAGAAAGCCTGAGTATAGTCAAGTTTATTACATGAATGTTCCATTTCAAAATATGCCTAGACCTCAATCTTGAACTACTTTACCAAGAGGTCATTGCTTTAGGTGTAATGGGGATCACTTTTTTAGAGAATTCCCACCTGCACAAGTTTTGTGATTACCACCCATGCCAACAAAGAAATCCTTCTATAATGTATAAGGATTACCCTCACAATCTAGATAGGAGCAAACCAACACTTGTTAACATGGCAACTATGATTTCCTCTAACTCTACTAGTGAAGGAGAGAAGGAGATGAAAACTCCTGTACAAGTGATTACATGGGCACAAGACAAGGTCAAGAAACAAGATAAGGGCACAAAATTTCTTGATCCATCAAGCCCAGAGACTAGAGAGGATCTTCCTAAGGATTCTCCACCTACAAAGGGGACCTGGAAGACTCAACGAGCAAAACATGTCAACAAATGGAAGAAAAAAAAATTGAACTTGAGGATTCTCTCAAGTTCACACAAGATGAGCTAAAAAGAAAAGATGATGAGCTTAGTAGGGAGAAAAAGAAAACTCATAAGCTAAGAACACATCAGCATGGTGCTCTCGCACTATCACATGCAAATGCTTATCCAAATCCATGGCTAGAGCCAAGGTCCATCTTAGCACACCCTCTAACTAGCAAGTTAGAAGGATTGTTGTGAGCATATCATGATAGATTAAGATCAGGACCTTCAATTGAACATCATGACAAATGTTCCCCATGAGGGGATTTAGAAAAGGAATGTCTAGCCGCATGCGAACAAATGATTTAAGTTGCTTAGAGATTGCTAGAAAAAATTCCTATTCTTGTTCTTACCACATGCATACCTAAAGAACATTTTTAAAAGGTGGTGCAATCCCATCTAGAGATATCCCGAGCACACCAACCTAATGAGCTAGTCCTTGAACCCCAGGTGACCATTGCAAAACCAAGCTTGTACATTGATACACCTCCACAAGGAGATATTGTTGTTCCTAATACACAAGGTTCTTGGCAAAGTGACCCTCTAGAATTTTGATTCTATAGCCAAAATGGAATAAGAAACCTCTTATGCAACATAAACCTCCCTTTTGTGAGTTCCAAACATGTGGAAGTTCAAAGAGAAGTGGCTTATCTCATCAAAAGTCTATATTACCAAGTGAATGTAAAAAGATGAGTTACCTATTAAGTTTATAGGCATATATACAAGCTGGGGGGAAAAACCTCATAAAGAGGAAAAAAAGTGCCACCGTGATCCTAAGTGTGTTCATACACATCACTACCTAAATATATCAACAAATCCCCCCTCAATTTATGTAGTGAACAAGGAGTTGCTACTTCTGTATAAGGAAGGACCAAGCTATGTGGAAAGAGATCAATCCAAAAAAAGGATGTAAGACCAAAGCTTTGTGAACCGCTTCGTAACTTCTCCCTAGCTAGAGCCTTTGTGAAAAGTTCTCTACCATTATCCTATGTGGGCACATAAACCAAACTTATCTCGCGTATAGAGAAGTTCTTTGCGAGAGAATCCTAGTGCAACTCAATATGCTTTGTGTTAGCATGGAAAACATGGTTGCTCACAACTTCCAATGTGCTTTGACTATCAATGAAGATGGTGGTGGCAGAAGACTGAACAACACCCAAGTTAGCCAAGAGGTGTATGAGCCACACACACTCAACAGTCGATGTGAAAGCTACCCTATACTCAGCCTCACAACTGTTGATATATTTAGGTAGTGATGTGTGTGAACACTCTAGGACCGCCGGGGCACTTTTTTCCCTCTTTAGGAGGTTTTTTTCCCTCAGCTTGTATATATGCCTATTGCCCTAATGGGCTACTTATCTTTGTACATTCTCTAGTAATACATTCAGTATTGTGTGTTGTGCTCCAAGCTTCTTCTTCTTCCTTGTGCTGTTCACGTGCTTCCGCAGACGTCTAACTCCAACAATTGGTATCAGAGCAGGTCGTCGCTTCATCTAGGGCGCCGTCGACACTCCTCCGTTTGTAGTCTTAGATTCGCACAAAATTTGGTGAGCATACTCAGGGTGTTTCATAGATCAAAACAGCTTCGTTCTGTGGTGCCGAAATTGCGATCTGAGCTCGTTTCGGCCTCCGAATGCACTATCACAGCGCTTGTGTAGGCTATTTTGTCTTTTTGTGCCAAAAGTATATACCAGTTTTTGTTCGCCAATTTAAGCGTCTCGAAGTCTGCTACAGGTCTAGCAGAACTCGTCTGGGCAATTGTGTTCAACTTTTTGAGATACAGTCAATTTAATGCATCAAGGTATTTTAATCACCGGCCATGGCTGAAAGCAGTGATGTATTCCGTATGTTGGCTATTGAGGATAAGTTGGATGGTACCAACTACCCATTGTGGGCTTATATGGTGCAACATGTATTGGTTGCAAAAGGATTGTGGAACATTGTGCAGGGTGTTGAAAGACGTCCTGTTACACCTCTGACTATAGGTACTGCAAATACAGGTGCTGGAGCTGATGAAGATGTCTCAAAGATGATATTCCATAGATTCCTGTTCGTGCTACTGTTTCTGCTACACCCACTACAGAGCAAATTCGCTGGGATGGCAGAGATGCCCAGACACATGCATTGATAGCTTTGTCTGTCAAACGTGCCATTATTCCTCATATTCGCTCTTGCAGAACAGCTAGGGATGCTTGGGATACACTTACCACATTGTACCAAGCTAGGAATGAGGCTCGTGTTGCTTACCTCTGAAAACAGTTGGAGAGTGAGCACATGAATGAAGGCGATTCTATGGATAGTTTCCTAACGAAGATCAAAGATTTGAAGGAATAATTGATTTCTGCTGATGAGGTTATACCAGATAGCTCACTTGTGCAGACTGTTCTGAATGGTCTTCCTGATTCATATCAGAGTTTTGCTTCTACTCTTCGGTTGATGATGAAAGGCAATCCGAATGCCTTATCATTTGAGGAGTTAGTTTCTGTTCTGTTGCAGGAAGATCAGTCTAGGCAGAACAGGTCTATTATGCGTGTTGCAGATCAAGCTTTCGTGGTTAGTCAGAAGGGCAAAGGAAAATGGAGCTCTTCTACTAGTAAGCAGAAATATGCAAATGCTACACATCGAAGAACCAAGATAAAGATGAGAAGAAATCAGAAAAGCAGAAATTGTTTTGCAAGTACTGTAAAGGGAATGATCATATCATAAAGAACTGTCCAAAACTGGCTGCAAAAGAGGCAAAGAAAAAGGAGGCTGGAATGGTTGTTGCAGAAGCCTCTACACCAAAAAGAGAGTCTGCTAGTCTTGTGCAGGAAGAAGAATGGGCGTTTACTACTATTTGCAGTTTTGACCCATCTTCTCATGAGCAGTGCATGTCTGCAGTGGACTCAGATGTTTGGTACTTTGATAGTGGGGCGACCAAACATATTACCTCGCAGCGCAGTTTCTTCTCTTCACTTAAGCCTGCCCCTACAGGGAATACTGTCACATGTGCCAACAACACCTCTTATCCTGTTATGGGAGTTGGTAAGATCATTCTGACTACTGCTGATGGTAGTTCTTTCACCTTGTCAGATGCTTTATTTGTGCCAGGGATCAAGAAGAATCTGTTATGAGTTTCTGCATTAGCCAAGATTGTCTTGGTTGTGAAATTTGTTGATGACAGATGTACAGTTCATGATCTGTCAAATGGCGATGTTATTATTGCTTCTGGCATTTTATGTCGTGGGCTGTATAAGCTCGTAGACTATGAAAGATCTGTGAATGATTTGGCATGTGCAGTTCATGATTCTCACGCTATGTCAGATGCAAAGCTTTGGCATGCACGCTTTGGTCATCTGAATTTTGCTAGTTTGCTATGTTGATATATTTAGGTAGTGATGTGTGTGAACACTCTAGGACTGCCGGGGCACTTTTTTCCCTCTTTAGGAGGTTTTTTTCCCCCGGCTTGTATATACGCCTATTGCCCTAATGGGCTACTTATCTTTGTACATTCTCTAGTAATACATTCAGTATTGTGTGTTTGTGCTCCAAGCTTCTTCTTCTTCCTTGTGCTGTTCGCGTGCTTCCGCAGACGTCTATCTCCAACATTTGGTATCAGAGCAGGTCGTCGCTTCTTCTAGGGCGCCGTCGACACTCCTCCGTTTGCAGTCTCAGATTAAAAGTCTGGTACAGGTCTAGCAGAACTCGTCTGGGTTGTTCCGTTCAACTTTTTGAGATACAGTCAATTTTCTGCATCAAGGTATTTTAGTCACCGACCATGGCTGAAAGCAATGATGTATTCCGTATGTTGGCTATTGAGGATAAGTTGGATGGTACCAACTACCCATTATGGGCTTATATGATGTGACATGTACTGGTTGCAAAAGGATTGTGGAACATTGTGCAGGGTGTTGAAAGACGTCCTGTTACACCTGTAACGACAGGTACTGCAAATAGAGGTGTTGGAGCTGATGAAGATGGTGTTGAAGATGATATTCCGTAGATTCCTGTTCATGCTGCTGTTTCTGTTGCACCCACTGTAGAGCAGATTCGTTGGGATGGCAGAGATGCCCAGGCACATGCATTGAGAGCTTTGTCTGTCAAACCTGCCATTATTCCTCACATTCGCTCTTACAGAACAGCCAAGGATGCTTGGGATACACTTACCACTTTGTACCAGGCTAGGAATGAGGCTCGTGTTGCTTACCTCCGAAAACAGTTGGAGAGTGAGCACATGAATGAAGGTGATTCTATGGAGAGTTTTCTTACAAAGATCAAAGACCTGAAGGAACAATTGATTTTTGCTGATGAGGTTATACCAGATAGCTCACTTGTGTAGACCGTTCTGAATGGTCTTCCTGATTCATATAAGAGTTTTGCCTCTACTCTTCGGTTGATGATGAAAGGCAATCCGAATGCCTTGTCATTTGAGGAATTAGTCTGTGTTCTGTTGCAGGAAGATCAGTCCAGGCAGAACAGGTCCATTATGCGTGTTGCAGATCAAGCTTTCCTGGCTAGTCAGAAGGGCAAAGGAAAATGGAGCTCTTCTACTAGTAAGCAGAAATCTGCAAATGCTGCACAATTGAAGAACCAAGATAAAGATGAGAAGAAATCAGAAAAGCAGAAATTGTTCTACAAGTACTGTAAAGGAAATGATCATATTATAAAGAACTGTCCAAAACTGGCTGCTAAAGAGGCAAAGAAGAAAGAGGCTAGAATGGTTGTTGCAGAGGCCTCTACACCAAAAACAGAGTCTGCAAATCTTGTGCAGGAAGAAGAATGGGCGTTCACTACTGTCTACAGTTTTGACCCATCTTCTCATGATCAGTGCATGTCTGCAGTAGACTCAGATGTTTGGTACTTTGACAGTGGGGCGACCAAACATATTACCTCGCAGCGCAGTTTCTTCTCTTCACTCGAGCCTGCCCCTACAGGGAATACTGTCACATGCGCCAATAACTCCTCTTATCCTGTTATGGGAGTTGGTAAGATAATTCTGACTACTGCTGATGGTAGTTCTTTCACTTTGTCAGATGCTTTATTTGTGCTAGGGATAAAAAAGAACCTGTTATCAGTTTCTGCATTAGCCAAGATTGGCTTGGTTGTGAGATTCGTTGATGACAGGTGTACATTCCATGATCTCTCAAATGGCGATGTGATTATTGCTTCTCGCATTTTATGTCGTGGGCTGTATAAGCTCATAGACTATGAAAGATCTATGAATGATTCGGCATGTGCAGTTCATGATTTTCAGGCTATGTCAGATGCAAAGCTTTGGCATGCACGCTTTGGTCATATGAATTTTGCTAGTTTGTTACGCCTGCAGAAATCTGAAATGGTGTCCTCTTTGCCCAAACTTGAGGCACCTGGAAAACATGTTTGTGAAGGCTGTATTTTGGGCAAAATTCAGCGTTCTTCCTTGCCAAAAGATGGTTTAGTTCGGGCTACGCAAAAATTGCAGCTTGTACATAGTGATGTCTGTGGTCCTATGCAGACACCCTCTTTTGGAAATTACCTTTACTTCGTGACTTTCATTGATGATTTTTCCAGGCATGCATGGGTATATCCACTCAAAGCAAAGTCCGAAGTGTTCATGTGCTTCAAACAGTTTTTGGTTTTGGCTGAAAATCTGTCAGCATGTAAAATGGGCACAGGTCACTCATGGAGATGGCGAGGTGCATGGTCAAAAGTCAGGCTTTACCACATAGTTTCTGGCTTGAGGCTGTCATGTGTGCAGCATATGTACTGAACAGGTGTCCCACTAAAGCGTTGCAGTCTATCACTCCATATGAGGCTTGGCATGACCGCAAGCCATCTGTTGCTCATCTGCGTGTTTTTGGTTGTTTGGCATATGCATTAGTGCCTGAACAACATCGCAGAAAATTGGATGATAAGGCAGTAAAATGTATTTTTGTTGGGTACAGTTCTGAAAGTAAAGGCTATCATCTGTATCATCCACAGACTAAACACATTCTGGTTAGCCGTGATGTTGTCTTTGTGGAAGATGCTATTCAACCATTGCTTTCATGTACTAAGAAGACATCTGTTAGCTCCAAAGACATGTATGATACTTTGATGCCTCTTTTTATAGGTGGATAGGCTAGTGCTGGTCCTAATGAGGCAACTTCTCAGCCTTTGCAGGTTTCATATGATGATGCAGATCATTCCATTTCTGATGCAGATTTACATGATGCACTTGTTGATGAGAGAGCTGATATTGAGCAGGCAAAAACTATGCCAAAATGGCTGGTGTAGACTTTGCGTGACAGCAAATTAGATGCACCTTTGTCATATCGTACTCGTTCAGGCTCTCATAGTGCCTCCTTTGCATCAGATTGCTATGGTATGGCTGCATCTAGTCTCTGTGATGAGAATGAGCCTGTTTCTTTTGATGAAGGACATAATCAGAAAATTGGATGGCTGCTATGCAATCTGAATATGATGCTATAATGAAGAATGGTACATGGTCTTTATGTGACTTGCCTCCTGGCAAGAAGGCCATTGGCACTAAGTGGGTATACAAGCTGAAGCGTAAACCTGATGGTACAGTTGACAGGTATAAGGCTAGGCTTGTTGCAAAGGGTTATGCACAGGAAAGAGGCATTGATTTTGATGAGACCTTTGCACCTACATGCTGTATGACTACTGTTCGGAGCATTTGTGCACTTGCAGCCCATCATGGTTGGAATGTACATCAGTTGGACATTAAAACAACATTTCTGAATGGTGACTTGCATGAAGAAGTGTATGTTTTTCCGCCCCGTGGCTTTGTGCAGAAAGGGCATGAAAGCCAGGTTTGCAGGTTAAAGAAGGCATTATATGGTTTAAAGCAAGCACCACGTGCTTGGTATGAGAAGATACATGCCTATCTGATTGCACATGGTTTTGAGAACAGTCCAACTGAAAGCACCTTATATGTTAAACGTGCTAATGATGTGCTTCTGATAATTGTTGTCCTTGTTGATGACATGCTGCTCACTCGTCCTATTGAGACACATATTGCTGATTTTAAGGCTGATTTGCATGCCTCATTTGAGATGTCTGATTTGGGGCATTTGCATCCCTATTTGGGCATTCAGTTTATGCACGTTGATGGTGGAATGGCTTTGTGTCAAACAAAATATATTGACACATTATTGCAGCATTTTGGCCTTGAAGACTGTAAGCCTATTGCCACTCCTATGGAGACAGGTTTACGATTGAGTCTTCATGATGCTGGAGATGCATTTGATGCTTTTCTCTATCAGCAGGCTGTTGGATGCTTGATTTACTTATGCATTACTCGGCCAGATATTCAGTTTGCTGTCTCACAAATGAGCAGGTTTATGCATTGCCCAAGAGTCACGCATTGGAAAGCGGTTAAGCGCATCTTTCGCTACTTGAGTGGTACTCGGCTACTTGGGTTGTTTTATCCCAAGGGGGGATCACTACCGCCAGATTTGCATGCTTTTTCTAACTCAGATTGGGCTGGTTGCTATGACACTCGTGTGTCCACTAGTGGTTTTTGCTTCATGCTTGGTAGCTCATGTATATCTTGGTTGAGCAAGAAGCAGCCTACTGTGGCCACTTCCAGTTGTGAGGCTGAGTATAGGGCAGCTTTCACAGCGACTGTTGAGTGTGTGTGGCTCAGACGCCTTATGGTTGATTTGGGTGTTGGCCAGTCTTCTGCCACCACCATCTTCACTGACAATCAGAGCGCATTGGCAGTTGCGAGGAACCCTGTGTTCCATGCTCGCACTAAGCACATTGAGGTGCATTATCACTATGTCAGGGAGAGGTTCTCTGCTGGGGAGATTAGCTTGGCATATGTGCCCACGTAGGAGAACATTGCAGACCTTTTCATGAAGGCTCTGCCTAGGGAGAAGTTTGAAGCTTTCCGCAAAGCTTTGGGCTTACTTCCTTTTGTGGAGTGATTTCCACATAGCTTGGCACTTCCTTATACATGAGTGCCAGCTCCTTGTTCACCGCATCAATCCCAGGGGGGATTTGTTGATATATTTAGGTAGTGATGTGTGTGAACACTCTAGGACTGCCGAGGCACTTTTTTCCCTCTTTAGGAGGTTTTTTTCCCCCGGCTTGTATATACGCCTATTGCCCTAATGGTCTACTTATCTTTGTACATTCTCTAGTAATACATTCAATATTGTGTGTTTGTGCTCCAAGCTTCTTCTTCTTCCTTGTGTTGTTCGCGTGCTTCCGCAGACATCTATCTCCAACATGCTACGCCTGCAGAATATGATATGGTGTCTTCTTTGCCCAAGCTTGAGGCACCTGGAAAACATGTATGTGAAGGCTATTTTTTGGGCAAAATGCAGCATTCCTCCTTTCCAAAAGATGGTTCAGTTCGGGCTACATAGAAATTGTAGCTTGTACGTAGGGATGTCTGTGGTCCTATGTAGACACCCTCTTTTGGAAATTACCTTTACTTTGTGACTTTCATTGATGATTTTTCTAGGCATGCATGGGTATATCCACTCAAAGAAAAGTCCGAAGTGTTCATGTGCTTCAAACAGCTTTTGGTTTTGGCTGAAAATCTGTCAGCATGTAAGATGGGCACCCTCCGTTCTGATTGAGGGGGGGAATATATGTCTTCTGATTTTAATGTATTTCTGGCTGAACGTGGGATAAAACACCAATGTACAGTGCCGTATACACCTCAACAGAATGGAGTTGCTGAACGGAAGAACAGGTCACTCATGGAGATGGCGAGGTGTATGGTCAAGAGTCAGGCTTTACCACATAGTTTCTGGCTTGAGGCTATCATGTGTTTAGCATATGTACTTAATAGGTGTCCCACTAAAGCGCTGTAGTCTATCACTCCATATGAGGCTTGGCATGACCGCAAGCCATCTGTTGCTCATCTGCGTGTTTTTGGTTGTTTGGCATATGCACTAGTGCCTGAACAACATCGCAGAAAATTGGATGATAAGGCAGTAAAATGTATTTTTGTTGGGTACAGTTCTGAAAGTAAAGGCTATCATCTATATCATCCACAGACTAAACGCATTCTGGTTAGCCGTGATGTTTTATTTGTGGAAGATGCTATTCAGCCATGGTCTTGGCAAAATCTTGCTCTAGACCATCCTAATTTACTTCAGATAACCTTAATATAATCCTCAATCTTCTAATATATGCATTTAGATCACCATAGTACTTTGTAGTATCATTCCCAAAACACTATGTCAAGAAAGATAACTTGTGTGGACACTAAGACTTTTAGAAAACCTTTATTTATGGAAGAAGGTGCTTAGTGTTTCACCAACAGCTCACATCCTCGTAGTAATAGGCCTGACACCTTTTGCACACTTTTAATGGAAGTGTTGAGTGATCTATAACAAGTTATTTCATGAATTTAGGAGGACTATACTCGAAGCAATGTGTATAAGAAGTCAGGGGGTAATCTCGACTTTTCAGGAAGAAGGAGATACGCAGATACAATCACCTAGATTTACTCATAACTCAAGATTTATAAAAACAATAACTATGAAACTTTCTATGCATGCTTAGCACAATTTTACCTTCATATTCCAAATTGATACATTGGATAACGAGAAAATATATACATATAAATGACTCAGAGAACTTGAGATACTTTACTCAATGTACTATGACAATGAACAAAGATACATGTAGCAATGAAAATGAAGTATAAATCTATTGCTAATTGAAATATGATACAATGAGAGAATGGAGGACTTATCTAGCTTTGAGACATGACATCATTCACTCAAAATGAGTGTGATGATCAGCTCAAATCAGTTCTCATACCTGCAACCAAATTGTATAGTGTATATATACACTTTTGCTTGATGATTGTTGATACATTCCACCTAAAAATGATCCAAAATTTTAGGGTTTAATTTGAATTTGGAATTCCAAATGGATTCGTGGCTTTTGGCTTCCTATTAATCCATGAGATTATCTCCAAATGTCTCATTTACTTTTGATCAAGATAAAACTAGAAATTAACCTTTGAAACTTCTTAAGTATATGTTTTAATGAGTATACATTTATGAGTCATGTATCAAGAGAAATATTTTGTGCATAGGTCAAGAACTTAGGGTTTCTTCATGCACCAACATATTTGACCCTCAAGCCTAAGATGCTTGATTCTTCAATCTTTCGATATTTCCTAAACTCCAATCATAGCTTTGAACCTATTTAATTTCACTCCATCCAATGTTGTAATCATCATATCTGCACATTGTTGTTGAGTGGATACATATGAGAGTTCAATTTCCTTGCTTGTTATTTTCTCCCTAACATAGTGATAATGGACCTCAATGTTTTTAGTCATTACATGATAAATTGGATTTTTTTTGCAAGGTGAAGTGAACTTATATTGTCTTCAAAGATATGAGGTGTAGAAGAATTTATACCCAAATATGAGTAGAAAGTTTTTATCCACATGGATTCCTAAGTTGCATTTACCAAGGCCTTATATTCAACTTCAGTTGATGAGAGAGCAATGGTAGGTTGCTTCTTGGATGACCATGAAATGATCTTTGTACCTACAAACGTAAGATACCCTGAAGTGCTTCTCTTCTCATCTTTAGAACCTCCCAAATCTGCATTAAAAAATAGCTTTATGTCTATATCAGAAGTATATGGATAATATAGACCCTCATTTATGGTTCCCTTCAAGTGCTTGAGTATCCTCTTATCTTCCTCCATGTGTGGTTTCCTAGGAGTATGCATGGATTGACTTAGGACACTTACACTATAGAAAATGTCTTCCATATTCAATGTTTCATATTCAAAATTCCCACCAAGATTTGATAGCTTGTTATTCTCCAATTGGATCTTCTTCATGATCCCTTAACTTTGAGTTTATTTCCATGGTTGTACTCGCTAGTTTAACCCCGACACGACCACGCCCTTTTCTACCACTACCACAGTTGTCATGGGAATTCCTCTCTCTCCCGATATCCAATTTGGAGGAGTTTCCATGCCCACCTTCACGACACTCTTCACAAATATCACTTCCACCCCACCCATTGTCCCCATCTTTACAGTCACACACACATTGGACACAATGGAGACATCACCCGCCACAGTACCACCCCCACCCCCCACACAACCTCAATCTCCCATACCCCCTCCACCTACTTCACCACTTGACTCCACCGCATTCACAACTCCCTTCCCCTTCCCCATTCCCCCTGCATCTTCATCTTTAACTGCATCTTTTAATGTAAATAGTATATTCCTGTCGTTACATCAATGCATATATCAACTTCAGCGGGAGTACAGGGAACTAGAAGGCCGCCATCATCAGCTGACAACAAACCATCAGCAACTACAAACACGACTCATAAGGCTAGAAGAAGAAAATGCGGAACTCAACCAATGCCACACCACTCTCGAGCAAGCCCATCAAACACTCCTGGAGGCACCCCAACCATCAGCAGAATCCGGTGTCAAACAACTCGAAGCCTTGCTGGAGGTGTACCAAACAGATAACCTGAGAGTCCGACGTAATTTAACTCTACTTCGAAAGCATATGGCTACAGCACTTGAAGAAAATAAACGGTTGCAGAAACAAAATGAAGAAAACCTGGAAGCAGCCATGGAAGGGTTCCCCCATGAGATCGATCCAGAACAGTTCAAAGTGGTTCCCACAGAAACAATGAAAACCATCTTGGAAAGTTATGCGGATTTATTAGACGCACATGATGATTTGGAAAGGGAACGAGATGAGCTACATAGCCAGCTCAGGGAAAAGGAGGGTCCAACCAAGGTAATAGAAACGGCCTCGACTTCAGAGGAAGTAAAGGCATTGACAGAGCAGGTGGCTGAACTCCAGAAAAAGTTACTAGAATATGAAAGGCAGCCCTCCCCAGTTGCAGAACCCGAACCGGAGGATTTAGTACCCATTGAGGTGGATGAAACATATGAGGAACCATACGTTCCTATGCCGATGCCAGGTGGTGCACAGACCTCAGAAGGAATGGACACATTAGAAGTTGAAGTACCTGAATGGCTCCAAACACTAGAGAAGACAGCAACAACCCATGAAGATAGAGTGGCCATTCAAATCCAATCTATGGCAAAGTTAGAAGACACCATCATCAAGTTTGAATACTTTCGAAGCATGTCTCATCATAGATGGATCGGCACCAACGATGATCAATATGTGCCATATTGTGTGCTCCTTGTGGATTACAATGCAGAGATTCAACGCAGTTGTGGCAAACCTCCAACTTTTGCCACACAATTTGGGCCAGAGGATATCCCAGAAAGTGCAAAGAAAGGCTCCATTCATCAACCAACCTGGAGAATCCGTCTTCTTGAAACCTACCCGGAAATGGTTCGTACCTGGGCTAACATGCCCCTTTTTATTAAATACAATCCTTGTTATGTTCCAGTATTCCGCCGGCGTACTTGGCCATAGTTTACAATTGCTGTCAAGAACGTCAAGGGTTGTGCAAAGTGGTTAAATTATGTTTATCTAGCACCGCCACAAGGCCCTCCCACTGTAAATTACATGATTTCTACCATCAGACATTGGAGCACTCGACTACGGAATACCCCCGATGTGATGGCACAAATGTGTATGAAAATCTTTGAACTAATGCTAATCACCTTCAAGACGTTCAAGAATATTAAAGACCCCCACTTCTCAGGTGTCGGACTTCTTACAGGAAACCAAGATCTGGTATACGACATGAGCACAACCCCATCCATAGAGGTAATATATGCTTGGCACGCCAGAATAAAGTACCTCACAGATTGTTTTAAACAAACATTCGAGGAGATGTTCATAACGGGATTCTGGGAATATCACTCATAAATATTTTTACCCAGGCCCTCACATCTCCTCCACTTATTCGCTGTGGAGAGAACCATCCATTCAGAACAACTGCGGGTGCCACATCCGGACGTACCAGGACCAGTGAATTGGGATGCATTATTAACAGATCTAGCACGGGGGCTCAGATTAGAAGAACATCACCTTGCTTCCGACGTTGTCCCATATTACGTTCAACAAACATCTAAACAAGGGTCTGTCAGGGGCGACAGACGTGAGAGTGGGGGGGGTGTTGGCAGCAGTTAGGGAACCGAAGGAGCCACAAGACAAAGAGGGTCGGAACGAAGAGATAGCACAAGCAGACACAGTAGCCAAAGAAGATCTGGCAAGTAGGCCATCTAAATTTTTCAGATATCAAGGAGTTGAGCACACAAGAAGAAAGAGCAAGTAGGGAGCTCAAAGATGTGTATGACAAATCAACAGAGAAAATCCCTACACAAATAGTGATTTTAATCACTAAACACCATTGTAAATACCATTTCGTATTTTTGTAGCTCCATTTTGTGCAAGCCAAGGAGTCCTTGAGCTCGAGGAGCTTTAGAAGTATTCACCTGCCAATTTTCGTATTTTTTAGATCTCGTTTGAGCCCTCAAATAAGCCCTAGAACCTAATTTTTAACTAGGCCGGACACTAGGTCTGGACAGGACCAAAGCTAGTCAAAAACTATAAAAGGAGCTAGAGAGCTCATTTTTGAGGTTAGCTTGTAATAGTTTTGAACTTGTATGAACTTTCTAAAAGTAATCTAAGAACTCCATTGCTCCTCACTCTTTGTCTTGCTGTGTGTGCGCTTGTGTGTGTATGTGTGTGCATGTTTGTGTGCTTCTCACTCACGCACTTGTGCCTTCACTTGCTCGAGGTCTTCATACCATCCTCACGTCTTCCCGGATTGACATTAAAGGAGGTGCTACTCATCACTGAGCTACAGAAGGCTTTTCACTTTTGAAGTGGAAGATACAAAGAATATAGCCTTATTTAGTTATGGATCTCAAACTCTCACAGAGTTGGAGATATGGCACAAAAGGCTTGATCGCATTGGTGAGAGGACACTCAAACAGATTTGCAGGGACAAAAGTGTACTTGGTTTGCCTAATATCACAAGGCAACACATGATTTATAAGTGTGAAGCTTGTCAACTCGGCAAGGCTCATAGACAACCTTTCAATAAGAAGGGATATGTGTATCAAAATCTTTTGGATCTAGTGCATACGGATGTGTGGGGTCCAACTAAGAAGCCATCTATGTCAGGCTCAAGATATTAGGTGTCTTTCATAGATGATTATAGCAGGTGGACCATTATGCTTTTCATGAAGCACAAGGATGAAGTTTTTAATTGCTTTAAGAAGTATGTTGCTCTTGTTGAAAACCAAACACGTAGGACTTTGAAAAGACTTAGGTCAAATGGTGGAGGAGAATACTTCTCTTCTTAATTTGATGCCTACTTGCATGAAAGAGGCATTAAAAGGGAAGGCACTACAAGATTTACATCGAAACTCAATGGTGTAGCAGAGAGGAGAAATAGAGCTACTGTTGAAGCTGCAAGGTCCATGCTCACTGAAAGGGGATTGCCAAACTACCTATGGGCAGAGGTTGTCTCTACAGCCACATATCTCATAAATAGACTTCCATCTAAGTCACTAGATGGAATCACTCCATATGAAGTGTGGAATGGAAGAAGACATAGTCTAGAGCATCATAAAATCTTTGGATGCTTAGCCTATGCTTAGATTCCTTCTCATGTAAGAGGGAAATGTTGGAATTAGACGACTGCGAAAGCACACGAACAACACAAGGAAGAAGAAGAAGCTTGGAGCACAACACACAATACTCAATGTATTACTAGAGAATGTACAAAGATAAGTAGCCCATTATGGCAATAGGCGTATATACAAGCCGGGGGGAAAAAACCTCCTAAAGAGGGAAAAAAGTGCCCCGGCAGTCCTAGAGTGTTCACACACATCACTACCTAAATATATCAACAAATCCCCCCTCGGAGTGATGCGGTGAACATGGCACGTATGTATAAGGAAGTGCCAAGCTATGTGGAAATCACTCCACAAAAGGAAGTAAGCCAAAGCTTTGTGGAAAGCTTCAAACTTCTCCCTAGGTAGAGCCTTCATGAAAAGGTCTGCAATGTTCTCCTGCGTGGGCACATATGCCAAGTTGATCTCTCCAGCAGAGAACCTCTCCCTGACATAATGATAATGCATGTCAATGTGCTTAATACGAGCATGGAACACAAGATTCCTCGCAACTGCCAATGCAGTCTGACTGTCAGTGAAGATGGTGGTGGCAGAAGACAGACCAACACCCAAATCAGCCATAAGGCATCTGAGCCACACACACTCAACAGTAGTTGGGAAAGTTGCCCTATACTTAGCCTCACAACTAGAAGTGGCCATAGTAGGCTGCTTTTTGCTCAACCAAGATATATATGAGCTACCAAGCATGAAGCAAAAGCCACTAGTGGACACATGAGTGTCATACAAACCAGCCCAGTCTGAGTCAAAAAAAGCATGCAAATCTGGCAGTAGTAAGCCCCCCTTGGGATAAAACAACCCAAGTAGCCAAGTACCACTCAAGTAGCGAACATATCTGACCAGTAATGCATAAGTAAATCAGGCATCCAACAGCCTACTGATAGAGAACAGCATCAAATGCACCTCCGTCATCATGAAGACTCAATCATAAACCTCTCTCCATAGGAGTGTCAATAGGCTTACAGTCTTCAAAGCCAAAACGCTACAATAATGTGTCAATATATTTCGTTTGACACAAAGCTATTCCACCATCAACTTGCATAAATTGAATGCCCAAATAATGATGCAAATGCCCCAAATCACACATCTCAAATGAGGCATGCAAATCAGCATTAAAATCAGCAATATGCTTCTCAATAGGAACAATGAGCAGCGTGTCATCAACATAGACAACAATGATCAGAAGCACATCATTAGCATGCTTAACATATAAGGTGTTTTTAGTTGGACTGTTCTCAAAACCGTGTGCAATCAGATAGGCATGTATCTTCTCATACCAAGCACGTGGTGCTTGCTTTAAACCATATAATGCCTTCTTTAACTTGCACACCTGGTTTTCATGCCCTTTTTGCACAAAGCCACAGGGCTGAAAAACATACACTTCTTCATGCAAGTCACCATTTAGAAATGGATTTTTAATGTCCAACTGATGTACATTTCAACCACGATGGGCTGCAACTGCACAGATGCTCAAAACAGTATCCATATGGCATGTAGTTGCAAAGAACGGTCTGCACAAGTGAGCTATCTGGTATAACCTCATCAGCAGAAATCAACTGTTCCTTCAAGTCTTTGATCTTTGTTAGAAAACTATCCATAGAATCACCTTCACTCATGTTCTCACTCTCCAACTGTTTTTGGAGGTAAGCAACATGAGCCTCATTCCTAGCTTGGTACAATGTGATAAGTGTATCCCAAGCATCCTTGGCTATTTTGCAAGAGCGAATGTGAGGAATAATGGCATGTTTGACAGACAAAGCTATCAATGCATGTGCATGAGCATCTTTATCATCCCAACGAATCTGCTCTGCAGTAGCTGCAGCAAAAACCACAGCACGAACATGAATATGTAGAATATCATCATCTTCGACACCTTCTGCTTCAGCTTCAGTACCTGCAGTTGTAACAGTTGGAGGTGTGATAGGACGTTTTCAACACCCTACACAATGTTCCACAATCCTTTTGCAACCAATACATGTCGCATCATATACGCCCACAATGGGTAGTTGGTACCATCCAACTTATCCTCAACAGGCAACATACGAAATACATCACTGCTTTCAGCCATGGTTGCTAACTAAAATACCTTGATGCAGAAGATTGATTGTATCTCAAAAAGTTGAAGAGAACTGCCTAGACGAGTTCTACTAAGCCTGTAGCAGACTTCAAGTTTCTTATACTGGCGAACCGAAAGAGGTATATACCTTTGGCTTAAAAAGACAAAATAGATTGCATGAGCGCTAGGATAGTGCGTTCGGAGGCCGAAACGAGCTCAGATCGTGATTTCAGCACCACAAAATGAAGCTATTTTGATCTCTGAAACAGCCTAAGTATGCTCACCAAATTTTGTGCAAATCTGAGACTGCAACCGAAGGGGTGTAGACGATGCCCTAGATGAAGCGGCGACCTTCTCTGATACCAATTGTTGGAGTTAGACGTCTGCGAAATCACACGAACAACAGAAGGAAGAAGAAGAAGCTTGGAGCACAACACACAATACTGAATGTATTACTAGAGAATGTACAAAGATAAGTAGCCCATTAGGGCAATAGGCGTATATACAAGCTGAGGGAAGAAAACCTCCTAAAGAGGGAAAAAAGCACCCCAGCGGTCCTAGAGTGTTCACACACATCACTACCTAAATATGTCAACAGGAAATTGGATCCCAAGGCAAAGAAGTGCATATTTACTGGTTATGACCAAAACCAAAAAGGACATAGATTGTACAATCCAACAAATAAAGGATTTTTTATGAGTAGAGATGTAATTTTTTATGAGAACAAATCATGGTTTGATGATGACAGGAAAGTGAAACTGCCTTATGACTTGGATGAAGATTTTCCATCACTTTAACAACAGGAGCCAAAGAAAATTGAAGAAAGTGATTCTAGAAGACTTGGAAAGACTAAAGCTATGGAAGAACAAAGGTAAAGCAAAGATGCAAGATGCTACACATGGACCCGAGAGCTCACATCAACCACTTAGAAGGTCTTCAAGGGAGAAGAAGAAACCAAAGAGGTATGGTTATGATACTTCTTTGTTCACCAAGCACTCAATCTACATTGCAAAGGATTCAATCAATGAAGAACCTACCACATTTGAAGAAACACAAAGCAAGAAAGCTTGGAGAGATGCAATGGATGAAGAAATGAAAGCCTTGAAGGAGAATGACACTTGGGAGCTTGTACCTAACAAGCCATCTATGAAGGTAATTGGATCTCGATGGATATACAAAATCAAGACAAATCCAGATGGAAGTATAAATAGACATAAAGAAAGGTTAGTTGCTAAAGGGTTTGCTCAAATCCATGGTACTGATTATGAGGAGACTTTCTCTCCTGTTGCAAAAATGCCTATAATTTTCTCATTAGTCATACTGCATCTAAAAATTGGAAGCTCTATCAACTTGGTGTAAAGAATGCTTTCTTAAATGGATGGATTTCTGAGGAATATATGGCACAACCTCCTAGATATGAGGATGCATATCATCCTAACTATGTATGCAAATTAAAGAAAGCCTTGTATGGATTGAAGCAAGCTCCAAGACCTTGGAATTTCATATTGGTGACTTATTTGCAAGACCAAGGATTCAAAGCTAGCAAGGCAGATACCTCTTTGTTCATAAAGAGGAATGGATCTGAAGTGATGTATCTATGTGTGTATGTTGATGATATCATTATCATAGGGAATGATCTTGAAGTAATCAAACAGGTAAAGAGTCAAATGAAGGAGGAGTTCAAAATAAGTGATCTTGGACCACTCACTTATTTTCTTGGATTGGAGTTAATCTACACAGGTTCAGGTATATACATCACACAAAGGAAGTATGTGCATGACATGCTCATCAAGTTCAAGATGGAAAACACCAAGTGTGCAGGTACACCTATGGAGAAAAATCATAATCTTAGTTCTTATGAAGGAGAGCCAATTGAAGACATCACAAGCTATCAAAGCTTGGTTGGAAGTTTGAACTATGCAACACTCACAAGGGTGGATATATGCTATAGTGTTAGCATATTGAGTCAGTTTATGCATAAGTCGAGAAGACCACATATGGAAGCGGCCAAGAGAGTCCTCAAGTACCTAAAGGGGACCATGAATGAGGGTTTGTTTTATCCATTTACTTCAGATATTGGGCTAAAGGCCTACTCAAATGTAGATTGGGCCGGATCTAGAGATGATAGAAGAAGCACATCCAGGTATGTATCATTTGCAGGTTCAAAAATCATTTCTTGGTCATCCAAGAAGCAACCAATAATGGAATTATCTTCTACTAAAGCCGAATATAGAGGTTTGTCTAATGCAACTCAAGAAATTATGTGGTTAAAATCTTTGTATATAGATCTTGGACTTCATTCTTCAACACCTCACATTTTTTGTGACAACACAAGCTCACTACATCTTGTAGCTAATCTGGTATACCATGCTATAACCAAGCATATTGAAGTCCACTACCATTATGTAAGGGAGAAGCTGATGAGCAAGGATATTCAAATATCCTATGTCTCTACAGATATGCAATGTGTAGACATGTTGACTAAAGCTCTTGATGGTACAAAATTGAATAGATTCAAGTTGATGATTGGCTTGCAGGAAATCAAGGACAATTGAAGACTTATTTGGAGGCCAAGAATGTTAGGCTTCAGGGGGAGTTGTTGGTGCATTTTGCCAAAGCCTACATGCTTGATATGATGTTCATCTGTATCATATGTGTAGACATATGAACACCTCTTGTAAAAGAGTACATTTTATCTCTTGTAATTGTAAAAGAAAGAATGGCTTAAGTCACCCATGATGTAAAAAGAAAATTTGTGGCTCTAACTACCTAAAGCCATGGATCCATTAGCTAAGGGAAAAATTCCTAATTCCTAGCATCACTTTTAAGTGAAGTCATTTGAATTCAAATTCAAAACTACCTCCAAAAGTAGCTATAAAAGGAGCAAGAAGGAAGTCGCCAAAGGAGTGCTTGATTCATGCCCGTTTCATGCCCATTTGTAGAGATTGAAGAGCTTACTCCATAGCTCTATCATTTTACTCCCATTGTGGAGGTATTCATTACCAATGAGATTGTAATCATATGTGAATCTATACATTCATCATTTACTTCTTCTCTGACTTGTTCTCTGCTATACTCACTCAGAATAGTAAACTTCAGAAGCTCATATCTTGGGCTATACATAATGTTTTTTCAAAGTTTTAAAATGCATTGGATAGCTCTCTAAGTCTAGTTTATGCTCACAAAATTTCATGTCCATTGGATTTACCATGTGTGATAAATCTGCATTTTACTGCTCACTAGTCTATCTCTGTAGAGCCCCGAGAATGGCAGGGGTGTTCGAGATTTTGTTAAAACTTTCCTACCAAGTTGAGAGCATTGCTTATTTTTTCCAATAGTTGTATGTACAAAAATTGCAAGTTTTGGGACATAGTCATTTTGCAACTAGTCTGTCTTGACTCAAACTTTTGAGATACTTGTTCCAAAGCACTTGGGTGATTTTTCTGTGGATTTAGGAAGCTCAAAGGGTCTACTAACCAACTCTGAAGTCTTATTTGGCTGGTGTGAAGCTGGTTGTAGCATCACCAACTCATCTTTGGATTGCATCCACCATCTCTCTCCACAGTATGCAAGTTAAGGAAAGAGCTATATGGTCTAAAGCGAGCTCCAAGAGCTTGGAATCATCAACTTGTGACCTATTTGCAAGATAAGGGTTTCATTGTTAGCAAAGTAGACCCTTCACTCTTCATCAAGAGGAATCATGGAGAAGTCATATATATTTGTGCATATGTAGATGATATAATAATCATAGGAAATGATGTTAAAGGTATGAGGAGGATCAAGCTTTAAACTAAGGAAGAATTTAATATCAGTGACCTAGGACAACTCACATACTTCCTTAGTTTTGAAGTTGTGTATATAGAGAAGGGTATGTATCTCAGTGAAAAGAAATACGTCAATGATATGCTGGCTAATTTCTTCTCCTCCTGCCTCTTGTTCATCTCCTTTGACTTCTACGACGACTGGTTGTGTCGGGGCTAGTGTTGTTGTGGTGGGATGTGGTTCCTGGGTCTGGTCTGCTTCTGTTTCAAGATTAGATTCGTAGATCAGCCTGGCAACTTCTTCATCCGTGAGGTCATTGAGAGTAAATCCCTGTGGAAATTCCAAGTCTGATGGAATGGGGGGAAACACCAAGTTGGGTCCTTCTGTACTTGGTCTGGGAAGACGAATGGTGAATGGCCGAACATGCCTAGTTTGAGGAGGAGTCACCTCAGGTGTGGTAGTGGCTCCCCTTGGTTGAGCACATGGTAATTGGACGCCCCCTCTCATCTTCTTTGATGGAGGACCGGCTGTTGATAGTCGCCTTTGGAATTCTTGCGCCCTGGACCACACTAGTGCTCTTTGAATGGGCACGTCATATGCTAGGCACCTGTAAATTATTCGTGTTAGGGCACAACAACCATGAAGTACATTTTTCTGCTTCTTATTCCAGCGCTGATGGGCTAGGTGTATCTGATCGATGACCCAGTGCGGTATGTTGAGGGTGAGGTTCTCTGTTTCTGCCAAGTATAAGCTGAACCATATTTTCTTAGGGGGCATAGTGAATCGTTCCTGTGCGGGAAAAGCAAAATGTTGCATAACAGTTCGTAAGTGGAGAGCAATGGTAGGCGTCATTGCCACCATGTCCTTCAATTTATTGAGATCCTTATGCTTCATCCTATCCGGGACCATTGTTTCTTTCTCGGTGGGAATGTGCATACCTTGCATGTTCAATGCTTCCCGTACCAGATTGAGGGTCAGTTTGAATCTCTTGAGTTCGTGTCCTGGCAACAATGATGGTAGTACAAAAGTACTATCGCCTCCCTTGGCCCTGCTGGGAGTGATGGTGCTGATAAAATAGGAGCAGCGTAGAAAATCAGGTTTAGGCAAGTGTGCCCTGAAATATCTATCCAGGCCTGCCTTGGTCCAAACTGATCGCATTACTTCTCCATTCTGATAGTTCTCGAATTCTCGAGTGAAAAAGTGGTAGCGTCCCCATTTGCCATTAAATTCAATTTCTGCTTCCCAGAAGTAGGTACCGTCACCCAATGGCCCTGCTACATCACTAAAACAATGAGCATGTTTCCCCACTTGAGAAGTGTGTCCCTGAGGAGGGTCCTGGATAGGAAGGACATGCACCGCTTGAAGTTCTTGAGGCCTTTCGGTGAGTGGCGGTTCCAGAAGAATGGTTTCAATGTCCAGAATCTGTGCGCTGGACCCTGCCTGGGAACTGGTGCCTCCAGCTTCTTCCATCGTTATTGCTTGCTAGATGGTTCTGTCGAGAATATAGAGCATGCGTTAATATTGTAATGGACAAGATAGAACACGTTTTTCCCCCGTTACAATATTATTGTGAGGTGAGTAATGGGTTAGTGGGTCAGTGAGTGCACGATGACAGTGTGTGTAGTTAATGAATGGATAGTCCTAGGAGCTAGATGGAAAGATGCAGTGTCTTACTGATGCAGTTAGTAAGTGGAGATGAATTTACAAATTGGAGTCGAGGGATTTATTACAAGTGTTAGGTTGCCAAACGCAATGGGTGGCTCTTGGTTTTGGTTTTGTGGAGACTCTGGAGGGTTGCATGAGTAATTCTGCTCGGGGGTGATGCGTCTTTGGGACCCATTTACGAGTGAGTCTGTGCGTGCTTCTAAGTGACTGTGTGTTCGAGTGTATCAGGCAAGAGTGGGTGGCAGTTCCTTGAGTGAATGAAGTCGGTCGTGTATGATGTGAGTCGTGTGGGACTAGTTGAGCCCGCAAGCAAGCCTTAGGCACCCAAATTTTTCTTGATTGTGGGTCAGACTTCATCGACTTCTTGGGCACCCAGATAGATTTCACTTTCTTAACAGAGGTTTTAGGAGTCCTCTTATTAGTATCATGTCGTTGATTACTAATAGGTGGTTGAGACAGTTGTCGCGACTTGGCTACAGTCGGAAGCTCGTCTTTTCGCACCCACATTTGTTTCACTGGTTGAGTTGTTCGGCTTCGCGCATTCTTTTGGTCTCCCGCATAGATAGTCTTCAGTAATTGATCTGCCCTTAGTTGCTGCCTCCTTCTGGCCTTTGGAAAAGAAGGGAGTTCCACCAATGCCTTGACTTTTCTATTGAGATCTCCATTCCTCTGCATCACATAGCTTTGGACAAGAACAACATGGTCAACTTCATGTGTACCCCTGGAGGGACCAGGAGTCTGTGCCTTTCCTAGTTCCGGAAGTACTCCATTATCTAACTCAACTGTAATTCTACTCTGATTCACCCATACCTGAAGAAGTCCACCTCTTAGGTTTAAGTTGACTGCTTGGTCATAAATCCAGTCTTGACCCAAGACCAGAGGCTAAGTGAGGTCCTCATCTTGACACACTAGTACTCTGACTGTCAATACTTCGTCTTGAATGGAGATGGGAAGATCCACCTCGCCCAGGCAAGGGGTTTCCACTCCTCCCAATCCTATGAGATATGCTTCTATAGGATTGACAGTTAGTTTCAACTCTTGACAGTAAGACAATTGAACAGCACTAGTGGCTGCACTTGAGTCAATCAAGGCTCTTACAGTCCTTGCACCTTTTCCTTGTTCTATATCTAAGGTTATAAAAGGACGTCAATCAATTATCCTATGAGAGCTGATACGTGAAACTTCACACATAGCCATGTGATATCCTTGGTCTGCGTCGGCATCTTGCCTAGGTTGCTCTCTACCTTGTCTTCTTAATTTCATTCTCCGTATGCGCTCTAAGGCTTCTTTCTGCTTGAGCTTCTTCTCAAATTCGCTTTTCTTCTTCTTTGCGTTTCTTAGCAGTGTTGAGTCGACTTAGCATTTCCTCTGTGAGAGGTTCCTGATACAACTTGACTCTGCATCCGCTAATGTAGCTCGGGAGAACATCGCCTTCTAATGTGGCTAGTTGTACTGCTCCACTTGTTGAGATTCTATTAATGATCATGGGTCCGTAGCCTCTCTTCTCCAATTTCCTCGCATGTTGTTTCAACGTGTATACTAGTACTAGGTCGCCTGCCTTCAAACCTTTATCCTTAACGTGGGCATCAAAGTATGCCTTCTGTCGTTTCTTAGCTGCATATATCCCTGCAGCCGCTCTCAGTCTTGTTTCTCATAATCGTTCAAGGTCAAAAAGTCTTGAGGCGAGTTCATGACCCGTCCATTCATGCTCTTGTGCTACTTTCAATGTAGGTATTAAGAAGTCCAATGGTAGCACTGCATTTTGACCAAATACCATCTGAAAGGGGGTGGCTTGGAGTACCGTTTTGTAGGCGACTCGGTATGCCCAAACAGCATGGTGTAGTTGTTTGTCCCAATCAGAGCGTTTATTATTCACTAATTTGGTCAACACATTGCACAGAATCTTGTTGGTACTCTCAGCCTGGCCATTTGCTTGAGGGTGGTAGGGGGCAGACTTTTTATGTACTACCAAGAACTCTTGGAGCAGATTTTCAATAACTTCATTCAAGAAGTGAGTGCCTCTATCACTGACTAGCTCTGTAGGTAACCCGTATCTTGTGAATACATTCTCAAACAAGAATTTAGCAGTTGTTTGAGCATCGTTCTTCGTTGTGGCTTTTACCTCTACCCACTTTGTTAGATAGTCTATCGCAACAATGATATATTCTGCATGGGAACCCTTAGCTGGGGCATTAATAGGACCTACGAAGTCTATTCCCCACTTAGAGAATGCACGTCCACCCATCATAGGTTTCAGTGGCATCTCATCTTTACGTATAGGATACTGAGTTCTCTGACAGACATCACATCGTTTCACATAGGTATGTGCATCCATGTGAAGGATCGGCCACCAGAAGCCCGCAAATAATATTGCCTTGGTCACCCGATCTGGTCCAAAGTGTCCTCCTGCTACACCTTGGTGAGCATTATCCAAGATCTTAAGATATTCACTCTCATGGACACATAGTCTCAGGTAACAATCTTTACCACGCTTGTATAGATTATCACCAATGAGTGAGTAATCCTGGGCTTCTTGTTCTAAACTCCTTTTCCTAGCCAGAGTCATGTCTGGAGGGAATGTTTTCGTCCTCAAAAAGGATACTAGTGGTTCACTCCAATCTGGCACTATGGACACTTGAAGAGTGACATGTTCCATAGGTGGTTTAGTGCAGAGATTGGGCATTCCTTGCACAACTTTTGGACATCAGCTTCCATAGTCGGCCAATGCACTCCGAGTCTCCTAAGTGTCTGTAGGGTTTGTTGCTTTGAATAGTGTTGCTCTAATGCACCTACATGTGCTAATTGCAACCATTTTGAGTACTCGTCCTCTTCTACACAACATGCCAAGATCCCTTGATCTGTGTGCTTGTACATACTTCCTGCCATGATGTGATACTTTTGGGCTTTTACTACCTCTCTTCCTGTGTGTTTATCACTGGGTGATTGGGTCCGTATGTCAACACTGGCACCAATGGCTTAGCCCACTGTGGTACAACTTCCAAATTAAATAAGTAAGCATCAGGTAAGTCATCTGACACTCCTTGTGGGGCTTCCCCAGATGTGAGCCTAGAGAGATGGTCTGCTCTCAAGTGAGTCTTCCCTTTCCTCACCACTACCTCAAAGTCGTATTCCATTAGTAAGAGAAACCATCTTACTAATCTACCTGTATTGCATGGCTTGTTCACGAGATATAGCAGTGCCTGATGGTCAGTAAAAAATTTAAACTTATTTGCAAGCAAATAATGTCTAAACTTTTTAACTGCATATACCATGCCTAATCCTTCTCGTTCAGTGGTTGTATAATTTTGTTCCGCTGCATTCAATTGTCTACTAGCATAGGCAATTGGAAGATCCATATTACCTTCACCCGTAGGTTGTGTAAGTACACATCCAATAGCATAATTGGAGGCATCCACATGAACATGGAATGGCTTGTTCCAATCTGGTGTAGTCAAGATTGGTGCTGAACATAATCTTCGTTTAAGCTCATTGAAGGAATTCTCACATTCATTAGTCCACTCAAAGTTAGTCAGAAGTCCGTACAGAGGCTTTGCTATGATGGCATACATGTGTATAAACCGTCGATAGTAACCACAATGCCCCATGAAAGCCTGTACTTCCTTGACGTTCTTTGGCCTAGGTAGTTTTGCGATGGCTCTTACTTTCTCTTCGTCAGTGGATATGCCGTTCTTAGGCACTATGTGTCCTAGAATCTTGCCTTGCCTGACCATAAAAACGCACTTTTCTGGGTTCAAGCAGACCTGATATTCTCTACATTTGTCAAAGATTTGTCTGAGTTCAGGGATATGGGTTTGTCTAATGTTGGAATGAGCACAAAGATCATCAACATAGACTTCTAAATTCTTCCTCAGGAACTCCTTAAATACATGGCACATCAGCCTCTGGAAGGTTGCTGGTGCATTGGTAAGCCCAAATGGCATTACTCTAAAGGCAAATATGCCCCATTCAGTGGCGAATGCCGTCTTATGCTGATCTTCTGGAGCTATGGCTACTTGATTGTAGCCCAAAAATTCATCGAGGAAGCTGTACACTTCCTTGCCTGCTACTCTTTCTAAAAGATGCTCTGTGATAGGAAGCGGATAGTTATCTCGAATTGTGGCTGCATTAACCTTCTTCAGGTTAATGCATACACGCAGCTTTCCATTTTTCTTGGGCACCACAACAATGGGGGATACCCATTCAGTGTGCTCAATTTCATAGATAAATCCAGCTTCAACCAGTCTATCTATCTCCTCTTTGATCTTGGCAGCGTAATTATCATTGTATGTATATGGCTTTTGCTTAGAGGGTTTGGCATTTGAGGTCATGGGGATGGTGTGTGATTATATGTCTGGGTCAACACCCTTCAAATCCTTGTAACTCCAAGTGAATACATCTTTGTATTCTCTTAGCAAGGCTATTAACGCATGCTCTTCTTCCTCTGTTAGGTCATGGCCTATGTACGTGCATCTCTCCTCTCCTTCTTCTAGGGCCACTACTATTTTCTTGGTGGTTTCTTTGTTATCATAGGCCTCCCCTGATTGTGCCTCTCGTTTAGGCATTCTGATCATGACTCTGCTATCATCTATCTCATACTTCTTAAAATTTTCTGGGACCTCAAACAAAGATTCTTCCTCTTCTGGTGTGACTTCTCTCTTCTTTCTTTTCTTTCCTTCTTCCTTCGGGGTCACATGTGTGGCTAGCCTTACATCGTTTGTAAGCTCTCCGTGCCTCTGGGTTTGAAATTCTACTTCATAGAAGTATTCTTCATCTGATGCAAAAGATGGGTCCATAATGATTGACTCTAGATCAGAGTCACTTGCATCCTCAAATGCATCCGGGTTAGGTTCACACTCTTCTAACACTGCCTCTCCCATGATTGGCTCTATGGAGAAGACTGAAATGTCATAGCCATCTTCATCACAGTGAGGTGTCCATTGTTCTTCATTGATGGCTACATCCATTGTTGCTAAGATTTCTGCCCAGCCATGGGGTTCAAATTCCTCATCAGGAAATACTATAGGTGCATAGGCTGGGTCTTGAATGGGTCTATGTGTTTCGTTTGCACCTATTTCTCTGGCCTTTTCTCTTTTCTCCTCTTCTACTACCACTTTGCACATCCATAAGTGGGTGTCTTCATGCATCCATGAGGATCCTAATCCTATGGAATGCACAGATTCTGTATCATCTTTGGCTCTATGGATGGGATTCCATTGGATAGGGGGGACATCTCTATGAGAGTAATCTTTGAGATTCACTTTGGCCGTAACACCTAAGTGCTGCAGGTACAAAGAATTGGTTCCCCAATCTTGTACCACTTGCAACTGTCGCATAAAAGGTCGTCCAAAGATCATTTCATAGGCATGGTTCTTGCTAAAATCACATATAGCAAATGTATGCTCGAACTCGACACCACAGGTGGTGAGAGTTATTCCTTCTAGCAATCCTAAGGGCCTCTCAATATGACCATCGGCCATTTGCAATTTCATTCTCGTCGGCCGGAGTGCTGGCTTGCCCCAACGCTTCCATAGGGAAGTAGTAGCAATTGCAACTCCTGCGCCTGAGTCTAGAATGGCCTTGGTGGTGTATCCTTGATGGGTGATAGGAAGATATGTGTTTCCCTCTTCGCCCTCACTCATGTCTCCTATCTTGTCCAATGGTATTTCTAGCACTGTTCTCTGGGATCCTACCTGGGAACAAGGTTTCGCTATCTCTGGTACTTGTTTGGCCACATGTTTCCATAGCTCTGGCCTTACTTTGAGTAGCTCTCCTAAGGTGAGGTTGCATTGTACTCTAGTGTTTTTCACTACCTCTGTGTTCCTAGGTATGACTGAATCCTCATTTCGTACCATGACCGTGGGCGTTCTCATACATGTAGATTTAGCTTCCCATGGACCCGTGAAGTGGGGTAATTCTTGTAAAGAGTTAGACTCAAAGTCTAGTCTTTCTTGAGAGTGGGTGCTCTCCTGCTTCTCATAAATGGATGGGATGTCTTGTGGGAATTGGTCGTGTGCATCATCCACCAATTCAATGGGTGGAGGTACTTCACTTTCTTTAGCCCATTTGTCTTCTTGAATCTCTCATAGGAATTCTGGTGTGAATCGATTCATAGAAGATGATGTGTCTGGCTATGTAGAGTTAGGCACATAGGCTTCAGGCACATAGGCTTTCTGGGCAGGAAGACCTGCTCTTTCACTTGCCTTGTCCTTAGGCTGAGAAGCGGGTTCCTTTTCTGATTGTGCAATTAGTCTCTCTATTCTTTCTAGTAATCCATCAAAGTGTAACTGTGTCTTGGCTGAACTAGAGATGTTAAATAGGCAACTGGCTTCAAACATGGTCTGAGCCAATTCCACCATTTTGGCACAAATTTTGGTTCGTTCTAACTCTAGCTCTGCTCTAGGGTAACACTTTTCATGATCAGTTATGTTTGGCCCTTCTTGGATTCTGGCCTGATATGCTCTAAGCATCATGTTTAGGTCCTCGGGAGTTGGATCTGCTAGGACTAATCCTACTCTAGGGGGTGGTGGTATTAGTTGAGGCGGGTTGGAAGGTGGTGGGTCGGATGGAGATGGGAATGGTGGTGGTGGGGTAGTGTGAGAGGGAGTTTGAGATGTGAGTTCAGTTATCTTGGCCTTTGTTTCTCTGAGGCTTTCCTCGAGTTCACTCATCTTTTTTGCCTATTGCCTTTTCATTCTTTCACGACTATCTCTCCAAGCTCTAGTCCTTTTCTTGGTTATACTCTCAATTTCACTAACATCTGGGCTCTTTTCCTGGCCTACGCCTGGGTTCTGCTGTAAGGCTTGGGCTCTCGTGACCACTGGTATTGGCGCAGTGGAAGTGACACTTCCTGTGGAATCTACCACTAACCCAACAACATTGATGGGAGTGATTTTCGGCATGTTATTAGGATTCTTTGGGAAGTCTCGTAAGAGATGCTCCTTTCCACAATCTTGACAAAAGCCTTGAATTGTCACTGACTGGGGTTGTGTAGGTGGAGGCAAGGGACAATCACGAATGAGATGATCTCCCTGACATCTGTAGCATGGTCCTCTAGGGAATGGGGGTCTTACTTGCCTAGGTTGGGGTCTAGAGTTAGGGTTTGTGTACATTACATTTGTGTACTCTGGTTCCCAACTAGGTTCATTTGGCTCTTCACTATAGTAGGACTCACCATGTTCAGGAGACTGCATGTAGTAGGCCTGGGGGCTATTAATATGTGTAGAATCGAAACTATGGTCACTGGGGTCACTTTCTGATAGCAATGGGGTTACTGGCACTATGGCTCTATTCAGGTTCTCTTCTACAGCTGCATACTTTACAGGGATCACATTGGTAGGAGCAAGTGGTTGTTGTGCTAGCACTGGTTGGGGTCTTGGTTGGGCCTGATATTGCTGTTGGTAATTTTGCTGAGGCCTAGTATACTGTTGTGGTGGATATTGACTCTGATATCTACCTTGTTGAGGGTATGGCTGAGGATAGGTTTGCCTAACTACTTGCTTATTGTATGGACAGTCTTGTGCTGTGTGATTTGTGTATCTCCGTTCTGTAGTACAGTATTGGCTACTCGGATTTACTTGGGGTTGAGTCGTAATGGGACAGACATTCGCCATATGGTCGCCTCCACAAGTATAGCACCTTTTGACTGGGGCAAATCTAGGAATTTGCTTACTAGAGACACCTAGTTTTTGAGCTACTTTCTCTGCAAGTTCCTCAATTGATGTGGATTGCGTGAAAGAGAGGCTAGAAGCACTATCTGAGTCCTTGTAGATTTTGGAAAGCTCTAGTTCTTCCCCTAGGTTATCCTCAATGTCAATGCACATGCGTACACACTCTTCTATGGTCCTAGGGTCCTTCAAGTACACATATGATCTTAATTTGGTACTTAGCAGTCCATCCAAGAATAGAGCCACTTGCTTAGCTGGTGTGGGCAGCTCCGAAACAGGGCACCTTTCAAGATATTGCCTAAATCTTCTTCTTGCAAGTCTCACGGTCTCTTGAGGGGTCTCCTTGAAACTGTAAATCAATGAGGAGGTATTATGTCTAATGCCACTCTTAGAGAATTCAATAATGAAAGCCTCTAGGAGTTGGTCTATGCACCTGAACTGTCTCTCATTCAATGGTTGGAACCATGTAAGGGCTGTGTTCCTAAGGGTTAGACCAAAGGCATTATATTGTGTGAATAGGTCCTCCACTTGTTCTGCTCTCAAGACTTGCCTAAACTCTGCCACATGATCGTATGGATCTCCAGTGCCATCGAAGTAGTTCTTCATGGACTTAACTAGCTGAGTCGGTCTCAAAGTCCTTGTGTGCTCTCTAGGTCGTGGTAGAGGGAACTCATCCGCATTTCTTTGATTCCTGTGAGCTCTAAGTACCTTAGGCTCTACTCTATTTGTTTCCGTCCTCGTTCTTTCTCTGCCCCCTGGGTTGGCAAAGCTTACCTCCGGTCTTTCTCTATGTCTGTCTCTTTGAGTTTCGTGAGCGTGGGAGGTTCCAGCTCCTGGGTGACCAAAGGACACGTTTGATCTTGGCTGGGGGAAAATGAATTCACCTTTCCAAGTGTAAGCATGCCTATCATTTTCTGTAACCACAAAGATCCTCTCTGAAGCGTGATCTAAGTAGGTCACTCTGCCTGGGCTATCAGGATCCTTAAACTCATAGACCATGATTGTTCCTATATCAATTGGCCTTTTTTTTTTTTTTGCTCTTAAAAATTGGCCAAATTTGCCCTTCTATCGCGTTCGCAAGTTCTGTCAGTCGCGATTGACAGGTCAATCGTGATTGATGTGTCGATCGCGATTGACAGGTCCGTCGTGGCTATCAGTCGCGATTGATGGGTCAATCGCGATTGACACGTGGCTCGAAAAGTCAATCAGTCGTGGTCAAAGGGTCGTTGACTCTGTCAGTCGCGATTGATGGGTCGATCGCGATTGACAGGTCGGTCGCGAGGGTCTGTCCGTCGTGGTCAAACAATCGTTGACTGTGTCGGTCGCGATTGACAGAGCCATCATGGGCTGTCAGTCGCGATTGATGGGTCGATCGCAATTGATGACTCGATCGCGATTGACACGTGTCACGCGTATGATCTATCCGTCGTAGTCAATCGGTCGTTGACTCTGTCGGTCGTGATTGACAGAGCCGTCGTGGGCTGTCAGTCGCGATTGACTGGTCGATCGCGATTGATAGGTCTGTCCGTCATGGTTTGTCGATCGCGATTGACAGAGCGATCGTGATTGACAGAAATCTGATGAATTTCAAAAATCTAAACACAGTTTTGGGAAGCTCTAAGCCAGTAGATCATGGTTTTGTACTTTGTTTGGCAAATGGAGCATTTTTTCTGTCAGTCGCGATTGACAAAGGTCGGCGACACAGAGACAGTTTCGTGACGTTTTTTACCTGCGCGGAGTGCTGGAGAAGATGATGCAGCATGTACCTGCAAGACAGCTCAAGAAACATGCAAAAACTGCACACACAATATCGCTCTCTCGCTCTCTCTCACAAGTGAAATGAGGGAAGTGAAAGGAGGAAGGAAATATAGTCAAAAAACTGAAATTTTTACGATGATGGAGATGGAGGTGGGAGGTGGTGATGATGATGATGGTGATGAAGAAAACAAAAGGAAATAGATAAAAGTGAAGAAAATACCTATAACTCCAACGCTTCAACTCTACGTCTTACCATCACACGCTCGTCCTCAAAGCTCGATCCTCGGCAACGGCGCCAAAATTTGGTGTAGCTCAGTGATGAGTAGCACCTCCTTTAATGTCAATCCGGGAAGACGTGAGGATGGTATGAAGACCTCGAGCAATCGAAGGCACAAGTGCGTGAGTGAGAAGCACACAAACATGCACACACATACACACACAAGCGCACACATAGCAAGACAAAGAGTGAGGAGCAATGGAGTTCTTAGATTACTTTTAGAAAGTTCATACAAGTTCAAAACTATTACAAGCTAACCTCAAAAATGAGCTCTCTAGCTCCTTTTATAGTTTTTGACTAGCTTTGGCCCTGTCCAGACCTAGTGTCCGGCCTAGTTAAAAATTAGGTTCCAGGGCTTATTTGAGGGCTCAAACGAGATCTAAAAAATACGAAAATTGGCAGGTGGATACTTCTAAAGCTCCTCAAGCTCAAGGACTCCTTGGATTGCACAAAATGGAGCTATAAAAATACGAAATGGTATTTACAATGGTGTTTAGTGATTAAAATCACTATTTGTGTAGGGATTTTCTCTGTTGATTTGTCATACACATCTTTGAGCTCCCTACTTGCTCTTTCTTCTTGTGTGCTCAACTCCTTGATGTTTGAAAAATTTAGATGGCCTACTTGCCAGATCTTCTTTGGCTACTGTGTCTGCTTGTGCTATCTCTTCGTTCCGACCCTCTTTGTCTTGTGGCTCCTTCGGTTCCCTGACTGCTGCCAACACCTCCTGTCTTTTCTCCTTTGGCAATCCTTCTAAAGCCTTGCCTTGGGTCTTCAACATATGCTCCAAATCGGTTGAATCTAACCTGCAATCCTTTTTCAACAATCTGCCCAACACTTATTACATTTTTGGTAATTGTAGGGACTCAAGACTTTGCTTAAGAGCTTCATATTCCCATTTGATGTCTTCACATTACCTATCTTCTCCACTAAGTGTTTTGTATCATCTCCTATTTGCACTTCATGTTTGTTGTGAGGATCTTCCAAATCAGAAAGTAAAGCCGCATTTCTTGCTACATGATTTGAGCATCCCGAATCAATGTAAAAGATGTGATCATCATTCTTACTCTTCTTCACTGATAGATTCACAATCAATAATGAATCTTCTTGACTTTGGTCCTCTGCATAGTTATTGTAATCTCTTCTTCCTTTGTGGCCACTTTGATAGTTGTTGTTGTTGTAGCCTCCATTGTATCTGCCATGTTAATTGACTATGCTCTAATACCACTATGGAGAGAGATGGTGGATGCAATCTGAAGATGAATTGGTGTTGCCACAACCAGTTTCACACCAGCCAACTAAGACTTCAAAGTTGGTTAGTAGAGCCTTCGAGCTTCCTAAATCCACAAAAAAATCACCCAAGTTCTTTGGAATAAGTATCTCAAAAGTTTGAGTCAAGACAAACTAGCTGTAAAATGACTAGCTCCCAAAACTTGCTATTTTTGTACATACACTTGCTGGAAAAAATGAACAGTGCTCTCAACCTGTAGGAATTAGACAAATTCCTTTTGGACATAGGAAATAGACTTAGCAAGCTTCCCAATCCAAGTTAAAACATTTCAATTCATCAATTGAGTAGTGAGAACAAGTTTTAACAAAATCTGGAACACCCCTACCATTCTCGGGGCTCTACAGAGATAGACCAGTGATCAATAAAATGCAGATTTATCACACATGGTAAAGAAAGCATCGTTAATGATACACACACAAATAAGAAGAAAGCATCGCTAATGATACACACACTTAATCACATCACTAATCAATGAACTAACGTATCACAAGCATAAGGCAAGAAAGGAACAAATACACAAGCACATCATAACGACATCATGAGCTCTCCAAGCATAAAGTAGCATAATCTCATTACTTCTAAAAATGGTCCCCCCAATAGTCACCTCTTTATATACAAAATAGGCAAAATGCATGCTATGTGGGATTTCTAAACTGAAAGAAGAATGAATCCCACTTATTCTCTAGTGTGGCACTCACACATACCTATACAAAAGTGCTTATTAAACTAAATGAAAGGTAGAAAAAGGCATAAATGATGATGAAAAAGAGTAGATCCAAGAATTATATATTGTGTCGTCAACAAACTTGTATTTCTTCTTCCGTGGCATCTCTCCATTCTGGCTTCTTCTTGGCCTCTTCATATGTTGATGGTTCTTTTGAATTTGTATCCTTAGCAATATAAATGGAATGCTTAGTGACCAAGGAAGTTTCATAACCATAACTTTCTGGCTTCCCTTTTTCTCTAACAGACCTTGTTATAGTTTATTGAGATGATTCTGCAACATCTCTCATCTCTTGCACTTTAACTTTGCCTTGGAGTTCCAAGAATTGATTTTCTTTTTGGAGTCTTCTAATTATTATCAAATTCACTTGAGTCTTCATGTGTATGCTCATTCCTCTTTGATAATGTTGGAAACTCTTCCTCTAGGTCATAGAGATGTTTTTTTTCATCAAACACAACATCTCTACTAATAGTGAAACCTTTATTACTTGGATTATATAACCTATAACCATTTTGATTAAAGTAATAGCAATCTACCTTTTGTAGTACTCAAAATGAGCTTTCCAACGAGCTCAAAATCACTCAAAACAGGGTTTGCATGTGAAAATGGTGAAGATGCACTCAAAAACAAAAAAAAATCTATGAAGATTAAGATGGTGATGATGATGATGGAGAAGAAAAATCAGAAAAGTAACAAAAAATGACTATTTTCTACCTTCCAATGTCGCAAATCCATGATCTTACCATCATAATGTTCATCCTCGAAGCTTTCTCCCCAGCAACGACGCCAAAATTTGTTGACATTGTAGCATCACAACTCATATTTGTCAAACCCAAGAACATATCATGAGACTCAAATGTTGTATAGAAGCATTCAACAGATGTGATGGTGCTTCATTAGCACAAGATTAGCGATTAAACACATGAAATAAGAAGAAAACATTGTTAATGATACACACACTTAATCACATGCATAATCACGTCACTAATCAACGAACTAACACATTACAAGGATAAGACAAAAAAGGAACAAATACACAAGCACATCATAACGATATGATGAGCTCTTCAAACATTCTACATAATAGCATAATCTCATTACTTTTAAGAATGGTCCCTCCAAATGAGAGATATGCACCTCTTTATATACAAAATGGGCAAAATGCATGCTATGTGGGATTTCTAAAGTGCAAGGAGAATGAATCCATCTAGTGTGGCACTCACACACACCTATACAAGAGTGCTTATTAAACTAAATGAAAGGTAGAAAAAGGCACAAATGATGATGAAAAAGAGTAGATCCAAGAATTATATATTGTGCCATCAACAAGCTTGTATTTCTTCTTCTATGGCATCTCTCCATTCTGGCTTCTTCTTGGCCTCTTCATATGTTCATGGTTCTTTTGAGTTTGTATCCTTAGCAATATAAATGGAATGCTTAGTGACCAAGTGTCATAACCATACCTTTCTAGCTTCCCTTTTTCTCTAGCAGACCTCCTTATAGTTTCTTGAGATGATTCTACAACATCCTTCATCTCCTACACTTTAGCTTTGCCTTGGAGTCCCAAGAATTGATTTTCTTCTTTGAGTTTTCTGATTATCATCAGAATCACTTGAGTCTTCATGTGTATGCTCATTCCTCTTTGATAATGTTGGAAATTCTTCCTATAGCCCATAGGGATGTTTGATTTTCTTGCAATCATCTTCAAACCAGGATTTTTTTCATCAAACACAACATCTCTACTAATAGCGAAACCTTTATTACTTGGATTATATAACGTATAACTCTTTTAATTAAGCTCATAGCATATTAATATTCATTTCTCTACCTTTTTTAGTACTCAAAATGAGCCTTCCAACGAGTTCAAAATCACCCTAAATGGAGTTTATATGAGAAGTTATGTCCAATCAGCCTTCTATGGGTCAACACAGAAGGAGAGTATCACTCAAAGATCTCAAGCTAGAGTTTGAAGATTCTGAAGCTTTGGAGGTGAAGATTTGGTGAAGGAGAGGCTACTCTCTTGGAGAAAAGAAGTCTTCTACAAGGTGGTGGTAACTATCTTTTGTGAGTTAACCTTATATTTTGTTTTTAGGGTTTCTCTACCCTAATCTCAAAATTAGGGTTGGTTGATTTACAATTTTGTTACACTATTTTGTGAGAATAAGGTTAGATTTATTGCTCGTTCACTTCACACACTTAGATTATTTCAACATAATCTAAATTTTGTATCATCATCTTCTTGGATATTCTTCCATTTGTGAGTGCACCACTTTATATGGTTGAGTAGTACTCCCATGTTATAATTTGGACATCTATTTTTAGTGAGTAAGCTTTGGTTTACGTTCCCTAATCTTGTCTCAAGATCTTTATGTTTCTATCTCACATATCATCTTGGTTAATTAAGTTGTGTATGCTGAAAAGGTTTTAGTTTGGAACGATCCTGGGGCCCCAAATTCCAACACTTGGTATTAGAGCATAATTGACATACACACTTAGTTTAGATGAGTGAGATTAGAATTAAGATTGAAGACAAGTTGGATGGATCTTCTAATTATCCCATGTGGAGTTTCATGATGATGAATATTTTAGTGTCAAAGGATTTATGGAGTATCATCAATGGATCCTGAACAAGACGCAGATGAGAAGGTGAAGAAGGGGCTACAATAGCTTCAAGAGGTACTGGAGTTACTATTACATAACCAACTGAAGAAGAGGTAACCACTTCTACATCTAGAGTCACAGGTAGGTCTTTTCCTACAATTCCTCCTACTGAAGATCATGCAAGGAGGGATGCTCGAGATGCTTTAGCACTTTCATTCATAGCAATGAGTGTCAAAAAGCATATTCTACCATAGATCAGATGTTGCAAAAGTTCAAGACAAGCTTGGTTGAAGCTTGAGAATCTTTTTCAGAGCAGAAATCTTGCTAGAAAAGCTCACTTGAGGAGACAAGTAGAAAATTCAAGGATGAAGGCTGGTGAGTCAATTCAAACCCACATTACAAGACTCGTTGACTTGAGAGATCAACTTCTAAATGTAGGAGTTGAGATATATGATGAAGACATGGTAAATACACTGATTAATTCACTTCCTATCTCATATCGGTCTTTCATAACCACTCTTACCCTTACCATAAGAGATAGAGAGGTTACATTTGAAGAGTTAGAATTCTTGTTACTTCAAGACGAAGATCAGTTGAAGGGAATGGAAGAGAATGAAGAAGCACTTTTATCTTCATCAAAGGGGAAAAAGAAGAAGAATGAGAAGAAGAAAAACAATCCATAAAGGAAAGTAAGTCCCTTTCACCTTCTACTTCAGATTCTGTATCTACTACATCTAAAGAGACGTCTTCTAAGAAGAAGGAAATAATATGTTTTTACTGCAAGAAACCTGGACATTTTAAGTCAGCATGTTATAAAAGGATTGCAACAAAAAAGAAAAAGGCATCAGATAATGTTGCAGAAGATGATAAAAAAGGGAAATCTCAAGGTGATTCTTATGCCTGTATCACCATTGAGGAAGTAACTTTTGATCAGGCAGCTTTACAAGTTCTTTCAGCAAGTCCTTGGATATTTGACTCAGGTGCTACAAAGCATATGATAGGTTGCAGAGATGCGTTTTCTTGTCTTTCCTATTCTTCAGGTAGAAGAGTTACTATTGCAGATGGCAATGATATGGATGTTGTAGGAATAGGTACAGTAACCCTAAAGTCAAGAGAAGGTGGTAATTTTCAGATTTTAGATGTTCTTTATGTACCTAAAATGAAGAAGAATCTGCTATCTATATCTATATTTTTAGGTGATGGTTTTAAAGTTGTATTTGAGAGAGATCTTTGTAAGATCTTATCATACAAAGACAACAAGTGTATTTTACAAGGTGAGCATAGAGGAGGGATTTTTGTTTTGTCAAAAATCAGTCAAGCATATGCAGTCAAATCTTCGTCATCAGTGGAAGATATGAAGCTATGCCATGAAAGATTTGGACATATTAGTTTTGGAGCTCTCAAAAGTATCGAAGTCAGAGGTATGGTTGAGAGTTTACCCTCATTCAAGCTACTAGATGATTCAGATATATGTGAAGGTTTTCTTGAAGGTAAGATGCATCAACTACCTTTCAAGAAACATGGTCATATCACAACTACCAAGAAATTGCATATTATTCATTCAGATGTGAATGGACCTATGAGAGCATAATCTATTCAGGGCTTCATGTATTTTTTTCTATTCATTGATGATTTTACAAGATACTCATGGATCTATGGTCTTAAGTTGAAGTCATAAGCCTTTCCTATGTTCAAGAAGTTTGTAGCTATGGTTGAAAATGAAAGTAAGGAAACTATCCAGATCCTCAGAAGTGATAGAGGTGGAGAATACTTGTGGAATGAGTTCCAGACATTTCTTGATGAGAAAGGTATTACTCGACACCTTACTATTGCTTATACACCTCAGTAGAATGGTGTTTCAAAAAGAAAGAATAGAGTACTTTTTGAAGTGATGCGGAGCATGATGGCAACCAAGAGGCTTTCACCGAAATTTTGGTTTGATGCAGTACATACAGCTAACCACATTTTGAACAGGTCATCTACAAAAGCTTTAAACGTAATCACACCATATGAAGCTTATTATAACAGAAAACCTAATGTGAGTTACTTCAGAGTGTTTGGATCACTTTCTTATGTACATATTGAGAAAAAGGACCGAGGCAAACTAGATGTAAAGGCAAAGAAAGCTGTTTTTATTGGATATCCTGTTGAGAGTAAAGGATACAGGTTTTATGTTCCAGAGATAGGTGAAGTCATTCTTCCATGTAATGCTTATATTGCTGAAAATAAGGTTTATGATAAAGACGCAGAAATTCCACAGTTCATTAGTGAAAATGACTATGGATTTTTTAGAAAGATTCTGGATGTACATGTTCAACCATATCAGGAGGGAGTTAAAACTCCTAGGATTCAAGAAAAAGTTGAAGAAAGAGGAATTTCACAACCTTCTACAGAGTCAGTTCCACAAGAGACTTTGGTTCCAGAAATGGAAGAAGTGAAAGTTCCAGAAAGTCCTAGTACCTCGATAGGACAAGTTCCAGAACCTGTGGAAGCTAAAGGGTCAGAAAGAGTTTCACCACTAACTAAGGATACACCTACTTGGTTATATCAGACTTGGAAAGATAGTGGTATAAAGACTTTTACTGGAAGAAAAAGGAGTCAGACTAGACAACAACAACAAGATCATGTAAGAAGAAGAAGTGAGACTAAACAATAACAAAAAAAAGATCATGTAAGTTTTGCTGAAGACTTTGAGATTCATGATATTTTTGCACTTACGACAGTTGAAGATGAACCTGCATGTGTTAAAGATGCACTTAACATTCCTATTTGGAGAAAAGCTATGCAAGAAGAGATTGATTCTATTCATAAGAATCAAACTGGGCAGCTATGTGAGTTACTAGAGGGAAAGAAGGCTATAGGTGTAAAATGGATCTTCAAAATCAAAAGGAAAGCAGATTGTACTATGGGACACAACTTCAACAATAACAATAGCAGCCATAATAGAAGGGACTTCAACAATTATTAGAAGATCAAGCACATGAAGATTCATTGCTTCTAATGAATCTAAGCCACAAAGAAGGTAAAGAAGATGATCATTTGTTCTACATATTAGATTCAAGATGTTCAAATCATATTGCAGGAAACATTGCCCTTCTATCTGATTTGAAAAGTCCAAAGCATAGACATGAAATTCAAACAAGGGATGAAACAAAGAAAAATGTGGACAAGATTGGTAATGCCAAAGCTTCCAATGGCAAAACATTTTGAGTAAGGTTCTCTATGTACCCACTATCACGAAAAACCTAATAAGTATAGGCCAAATAGTTGAAAAAGGATTGCAAGTTAGGTTCACCCAACATGGAGCTTTCGTGGAAGATCCATGTCAAGGCAAGCCTCTTTCCATAGGCATGGCAATAGGTTTGTAATCTTCAAGGCCAACATGCTACAATAATGTATCAATATATTTTTTTTGACACAAAGTCATTCCCCCATCAACTTGCATAAACTAAACACCCAAATAATGATGCAAATGACCCAAATTTGACATCTCAAAAGATGTTGATGTATTTTGGTACTAATGTATGTGAACACACTTAGGATCGTTTTGTGGACCTCCATTTTTTATGTAGATTTACATGATGCAATTGTTGATGAGAGGTCTGATATAGAGGAGGCAAAAACTATGCCTAAATGGCTAATGAAAACTTTACGACACAACAAATTAGATGCATGTCTGTGATATGTTACTCGTTCAGGCTCTCATAGTGCTTCTTTTGCATTAGATTGCTATGCTATGGTTGCCTCTAGTCTTTGTGATGAGAATGAGCATGCTTCATTTGATGAAGCATGGAATTCCAAAACTTGGATGGCTGCTATGCAATCAAAATATGATGCTATTATGAAAAATGGTAGTTGGTCTTTATGTGACTTGCCTCCTAGCAAGAGGGCCATTGGCACTAAGTGGGCATACAAGCTGAAGTGTAAGCCTCATGGAACACTTGATAGTTATAAGGCTAGGCTTGTTGCAAAAGGTTATGCTCAAGAAAGAGGTATTGATTTTGATGAGACCTTTGCTCCTATATGCCGAATGACTACTGTTCATAGGGTATGTGCACTTGCAGAAAGGGCATGAAAACAAAGTGTGCAAGTTGAAAATGGCATTATATGGTTTGAAGCAAGCACCATGTGCTAGGTATGAAAACATACATGCCTACTTGATTGCACATGGTTTTGAGAACAGTCCAATTGAGAGCACGTTATATGTTAAGTGTGTAAATGATGTGCTTCTAAGCATTGTTGTCTATGTTGATGACATGTTGCTCATTGGTCCTAATGAGAAGCATATTGCTGATATTAAGGCTGATTTACATGCCTGATTTGAGATGCCATATTTGGGGCATTTGCATCATTATTTGAGCATTCAATTTTTGCAAGTTGATGGTGGAATATCTTTGTTTCAAACAAAAAATATTGACACATTATTGCATCATTTTGGCCTTGAAGACTGCAAACCTATTACCACTCCTATGGAAACAGGTTTACAGTTGTCTTCATGATGTTGGAGATGCATTTGATGCTATTCTCTATCAGCATGTTTTTGGATGCTTGATTTACTTATGCATTACTTGGCCAGATATTCAGTTTTCTATCTCATAGATGAACAGGTCTATGCATTGCCTAGGTGTCAAGAATTCACAGGCAGTTAAGTGCATCTTTCACTACTTGAGTGGTACTTGGCTACTTGGATTTTTTTATCCCAAGGGAGATCACTACCGCCAGATTTACATGCTTGTTTTTACTCTGACTGGGTTGGTTGCTATGACACTCATGTGTCCACTACTGGTTTTCGCTTCATGCTTCTTAGCTCATACATATCTTGGTTGAGCAAGAAGCAGCCTAATGTGGCCACTTCTAGTTGTGAGGTTGAGTATAGGGTAGTTTTCACAACAATTGTTTAGTGTGTGTGCCTCAGAAACCTTATGGCTGATTTGTGTGTTGGTCAGTCTTTTGCCACCACCATCTTTACTAACAGTCAGAGCACATTACAATTGCGAGGAACCCTGTATTCCACGCTTGCATTAAGCACATTGAGGTGCACTATCATTATGTCAGGGAGAAGTTCTCTATTGGAGAGATCGGTTAGGTAGCACACAAGAGAACATTGCAGGCCTTTTCACAAAGGCTCTGCCTAGGGAGAAGTTTGAAGCCTTTCGCAAATCTTTGCGGTTACTTCCTTTTGCGGATCGATACCACATAGCTTGGCACTTCTTTATACATGAGTGCTAGATCCTTGTTCACCTCATCACTCTTAGGGGGGATTTGTTGATATATTTTGGTAGTGATGTGTGTGAACACACTAGGACCACTGGCGAACTTTTTCCCTCTTTAGGAGGTTTTTTTTCCTGGCTTATATATACATATATAGCCCTAATGGGTTACGTATCTTTGTACATTCTCTTGGTAATCCATTCAGTATTGTGTGTTGACCTACAAGCTTCTTCTTCTTCATTGTGTTGTTCATTTGCTTCCACACACCTCAAACTCCAACATCTTGCATCAAATAGAGTATAGCTTCTCTTTTCTAGTTTGACGTGGGTGAGGCTCTTTATCAATTTGTACTCGTTTTTGTTCTAACTTCATCTCCTCGTCTATAGCTTCCTTCGCTTTTGATTCCAACTTCCTTGGATCCGTTTTTCTCTTCTTTATTGGTTGTTGAACTTCAAGAACTATTGATTTTCTCCTCTTGCTAACCTCGATCATTGTTGTGTCCTTCTCATTGCTCTTCACTCCAATCATTGCTTCTCTAAAAATTTGTTCATCTAGAGCCAATTGAATCTTGTATTCCATTCCCAATACATGACAGAGTACTTTTGTAAGCAATTGAGCGCCATTCTTCAATTTCTTGGAGTCCAATGCTTTGTTGCCTCCTTCAATTGCTCATGGATATATTGCGACATATCCACTAATCCAAATGGATTTTTTTTGTCATTGTTATTCGTCATTACTAATGTCACTCCTTTGTGAGGCATTCTGTATCTTGGCAACTTGGTAAAGCAGAATAACTACACACTAATTCCTCATTAGGATTTTCTTTAAAATCCTAGAACTTAGCATAACCTTCATAAGAAACTTCATTCTTGTTCATATAATTGACATCCACTTTGGTGCCCATTGGATAAAAAGTTAGAGAAGCATTGATGCGATCTATTTTGATAGTGATGTTTGTCATCTCTTTTTCCCATTTATTAACTTCGCAAACAAAATATGGCCCATTATTTCTTTTGAGTTCCTATAATGAAGACATGACTTGTTCACATCTTTCAAAATGAATAAAAAACATGGGCTCTTCCAATAACTTGTGGAGTCCCATTGCCTTTCACCTCTTGTATACCACTAGTGACACATCATTGTATATTTAAACTTCCCTTTCTTGACAATGAATATCTGCTTGCTCACAATTTCGATGTAGTCTTTGAGTTCCTTATCTATCTGCTCCTTCTCTAGAAGCTCTCCTTCATCTGGTTCTATTTCCACTATCTCTTTAGCACCTTCACTATATAGGAACCAATGTCCTCTAGACAATGTCATTGAGTCCACTTCCAAATTGGCTATAGGAAGTCCCTTAGTCATTTTCCTGTAAAATAAAATCACAAATACTCCATAACAATTAATAAGGACTCCACACATAAACATTCTTTTCATCACACGAAGAAAAAGAAGTTTACACCACTCATCACATGCTCTCAGCACTCCATTCCAGTATGACTCTTTTATGTGCCCATGACATTCAAGCAAGGTTTTTCTTTTGTAAGTGCAATAGGAAAAAAATTGGGAAACAATAATAATTGAAAAACTCACACATTCTCCTATTCCTTGCTTCATGCTTAAAGAGAAAATTAAGACACTTATATACCTATATTTTTTTTTCTTTTTCTTTTCTTTTTTTCTATGTTTTTTCCATATTAAAAAAAAAACATATTTCTTTTTATAAAATATAAGGAGGGTTCCTATTTTTCTCCCCCTCCTAGCTCTTTTACACATGTTGAAAGAGCTTTCTTTAGTGCCTGCATTTTGAAAGATCTCATGCCTAGTGAATGCACGACTTTGTAGTGTAGCCCTATTTATGCTCACTCTAGACATGCAATAATCTTAGTGGTGCAAAATGAGGGCCTTTAGTATTTTAGTTAATTCATTTTCTAATGATGAGGTTTTTCTCATATTTTTTGTTTGTAATTGAATTTCAATTTGAATTTTTCCCTCTGACTTCTTTTGATACCATCTTCCTTTACTTTTCTTGTTTTTTGGTGCTTCTTCTTTTTCTTTTTGTCCCTTCCTTTCTAAAAATATTTGGGTCTCCATTGTTGTTTTTTGCTTTTGTCTCTAGATTTATTTCATGTTGAACTATTGAAGAGGTACACTCATCCGCTCAAGCTCGTGTTGATGAACCATGGATTTTAGATAGTGGAGCTTCTTCGCCATATGACCTATAAAAAGGATTGGTATAGTTCCCTAGTGCCTCTACGGGAATCTATCAATGTAGTGGTGGGAAATGACTCCAAGTGTCTAGCGGAAGGAACTGGAACCATCTCTTTTATCACTTCTCCAGATGTTGAGAAAAATTTATCCGATGTTCTCTATGTACCTGCACTTAAAAGAAATTTGTTGTCATTTTCTGCAATAACAGATTGTGGACTTGAAGTTCACTTCAATAAGAGTGGTGCAAAAATCATGGATTCATCAGGTAATGTAGTAGGTAAAGGCAGAAGACGTGATAACTTGTATGTGATAACTTGTATGAGTTAAGTGCCTTAACTACTACAAAAGATAAATATGTAAGAAGGTTATGGCACCAACGATTTGGGCATCTCGGATTTGTAGTTTTGAAGGAGATGCGAAGAACACGGATGGTTGCTCATTTGCTTGCATTTTCAGAGTTGCAGGAACCTTGTGAAGCTTGCATGATGGGCAAGCAACAACGAAAGGCATTTGCACGAGAGACTAGCAATCGATATCGAGCTCTTCTAGAATTGGTACATGCTGATCTCTACGGTAAAATGTCTACACTTGCTTTAGGAGGATCTTTCTACTTTTTGTTGTTAATCGATGATTATAGTAGAAAGATGTGGGTTTATTTCATTCATGAGAAGGCTGATGCTTTTGAAAAAATTAAAATGTGGCATAAGTATGTGGAAAATGAATCAGGAAAGAAATTGAAGAAATTCAGAGAGAAGGCAACTTACCACAGCCCATACACCTCAACAAAATCGCATTGTTGAGCGTAGGAACATGACAATAGTTGAAATGGCTCGTTGTATGTTAAAGGCTCAAGACATGCCTGATTCATTTTGGGCAGAAGTCAATACAACAGTCTACATCCTCAATCGAAGCTACACAAAGGCACTGAAGGGGATGACTCCTCAAGAAGCATATTCTGGTAAAAAGCCTTTAGTTTTGCATTTCATAATTTTTGGTTGTTTCAGTTATGCACATATTCCCGATTCAACAAGATCAAAGTTGGATTCAAAAAGAAAAAAGTGTGTCTTCCTAGGATTCCTTAGTATGGCCAAACTAGGCAATTCCAAATTATTTGGCACCACAAAAAGATAAGGTGATGCCCATCTTTGGAAAGGCAAAATAAGGCGGCTTCATGTGACCTCCTAAATCTAGGTGTACTTTCCAACACAACTTGTGGTAAACATGGGCTTGTTCGAGATTGGCAAAAGGAGTAAATATGACAAGAAATGCAAGTGGAGCCATTGCAAAGTCTTACAGATGGCAAGAATAGTGAGGAGAAGGTCTAAAAATAATTTGGTGACTTGTGAGGACTAACTCCTCTTTTGAAGTAGCCGCCTTGTGTAAAGCCACCGGTCATGCCATTTTGGTGTGCACAATCCATTTCATAAGTTAATTTTGGATCTCTTCAAGGATCATTGAGAATTGATTAGATCCACTCATTTTTGCCTTTTGGTACCTATATAAGTAGTTTTTGAGCATTCATTTGGGCTATCATGTTGATCATTACTATCACATCTGTTGCTTGCTACTATTTTTTTTGTATGTGAAGAAGAGCTCTCATACTTTGTGGTAGTAGTTATTCTCTTGTTGTATCTCTACCTTTGGATTGTGTACTCAATGTGTGTAGGCTACTGAGGCTACCTTGCTCTATGTTGTGGAAAGTTTTTTGCTTGTGTTTTTCCAATACAATGTTGTTTCTTAAGGGCATATTGGCCTACTTTTGTAATGATCATTGAGCTATTTTTTTGGGGTCAATCATCAACTGCTGTTTAGTTTTGTGTTAATTGAAGTTGCATATAGTTTTTGAAGCATGATTGTTATTGCACCCTTAGAGTTCATCTTACTAGTTGATAGTTAATTTAGTTGTGTTGTCAATGGAAAGGGAGTCCTGCTAGCAAGAAGACTAAGCAGTTAACCTTAAGGACAGGCAAGTGCTAGTAGGTAGCTAGTGTGGGATCACTCATGTTGTGTGTCCTGTCACATGTTGTCATACTCTCTAATTCTCTTTGAATTTATCAATACAATCTTGAGTCATTAAAACCTTTTACACTCCTCATTCTTGTACTCTTCATTTTTGAAGTGTCTCTTTGCACATGCATGTTACAATGTATACTTCCCTAAGGAGAAACCCCCTTGAGTAGAAGGTGTCTTGTGAGGCACATCTACTCCTCTTCTTTAAAGAGGTCCGGGTCTCACTTCTGGAAATCGTGTGGTAAAGAGGTAATATAATGGAAACAAATTGTGTTTCAAAAATTGGTAAGGAAACTATGAGGATTATGAGAAAAATATTATGATTTATTTGAAAAAGTTCTTCTTTTCCAGCTAAGTTCATGCATGAATTTTGAACTTTGGATCAAAAGCAACAATTCTATCTTTTTCTTTCACTAAAGACTTTTAGCTTATACAAAGAGGAGCAATACAAGCATACTAGAAAGAAGTAAAAAGAAGGATGATGACATTTTCGTCCCCTTCATAGGGGATCCATTTCATCTTCAACTTGTTGATTTCTACAACAAACACTCTATGGTGTTTAAAGGGACATGAACTTTTACTATTGCTAATTCTTATACCTATGTTGAACAAAGACATTTCTATTGATCACTCTCTAGGGAGCCTATCAAATTTGGTCACACATCTTGTTGATATATTCAGGTAGTGATGTGTGTGAACACACTAGGATCGCCGGGGCACTTTTTTCCCTCTTTAGGAGGTTTTTTTCCCTCAGCTTGTATATACGCATATTGCCCTAATGGGCTACTTATCTTTGTACATTCTCTAGTAATACATTTAGTATTGTGTGTTGTGCTCCAAGCTTCTTCTTCTGCTTCCGTAGACGTCTAACTCCATCAATTGGTATCAGAGCAGGTCATCGCTTCATCTAGGGCACCGTCGACACTCCTCCGTTTGTAGTCTCAAAATTGCACCAATTTTGGTGAGCATACTCAGCGTGTTTTCAAGATCAAAACAGCTTTGCTATGTGGTGCCAAAATCGCGATATGAGCTCGTTTCGGCCTTCGAACGCACTATCATAGTGCTTGTGCAAGCTATTTTGTCTTTTTGTGCCAAACGTATATACCTGTTTCTATTTGCCAGTATAAGCGTCTCGAAGTCTGGACAGATCTAGTGGAATTCGTCTGGGCAGTTCTGTTCAACTTTTTGAGATACATTCAATTTTTTGCATCAAGGTATTTTAGTCATCGGCCATGGCTGAAAGCAATGATGTATTCCGTATGTTGGCTATTGAGGATAATTTGGATGGTACCAACTACTCCGTATGGGCTTAAATGATGCGACATGTGTTGGTTGCAAAAGGAATTTGGAACATTGTGAAGGGTGTCGAAAAACATCCTATCACACCTGCAACTGTTACAACTGCAGGTACTGAAGCTGATGCAGAAGGTGTCGAAGATGGTGATATTCTCCATATTCCTGTTCGTGCTATGGTTTCTACGGCACCTATTGCAGAGCAAATTCATTGGGATGGCAGAGATGCCTAGGCACATGCATTGATAGCTTTGTCTGTCAAACGTGCCATTATTCCTCATATTCGCTCTTGCAGAACAACTAAGGATGCTTGTGATACACTTACCACATTGTACCAAGCTAGGAATGAGGCTCATGTTGCTTACCTCCAAAAACAGTTGGAGAGTGAGCACATGAATGAAGGTGATTCTATGGACAATTTCCTAACAAAGATCTAAGACTTAAAGGAACAATTGATTTCTGTTGATGAGGTTATACCAGATAGCTCACTTGTGCAGACCGTTTTGAATGGTCTTCCTGATTCATATCAGAGTTTTGCTTCTACTCTTCGGTTGACGATGAAAGGCAATCCAAATGCCTTGTCATTTGAGGAGTTAGTCTCTGTTTTGTTGCAGGAAGATCAGTCCAGGTAGAACAGGTCCATTATGCATGTTGCAAATCAAGCTTTCCTGGCTAGTCAGAAGGGCAAAGGGAAATGGAGCTCTTCTACTAGTAAGCAGAAATCTGCAAATGTTGCACATTCAAAGAACCAAGACAAAGATGAGAAAAAATCAGAAAAGCGGAAATTGTTTTGTAAGTATTGTAAAGGGAATGATCATACCATAAAGAACTGTCCAAAATTGGTTGCAAAAGAGGCAAAGAAGAAAGAGGCTGGAATGGTTGTTGCAAAAGCCTCTACACCAAAAATGGATTCTGCTAATCTTGTGCAGCAAGAAGAATGGGCATTTTTTGCAGTTTTGACCCATCTTCTCATGAGCAGTGCATGTCTGTAGTAGACTCAGATGTTTGGTACTTTGATAGTGGGGCGACCAAACCTATTACCTCGCAGCATAGTTTCTTTTCACTCGAGCCTGCCCCTATAGGGAATACTGTTACATGTGCCAACAACTCCTCTTATCCTGTTATAGGAGTTGGTAAGATCATTTTGACTACTGCTGATGGTAGTTCTTTCACTTTATCAGATGCTTTATTTGTGCCAGGGATCAAGAAGAACTTGTTATCAGTTTTTGCATTAGCCAAGATTGGCTTGGTTGTGAAATTTGTTGATGACAGGTGTACAGTTCATGATCTGTCAAATGGCGATGTGATTATTGCTTCTGACATTTTATGTCGTGGGCTGTATAAGCGCACAGACTATGAAAGATCTGTAAATGATTTGGCATATGCAGTAAATGATTCTCTGGCTATGTCAGATGCAAAGCTTTGGCATGCACACTTTGGTCATATGAATTTTGCTAGTTTGCTACGCCTATAGAAATCTGAAATGGTGTCCTCTTTGCCCAAAATTGAGGCACCTAGAAAACATGTTTGTGAAGGCTATATTTTGGGCAAAATGCAGCATTCATCCTTTCCAAAAGATGGTTTAGTTCAGGCTACTCAGAAATTGTAGCTTGTACATAGTGCTGTATGTGGTCCTATGCAGACACCTTCTTTTGGGAATTATCTTTACTTCGTGACTTTCATCGATGATTTTTCTAGGCATGCATGGGTATATCCATTGAAGGCAAAGTCCGAAGTGTTCATGTGCTTCAAATAGTTTTTGGTTTTGGCTAAAAATCTATCAGCATGTAAAATAGGCACCCTCTGTTCTGATCGAGGCGGGGGGGGGATATATGTCTTCTGATTTTAATACATTTTTGGCTGAACATGGGATAAAACACCAGCGTACAGTGCCGTATACACCTCAATAGAATGGAGTTGCTGAACGAAAGAACAGGTCACTCATGGAGATGGCGAGGTGTATGGTCGAGAGTCAGGCTTTACCACCTAGTTTCTGGCTTGAGGTTGTCATGTGTGCAGCATATGTACTGAACAGGTGTCCCACTAAAGCGCTCTAGTCTATCACTCCATATGAGGCTTGACATGACCGCAAGCCATCTGTTGCTCATCTGCGTGTTTTTGGTTGTTTGGCATATGCATTAATGCCTGAACAACATTGCAGAAAATTAGATGATAAAGCAGTAAAATGTATTTTTGTTGGGTACAGTTCTGAAAGTAAAGGCTATCATCTATATCATCCATAGATTAAATGCATTCTGGTTAGCCATGATGTTGTTTTAGTGGAAGATGCTATTCAGCCATTGCTTTCATGTACTAAGAAGACATATGTTAGATCCAAAGCATGTATGATACTTTGCTGCCTCTTTTTACAGGCGGACAGTCTAGTGCTTGTCCCAATGAGGCAACTTCTCAACCTTTGCAAGTTTCATGTGATGATGCAAATCATTCCATTTCTGATGCAGATCATTCCATTTTTGATGCAAATTTACATGATGCACTAGTTGATGAGAGAACTGATATTGAGCAAGCAAAAACTATGCTAAAATGGCTGGTGCAGACTTTGTGTGATAGAAAATTAGATGCACCTCTATCATATCGTACTCGTTTAGGCTCTCATAGTGCCTCTTTTGCATCAGATTGCTATGCTATGGATGCATCTAGTCTCTGTGATGAGAATGAGCCTGTTTCGTTTGATGAAGCACAAAATTCAGAAAATTGGATCGCTGCTATGCAATATGAATATGATGCTAATGAAGAATGGTACTTGGTCTTTATGTGACTTGCCTTTTGGCAAGAAGGCCATTGGAACTAAGTGGGTATACAAGCTGAAGCGTAAACCGGATGGTACAATTGACAGGTCTAAGGCTAGGCTTGTTGCAAAGGGTTATGCATAGGAAAGAGGCATTGATTTTGATGAGAACTTTGCATCTACATGTCGCATGACTACTGTTCGGAGCATATGTGCACTTGCACCTCATCATGGTTGGAATGTACATCAAATGGACATTGAAACAACATTCTGAATGGTGACTTGCATGAAGAAGTGTATGTTTTTCAGCCCCGTAGCTTTGTGTAGAAAGGGCATGAACCAGGTGTGCAGGTTAAAGAAGGCATTATATGCAAGCACCACATGTTTGGTATGAAAAGATACATGCCTATTTGATTGCACATGGTTTTGAAAACATTCCAACTAAAAACACCTTATATGTTAAGCGTGCTAATGATGTGCTTCTGATCATTGTTGTCTATGTTGATGGCATGCTGCTCACTGGTCCTATTGAGAAGCATATTGCTGATTTTAAGGCTGATTTGCATGCCTCATTTGAGATGTCTGATTTGGGGCATTTGCATCACTATTTGGGCATTCAGTTTATGCAAGTTGATGGTGGAATGGCATTGTGTCAAATGAAATATATTTACACATTATTGCAGCGTTTTGGCCTTGAAGACTGTAAGCCTATTGCCACTCCTATGGAGACAGGTTTATGATTGAGTCTTCATGATGTTGGAGGTGTATTTGATGTTGTTCTCTATCAGCAAGTTGCTGGATGCTTGATTTACTTATGCATTAGTCGACCAGATATTCAGTTTGTTGTCTCACAGATGAGCAGGTTTGTGCATTGCCCAGGAGTCAAGCATTGGCAGGCAGTTACGCGCATCTTTCGCTATTTGAGTGGTACTCAGCTACTTGGGTTGTTTTATCCCAAGGGGGGATCACTACCGCTAGATTTGCATGCTTTTTCTGACTCTGATTGGGCTGGTTGCTATGACACTCGTGTGTCCACTAGTGGCTTTTGCTTCATGCTTGGTAGCTCATGTGTATCTTGGTTGAGCAAGAAGCAACCTATTGTGGCCACTTTTAGTTGTGAGGCTGAGTATAGGGCAGCTTTCACAGCTACTGTTGAGTGTGTGTGGCTCAGACGCCTTATGGCTGATTTGGGTGTTGGTCAGACTTCTGTCACCACCATCTTCACTGACAGTGAGAGCGCATTGGCAGTTGCGAGGAACCCTGTGTTCCATGCTCCCACTAAGCACATTGAGGTGCATTATCACTATATCAGGGAGAGGTTCTCTGTTGGGGAGATCAGCTTGGCATATGTGCCCACGCAGGAGAACATTGCAGACCTTTTCACGAAGGCTCTGCCTAGGGAGAAGTTTGAAGCTTTCCACAAAGCTTTGGGCTTACTTACTTTTGTGGAGTGATTTCCACATAGCTTGGCACTTCCTTATACATGAGTGTCAGCTCCTTGTTCACCGCATCACTCTCGGGGGGATTTGTTGATATATTTAGGTAGTGATGTGTGTGAACACACTAGGATCGCCGGGGTAGTTTTTTCCCTCTTTAGGAGGTTTTTTTCCCCCGAATTGTATATAATCCTATTGCCCTAATGGGCTACTTATCTTTGTACATTCTCTAGTAATACATTTAGTATTGTGTGTTGTGCTCCAAGCTTCTTCTTCTTCCTTGTGTTGTTCGCGTGCTTCCGCAAATGTCTAACTCCAACACATCTTTCATTCCAAATTTTCCAAAGAGCTTCACTTCTTATGGCATTCCAAAAAGTTGCAAAGAAGCCGATCGCTTTCTTGAGTAGATCTTGTTTCCAATTGATTTGGTGCAGTAGTGAGAGATTGTTCCTCGTATGATGCGAGATAGCATTTCTCATAGGACATGAGAATAATAGGTGACCTATGTCTTCTCTACCACTAAAGCATCTTTAAGGCTAAGTGAATATTTAAATCTCATTTAATTTTTGGAATATTTTCCATCCTAGTGTCATTATCCCACTGCAAGCCCTAAAGGATGGTGAGATCTTTGTCAAGAAGGAGATGAACCTTCGAAGAATTCCATGCACTTAATCTGTGTCTTAAGTTTCACCAATTGTCGTAATCCACTCTACAATATTTTAATATGATCCAATGACCTTTCTCATGGTTCCATAAGTGTTTCCACTTGCAAAGCATCTTAGACGACAACCTTTTACCTCTCTGAATATTTTCTTTTTCAACACACTTGATACCTTTAATTGGGAACCAAAAAGAGACATGTTGCTTAATATCGACTACCCACTTCTAGTCGATATTAATCAAGCGACAAGTCTTCATCTTGTTTCCATGCTTTCCATAGAAAGTAGATAAGATTTGATCCTTAGGGGACCGTTGGAATTGGAGAGAAAACTAGCATGATCATGCCATGACGTTTCCAAATAGGAATGCCAAAGAGATGCAAAACTTCATAACCCCTAAAAGTAAGCCTAGAACAAGACTCCTTTTCATTATGCCAAACCTTAATTATCCATTTTTTTGTGAGTTTGTTGGGCATGGCCTCAACATACAAAAGACCCAGATTGCCCTTATCCTCAAGAAAAGAATAAATTTCCCATTCAATGTTGGGAATCACTCTACAATTAGGATGGCTAGTCCAAAGAAAGTTCCAGCATGCTTAAACAATTTTATGAAGCTCATTATCGTTTGGTATCTATGTTGGATTTTGAGATCTGTGGATGCACCTGAACAACACACGGTGAAGAAGAAGCTTGGAGAACATGTCATAGCAACTAGCCTCTTTAGAGTAAAACAAAAACATGTAAATGTGGTGGTAGTGATCCCCCCTTGGGATAAAACAATCCAAGTAGTCGGGTACCATTCAAGTAGCAAAAGATGCACCTGCCAATGCTTGACACTTGTGCAAGGCATAAACTTGATGATCTATGAGAGAACAAGATGATTATATGGCTGAGTAATGCATAAGTAAATGAATCATCCAACAGTGTTTGATAGAGAACACCATCAAATGCATCTCCAGTATCATGAAGATTCAACCATAAACCAGTTTCCATAGGAGTGGCGATAGGTTTGCAGTCTTCAAGGCCAAAACACTACAATAATGTGTCAATATATTTTGGTTGACACAAAGTTATTCCACCATGAACTTGCATAAATTGAATGTCTAAATAATGATGCAAATGCCCCAAATCTGACATCTCAAATGAGGCATGCAAATCAGCCTTAAAATAAGCAATATGCTTCTCATTAGGACTAGTTAGTAGCATGTCATCAACATAGACAACAATGACTAGAAGCACATCATTTGCACACTTAACATATAAGGTGCTCTCAGTTGGACTGTTCTCAAAACCATGTGCAATCAAGTAGGCATGTATTTTTTCATACCAAGCAAGTTGTGCTTGCTGCAAACCATATAATGCCTTTTTCAACTTGCACATTTGGTTTTTATGCCCTTTCTACACAAAGCCATGGGGCTGAAAAACATACACTTCTTCATGCAAGTCATCATTCAAAAATGCAATTTTAATGTGCAACTGATGTACATTCCAACCATGATAATCTACAAGTGCACATATGCTATGAACAAAAGTCATTCAACATGTAGGAGTAAAGGTCTCATCAAAATCAATGCCTCTTTCTTGAGCATAACCCTTTGCAACAATCCTAGCCTTATACCTGACAACTATTCCATCATGCTTACGCTTCAGCTTGTATACCCACTTAGTGCCAATGTTATTCTTGCCAGGAGGCAAGGCACATAAAGACCAGGTACCATTTTTCATGATAGCATCATATTTTGATTGCATAGCAATCATCCAATTTTCAGAATTTTGTGCTTCATCAAATGAAATAGGCTCATTCTCATCACAAAAACTAGAGGCAGCCAAAGCATAGCAATCTGATGCATTTCCTACATTGTTGTTCAGGCACTAATGCATATGCCAAACAACCAAAGACATGCATGTGAACAATAGATCGCTTGCGACCATGCCAAGCCTCATATGGAATGATAGATTGCAATGCTTTAGTGGGACACCTGTTAAGTGTATATCCTGACACATAATAGCCTCAAGTGTATATGCTGACACATAATAGCCTCAAGTGTATATGCTGACACATAATAGCCTCAAGTGTATATGCTGACACATAATAGCCTCAAGTGTATATGCTGGTAAAGCCTAACTCTTGACCATACACCTCACCATCTCCATGAGTGACATGTTCTTCCTTTGAGCAGCTCCATTTTATTAAGGTGTATATGACACTCTACACTGATGTTTTATCCCACGTTCAACCAGAAAAGCATTAAAATCAAAAGACATATCATAAATACTTTGGAATTTGCTTTCAATGGATATACCCATGCATGCCTAGAAAAATCATCAATGAAAGTCACAAAGTAAAGATAGTTCCCAAAAGAAGATGTTTGCACAGGACCACAAACATCACTATGAACAAGCTGCAATTTCTAAGTAGCTAGTACTGAACCATCTTTTGGGAAGGAGGAACGTTGCATTTTGCCCAAAATACAGCCTTCATAAACATGCTTACCAAGTGCCTCAACTTTGGATAGAGAGGACACCATTTCAGATTTCTGCAGGTGTTGCAAGCTAGAAAAATTCAGATGACCAAAGCGTGCATGCCAAAACTTTGCATCTGACATAGCCTAAGAATCTTGAACTGCACATGTTGAATCATTCACAAAATTTTGCATAATCTATGAGCTTATACAACCCATGATATAAAATGATAGAAGCATTAGTGACATCTCCATTTGATAGATCATGAGCTGTACATCCATCATCAATGAATTTCACATCCAATCCAATATTGGCTAATGCTGAAACTCATAAAAAAAATTTCTTGATCCCTAGAACAAAAAAGAAATACCATCATCAATAGTCATAATGATCTTACCAACTCCCATGATAGGATAAGAGGAGTTGCTGGCGCATGTGACATTATTCCCTATAGGGGTAGGCTCAAATGAAGTGAACAAATTGCATTGCGAGGTAATATGTTTGGTTGCCCCACTATCAAAGTATCAAACATCTGAGTTTACTACAGACATCTGTCTGCAAACTAGTGCTTTTTTCTTTGCCTCTTTTGCAACCATTTTTTGACAACTCTTTATGACATGATAATTTCCTTTACAATATTTGCAAAACAATTTTTGCTTTTTGTTTTCTTCTAATCTTTGTCATTATTTTTTTATTCTGCAAAATTAGTAGATTTTTGCTTACTAGAAAATGAGCTCCATTTACCTTTGCCCTTCTGACTAGCGAGGAAAACTTGATCTACGACATGCATAATGGACCTGTTCTGTCTAGATTGTTCTTCCTACAACAAAACAGAGACTAACTCCTCAAATGTTAAGGCATTTGGATTGCCTTGCATCATTATTCAAAGATTATAAGCAAAACTCTAATATGAATCTGGAAGACCCTTCAGAATAGTTTGCATGAGTGAATTGTCAGGCAAGACTTCATTAGCAGAAATCAATTACTTCTTCAAATCTTTGATCTTTGTTAAAAAACTATCCATGGAATCTCCTTCATTCATGTGCTCACTCTCCAACAATTTTTAAAGGTAAGCAACACAAGCCTCATTCCTTGCCTAGTATAAAGTGGTAAGTGTATCTAAAGCATCCTTTGTTGTTTTGCAAGAGTAAATGTGAACATCTCTGCCATCCCAAGGAAGTTTCTCTATAGTAAGTGTAGCAGGAACCGCAACACGAATAGGAACTTGAAGAATATCACCATCTTCAATGCCATTTGTATCACTTTGAGTAACTGTATTTACAATTGTAATAGGACATTATTCAACACCCTGCACAATATTCCACTGTCCCTTTATAAACAATACATGATGCATCATATAAGCCCATAATGGGTTATTGGTACCATCCACCTCATCCTCAATAACCAACATATGAAATACATCACTACTTTCAACCATGGCCACTGACTAAAATACCTTGATGCAAAAAATTGATTGTGACTCAGAAAGTTGAACAAAACTACCTTGTCGAGTTATGCTAAACATGTAGCAGACTTAAAGGTGCTTATACCGGTGAACCAAAACTTGTATATATCTTTGGCACGAAAAGACAAAATTTCTTGCATAAGCACTGCGATAGTGCATTTGGAGGCTGAAACGAGATCAAATCATGATTTCAACACCACCTAGCGAAGGTGTTCTAAGCTCCTAATCTCCGTGAGTATGCTGACCAATTTTGATGCGATTTTGAGAAGATGATGAAGGGGTGTCGATGACACTCTAGATGCAACAGCAACCTGCTCTGAGACCAATTGTTGGAGTTTAAGATCTACGTAAGCACGCGAACAACACAAGGAAGAAGAAGAAGCTTGGAGCACAACACACAATATTGAATGTATCACCTAGAGAATGTACAAAGGTAAGTGATACATTAGGGTTATATGCGTATATACAAGAGGGGGGGGGGGAACCTCCTAAAGAGGGAAAAAAGTTCCCCCGTAGTCCTAGTGTGTTCACACATCACTGCCAAAATATATCAACAATCTAGCATGCCAAAAGGTAGATGATGGCCAAATTAAGGAACATATTGATCACGATCTCTTTGTCTACCACATTAAACTACATGTTTTTCCAATATTGGAGCTTGTTTTTGAGCTTAGAGAGAACCCAGTTCCACCATTGGCTCATAGACACCCTGAATTTCATGGAAATCCCAAGCATGCGGAAAACTGGAACATCCAGAAGCTCCTTGCATCCTTCATCTAGAACAAAGACTTGAAGCTAGTCTTGGAATGGTTAATTCTCAAATCAGAAGCTATGTAAAAAGTATCTAGAGAATGCAATACCTAGAGACAATATTATCATCACTTTGAAGAAACACATGCTCTCATCAACAAACAATCTAAGGGTTATCTGATTGCAATCATTTGACAAGGTAAGATCCCAAATTTGATATGTGATTGTGTGAAATCTAACTAGGCAGTTAATTCCATGATTTGCAATAGCACAAAGGGGCCAATGGACAACCCTATATGATTGAACAATTGAGCATAATGGCCCACAAAAGGTGACCGTTGATATTACTAGAAGTGAAAGCTGTAACTCGAGCAAGATGCAAAACATTTTAATAAATTTGAGTCCCAAGCCAATGTCTTTGTAGGATTGCATAATGAAATCCCACTCCAACCTATCATAAGCTTTATCAAAATCTATCTTGAGGAAGATAAGGTCTTGAGAGGACTCTTTGGCATACCCGAGATCCTCCAAAATGCCAACAATCATATCAAGTATAGATCTCCCTTTAATAAATCCCTTTCGTTCCTCATGAATCCAAAACTGATGATGAGGTGAGATGTGATTCCTCAAAACTTTGGCAAAGACCTTGTAGCAAGTCTAAAGCATGGTATTCAGCCTCGAGTTTTCAATTCTATTCTTGTTGCCTTTCTTGTGAATGCGCTTTATGACACCATTGTTGAGACACCTACGAAGAGCACCAAAGTTGCGAGCCTCGTTTCAAAGCAAGCCAAGAGGGCCCACGTCTTTAAAGATTTGGAAAAACTCATTTGTAAGGCCCTAAAGACCTGGGCTTTTATCTCTAGGAAGGATATCAATGGCATCACATAGTTCCTTACTAGTGATTGAACTTTCAAGCTAATCAGCCATATTATAGCCATGACTTTCCTAGATCTCCGCATAGAAACATGTGCCATGCATTCACATTTCCTATTGGAGAGAGGAGAGGAAACCCCAAATAGATCGGAGAAATGACCAACGATCAGAACCTCATTCTCTTCATCACTAGCACATTCGGAACCATAATAGTTGATCGTTCTAGGGAAAGCTTCTTTGCTTTGCTTTTTGTCAAGAGTCTACACGTTTCTTTAAGGGGCTTATCAGCTTTTTGGATTCTTGAACCCATACTAGTTATGAGATTCCCTTCTCTTTCTAGAGGCAAAGCATTAATTAAGGAGAAAACATGTTCCCCCCTGCTTCCTTCAGCCTAGTATTTTAAAAGATATATATTGTGACCACTACCCTTTTCTAGAAGGCTTCAAAGTGATTTTCTAGATGGGAAAAATCTAGCTAGCTCGTTTTTTTAATTAGAGAACCAATTCAACTTATCCTAAACAGGTTTTCAAGCATTTATAAATAAGAACATTTTCATCAAGAAATCTTGCAATAACCATCTTCGAACATATAGTTAAGGGCAAAAAAACTACATTAGTTCCAGTTTCATGTCCCTTTGTTCTATGATTAATTTAATCAATGTGATGTTCACCTCAACCATGTTATGATTCATTTGGGTGATGCTCGGCACAAATGCCCCATTAAAGTTTTGACATGTAAATCTATCATCTATGGAGCTCCTTGCTACTTATTGTTGAGGTTAAGGCTACATTACTAAAACCATAATTTTACACATAATTTTACACGTTTCTTTCTAGAAAAATCTTTTTTGATTTCCATAAAATGAACCTCATCACTTACATCATCTCTTGCATAGTAGCAATAAGTTTCTAATGTTTGTGTGGACCAAAGACTATTGAGTTAGTACTTATACACAGCCCATCTCTCCTCACAGAAATGTACTTGAACTCTCTTTATATTCTGAATCAGTTTATGGAACGCAAGGTTCAAATGCATTTGACATGGGTCCAAAGGGTTTGAATACCATGGCATCTCAAAATGAGATACATCTGAATACAAATATTACCATGAATTAGATACATCTGAATACAAATATTACCATGAATTAGATAAAGCTTGGAAAATAAGCATAAAAGACAATGATCTTCTTTCCTAAGGATACAAGAACGGATGAAAAGAATATGAAGCATGAAATTACACAAAAAGAGAGGAGAAGGAGAGCTGTCATGTGAGCATAAGATGATAAATCATAGAATAGCTATGTATTGATGATGCTCGAAAAGCTGTCAGACCTCCAAAGAGTTGACATACATCAGAGACACACATTTCGAAAGCAATCATGTGCCCATGTTGCTCAATCTTCAATCCTGACTCGTAGTAATGATCCCATAGATTGCCTGCACAAAGGGCACCGCACTGCCTTCATGGAGATGAGTGTGTTTGCACATGTGCAACATATGCACTGTAAAAACAACCACAAAATATCTTGATAAATACCCAATTCATCCTTAAAGCTGAATGCTGCTGAACTTTTTAATCCATTGATGGAAGCAACTGTACGGTTTGATTTTGTATTTCCCAAATCTTTTCAGGCACAAAGTGACATTCTCTGAACGCACATGCATACACACACATACACTAGCACCAAAAAAGACATGAGGTTTGCATACCAAATGTCTGCATGGCATGATCACAATTTGAGGCGGATCTGATAAGCAAACAACACATGCGTTCTGCAGCGTGCCAATTTCTTTGGTTCCATACAAGTCATGTAGCTCATATTGCACTCCATCAACAAGGATAAATTGGCGAACCATGGTCACATCATATTGCCCATCATGTCTCTTCCTTATTTTTGCACAGGTAAGCTGCAGACTTGCATGCTGCTGTTTTTCTGTGCTTCCTTCAAGCACATGATTGGAAACTGTGCGTGCAAGAATGACCAGAGGGAAAAACATTTCAGGGTTCTCTCCTTCCAAAAGTCTTGTGTCAAATGCATCCACATATAGCCCATTTCCAGAGGGTGAGCGAATGCATTGACCCGTGCCCTTTCCGAAAGGAATTTCCATAGGTTGATGTGCATCAGGAAGCCAAGGATTGATGGAGCAATCTTTATTCACGTCTACACTAGCAAGAAAACACAAGCAAAGACTGCAATACAATGATTTAGTATATGTTAGAAAGAAATATGAAGACATCAGGAATTCAGAATACAGCAAATTCTATACATGAAGTTTGATTTCCCTGAGGAGATAATCAATCTAAAATTTGAGGGTGCAAGGTTATAGGGAAGTATGCAAATTGGAAAGCTGGAAAAACTCAGAGCAGTCATACAAGTTGTTGGCCAACGCTGTATACATACGGATACATAGATTTTTGCCTGCACTGAGCAATCATAAGCAAAGGCCATCATAAGAATGAACAGAGACAAGCTTGTTTACCATTCTTCCAACCCCCTCTCGGACATTTAGGACGAGTATACAGCATATTCAACCAGGTGATAAGAAAATATGGACGTAACCAAAAATAAAATCTTTGCATACAGCAAGTCAAATTCTGACCTTCCTGCCTCGTCTGCATCAAAAGAAAAGGTCATCAAGTACGAACCAGGACTTTCCTCATCTTCTTCCATGCGTAGAGTATTCTTCAAAACATTCACGCGATTATAGACAGTAACTGCGTCTCTGACAAGAGGAGATGGACGAAGCTTCACGTTGCATGCATTCCTTGCCATAAAAGGGAGTGTGCCGTAGCCATTTATCACCAGTTGTTCAGCACGAATGTCACCATAGTATGTCGGCGAAGCCATGAAAGTGCCGTAATAGCTGTAAAGAAACGGCCTACTTAGGTTTGATATGAGGAAAAACAATGAAATTTCTGAGGAACTCCGGTAATACATTGGAGCCAAAGAGTCCATCTGACTGAGGGGCCTTCTTCGTTGCTGTGTGCTGTATGGGCGAAAACCAGAACGCACGGAGCTGGAAACAACACCCCTCCCGTGCGCCGTAATATGTGGACGGTAGCGAGGATGCATTTATGCTGCTGCGACCACCATCGTCTCTGGAAGAAGAGGATTGGTGGCTTATATGTAGTGGCGATACGCTTCGCATTCACAGAGATGGAGCGCGGTAAGGCAGAAATAGATTCCAGAAATCTGTTGTTGATTCCCTGCATCTTCAAATGTTGCATTTCGACTCCCGTGAATCTTCTCCGATTCCTGTTCTTCCGTGATGCTCACACTAGGGCGTATTGCGACAGATACTAGCCTGTTGATTCAAGCGAGCAGAGGCGTGACGTCTGCCGTTCGGCGGCAACAACATATCAAGACGTAAATACTACACGACACTGGTGGACAAGGAACATACGGAGCGGCAGAGGCTCCGGCGGCCGGAAGTGCGGTCACAAACGCACTTTTTTGCCAACTTGGATGATGTGTCCGGTCATAGCTGGGATGACCAGAAGCGGCTGATGATGTGCCCGGTCACAGGCCGCGTGACTCAAACAGGATGTCACCCTGTTGATTTTTCCATTCGCAAATTAATTTTTCTTTATATTTATTTTTAATCAAGAAAGCATGGTCGTTGTGCTCGTGGTTGAGCCTCTCGCCTCTTGAGGCAGGGGTGAGGGTTCAACCCCTACTGACAACACTTGTGAGGGACATGTTATCCTGGAATAATGTATCATGTGGTTGATGTGCCACCGTCTATCTTGCCTTGTGGTAGTTGTGACCGCCGTTTAACTCAGCTATGTAAACCCTTGTTCTTGTGGGATAAAGGGGGTTCCATGGGTACTATGCCCTTCCTTGTACAGTTGCAATTTCAAAGTTAAAGCCTGGAGGAGTAGGCCTCGGCCGAACCTCCATTAAAAAAAAAAAAACCAACATGTTCTTCCCTGTCCCCATGCCACTATCTACATGATTGGGCCCCTCGTCTCTTGAGGGGCCGCTATCTACATGATTGGGCCCCTCGTCTCTTGAGGGGGGAGCGAGGGTTCAACCCCCACCAGCACCATGTGAGGGACATGTATGATTGGAATGATGTATCATGTGGCTGATATGCCATCGCCTGTTCTGCCCTGCGGTAATTGTGATCATAGTTTAACCCAGCTATGTAAACCCTTGTTCTTGTGGGATAAGGGAGGTCCCATGGGTACTATGCCCTTCCTTGTACAGTTGCAATTTCAAAATTAAAGCCTACGAGAGTAGACCTCGGCCGAACTTCCATTGAAACAAAAAAAAACATGGTCTTCCCTTCTTTACTTAATGGTCTTTTTTTTGTAAGTCTCCGCCTCTGGCCGGTTAACCAAGTACATCTGTGGGAGATACATCCGTGGGAGATACTCTTAGAGACTTCACCCCATGGCTAAATAATTTGTATATATACTTCATTTTTTATCATGTTTCACCCGACGGCTACATAAATTGTATATATACTTCATTTTCTATCATGTTGGTACCACTTTGTTTGCAGATTTTTAATATAATGTTCATGTTTAAAGTCTAGAAGTATGCATTTTTGAAAATAATATATAGTTGGTTTACTTTGTACATTTTACTCATGAAGTATGCATTTTTTAAAATAATATATAGTTGGTTTACTTTGTACATTTTACTCATGAAGTGTTGATGTAATATTAGCCATGAAAACTGGTTTTGTAGCTTGGCTAACACTCTCTCCCCCTTCTAGAGATCACTTTCCTCGATAACCAATGAAGGAAAATGTTTGCGAATTAGAGCTTTTGGTTCCCAAGTAGTGTTTGTGAGTGGAGGACTGGTCCATGTTACTAAATATTTTGGTATGGGGTAATTTTGCAACTGCCACTCCTTCTTATCGAGAACTCTAAAAGGAACATCTGGCTGAGATGCTCTATCTCTTGAAGCAACAATGTCCACCCACACAATTCTCATGTCGAGAAATGTATGGTATCAACTTGCTAACATGAAATACTAGGTGAACTTTGCAATCTTCTAGTAATCTTAATTTATATGGAACATCACTAATCTTCTTGATTGCTATGTGGAAATCACTCCACAAAAGGAAGTAAGCCCAAAGCTTTGCGGAAAGCTTCAAACTTCTCCCTAGGCAGAGCCTTCGTGAAAAGGTCTGCAATGTTCTCCTGCGTGGGCACATATGCCAAGCTGATCTCCCCAGCTGAGAACCTCTCCCTGACATAGATGCACCTCAATGTGCTTAGTGCGAGCATGGAACACAGGGTTCCTCGCAACTGCCAATGCGCTCTGACTTTCAGTGAAGATGGTGGTGGCAGAAGACTGGCCAACACCCAAATCATCCATAAGGCGTCTGAGCCACACACACTCAACAGTCGCTGTGAAAGCTGCCCTATACTCACCCTCACAACTGGAAGTGGCCACAGTAGGCTGCTTCTTGCTCAACCAAGATATACATGAGCTACCAAGCATGAAGCAAAAACCACTGGTGGACACACGAGTGTCATAGCAACCAGCCCAATCTGAGTCAGAAAAAGCATGCAAATCTGGCGGTAGTGATCCCCCCTTGGGATAAAACAACCCAAGTAGCCGAGTACCACTCAAGTAGCGAAAGATGCGCTTAACCGCTTTCCAATGTGTGACTCCTGGGCAATGCATAAACCTGCTCATCTGTGAGACAGCAAACTGAATATCTGGCCGAGTAATGCATAAGTAAATCAAGCATCCAACAGCCTGCTGATAGAGAACAGCATCAAATGAATCTCCAGCATCATGAAGACTCAATCGTAAACCTGTCTCCATAGGAGTGGCAATAGGCTTACAGTCTTCAAGGCCAAAACGCTGCAATAATGTGTCAATATATTTCGTTTGACACAAAGCCATTCCACCATCAACGTGCATAAACTGAATGCCCAAATAGTGATGCAAATGTTCCAAATCAGACATCTCAAATGAGGCATGCAAATCAGCCTTAAAATCAGCAATATGTGTCTCAATAGGACCAGTGAGCAGCATGTCATCAACATAGACAACAATGATCAGAAGCACATCATTAGCATGCTTAACATATAAGGTGCTTTCAGTTGGACTATTCTCAAAACCATGTGCAATCAGATAGGCATGTATCTTCTCATACCAAGCACGTGGTGCTTGCTTTATACCATATAACACCTTCTTTAACCTGCACACCTGGTTTTCATGCCCTTTTTGCACAAAGCCACGGGGCTGAAAAACATACACTTCTTCATGCAAGTCACCATTCAGAAATGCTGTTTTAATGTCCAACTGATGTACATTCCAACCATGATGGACTGCAAGTGCACAAATGCTCCAAACAGTAGTCATACGGCATGTAGGTGTAAAGGTCTCATCAAAATCAATGCCTCTTTCCTGCGCATAACCCTTTGCAACAAGCCTAGCCTTATACCTGTCAATTGTACCATCAAGTTTACGCTTCAGCTTGTATACCCACTTAGTGCCAATGGCCTTCTTGCCAGGAGGCAAGTCACATAAAGACCATGTACCATTCTTCATTATAGCATCATATTCAGATTGCATAGCAGCCATCCAATTTTCTGAATTCTGTGCTTCATCAAAAGAAACAGGCTCATTCTCATCACAGAGACTAGATGCAGCCATAGCATAGCAATCTGATGCAAAGGAGGCACTATGAGAGCCTGAACGAGTACGATATGACAAAGGTGCATCTAATTTGTTGTCACGCAAAGTCTGCACCAGCCATTTTGGCATAGTTTTTGCCTGCTCAATATCAGCTCTCTCATCAGCAAGTGCATCATGTAAATCTGCATCAGAAATGGAATGATCTGCATCATCATATGAAACCTGCAAAGGCTGAGAAGTTGCCTCATTAGGACTAGCACTACACTGTCCACCTGTAAAAAGAGGCATCAAAGTATCATACATGTCTTTGGAGCTAACAGATGTCTCCTTAGTACATGAAAGCAATGGCTGAATAGCATCTTCCACAAAGACAACATCACGGCTAACCAGAATGCGTTTAGTCTGTGGATGATACAGACGATAGCCTTTACTTTCAGAACTGTACCCAACAAAAATACATTTTACTGCCTTATCATCCAATTTTCTGCGATGTTGTTCAGGCACTAATGCATATGCCAAACAACCAAAAACACGCAGATGAGCAACAGATGGCTTGCGGTCATGCCAAGCCTCATATGGAGTGATAGACTGCAACGCTTTAGTGGGACACCTGTTCAGTACATATGCTGCACACATGACAGCCTCAAGCCAGAAACTATGAGGTAAAGCCTGACTCTTGACCATACACCTCGCCATCTCCATGAGAGACCTGTTCTTCCGTTCAGCAACTCCATTCTGTTGAGGTGTATACGGCACTGTACACTGGTGTTTTATCCCACGTTTAGCCAGAAATGCATTAAAATCTGAAGACATATATTCCCCCCCTCAATCAGAATGCAAGGTGCCCATTTTACATGCTGACAGATTTTCAGCCAAAACCAAAAACTGTTTGAAGCACATGAACACTTCGGACTTTGCTTTGAGTGGATATACCCATGCATGCCTGGAAAAATCATCAATGAAAGTCACGAAGTAAAGGTAATTTCCAAAAGAGGGTGTCTGCATAGGACCACAGACATCACTATGTACAAGATGCAATTTCTGCGTAGCTCGAACTGAACCATCTTTTGGAAAGGAAGAACGCTGCATTTTGCCCAAAATACAGCCTTCACAAACATGTTTTCCAGGTGCCTCAAGTTTGGGCAAAGAGGACACCATTTCAGATTTCTGCAGGCGTAACAAACTAGCAAAATTCAGATGACCAAAGCGTGCATACAAATTTCACAACCAAGCCAATCTTGGCTAATGCAAAAACTGATAACAGATTCTTTTTTATCCCTCGCACAAATAAAGCATCTGACAAAGTGAAAGAACTACCATCAGCAGTATTCAGAATGATCTTACCAACTCCCATAACAGGATAAGAGGAGTTATTGGCGCATGTGACAGTATTCCCTGTAGGGGCAGGCTCGAGTGAAGAGAAGAAACTGCGCTGCGAGGTAATATGTTTGGTCGCCCCACTTTCAAAGTACCAAACATCTGAGTCTACTGCAGACATGCACTGATCATGAGAAGATGGGTCAAAACTACAGACAGTAGTAAACGCCCATTCTTCTTCCTGCACAAGATTTGCAGACTCTGTTTTTGGTGTAGAGGCCTCTGCAACAACCATTCCAGCCTCTTTCTTCTTTGCCTCTTTAGCAGCCAGTTTTGGACAGTTCTTTATGATATGATCATTGCCTTTACAGTACTTACAAAACAATTTCTGCTTTTCTGATTTTTTCTCATCTTTGTCTTGGTTCTTTGAATGTGCAGCATTTGCAGATTTCTGCTTACTAGTAGAAGAGCTCCGTTTTCCTTTGCCCTTCTGACTAGCCAGGAAAGCTTGATCTGCAACACGCATAATGGACCTGTTCTGCCTGGACTGATCTTCCTACAACAGAACAGAGACTAATTCCTCAAATGACAAGGCATTCAGATTGCCTTTCATCATCAACCAAAGAGTAGAGGCAAAACTCTGATATGAATCAGGAAGACCATTCAGAACGGTCTGCACAAGTGAGCTATCTGGTATAACCTCATCAGCAGAAATCAATTGTTCCTTCAAGTCTTTGATCTTTGTAAGAAAACTGTCCATAGAATCACCTTCATTCATGTGCTCACTCTCCAACTGTTTTCGGAGGTAAGCAACACGAGCCTCATTCCTAGCCTGGTACAAAGTGGTAAGTGTATCCCAAGCATCCTTTGCTGTTCTGCAAGAGCGAATGTGAGGAATAATGGCACGTTTGACAGACAAAGCTATCAATGCATGTGCCTGGGCATCTCTACCATCCCAACGAATCTGCTCTGCAGTAGGTGCAACAGAAATAGCAGCACGAACAGGAATATGCGGAATATCATCTTCGACACCATCTTCATCAGCTCCAACACCTATATTTGCTGTACCTATCGTTACAGGTGTAACAGGACGTCTTTCAACACCCTGCACAATGGGTAGTACATGTCGCATCATATAAGCCCATAATGGGTAGTTGGTACCATCCAACTTATCCTCAACAGCCAACATACAGAATACATCACTGCTTTTAGCCATGGCCGGTGACTAAAATACCTTGATGCAGAAAATTGATTGTATCTCAAAAATTTGAACGGAACAACCCAGACGAGTTCTGTTAGACCTGTAGCAGACTTTGAGACGCTTAAACTGGCGAACAGAAACTGGTATATACCTTTGGCACAAAAGGACGAAATAGCCCTAGAAGAAGCAACGACCTGCTCTGATACCAATTGTTGGAGATAGACATCTGCGGAAGCACGCGAACAGCACAAGGAAGAAGAAGAAGCTTGGAGCACAACACACAAGACTGAATGTATTACTAGAGAATGTACAAAGATAAGTAGCCCATTAGGGCAATAGGCATATATACAAGCCGGGGGAAAAAAACCTCCTAAAGAGGGAAAAAAGTGCCCCGGCAGTCCTAGAGTGTTCACACACATCACTACCTAAATATACCAACATAAGAAACTATGAAGCACTCAGATATTTTTTGGGTAACCCTATGATATCCTATAATAGTCAATTATGTGGAACATAGTCATAAATCACCTCAAAAGGTGCCAACTTACTAGTCTTATGCTTCCAACTATTATAAACAAAATTCAACTAATGGAAGGAAACTATCCCAATATGTTTGCTTTTCTAAAACATATGCCTCTCGTATCTTCCAATATTCAATCAACTCTTTGGTCCAACCATTTGTTAGCAATCAAGGCGGGTGAACACTTCAAGGGAGCATGAGGCAAGGAAGTCAAAGATAGGAGTCACATAGATAAGATCAAGGAGGAGTAATAGGCAAGGAAGTCAACAAAGATCTAGAAATTAGGCCTATCAATCTCCTAAATGTAATTTCTTTTGAATCAATGATTTTCATCATTGCACTAGGATATAGATACCCATTTGTGATACTTTCGACTTGATTTTCTTCAAGCCAAGGAGTCCTTGAGCTTGAGAAGTGTTAGAAGAACCCTACATAATAATTTTCATAATTTTTAGAGCTTGTTTGGACCTCTAAATTAGCTTAGGAATCTAATTTTTAACTAGGCCAGACACTAGGTCTGAACTAGGCCAAAGCTAGTCAAAAAACTATAAAGAGAGCTAGAAAGCTCATTTTTTAGGGTTAGCTAGTTGGAGAGTGAACTTATTCTTGAGCATTGTATACTTTCTTTGAGTTCTCTAATAGAAGATTCTATTGTTCTCTCTCTATCCTACCTTGTATGCACATGTGTGTATGTGCGGGCATGCTAGTGTGCTTTTCACTCTTGCACTTGTGCATTCTACTTATGGTCATCATACCACCCTCACGTCTCAATGCATTGACAATTATGAGGTATATCTCTTCATGTGATTTCTCACCATTGTACTAGAGTGACAATAGATTTGGCATTATTATCGGGGAGTGAGCTTCGAGGACGAGCGTGTGATGGTAAGATGTAGAGATTTGACATTGGAATTGTAGGTAATTCTCTTTTTCTTCACTTTCTACCTTTTTCATCATCATCCCTACCATCCCTACTCACCCCATACCTCCATTTCCATCTTCACGAAATTCCATCTTCTTGGTCATATTCTCATCTCCATTTTGTTTCCCTCATTTCATTTGTGAGAGAGAGTCAGAGAGCAACCTAGTGCATCGTGTTTTCTGTGTTTTTGTGAGCTTTCTTGCAGGTACTAGCACCAGGAGCAGCATCAACATGGTCAGTAGATGCGATAAAAATCTACATGCATCTCGGGACGACGACTTCGGTCCTTCACCACATATCAAAATTTTTGGTATTTGGTGATTACAAGTTAGGCATGATGAACTACACCATGAACACATCCCAAATCACTAAAAATGATTAAAAGTAGGTGTTTTTTTTTTCTATCACGATAGACTAGGTCCATCAAGATAGAGAAATTTTGTCATGGACAAAGGAAACCATCCAGAACCTTAGATTCCATGGGACCTTCTATATCTCATGATTGGTTCAAAATTTGGAGAAACTAATGCGTCCATTGTGTCTAAAACATGCCAAAACCCTAAGATTGATTGTCTACTTGCTTGATTCTAATATCCAAAGATCATGTTTCAAATTGATGACATCATCGATTTGTAACCACCATTGATGAACACCCTTGAAAACCTATATAAGGAGGGGTTGGCCACATACATGTTGGAGTTTGAGATCTACGAAAGCACGCGAACAACACAAGGAAGAAGAAGAAGCTTGGATCACAACACACAATAAAGAATGTATTACCAATAGAATGTACAAAGATAAGTGACCTGTTAGGGTTATAGGCATATATACAAGCTGAGGGGAAAAAACCTCCTAAAGAGCGAAAAAAGTACCTCGACAATCCTAGTGTGTTCACACATCACTACCTGCTTCTTGCTCAACCAAGATATGCATGAACTACCATGCATGAAGCAAAAACCACAAGTGGATACATTAGTATCATAGAAACTAGCCCAATTGGAGTAAAAAAAAAGCATGCAAATCTGGTAGTGGTGATCCCGCTTGGGATAAAATAGTCCAAGTATCCGGGTACCACTCATGTAGTGAAAGATGTGCTTAACCGCATGCCAACACTTGACACCTAGGCAATGCATAAACTTGCTCATCTGTGAGATAAAAAATTGAATATCTTGCCAAGTAATGCATTAGCAAATCAAGCATCCAACAGCCTGTTGATAGAGAACAACATGAAATGCATCTCTAACATCATGAAGACTCAACCATAAACCTATTTCCATAGGAGTGGCAATAGGTTTGTAGTTTTCAAGGAGAAAATACTCCAATAATGTGCCAATATATTTTTTTTGACACAGAGCTATTCCATCATCAACTTGCATAAAGTGAATACCCAAATAATGATGCAAATGCCCCAAATCTGACATCTCAAATGAGGCATGTAAATCAGCCTTAAAATCAGCAATATGCTTCTCATGAGGACTAGTGAGCACCATGTCATCAACATAGACAACAATGATTAGAAGCACATCATTTGCATGCTTAACATATAAGGTGCTCTCAATTGGACTATTCTCAAAACCATGTGCACTCAAGTAGGCATGTATCTTTTCATACCAAGCACGTGGTGCTTGCTTCAAACCATATAATGCCTTTTTCAACATGCACACTTTGTTTTCATGCCCTTTTTGCACAAAATCACACAATTGAAAAACATACACTTCATGCAAATCACCATTTAGAAATGCAGTTTTAATGTCCAACTGATGTAGATTCCAACCATGATGAGCTGCAAGTGCATAGGTGCTATGAACTGTAGTCATTTGACATGCAAGAGCAAAGGTCTCATCAAAATCAATGCCTCTTTCTTGAGCATAACCCTTTGCAACAAGCCTAGCCTTATACCTGTCAACTATTCCATCAGGCTTATGCTTCAGCTTGGATACCCACTTTGTGCCAATGGCCTACTTGCTAGGAGGCAAGTCACATAAAGACCAAGTACCATTTTTCATAATAGCATCATATTTTGATTGCATGATAGCCATCCAATTTTCAGAATTTTGTGCTCCTTTAAATGAAACGAGCTCATTATCATTGCAAAGACTAGAGGCAGACATACCATAGCAATCTAATGCAAAAGAAACACTATAAGAGCTTGAACAAGTACAATATGATAGAGGTGCATCTAATTTGCTATCTCGCAAAGTCTACACCAACCATTTAGGCATACTTTTTGCCTCCTGTATATCAGATCTCTCATCAATAAGTGCATCATGTAAATCTGCATCAAAAATGGAATGATGCGCATAATCATTTGAAACGTGTAAAGGCTGAGAAATTACCTCACTTGCCCATTACTAGACTGTCCACCCGTAAAAAGAGGCAACAAAGTATCATACATGTCTTTGGAGCTAACTAATGTCTCCTTGGTACATGAAAGTAATGGGTAAATAGCATCTTCCACAAAAACAAGATCATGGCTAACCAAAATGCATTTCTTCTTTGGATGATACAGATGATAGCCTTTGCTTTCAGAAATGTACCTGCAAAAATACATTTCATAGAGGCCTCTGCAACAACCACTCCAACTTGTTTCTTCTTTGCCTCTTTTGCAGCACGAACAAGAACCTAAAGACTATGACCATCTTCAATGCCATCTGCATCACCTTCAATAACTATATTTGAAGGTTTAATAGGACGTTTTTCAACACCTTGCACAATATTCCACAATTCTTTTGCAACCCATACATGACAAATCATATAAGCTCATAATGGGTAATGGTACCATCCAACTTATCCTCAACAGCCAACATATAAAATACATCATTGCTTTCAACCATGGCCACTAACTAAAATACCCTGATGCAAAAAAATGATTGTATCTCAAAAAGTTGAATAGAGCTACTTTTTCGAGTTCTACTAAACTTGTAGCAGACTTTGAGGTTCTTATACTGGCAAACCAAAACTTGTATATATCTTTGGTGGCGACACACCACAGTGTGGTCTCCTTCTCTCGAGCTCCACGACAATATCCTCAGATTAGAAAAACGAGCTCCTAAGGCCGGACACGGTAGTCCACACAAAGATTTCAAAATACACAGTAAACACAATATACAGGGAGAACGAAGACAAACTTCTTAGGTCTTACAAACATGATCGAACTTATAGTATGTGACTGACCAAGCCACTATATGTTTTATTAAAGAACATATACAAAGAAGTGTCCGGTGGCCATTTGGCCTTTCACATGGACACTAACGGTAACAATCTCCCACTAAAGGCCAATATGGCCAAAGTGACTATGGGAGAAAACTAAAGAATGATAAAGAATACCTGAGTGTAAGTATGCAAACTATACCTCCCACCTAATGGGCATGTTACATAGTATACAAGTGACTGTGTAAAATCATGAATCAAGTAATACCCATCAAGTGACAACAGTGTTGAAAGCTATCCTGTGGTAGAGCTTTGGTCAAAGCATCTACAACATTATCTCTAGTGTGTACCTTCTCAAGAATAATGCGCTCAATGGCTAAGCCATCTCTAATAAAGTGATACCTCACCTCAATGTGCTTGGTCTTTGCATGATAGACTGGATTCTTAGCCAAAGCAATGGCACTCCGACTATCACTGAGCAAACGAGGTACATGCTGAGGTAAACCCATATCACAAGCAAGACGAGAAGGCCACAATGCTTCCTTACATGCCTCACTTGCTACAACATACTCTGCTTCTATGGTGGAAACAACTGTACATTCTTGAAGATGAGATCTCCAAGAGATAGCACCTCCAGCAAAATGAAAAATGTACCCTAATGTAGACTTACGATTGTCTACACAACCAACATAGTCAGAATTTATGTAACCAATAATGGATGCTTTTCCTCTACCTAAGCATAGACACTTGTCCTTAGTGCCACTCAAATATCTTAAAATCATCTTGACCACTTCCCAATGTTTCTTGCCAGGATTAGACATATATTTGCTCACAACTCCCGTTGCAAATGCAATGTCTAGTCTCGTAGCTACCATAGCATACATGAGACTACCGACATCAGACTGATAGGGAATTTTGGTCATGAATTCCTTATCTTCATTTAATTTGGGGAAATCATCCTAAGGGGCTTATAGAAGCAAAGGACTAAGTTCGGATAAAGTAACAAATTGTCTAACAATCCTTATCGCTTCTTCGACCACTGGGTGCATGTATTCAGGAGCCATAGACAAACCGTAGACAAGAAGCAAAGCCTGTCAAGGGACGACAGAGACAAAGAGGGGGAGAGTGTTGTAGAACAAAGAAGAGCAAAGATGCAGAGAAAAAGAAGGGCCCCAAAATTTTTCCAATTTGGACACTTTATTTTTGTGGCATAGTCATTTTGTAATATATTTTTCGATGTAAATGCACTAGAGGAGTCCTCTAGATGCATACCCATAGAGATTTGTATCATTACCTTTGTAAATTAGTAGGGAATTAGTCTCTTAGTCAATAAAGTGCCGGTCTCTTGTGTGAAAGGACCAATTCCAGGGCACAAGTATATAAATCTTTTGTGACTCTTTGTAAAGACTTTTTGCCATTGTGAGAATAAAGAGCACAGAATTTCGAATTTATGTCTTCTCCTCTCTGTATCTTCTTCCTTGTGAGTTTGGATGCATGTGTGATGCTTGAAAAGAGTGCTTTGAAGTGTTGTCTATCAATGGTAGTGCTTGTTTGCTGTTGGTAAGGTGTGTGCTAAGTGTAGGAAGTGTTGAAGCATAGGTAGGTCATTCCCATAGCTCAGTATTTTGCTCATAACTTGAAGTACGAGCATCAGAATTGAGGGAAAAGACCACCATTGGATGCGTCTTCTTGAGAGCTTAAAAAAAAACCTGCTATTCACTATATTTAGATTCAAGAGCTGAGAAAAAAGCTCGATTTACTATTGGCTACTGATCTAAGTGTCACGACACCATAGCTGACCATGAAAGCTTGAATGTGATGGATTTATACTTATATGCACCTTGTTAGATCTCATTTGCATTGATCATCATTTGAATGCATGTCCTCATACACTCGGCTAGGTTTTGATACTCATTGGATTGATAATTAAAGCGTGAATCCCCACTATATGCACTTGTAGGGGATTGAGGTATAGTCTCTTTCTCCTCAAGTCCTTAAGTCGATACTTAGGTACACACGTTTTTATGCGCCATTGCTGGGGAGTGTCGAATCAAATCGAGGCATTCATGTGATGGTGAAAGCTCTTAGCATTGAAGTGAGTAGAGGAGTTGTGAATTTCTCTTCTTTGGTAAGTCACTTTCATCCGCACTTACTACTTCTCACTTTTGGAGTGTGTGTAGTGAGTTCTTAACTTAGTTAGGAAAGTGAGTGAGAGAGAAAAGTTAGAGTAGGTAGGAGGAAGTAAGTGAGTTAGGTTAGGAAGATAGGGTTAATCTTCAAGTTCTTTTCTTTCAGGCTTTTCAGTTTTGGTACCTTTTAGAGGCATAAAAACAAAAAACAAGTCATTTTCAAATCACTTGTCTTATCGCAAGTGTCATGAGAGCACGGACTGCAAGTGTCGCGAGAGTTGGGTCGTGGTGTGTGGAGCTAAACAGAGCAAGTGAGTGCTGAAGAGAGCTTGGGGGCAGCTTGGGAGGTGAGCCCATCAAGTCCTTGCTCTAAAAACTTCAATTTAAATTAAGGGAGAGAGGAAAACGACCTGCGATAGGTATCATGAGGAGGCTAACGACGATCGGGGTAAAATTTTTTGTGATTGAGACACTTAGAGAAGGGGAGATAAGCACTAAGACCACGTACATTAATTTGATTTGTCAAAATACTTGCCTATGTGTGAAAAGAATTCAAGTATCATGACCTTCCAAGGTTGAGAGTTGCGACATTCAAGTGTCGTGACCTCCTTAGTTTGAGTGTCGCGATACCTAGGATCAACAAGTGTCACGATATCTGGTACTTCAAGTGTCGTGATATCTGCTACTTCAAGTGTCGTGATATGTGCTACTTCAAGTGTCGCGATATCTGCTAATTTGAAGTGTCATGTGTCATTTGACGTCAAGTGTCGTGTGTCACTTGAAAATCAAGTGTCGCGATACTCCCCAAGTGTCGAGTGTCGTTGATTGACCAAGTGTCATGTGTCGTTTGAAAATCAAGTATCATGATAATCACTGAGTATCACTTGATTGACCAAGTGTCGTGTGTCGCTGGACGTCAAGTTTCGTGATATTTTCGAAGTATCAAGTGTCGTGTGCCATTGGACATCAAGTGTCACGATACTTCCCAAGTATCGAGTGTCGTGTGTCGTTTACTCATCAAGTGTCGTGATACCTACTAGGTGTCGAGTGTCGTTGATTGACTAAGTGTCGTGTGTCGTGTCAGAGACGTTCAATGATACCTCATCCAGGAGATTCCAAATTAAGACAAAATACATACAGATCTATAGATTTTAAGGAGAGCATTGGGAGCCAAGGGCTCTCTAAACTCAGTTCGAGCTCTTAGTGAATGAACCTGAGATCACGAAGAATCATAGGAAGCCGAAGACGTGTAGTCTCATCTGTGGGAAGTGTAGCCAAGCCGAGTACTCATTCCCATTATTCTGAAACCTCGAATGAGTCTGAAGAGGAAGCCATCATGGCCTTAGAAGACATGCATAGTTCTGTACCAATAGGCGGCCTCATGTCTATCATTGAGGGAGAGTACCGAACCTCCTTAGAATATGTGAGCACCAATCAACATGACTTACCCATCTACATAGATGGATTAAACATATCAGTGGCAAGGCTGAGGAAAGCCAGAGATGCTCACATAGTGTCTAGACAAGCAGTCAAGTATGTGGAAGGATTCTACATTGGCAAAAGGGGAATTATGTATGCAGTCATTGAACACCTAGAGAGAATCAATGAGCAAAGGGAGGAAGATAATGGCCAAACCCCTAACAAAGAGGAATAAGAAGAACATGTGTCGACCCCTAGAGGGATGTCCATTGTAATTAGAGTTTGGAGAGGGGACCTAATTCCCCAAGATGAATCCTTAATGAATGTCTATTTGGTGAACGGAATGGAGCATTCGCTTAGAAATAACTCTTCATTATGGGAAGAAGTGACCAATCTAGCCACTATTTATGAGTTACAAGATCCCGAAAACCCCACTCATATTACGTATTTGGACAAGAATCAGAGAAGATACTGGCCCTTGACTGACTTAGAGGAGCTAGGCTGAAATATCAAAACATTGCTATATTCCCGCCTAGAGATCAAACCACTACTTCCCAAAACCCTCATGGCACTCACCTACATTCATCTTATCAGCATTCATGTCAGGCACAAGAACAGAGCATTCTAGTTAGACCCAAGTTCAGTTTGCTACACCTGGTAATAATCCTAACTATCAACCTCCTACAAATGCATAACCAAGAAATAGGATCCCTGTTCATGAGAGACCAACAATAGGAAAGAAGCAGGCATACCAATAGGATGACCAGTTCTCCTAGTAATGTCAAGACCACCTGAACTTGGAAGAAGACTGAGACCCATTCAAGTTGCCAAATGCATGGGGAGTCACTATGATGGCTCTAGTGAGCCATACAACCATATTGCTGAATTCAAGCAAGTGATAAGAGCTGAAAAAGTAGAAGATTTCTTGATCCAATATGAATCATTTGGCCTAACCCTTACAAACACGACCTTAGCATGGTTCCAACCCTTAGATCCTAATAATTTTCAAAACATGGAACAAGTATACCAGGAATTGATTAAGGAATTCACCAAGACTGGAATAAAAAACAACTCTTCATCATTAATCCATAGTTTCAAACAGGCACCTATGGAATCAATGAGATTAGCAGCGAGATGATTCAAGCAATATGTGGATATATGTCCTATAGAAGAGAGGCCCACTCAAAAAAAAAATGGTCTCATTATTCTTGGAAGGATTAGTGAATGGGTCATTAAGATCCTTAATATATGTGAAGAGAGTCCAAATTTGACAAGAATGTATGAAGGAGTGTATCGACCTAGATGACAATCTGGCAGAAGACTTAAAAATACCCCAAGGCAGTATTAAGAGTGAGGATAGTGTCAATAGTACTTCCAATCCCATGAATAATGTAGAAGAGATAGTCGAGTTAGTGGCTAAGAAATTGAATGTCCAAGGAAAAAGGAATTATCCTAACAATCCTATGAGAATGGCTATGCTCAGGAGATGCGTTCACTGTGGAGGTGACCACCCTTCTCACATGTGCAATAGAGGAGTAATCCCACCACCCCCTTACGCATATAACAGACCACCTACCCAGAGTCCAACTCATTATTGTAGCATGGAGCAAAGGTACACAAATCATAGTACAAAGAATTGTCCTTACAATCGACAACCAAGACCTGCACAACCACCATTTAGGCCTTATGGATACCCCCGAAGATCAAGGAGGAGAAGCCTATAGATACCCCCCATACCAGCAGCAAGCACCTGCACCACGATCGTATGCATATCAAGGATACAATGAACCTCAACCAGTGCTATGACAACAACCACCTCACCCTCAGAATGTTCTCCCAGTGAAAATCGCTAAAAATGAAGAGAATCCTGAAAGAGCAATAGTACCAGCAATCCCATTGATTAGTACTGAGACTTACGGCCCACCTTATGACCTTAGTCAAGGAAATTATTCCACTTATGAGAACACTGTGGCAGAGTACATACAATCTTATGAACCATATACATATGGATCTGAAGGATATGATAACTCCTATGGATATGATCAAGACTATGTGTCACTAATGTAAACTGCTCCTAGAGCACCCATACCCCCACGACCAATGAGTAGACCACCTACCCCTAGAGGACCATGTTATAGATGCGAAGGTGATCACTTAATCAAAGAGTGTACATTACCTAACCCACCACCACCTCAGAGAGTTTGGGAGGGTTATTGTAGTGATTGTGGTAAAGAACATCTTTTTAGAGATTGCCCCAAGAATCCCAATAAAGTCAATTCCAATGTGCAGATCAATGTGATAGAAGTGGTAGAGTCATCAGGGAGTGATAAGGAGCACACTGTGCCATTTAAAGCGATAACGAGGGCAAAAGCTAGAGGCCCCACATAAACTCAAAGAAAATGATCACCCTGACAAAGAATTGAACATATCCACACCTCAAGTAGTTCTAGATTCTGAAGAATCTGAGAAAAGTGCTAAAAGTAAACGGACCCAAAGATGGAAGAATCGTAGAGAAAAGATAAAAGATAAGAGACTGCAACAAAAGTTAGAGAACAAGAATAATAAACAAAGTCAAGAGGAAAAACAAGAGTCTGAAGGAAACTCTAACAAGGAGACAAAAAAGCATAAAAAACAAGAGGTAGGATCAGTTCTGGCCGATCCAATGCCAGAAGAGTTAGCCATGTGGATTGAGGCATATCAAGCACGAATAAAGGCAGGCCCAACCATTGAACAACACGTAAGAGAATACCCAAGAGGTGACTTAGAGAAAGAAAGATTAGAGATATGTAAGAAGTTAATTGAAGTGGATCAGCAGACCTTAGAAAGACTAGTCCAGCCCCTACCCAGCACAAGAATTCCCGAAAAAGAATTTCAGGAATGTAGCACCTAGTCATCCTAGGGAAGGGAAGAAAAACAAGAACTATGAAGAAAATTGCTGTGAAGGTAAAAAAGAAGGATCAATTATCCCTGAAGTGGATGTGGAATGGCCTAGAGACTTGTGGGCAAGAGTCCAAGGAGATAGATGGAAGAAAACAGAAGGAATTGAACCTCCTTTTGAGGAGTTAGAAGCAGTAGGAAAGCTTGAATTGTCAATGCATGAATTAAACCCAGAAAGATTATCGCAAATTGACGACAACAAAGATGAGGAGGATAGTGTGAATGTGCTACCAAACTATATGGGAGAGTATGAGCATAACTCTAAATTATATTGTGTTCCCATAGTAAAGAGAAAGGAGCAAAACCCATCAGTTCAAACCTCTGACATAATACAACACCTCAAAAGAGTAAAAATACCTTGTGCTCTACCCTTGGAAGAACTCTTAAAGGTGAAGCCGCAGTTGAGAGAGAAGCTCACCAGCCACTTAGAGACAAGGTCAGAAAAAACAAGATGCGAGATGAATTTGCCACAGTTAAAATCCTAGTTGATAAGGTTGGAGATTTCAGTCAGGGAGATGAAGGAAACACGTGCCTCCCTATATCTTATAAAGGATATACCACGAAAGCCATATTAGATTCGAGAGCTGGAGTAGGAATTGATACCAAAGAAATATGGGAGAAATGGGGGAAACTGGCCCTATGACCCACCAGGATGAAGATTCAAATGGCGGACGGGCACACGGAACGACCCTTAGGATTATTGGAAAATGTAGTATTTACCATTTGTGAAGTCGAATTTGAGCATACCCTAGCAATATGTCAATTTGAAAAGGCTAGTAATTATGAGATGATACTTGGAAGGCCTTTCATGAGACAACTTAAGGTAGTGCAAGATTGGGTAAAGATGCCGTATACTTGCAGCATGGGGGAACAACAACTAGAATAAACATCCATACTTATACGTATCAAGATGCCCCTCCTCTGCAATGGAACTTGATACATAAGGAAGACGATAATCTATCCATTCATAGTGTTGGATCGAGCGGCCAAACATGGATGAATGAAGATACTCATCTATGGATACGCCAGGTAGCAAAAAGGGAAGAAGAAAGGAGGCAAGGATGGAAGCTAAGATAAGGAGTATCTAGACTTGTCTGCTTATCTGCCTCAAATATTTTTAGATGAAGAATTTGAACCCCATGGTTGGATGGAGATTTTAGCCACTCTTGACGTATGCGTAAATGAAGAAGTAATAACTATGAATGAATGCATCAATGAGGAAGGATATGATGTAAGCTTATACATGGTCATCCTCCAAGAAGCAGATGAAGGAGAGGTAATTGAAAAACAATGGAAGGAAGATTATGAGAGCATAGAAATGGAACGGAAGCCTATTGAGGAAGAAAATGAAAATCACGGAGTAAGCATCGTGACTAATGAGTCAAATCAAGGAATGGCACAAAGGGAAGAAAATGAACCTGACTAGGAAAACAAAAAAGAAGAAAACGTACCTCAAGACCAATTCAAGGTACCTGAGCATTTCAAGAAGTATGAAGTAGAAGAAAGGAAGATTGCTATTCAGATGCCAAAACAGGAAGTGCAACCAGGGATAGCATACAACAATAAAGAGTTGACCAAGAAGATTGTAGTAGCTATTGAAGAAGGAGAACAGAGATTCACTTTCATAGGACAAGTTGTCTCGCTTGAGGAAGAACAAGATTTAATACAACTCATAAGAGAGTATCGAGATGTCGTTGAGTGGACATATAAGGATTTAAAAGGTGTAGACCCTTCTATTTGCACTCATAGAATCCTGATGATGACAGAAGCCAAACCCTCCAAACAAAGACCATACACTTATAACGATGTTTATTCGGCAAAGATTAAGGAAGAGATAGATAAATTGTTAGATGTGGGCTTCATTTATGAAATTGAACATAGGGAATGGGTATCACCATTGGTGGTAGTGCCGAAGAAGAATGGCAAGTTAAGGGTATGCATTAATCTTAAAGGTAAATGCCGCCACCATACATGATAGTTACCCATTACCTATCACAGATCATCTGTTGGAAAGGGTGGCAGGCAAGGAAGTCTATAGCTTCCTTGATAGCTTCTCAGGATATAATCAGGTAGCCATTACTCCTGAAGACCAACATAAGACAACCTTTGTTGATGTGCCACGTGTTTAAGGAATTCTTGAGAAAAAGTATGGAGGTATACATGGATGATTTATGTACCTATTCAGCTATAAGATCAGAACACATTCCAGAACTAAGAAAAATATTTGCCAAATGTCATCAGTATAGAGTATGCCTTTAATCCAAAAAAATGCATCTTCATGGCTCGATAGGGAAAGATCTTAGGGCACATTGTCTCTAAGAATGGAATTTCCACTGATGAAGACAAAATCAAAGTAATTCTGGATTTACCAAGACCAAAGACCGCTAAGGAAGTGCAAGCATTTATGGGACATTGTGGACACTATTGTAGATTCATTCACATGTATGCCATAATTGCAAGGCCCCTTTATGGATTACTGGCCCAATTTACCTGGACAAAAGAATGTCAAAAAGGCATTCAATGAATTGAAGAGTCGCTTGAGTTCAGCACCAATCTTGAGAGATCACCCTATAGCCTATGCTAGTAGACAAGAAAGTTAGATCACCCTATAGCCTATGCTAGTAGACAATTAAACCAAGCAGAGCGTAATTATACCACTATAGAGCGAAAAGGCTTAGGAATGGTATTTGCTGTAAAGAAATTTAGACACTACTTATTAGCAAACAAATTCAAATTCTTCATTGATCATCAAGCTTTACATTACCTAGTCAATAAGCCTTGCAATACTAGATGACTAGTGTGATGGTTTCTATTGTTAATGGAATTTGATTTTGAAGTAGTATTCAAGAAAGGGAATACACACATCTGCGCAGATCACCTATCAAGAATGACACATGGAGAACCTCCCATAGGAGTGCTAGATGATCTATCAGATACTTATCTTTTCAACCTCGAAGTATGTCCACAATGGGCAGAAAAATTGATTCCCATACTCACGCATGGACCTCAACATAGGATCAATTTAAACAAAAACCAAGAGCTATGGAAGACTAAAACTCTCCACATCATAGCTGGAATCCTATACCACCAAGAACCAAGTGGACTACTTATGAGATGTGTGGAAGAAGAGGATCAAGAGATGGGGCTTCAAAAAGCACACGTGAATCAATGGAAAACTCATCGAAGTGTTAATGGAACCTGGCAAGCACTTACGCGATTAGGCATATATTGGCCAACCATGCAGAGGGATATACAAAACTACGTATCTACATGCCCCACTTGTCAAGAAAGAATGCCTGAAGAGAACTCCACTCTCTACAGTAGCACCAAGGTGGAGTATGCCTCTACTAGTAAAATTCTTGAAAATGCAAGAGTACCCAGAAGGAGCTAATTTGGCAAGAAAATGTGCCCTTGAGGAGCAAAGCAAAGATTATGTACTAATAGGCAAACAACTTTTCAAGAGAGGAAGGGCCAATCACTTAAGAATGTGAATCCATGAAGACGAGTATGTTTCAATCTTAGAGATGGCTCATACAGGAGCCGTCGGAGGACATTTTTCTGCAGATAAGACTGCAAAAATGATTCTCTTTGCTGGAATGTGGTGGCCAACTCTATTCAAGATGTAGCCACATATGTCCAAAGATATGACACATGTCAACGAACAAAGTATCTTATTAGACGCATATCAACTAGTGGAGCCATCAATTTAGCAACCCTAGATGGAGAAGTACTACCAAATTATATAAGTGGTTGTTGAATGAAGAAGTATTTAGAGCCATTAATAGAGGAGATGCTGTCAAGACTTCTAGCAGCAAGGAATAGACGAGAAGAAGATGAAAAATACGCGAGGAAGCACGAGAGGAAGCATGAGAGGAGGCCCTAGAATGAATAAGGAAACATATGGAATGGATGCGAGAGAGGGATGAAAGATATCGACTAGGAAAGGAGCCCATCCCAACTAATTAATTTTAGAGCCTATGAAGCTCTAGGAGATCAAGTGTGGCAACCTTATTTGAACTTAGGAGTGGGAACAGAGGAGTACCACTTGGTGGAGGCCCTCATTGACATAGGAGAAGCTATCAGCTGCATCAGATCCTCTTTGACTCGTCAGCTCAAAGCACAATTACGTCCAACCAAAGCACATCTGCTGGGGATAGGAGGCAATGTTACTGAATGCATAGGCGAGATTACCTTATCATTGCACCTAGGAAATAACATGATGCAACAAAAACTATTAGTGTGCAATGATCAAGATTTATTAGAAGAGCTCGTGCTACGCCAAGATTGGATATATGAATATGAAGTAATTATCCAACTAGCCTTGCGCTATATATAAGCCAAAATAGGGCATCGCAAAGTATTCAATTTGTTAGAAGAATGACCTATCAAATCCACTTGTCTAGCTATGAGAGATCAATTAATCATGCATGACAATGATTGTACACGTACCTCTATTGTGGAACCCCCACCTCCAAGCACTTCACCTGTGTCTACACCAATTCTTAACCTCACACCCCCTCATCATCCATTGGACCTTTCTACTAACATCATTCCCATGGAGAGCCCTAGTGAGGAATTGAACACAAGAGCTATTAGTCAGAGTAATCAACCCAAACCTGGTTACATTAGAATACATTCAATTCAAGGCACTAGACAAGCATGGATTAGGAAAGATCAAGTAATAGCATATCATCAACAACAAAGCCATCATCTACACAGGAAACGACAACACTGCAAGGCTACCAGCCAAGCTGGATTCCGAGGTCTACATAAGATTGCCCAAATATGGATCCCAAAGAAACTGATTGCTGCTCAACCCTTTAGAACGCAAATATGGGTTCCCAAATCAACTGTACCAATGAAGAAAAATAAACTGAAAACACCAGTATGAAAGAAGGATCCATCCGAAATAAAGTCGAAGGAGGAAGAAAGACGCGATGACTCAAAATTGCAAAAACAAAAGTACTCAGCGAAAGCAACTCAAAGATATGAATGGCTAACAAAGCAGAATTACAACGTGATAGTTACACAAAACACAAGAGGAGACAAAGTTAGAGTCGAGAGCAAAAAAATAAAGTAGATCTGGATACCCAAATCTCGATCAACGCCTGTAAATCGACCAGAAAATTCTTCTTGCACACATCTTGAGTCACATACACCTCGAGCATGCATAATCGGGCCACATTATGAGGCCATGCATTTGACACATAATTCTTCATCTACTTGGCTAAACACTAACGTTTTTGTTTTCTTTCCAAAAAAAAGATATAAGGAAAAAATATGTAAATGAAAAATCCCAGGTACTACCTTTCTCACACCCACGGGGAAAGGACAACACAAGCCACTCGGAGAACTATTCGATTCATGGAGATTAGTTGGAAATAAGTCATGCAACCACTTTTACACTGATTGTGGTGTGCTTTAAGTGCAGATGGCATCACCTGATTCAAAAGCAACGCAAGAGGAAGAGGTCCTGCTTTGGAATCCATTACGAAAGCAAGGGGTCATTGGTTCTGCGAAGACCAACCGGCGGTAGACCTCATCTTTTTGACCACCATCAAGATTATGGATAGGGACCATTATTTCCCATTGATGTCACAAGATTTCCAAACCATACTACAAGGATTGCCAAGCATCATGGAAGTTTGGACAAGGGCCATAATTGATGCATTTCTACGACTCCCAATTTATTTACCGGATTTTCAATGATGCACTCAAGTTATGAACATGCTACAGGCAGCAGCGGATAAGCCTTCCATACTAGAAGCTAAAGTTCTTGACAAAACTGGGGCATGGAAAAATAATTGATTTATGCATGAACTCATCAACAAAGCTTTTGGATGGAGTCAAGACGGCCTCACTAATCTCAAGAATGAATGTCATGATGCTAAAAAGAAGACCTTTATGGAAATCAATAGGACAGATATTGAAGACTCAGTCCGTGTGGTGCATCAACATTTCTATTTCCCAAGCATGAATAAATATACAACACCTCAAAAGATTGTGGTTCAATTGTTATCTCATGCTATGAGGCAAATTGGGAACCAAGTCAACTTTATGCTATACATACAAGAACGTTTATTTGAAGCTAAGAAGAAATGGAATCATAAGAAAGTTTTGAATGGAAGCTCTACATTGACCCTATTGATCTATGAAGCACTAGAGATGAACGAATGCCTACGATTAATGCCAACCTCCATTGAAATGGCAAAATATGTGAAGTCGACCACAATTCCAAAGAAAAAGAAAGCATCCATATCCAAAGAGGAAGTGGGAACAAGTTCAAAGATGCCAATGCGGGGGGCTAAGCGAGCCAAAGAAGAAGAAGCACAAGAAACCCCACAATCGAAGCGAGCACATCTACTACCAAGGGTTTCGTTGACCCAACCTCCTATAACACAAAGAGATCTATCAACGGCTTTAGAAGAAACACATACTTACATGCGGGGTCAAATAAACCTCACTGTCCAAGGACATTAATACAGACAGTCCAGAAGATTGCAGAAGAAGGGACACAAAGAACACAGCCCATCAGATGAATGATGAGGAATGGATGGAGATTCATCAAATCAAAACCACCCTCGATAATCAAAACTCACAAGTACAAAATCAGGAAGCACCATCTGAAGAAAGACACATCGTCCAGTTGAATACACAATCCAAGCTTAGTGTCAAAGAAGCCTCTCCACCAAAGGCTAACGTGATACCACCGATTAAAGAGGAGCTGCAAATGAACCTTGAAAAAGAGGTGCTATCACAACAAACTTCGGCAAAAACTATGATTGAAATTCCTGATGATACGCCACAAGGGAAGCAAGTGATTCAAGAGGCTGAGCCAACAATCCAGCTACATATTCGACAGCCTCACCAAACAACCCTACATGTGGCACAAGGAAAGGATGTTACCAGAGGTGAAGAACCTAGCATACCTAAAACATGGTTAAACATGGATGTAGCTCAGTTAAAGCCAGTAGTGAAGCAAATGATACAAAAGGCGATGGATACGCAACAACAAATGCTGGAAACGGATGCACACAATGAGAAGGCTATGAGAGAGAGAAGCCAACTCTAGGTGATGAGTGAAAACTTGTCTACGTAATTAATTCAAGTTCAACAGGCACTCTCAGCCAAAGAAACAAAAGCTAAAGAAGCCAGAGAACAATGCACTATGCTAACGAAGAAGAACCAAAAAATCTAGGATCAACTCATGGAGCTACAGAGGAAATATGAAGCTAGTGAAGCAGAGAAGGAAAGAATAAATGCTAGAAGTAACCTTCTTGAAACTTAGATCAAGGTATACATGGAGGAAACTAACAATTTATGAAATAGGAATAAAGAACTTATGCATGCCCTACTATACAACCAACCTATAGAAGCACGAGAGACAACCGCAACAGACACGAAAGCATTGGAAGAACAGATTGCAAGGTATGAAAATTAGTTGAAACAAGAGCAAGCCATTAGAGAAGAATGGGAAAAAAGGTATATGCATGACACTAATGAACTCAGAACACGATGGAAATCAGCTGAAGACAAACTTCTGGTAGTTTATAATGAAGACGCCGACCAAACAGCAGCCATCGTCAATGAACTTTTGACAGCCAAAGACGCGCTAACAAAGGCCCACAATGAAATCAAAGAAAAGGAAGAACTCATTGCACAATTAGAAGCTCAAATAAAACAACAGGCAAAAACCGGGACACCAGTAGAGCCACAACAAGGAAATCCTACTGATGAGGTAGAGGTACGTCCTCTATCTCCCCTGATATATCATTCGCCAATAAAAGAGAAAACATCGGAACCTTGTGATGATCATCCCATGCCATATATTGCAAAAATAGTTCAAAAGGAAGGAGCACTATTGGTTTCCTGGTTGATGGAAAATTTTGAAAATGAAGTAGTCAAAGTAATGAAGGAGGCAAAAATTAAAGGCAAAGACTTGGATCAGATCATAAAGCCATTCAACATACCTTATGGGCTATTAAAAGAGCAAACACGTCGTTATATAAATCATACCATGCAAAAAGATCTAGATGATCAATTGAACTTCAAAGCAAACACCTTCACTTACACTCAAGAGGAATTTGAGGCAGCACAACCACTTTGGAGAAGGAAGCTTTTGGAAAAGAATCCTACCCTACTGGTGCACTGGCAAGCAACACCATATTTATTACAGACAAATCCTTCTTTTTACCCAACGCCTTGTCAACGTGATGCACAAGAATTTTTGGAAATGCAACAAAGTGGTAAACTCAATAAACAATGGTTGAATTAGCCACTACTTCCAAGTTCGCCCCACAAACATTTGCTGACCGAAGAATACATGGTGAGATCCATTGAATTTTGGTTAAATCATTATGCGACAGTACCCAATCTCACAATAAAGATGACCAATAAAATCATCATCATGATACAACTAATACTCAAAGTTTCTAAGCATGCAACATACACATTTTTGAATTTCATCGGCATTAACCAAGGCACCGATATCCTTGTTTTTGATCTATCAGTTATGCCTAGTCACGCTACAATTATGGCATACTACTCGAGACTTATGTTTTTGCCGAGCCCATACATGCAAACTTTTGAGGAAGCATTTTTTATAGGATTTTTTGAGATTGACTCAGAAATTTTCTTAAGGATGTCAACTAATCTAAATGCCAGACTAGTCGTGTATGAATTAAGCTTCTTTGCAGACCATCGATAGGCACCACATGATGGTGTGACAACAGAGCAATGGAAGCAAATTATGATATGTGAACGCCAATCTTCTTAATGAAAGAGAGCAAAAGGTCTATAGGAAGTGATGGAGTATATCCACTCCTAGTTGCAGTAGAAGAATGATAGGCCCTTCCTAGGACCAAACAGTTCACTACCACAGTCCACCAAAAATTGAATTGCTCTCTAGACTTGAAGATTGAACCTATGAAATTTTGCACAGAAGAAATAGACTCTCCAAGCTTTCCAACAAGCCATAGATCACTCAATTTTGAGAATGTGAGCTATGCCAAACTCCTTGCACAAGATAGACCAAAATCTGCCCAAACTGGTGCTTGCACCTATGTGTACCTCCCAACACACATATATGTTGGAAATAATGCCAATTGGTCAAACACTTGCTCAATATTACATTGATCAATTCATTGTTCCATTGGTTCAATTGACCAAGTTACAACATAACTAAGTGTTGTTACTAGTACCCTCTACATCAAACCAAGACGGGCACGTTGAGGATTTGTCAAGATTCTTTTCAATTTCTATACAAGCAAATCTTGGCGACGTCTTGGATAGGTGGAATCACTCCCAAACGTCATGCGCAGGTTCGAATCCTACGAGCTGCAACGCGATTGCGACCATTTTTTCTTTAAGCTTTCCTTAAAGCATACGGATAGATTTTACAGCGAGCGATGGCGTTTGACGGATGATTTTTTACTTTCGGATTTAGCGAAAGCTTTATTTTGTGCTTTTCAAGATGGATACTCTACTATATAAGAAGAGCCTCATGCTCACTTCTATTCATCCTTCACCTAGGATCAACACAAGCTTTCTAGATCTTGGACCTCAGTACAGGTGGTGTTTCATCTAGCACATGGGGCAGCCATGGTGCTAACTTGAACCATGTTGAGGAGCAGCTATGGAGTTCTTCTTAATGATTCTTCTTGGAGAAGATGAAGGGTGTGCTCACACTCTACCTCATGGAGAGGAGGTTATCTCTTGTTCATGGCAAGAAGACTTGGTCATTAGCAGCTTGATGGTGAGGATCGACCATCTACATGGCGTATTTGAAGATCATCTTCTACAGGAAGATGTTAGGTTGAAGATTGTCTTCTACAAGAAGATATCGGACTACTTCAAAGACATTGGATGGTGATTAACATAAGATTCACATCTTATGTTAAGTATTCAGGTACATATTCTCTTTATGCACACAGGTACTACTTGAAGTTTATGGAGGCTATGGCGTTCATATCAGAAGGAGTCCTATTCGGCATAGGTACAAGAGAATCAGTACTTATATGCTTTATGCATATTTTTATGAGGTGTTTGAGAAGGTGTGTTCACATGAGTTTGAGGATTTCCGGCAACAATCTTGTTAGCATTCTATGCTACTTTATAAGTAAGTGATCTTTTCACACACGTATCTAACTTAGGGTCTTCCATAGCCTAAGTTTAGATGTAGGTTTGTTGACCATCAGTTTCACACTGATCCTTCCTCATTCAGTCACTCATATTCACTCTTCTATAACCTATAAGGTCACACATCTCATGTATATTCAAATTACTGCCCATACATCTGAATATGTTTGTTACATTGTACATTCACTCATACATCTATTTCTCATCACATAGAGTGGTTGAGAGTTTTGCTCCCACATTGTACATTGAACATTGGTATATATGATACTATAAGTAAGCGATGGCTTACGTAACACCTTACACATGACGTCTATTCTTTCTCTATCTTTGTCTCATCATCTGTATGATTAAGTTGTGGTATGTTCATGTTTTGTCAATATGGAAGATTGCAGGAATTAATGTTGTACATGACTGGAACTATGGAACCATGGACATGTGACATGAGCCTAAGGGCCTACTTCACTTCCAACATTTGGTATCAGAGCACTAAGGTTTTGGTTTCAAAACTTTAGATCTTTGGCATCAATGCATTAAGGCTCATTCATATCTCAGGTTCCCAGACTTCCAGTATTACAACATATGATTTGAAAGCATCTTCTAACATTTGACAATTGACATACACACTTAATCTAGATGAGTAGAGATTTGAGAATTAGACAATTCAGTTACATGTGTATTCATCAGTGTGGAGTATGAAGTTGATGATCTATTAGCAGCCGAATATTTTTTGGAAGAGTATGCAAATACTTTACAAAAGTATTATTTGAAGACCCAGACTTGATGAAGAGAAGACTACTTCAAATTCAAGGAAGAACAATGGTTTAGAGAAAATGAAGGAATCAGATCAACATCAAATCATAGGTATCAGTTTCTACTATCAGATTATCATTTGCAGGTCATATCTTAGAAGAGCAGTTATGAAGAGATTTGAAGAAATTCAAGGAATGCTCTTATACACTTTCATCTTTTGAAAGTTAAAGGCTACATCAAAACAGGTATCTAGAGGTTTTTCTAGAGAGTTTTGAAAGATCTCTTTCATGGCAAGAAAGTTCATCTAAGAAGACAAGTGCAGAGATGAGATGAGTTTTTCAGCCAATTTCTTGTTGTAAGTTGGTTGGATATCAAGGTACAAATGTATCTAGAGAAGGTAACTCTAGAAGGGTAATTCATCATTGAGATAAAAGATTGGTGAATTTAGTCATTTCAGACATTTGAAGCATAATTTTTATTAAGAGATATGAGGAGATGATAAAACATGATTCTATATTCACTTCCATTTATATACCATGTTTGTTTTATCTCTTACTCTTATCATTAGAGGAAGAGAAACATTCATTTGAAGAAGTCAAGACTGCTTGATACTTCAAGATGAAGAGAACAAAAGGTATGGAAGAGAAGTTTGAAGATGTCGACATTATCATCAGGTGGAAGAAAGATGCAGAAGAAGAAAGTCCATCATTTCCAAAAGAAAAGTAAGACTTCCTTTTCTCATATATTTTCCATATACTTTTCCTATTTTATCCTCTACACCCAAAGACAAGTCTACGAGAACATCTTGTTTAAAGAAGAAGCAGTTTCTTGTTTTGCATTACACTTGGTCATGATTTAGTAGATTTGACAAAGAATTGCATTGAGAGAAAGAAAAGCAGTATATGTTTTAACTCATATATGTATGAGTTATGTTTTAGTTGAAGCTTTTAAGCAGGCAGCTTATATGTTCCCTCAAAGAATTCTTGGAGTGTCAATACAGAGCTACTTGGTATATGACAAGTTGCAGAGAAGTATATTTCTTCTCTATCTAACTCTTGAGGTAAAAGAGTTTTTTGTAGCAGATGTTGAAGACTTGCGTTGAGGTTTTATGTTTGGAAAAGGTTACCTCATACTCAGTATTTTCAGAAACTTCAGAAAATTCAGACTTGTTGATGTACCAGTCAGTTGAAGAATCTATTTTTTGTGATTGTGTTGATTTTTGGATACATGCTTGTATTCAAAAAGGTGTTCCATTAGATCCTATAACTTGATTGAGAAGTGGAGTTAGCCAAAAGAAAGTCAAGCAGGTACTATCACATTTCACCCGGGTAAAATATGAAAGTTATGAAGTATCAACTTGTAGCTTTTGGAGTTCTCAAGGTGAGAAGTTTGTCCACTTATGGTTCAAGTAGGAATTTCAGATTCCTTGAAGGATTTGTTTAAAGAAAAGTTTTACAACTTTTTGAGAAGCATGGACACTTGAAGACATTCAGGAAGTAAATCAAACATTCAGTCATGAAGGTTTGATGAGAGCAGATTCTACACAGGAGAGATCATTGATCTTGTATGATCTTATATGATCTTGAGTATTTATGATTCAGTTGTCTATCCTTTGTTTGTGAAGATTCTTAACATTGGAAGAAGTAAGTCAAAGATTCAAATTCTATCAGATTTGTGTTGCAAATAGAAGAAGATACTTGTTATGTTACAGAAGGTTATGAATCCTAAAAAGCTTTCAGAAAGGTTTTATTATGTTAGGTTCAGCTAACCTTATTCTAGATTTTGGAAAGCTGAAGAATGACATGGAAAGCTATTGGCATGTGCACAATGCTAATAAAAAGGGTTCAGAGAATTTGTTTCAGATACAGGTATTGATCACTGAACATCAGATTTATGAAGGAAGACATTCCACATTTCATAAAGTCTGATATATTTGAAGAATATTGGATACTAGTGTTAAATCATCTAGGGGGGTGATGAAACATGAAGACTTATTTTCAAGCCATATGTAAAAGAATGCAGAGTCATACCTTCAGGTATTCCTATATTTCCTTTGTCAAGTTCTCTTTATGATCCAGCTTTGAAAGAAGAAGGAAGAAGAAGAATGTTTGGAGAAAGTTCCTGTTAAGATGTTCCTGTTCAGGAGAAGGTTCCAGATTTCTATTTGAAGAGAAGCTTGATATTTTAGAAAGGTATATTTCAGACGTGCGCACATATATGTTTATACCAAGTTCTGAAGGAAAGAGGTATGAAGGATTTAAAGGATGAAGACATGATGACATCATAGATTTTTTGACTCATATTGAGTTGAGTACAGTCAAAGATGAACCAGCAGTGTTCATAATACACTACGTTGTGAGTTGACAGTCACAGGTTCCAGGATTCAGTTCCTAATTTTGTTTAGTGTATTTACATGACGCAACAAAAGTACGTTGAGAAACCTTATTGGAAGGTAAATGCAAATATGTGGATCCTAGTGTATGTTTTTAGGTTTTTGAAGACAAGAGATAGCAGGTGCAGAGACATTTCATGCTATATTTGTTATCAAGCAGTGATTGCTTGATGTGTACACTATTGGATATCTAGTTTGCATATTTTCTCAAGTAATATGGTTCATATTCAGCAAGTTCAGTTTCTTGAAGAAAAGTCAAATTCAGTTTTGAAGAAGACGTTTGAAGAACAAGTTTTAAAGTGCAGGAGTACAAGCTTGAAGCTTGTGACAGGCTATTTGAAGCTTGTAATACTTTGCAGTTTGTGATAGATTGCAGATCCAGTTCAGTTTGAACCAATATACCATTGCAGGGGGGATTGTTGGAAACAATGCCAATTGGTCAAACACTTGCTCAATATTACATTGATCAATTCATTGTTCCATTGGTTCAATTGACCAAGTTACAACATAACTAAGTGTTGTTACTAGTACCCTCTACATCAAACCAAGAGGGGCACGCTTAGGATTTGTAAGGTTTCTTTTCAATCTCTATACAAGCAAATCTAGGCGACGTCTTGGATAGGCGGAATCACTCCCAGACGACAGGCGCAGGTTCGAATCCTACGAGCTGCAACGCGATTGTGATCATTTTTTCTTTAAGCTTTTCTTAAAGCATACGGATAGCTTTTACAGCGAGTCGATGGCGTTTGACGGATGATTTTTTACTTCCGGATTTAGCGAAAGCTTTATTTTGTGCTTTTCAAGATGGATACTCTACTATATAAGAAGAGCCTCATGCTCACTTCTATTCATCCTTCACCTAGGATCAACACAAGCTTTCTAGAGCTTGGACCTCAGTAGAGGTGGTGTTTCATCTAGCACATGGGGCAGCCATGGTGCTAACTTGAAGCATGTTGAGGAGCAGCTATGGAGTTCTTCTTAATGATTCTTCTTGGAGAAGATGAAGGGTGTGCTCACACTCTACCTCATGGAGAGGAGGTTATCTCTTGTTCATGACAAGAAGACTTGGTCATTAGCAGCTTGATGGTGAGGATCGACCATCTACATGGCGTATTTGAAGATCATCTTCTACAGGAAGATGTTAGGTTGAAGATTGTCTTCTACAAGAAGATATCGGGCTACTTTAAAGACATTGGATGGTGATTAACATAAGATTCACATCTTATGTTAAGTATTCAGGTACATATTCTCTTTATGCACACAGGTACTACTTGAAGTTTATGGAGGCTATGGCGTTCATATCAGAAGGAGTCCTATTCGGCATAGGTACAAGAGAATCAGTACTTATATGCTTTATGCATATTTTTATGAGGTGTTTGAGAAGGTGTGTTCACATGAGTTTGAGGATTTCCGGCAACAATCTTGTTAGCATTCTATGCTGCTTTATAAGTAATTGATCTTTTGACACACGTATCTAACTTAGGGTCTTCTATAGCCTAAGTTTAGATGTAGGTTTGTTGACCATCAGTTTCACACTGATCCTTCCTCATTCAGTCACTCATATTCACTCTTCTATAACCTATAAGGTCACACATCTCATGTATATTCAGATTACTACCCATACATCTGAATATGTTTATTACATTGTACATTCACTCATACATCTATTTCTCATCACATAGAGTGGTTGAGAGTTTTGCTCCCACATTGTACATTGAACATTGGTATATATGATACTATAAGTAAGCGATGGCTTACATAACACCTTACACATGACGTCTATTCTTTCTCTATCTTTGTCTCATCATCTGTATGATTAAGTTGTGGTATGTTCATGTTTTGTCAATATGGAAGATGGCTGGAATTAATGTTGTACATGACTGGAACTATGGAACCATGGACATGTGACATGAGCCTAAGGGCCTACTTCACTTCCAACATTTGGTATCAGAGCACTAAGGTTTTGGTTTCAAAACTTTAGATCTTTTGCATCAATGCATTAAGGCTCATTCATATCTCAGGTTCCCAGACTTCCAGTATTACAACATATGATCTGAAAGCATCTTCTAACATTTGACAATTGACATACACACTTAATCTAGATGAGTAGAGATTTGAGAATTAGACAATTCAGTTACATGTGTATTCATCAGTGTGGAGTATGAAGTTGATGCTCTGTTAGCAGCGGAATATTTTTTGGAAGAGTATGCAAATACTTTACAAAAGTATTATTTGAAGACCCAGACTTGATGAAGAGAAGATTACTTCAAATTCAAGGAAGAACAATGGTTTAGAGAAGATGAAGGAATCAGATCAACATCAAATCACAGGTATCAGTTTCTACTATTAGATTATCATTTGAAGTTCATATCTTAGAAGAGCAATTATGAAGAGATTTGAAGAAATTCAAGGAATGCTTTTATACACTTTCATCTTTTGAAAGTTAAAGGCTACATCAAAACAGGTATCTAGAGGTTTTTCTAGAGAGTTTTGAAAGATCTCTTTCATGGCAAGAAAGTTCATCTAAGAAGACAAGTGTAGAGATGAGATGAGTTTTTCAGCCAATTTTTTGTTGTAAGTTGGTTGGATATCAAGGTACAAATGTATCTAGAGAAGGTAACTCTAGAAGGGTAATTCATCATTCAGATAAAAGATTGGTGAATTTAGTCATTTCAGACATTTGAAGCATAATTTTTATTCAGAGATATGAGGAGATGATAAAACATGATTTTATATTCACTTCCATTTATATACCATGTTTGTTTTATCTCTTACTCTTATCATTAGAGGAAGAGAAACGTTCATTTGAAGAAGTCAAGAGTGCTTGCTACTTCAAGATGAAGAGAACAAAAGGTATGGAAGAGAAGTTTGAAGATGTCGACATTATCATCAGGTGGAAGAAAGATGCAGAAGAAGAAAGTCCATCATTTCCAAAAGAAAAGTAAGACTTCCTTTTCTCATATATTTTCCATATACTTTTCCTATTTTATCCTCTACACCCAAAGACAAGTCTACGAGAACATCTTGTTTAAAGAAGGAGCAGTTTCTTGTTTTTCATTACACTTGGTCATGATTTAGTAGATTTGACAAAGAATTGCATTGAGAGAAAGAAAAGTAGCATATATATGTTTTAACTCATATATGTATGAGTTATGTTTTAGTTGAAGCTTTTAAGCAGGCAGCTTATATGTTCCCTCAAAGAATTCTTGGAGTGTCAATACAGAGCTACTTGGTATATGACAAGTTGCAGAGAAGTATATTTCTTCTTTATCTAACTCTTGAGGTAAAAGAGTTTTTTGTAGTAGATGTTGAAGACTTGCGTTGAGGTTTTATGTTTGGAAAAGGTTACCTCATACTCAGTATTTTTAGAAACTTCAGAAAATTCAGACTTGTTGATGTACCAGTCAGTTGAAGAATCTATTTTTTGTGATTGTGTTGATTTTTGGATACATGCTTGTATTCAAAAAGGTGTTCCATTAGATCCTATAACTTGATTGAGAAGTGGAGTTAGCCAAAAGAAAGTCAAGCAGGTACTATCACATTTCACCCGGGTAAAATATGAAAGTTATGAAGTATCAACTTGTAGCTTTTGGAGTTCTCAAGGTGAGAAGTTTGTCCACTTATGGTTCAAGTAGGAATTTCAGATTCCTTGAAGGATTTGTTTAAAGAAAAGTTTTACAACTTTTTGAGAAGCATGGACACTTGAAGACATTCAGGAAGTAAATCAAACATTCAGTCATGAAGGTTTGATGAGAGCAGATTCTACACAGGAGAGATCATTGATCTTGTATGATCTTATATGATCTTGAGTATTTTTATGATTCAGTTGTCTATCCTTTGTTTGTGAAGATTCTTAACATTGGAAGAAGTAAGTCAAAGATTCAGATTCTATCAGATTTGTGTTGCAGATAGAAGAAGATACTTGTTATGTTACAGAAGGTAATGAATCCTAAAAAGCTTTCAGCAAGGTTTTATTATGTTAGGTTCAGCTAACCTTATTCTAGATTTTGGAAAGCTGAAGAATGACATGGAAAGCTATTGGCATGTGCACAATGCTAATAAAAAGGGTTCAGAGAATTTGTTTCAGATACAGGTATTGATCACTGAACATCAGATTTATGAAGGAAGACGTTCCACATTTCATAAAGTCTGATATATTTGAAGAATACTGGATACTAGTGTTAAATCATCCAGGGGGTGATGAAACATGAAGACTTATTTTCAAGCCATATGTAAAAGAATGCAGAGTCATACCTTCAGGTATTCCTATATTTCCTTTGTCAAGTTCTCTTTATGATCCAGCTTTGAAAGAAGAAGGAAGAAGAAGAATGTTTGGAGAAAGTTCCTGTTAAGATGTTCCTGTTCAGGAGAAGGTTCCAGATTTCTATTTGAAGAGAAGCTTGATATTTCAGAAAGGTATATTTCAGACGTGCGCACATATATGTTTATACCAAGTTCTGAAGGAAAGAGGTATGAAGGATTTAAAGGATGAAGACATGATGACATCATAGATTTTTTGACTCATATTGAGTTGAGTAGAGTCAGAGATGAACCAGCAGTGTTCATAATACACTACGTTGTGAGTTGACAGTCACAGGTTCCAGGATTCAGTTCCTAATTTTGTTTAGTGTATTTACATGACGCAGCAAAAGTACGTTGAGAAACCTTATTGGAAGGTAAATGCAAATATGTGGATCCTAGTGTATGTTTTTAGGTTTTTGAAGACAAGAGATAGCAGGTGCAGAGACAGTTCATGCTATATTTGTTATCAAGCAGTGATTGCTTGATGTGTACACTATTGGATATCTAGTTTGCATATTTTCTCAAGTAATCTGGTTCATATTCAGCAAGTTCAAGTTTTTTGAAGAAAAGTCAAATTCAGTTTTGAAGAAGACTTTTGAAGAACAAGTTTTAAAGTGCAGGAGTACAAGCTTGAAGCTTGTGACATGCTATTTGAAGCTTGTAATACTTTGCAGTTTGTGACAGATTGCAGATCCAGTTCAGTTTGAACCAATATACCATTGCAGGGGGGATTGTTGGAAACAATGCCAATTGGTCAAACACTTGCTCAATATTACATTGATCAATTCATTGTTCCATTGGTTAAATTGACCAAGTTACAACATAACTAAGTGTTGTTACTAGTACCCTCTACATCAAACCAAGAGGGGCACGATGAGGATTTTCCAAGGATTCTTTTCAATCTCTATACAAGCAAATCTAGGCGACGTCTTGGATAGGCGGAATCACTCCCAGACGACAGGCGCAGGTTCGAATCCTACGAGCTGCAACGCGATTGCGATCATTTTTTCTTTAAGCTTTTCTTAAAGCATACGGATAGCTTTTACAGCGAGCGATGGCGTTTGACGGATGATATTTTACTTCCGGATTTAGCGAAAGCTTTATTTTGTGCTTTTCAAGATGGATACTCTACTATATAAGAAGAGCCTCATGCTCACTTCTATTCATCCTTCACCTAGGATCAACACAAGCTTTCTAGAGCTTGGACCTCAGTAGAGGTGGTGTTTCATCTAGCACATGGGGCAGCCATGGTGCTAACTTGAAGCATGTTGAGGAGCAGCTATGGAGTTCTTCTTAATGATTCTTCTTGGAGAAGATGAAGGGTGTGCTCACACTCTACCTCATGGAGAGGAGTTTATCTCTTGTTCATGGCAAGAAGACTTGGTCATTAGCAGCTTGATGGTGAGGATCGACCATCTACATGGTGTATTTGAAGATCATCTTCTACAGGAAGATGTTAGGTTGAAGATTGTCTTCTACAAGAAGATATCGGGCTACTTCAAAGACATTGGATGGTGATTAACATAAGATTCACATCTTATGTTAAGTATTCAGGTACATATTCTCTTTATGCACACAGGTACTACTTGAAGTTTATGGAGGCTATGGCGTTCATATCAGAAGGAGTCCTATTCGGCATAGGTACAAGAGAATCAGTACTTATATGCTTTATGCATATTTTTATGAGGTGTTTGAGAAGGTGTGTTCACATGAGTTTGAGGATTTCCGGCAACAATCTTGTTAGCATTCTATGCTACTTTATAAGTAAGTGATCTTTTCACACACGTATCTAACTTAGGGTCTTCCATAGCCTAAGTTTAGATGTAGGTTTGTTGACCATCAGTTTCACACTGATCCTTCCTCATTTAGTCACTCATATTCACTCTTCTATAACCTATAAGGTCACACATCTCATGTATATTCAGATTACTGCCCATACATCTGAATATGTTTGTTACATTGTACATTCACTCATACATCTATTTCTCATCACATAGAGTGGTTGAGAGTTTTGCTCCCACATTGTACATTGAACATTGGTATATATGATACTATAAGTAAGCGATGGCTTACGTAACACCTTACACATGACGTCTATTCTTTCTCTATCTTTGTCTCATCATCTGTATGATTAAGTTGTGGTATGTTCATGTTTTGTCAATATGGAAGATTGCTGGAATTAATGTTGTACATGACTGGAACTATGGAACCATGGACATGTGACATGAGCCTAAGGGCCTACTTCACTTCCAACATTTGGTATCAGAGCACTAAGGTTTTGGTTTCAAAATTTTAGATCTTTGGCATCAATGCATTAAGGCTCATTCATATCTCAGGTTCCCAGACTTCCAGTATTACAACATATGATTTGAAAGCATCTTCTAACATTTGACAATTGACATACACACTTAATCTAGATGAGTAGAGATTTGAGAATTAGACAATTCAGTTACATGTGTATTCATCAATGTGGACTATGAAGTTGATGATCTGTTAGCAGCGGAATATTTTTTGGAAGAGTATGCAAATACTTTACAAAAGTATTATTTGAAGACCCAGACTTGATGAAGAGAAGACTACTTCAAATTCAAGGAAGAACAATGGTTTAGAGAAGATGAAGGAATCAGATCAACATCAAATCACATGTATCAGTTTCTACTATCAGATTATCATTTGCAGTTCATATCTTAGAAGAGCAGTTATGAAGAGATTTGAAGAAATTCAAGGAATGCTTTTATACACTTTCATCTTTTGAAAGTTAAAGGCTACATCAAAACAGGTATCTAGAGGTTTTTCTAGAGAGTTTTGAAAGATCTCTTTCATGGCAAGAAAGTTCATCTAAGAAGACAAGTGTAGAGATGAGATGAGTTTTTCCGCCAGTTTTCTGTTGTAAGATGGTTGATATCAAGGTACAAATGTATCTAGAGAAGGTAACTCTAGAAGGGTAATTCATCATTCAGATAAAAGATTGGTGAATTTAGTCATTTCAGACACATTATTGGAAGGTAAATGCAAATATGTGGATCCTTGTATGTTTTTAGGTTTTTAAAGACAAGAGATAGCAGGTGCAGAGACAGTTCATGCTATATTTGTTATCAAGCAGTGATTGCTTGATGTGTACACTATTGTCTAGTTTGCATATTTTCTCAAGTAATATGGTTCATATTCAGCAAGTTCAAGTTTTTTGAAGAAAAGTCAAATTCAGTTTTGAAGAAGACTTTTGAAGAACAAGTTTTAAAGTGCAGGAGTACAAGCTTGAAGCTTGTGAAAGGCTATTTGAAGCTTGTAATACTTTGCAGTTTGTGATAGATTGCAGATCCAGTTCAGTTTGAACCAATATACCATTGCAGGGGGGATTGTTGGAAACAATGCCAATTGGTCAAACACTTGCTCAATATTACATTGATCAATTCATTGTTCCATTGGTTCAATTGACCAAGTTACAACATAACTAAGTGTTGTTACTAGTACCCTCTACATCAAACCAAGAGGGGCGCGTTCAGGATTTGTAAGGATTCTTTTCAATCTCTATACAAGCAAATCTAGGCGACGTCTTGGATAGGCGGAATCACTCCCAGACGACAGGCGCAGGTTCGAATCCTACGAGCTGTAGTGCGATTGCGATCATTTTTTCTTTAAGCTTTTCTTAAAGCATACGGATAGCTTTTACAGCGAGCGATGGCGTTTGACGGATGATTTTTTACTTTCGGATTTAGCGAAAGCTTTATTTTGTGCTTTTCAAGATGGATACTCTACTATATAAGAAGAGCCTCATGCTCACTTCTATTCATCCTTCACCTAGGATCAACACAAGCTTTCTAGAGCTTGGACCTCAGTAGAGGTGGTGTTTCATCTAGCACATGGGGCAGCCATGGTGCTAACTTGAAGCATGTTGAGGAGCAGCTATGGAGTTCTTCTTAATGATTCTTCTTGGAGAAGATGAAGGGTGTGCTCACACTCTACCTCATGGAGAGGAGGTTATCTCTTGTTAATTGCAAGAAGACTTGGTCATTAGCAGCTTGATGGTGAGGATCGACCATCTACATGGCGTATTTGAAGATCATCTTCTACAGGAAGATGTTAGGTTGAAGATTGTCTTCTACAAGAAGATATCAGGCTACTTCAAAGACATTGGATGGTGATTAACATAAGATTCACATCTTATGTTAAGTATTCAGGTACATATTCTCTTTATGCACACAGGTACTACTTGAAGTTTATGGAGGCTATGGCGTTCATATCAGAAGGAGTCCTATTCGGCATAGGTACAAGAGAATCAGTACTTATATGCTTTATGCATATTTTTATGAGGTGTTTGAGAAGGTGTGTTCACATGAGTTTGAGGATTTCCGGCAACAATCTTGTTAGAATTCTATGCTACTTTATAAGTAAGTGATCTTTTCACACACGTATCTAACTTAGGGTCTTCCATAGCCTAAGTTTAGATGTAGGTTTGTTGACCATCAGTTTCACACTGATCCTTCCTCATTCAGTCACTCATATTCACTCTTCTATAACCTATAAGGTCACACATCTCATGTATATTCAGATTACTGCCCATACATCTGAATATGTTTGTTACATTGTACATTCACTCATACCTCTATTTCTCATCACATAGAGTGGTTGAGAGTTTTGCTCCCACATTGTACATTGAACATTGGTATATATGATACTATAAGTAAGCGATGGCTTACGTAACACCTTACACATGACGTCTATTCTTTCTCTATCTTTGTCTCATCATCTGTATGATTAAGTTGTGGTATGTTCATGTTTTGTCAATATGGAAGATTGCTGGAATTAATGTTGTACATGACTGGAACTATGGAACCATGGACATGTGACATGAGCCTAAGGGCCTACTTCACTTCCAACATTTGGTATTAGAGCACTAAGGTTTTGGTTTCAAAACTTTAGATCTCTGGCATCAATGCATTAAGGCTCATTCATATCTCAGGTTCCCAGACTTCCAGTATTACAACATATGATTTGAAAGCATCTTCTAACATTTGACAATTGACATACACACTTAATCTAGATGAGTAGAGATTTGAGAATTAGACAATTCAGTTACATGTGTATTCATCAGTGTGGAGTATGAAGTTGATGATCTGTTAGCAGCGGAATATTTTTTGGAAGAGTATGCAAATACTTTACAAAAGTATTATTTGAAGACCCAGATTTGATGAAGAGAATACTACTTCAAATTCAAGGAAGAACAATGGTTTAGAGAAGATGAAGGAATCAGATCAACATCAAATCACATGTATCAGTCTCTACTATCAGATTATCATTTGCAGTTCATATCTTAGAAGAGTAGTTATGAAGAGATTTAAAGAAATTCAAGGAATGCTTTTATACACTTTCATCTTTTGAAAGTTAAAGGCTACATCAAAACAGGTATCTAGAGGTTTTTCTAGAGAGTTTTGAAAGATCTCTTTCATGGCAAGAAAGTTCATCTAAGAAGACAAGTGCAGAGATGAGATGAGTTTTTCAGCCAATTTTCTGTTGTAAGTTGGTTGGATATCAAGGTACAAATGTATCTAGAGAAGGTAACTCTAGAAGGGTAATTCATCATTCAGATAAAAGATTGGTGAATTTAGTCATTTCAGACATTTGAAGCATAATTTTTATTCAGAGATATGAGGAGCTGATAAAACATGATTCTATATTCACTTCCATTTATATACCATGTTTGTTTTATCTCTTACTCTTATCATTAGAGGAAGAAAAACGTTCATTTGAAGAAGTCAAGAGTGCTTGCTACTTCAAGATGAAGAGAACAAAAGGTATGGAAGAGAAGTTTGAAGATGTCGACATTATCATCAGGTGGAAGAAAGATGCAGAAGAAGAAAGTCCATCATTTCCAAAAGAAAAGTAAGACTTCCTTTTCTCATATATTTTCCATATACTTTTCCTATTTTATCCTCTACACCCAAAGACAAGTCTACGAGAACATCTTGTTTAAAGAAGAAGCAGTTTCTGGTTTTGCATTACACTTGGTCATGATTTAGTAGATTTGACAAAGAATTGCATTGAGAGAAAGAAAAGCAGCATATATATGTTTTAAATCATATATGTATGAGTTATGTTTTAGTTGAAGCTTTTAAGCAGGCAGCTTATATGTTCCCTCAAAGAACTCTTGGAGTGTCAATACAGAGCTACTTGGTATATGACAAGTAGAGAAGTATATTTCTTCTTTATCTAACTCTTGAGGTAAAAGAGTTTTTTGTAGCAGATGTTGAAGACTTGCGTTGAGGTTTTATGTTTGGAAAAGGTTACCTCATACTCAGTATTTTTAGAAACTTCAGAAAATTCAGACTTGTTGATGTACCAGTCAGTTGAAGAATCTATTTTTTGTGATTGTGTTGATTTTTGGATACATGCTTGTATTCAAAAAGGTGTTCCATTAGATCCTATAGCTTGATTGAGAAGTGGAGTTAGCCAAAAGAAAGTCAAGCAGGTACTATCACATTTCACCCGGGTAAAATATGAAAGTTATGAAGTATCAACTTGCAGCTTTTGGAGTTCTCAAGGTGAGAAGTTTGTCCACTTATGGTTCAAGTAGGAATTTCAGATTCCTTGAAGGATTTGTTTAAAGAAAAGTTTTACAACTTTTTGAGAAGCATGGACACTTGAAGACATTCAGGAAGTAAATCAAACATTCAGTCATGAAGGTTTGATGAGAGCAGATTCTACACAGGAGAGATCATTGATCTTGTATGATCTTATATGATCTTGAGTATTTATGATTCAGTTGTCTATCCTTTGTTTGTGAAGATTCTTAACATTGGAAGAAGTAAGTCAAAGATTCAGATTCTATCAGATTTGTGTTGCAGATAGAAGAAGATACTTGTTATGTTACAGAAGGTTATGGATGCTAAAAAGCTTTCAGCAAGGTTTTATTATGTTAGGTTCAGCTAACCTTATTCTAGATTTTGGAAAGCTGAAGAATGACATGGAAAGCTATTGGCATGTGCACAATGCTAATAAAAAGGGTTCAGAGATTTTGTTTCAGATACAGGTATTGATCACTGAACATCAGATTTATGAAGGAAGACGTTCCACATTTCATAAAGCCTGATATATTTGAAGAATACTGGATACTAGTGTTAAATCATTCAGGGGGGTGATGAAACATGAAGACTTATTTTCAAGCCATATGTAAAAGAATGCAGAGTCATACCTTCAGGTATTCCTATATTTCCTTTGTCAAGTTCTCTTTATGATCCAACTTTGAAAGAAGAAGGAAGAAGAAGAATGTTTGGAGAAAGTTCCTGTTAAGATGTTCCTGTTCAGGAGAAGGTTGCAGAGTTCTATTTGAAGAGAAGCTTGATATTTCAGAAAGGTATATTTAATATGTGCTCACATATATGTTTATACCAAGTTCTGAAGGAAAGAGGTATGAAGGATTTAAAGGATGAAGACAGGATGACATAATAGATTTTTTGACTCATATTGAGTTGAGTACAGTCAGAGATGAACCAGCAGTGTTCATAATACACTACGTTGTGAGTTGACAGTCACAGGTTCCAGGATTCAGTTCCTAATTTTGTTTAGTGTATTTACATGACGCAGCAAAAGTACGTTGAGAAACCTTATTGGAAGGTAAATGCAAATATGTGGATCCTAGTGTATGTTTTTAGGTTTTTGAAGACAAGAGATAGCAGGTGCAGAGACAGTTCATGCTATATTTGTTATCAAGCAGTGATTGCTTGATGTGTACACTATTGGATATCTAGTTTGCATATTTTCTCAAGTAATATGGTTCATATTCAGCAAGTTCAAGTTTTTGAAGAAAAGTCAAATTCAGTTTTGAAGAAGACTTTTGAAGAACAAGTTCTGAAGTGCAGGAGTACAAGCTTGAAGCTTGTGACAGGCTATTTGAAGCTTGTAATACTTTGCAGTTTGTGACAGATTGCAGATCTAGTTCAGTTTGAACCAATATACCATTGCAGGGGGGATTGTTGGAAACAATGCCAATTGGTCAAACACTTGCTCAATATTACATTGATCAATTCATTGTTCCATTGGTTCAATTGACCAAGTTACAACATAACTAAGTGTTGTTACTAGTACCCTCTACATCAAACCAAGACGGGTGCGCACAGGATTTATAAAGATTCTTTTCAATCTTTATACAAGCAAATCTAGGCGACGTCTTGGATAGGCGGAATCACTCCCAAACGACAGGCGCAGGTTCGAATCAATCTGCAGCGCGATTGCGATCATATTTTCTTTAAGCTTTTCTTAACGCATACGGATAGCTTTTACAGCGAGCGATGGCGTTTGACGGATGATTTTTTACTTCCGGATTTAGCGAAAGCTTTATTTTGTGCTTTTCAAGATGGATACTCTACTATATAACAAGAGCCTCATGCTCACTTCTATTCATCCTTCACCTAGGATCAACACAAGCTTTCTAGAGCTTGGACCTCAGTAGAGGTGGTGTTTCATCTAGCACATGGGGCAGCCATGGTGCTAACTTGAAGCATGTTGAGGAGCAGCTATGGAGTTCTTCTTAATGATTCTTCTTGGAGAAGATGAAGGGTGTGCTCACACTCTACCTCATGGTGAGGAGGTTATCTCTTGTTCATGGCAAGTAGACTTGGTCATTAGCAGCTTGATGGTGAGGATCGACCATCTACATGGCGTATTTGAAGATCATCTTCTACAGGAAGATGTTAGGTTGAAGATTGTCTTCTACAAGAAGATATCGGGCTACTTCAAAGACATTGGATGGTGATTAACATAAGATTCACATCTTATGTTAAGTATTCAGGTACATATTCTCTTTATGCACACATGTACTACTTGAAGTTTATGGAGGCTATGGCATTCATATCAGAAGGAATCCTATTCGGCATAGGTACAAGAGAATCAGTACTTATATGCTTTATGCATATTTTTATGAGGTGTTTGAGAAGGTGTGTTCACATGAGTTTGAGGATTTCCGGCAACAATCTTGTTAGCATTCTATGCTACTTTATAAGTAAGTGATCTTTTCACACACGTATCTAACTTAGGGTCTTCCATAGCCTAAGTTTAGATGTAGGTTTGTTGACCATCAGTTTCACACTGATCCTTCCTCATTCAGTCACTCATATTCACTCTTCTATAACCTATAAGGTCACACATCTCATGTATATTCAGATTACTGCCCATACATCTGAATATGTTTGTTACATTGTACATTCACTCATACATCTATTTCTCATCACATAGAGTGGTTGAGAGTTTTGCTCCCACATTGTACATTGAACATTGGTATATATGATACTATAAGTAAGCGATGGCTTACGTAACACCTTACACATGACGTCTATTCTTTCTCTATCTTTGTCTCATCATCTGTATGATTAAGTTGTGGTATGTTCATGTTTTGTCAATATGGAAGATTGCTGGAATTAATGTTGTACATGACTGGAACTATGGAACCATGGACATGTGACATGAGCCTAAGGGCCTACTTCACTTCCAACAATATATTTGGGAATATGCAGAGATCAGACCAGAGAACTTTCAAGTTCAATATACTCAAGATTAATGAGCACTTGATACTAAGATTACATCCAAAAGAAATCTTACAATCATAGAAACAAAATGAGCTATCTTGCAAATGAATCGGACTACTACACAAAGAGATATGGGTGATCAAAGATCACTTCCTATGAGAAACCTTCAGCAAGCAAGGGGCTTGCTTAGCTAGGGGCTAGCTTAGACCTGGAGTAAACACTCCTAATGAGAGCCTACAAGACCTGGAGTAAAAATAGGATCATAGAGAGAGGCGTTGTTTATATGGAAGTTAGACTGCATCGCGTGCAGAGAGCGATCGGCTACCGATATCTTACAGAGCTAGCATTTCGGATTCCACCGTAGCTCTGCTCTTCAAAGCAAAGCAAAGTTATACGAATACATTTTCATGCGCCTTGTGTCTGCTTTCTCTTTTTCAAGAGTCGATGCGTGAAGTGCACTGAAACGATTGAAGAGTTATGTTATGACAGGTCCATAATTGATAGATCAATACATGAAAATTATGGTGTCGAAGGAAATTGTTTCTTTCACATTTGTTGGAAGTCTAAAGGGGGGGGGGGGGATGGTTTAAACGGCAATCCCCTATGGCAGTAATCATTTGCCAACAATCGCAAATGAAGCTGATTGTTCTAGATGGGAGACCGTGGCTTTGACAACGATCTTCTGTCTAGTGACGTGCTTCATCATGGCCATGCGAGACTAATATACTCATATGCGTCAATTATAGTGAAATGTGCTTTGCATTTCCTTGAATGGATACGATTTTGCTAAGACAAGCTAAGATCTTTCGATGGGCCCTTTGATTTGATAAAGCAAAGGTCTTACTGACATTCTGTATATTCTGCACCAGAAATTATCTCAACCCACTAAATATGGGCCTCGCCATTCAGTTTGGGCTGCTTGCAGCCTTTATAGTTGTCTTTCTCCCACTTGGTATGGCAGGTTTACATCTCACACGTAACAGGTTACTCTTCTTCAGTGTGGCATTGTTTATCACATTAGTAGTTTTTGCACACGTGGCACATGGAGATGGTTTTAACATCTCTAGCTTCTCCCTAGGAGTCATGTTTGCGTCATGGATACTGGTTCACAAATGAAGTTGTAGATAGAGAATCGATTATATTAACTTGACAAATAGATATGCAGGTGCAGGGTGGCTCGCTCATGCATAGAGAGAGAGAGATTCTTCATTAGAATATTAGCATATGATGTAGGTATGTAATTGTGCATGAATACGTATGTAGATGCATGTTCATGATATGATATGATGAATGTATAAGTGAAGGTATGCCATGATCATGTATGGTAGCAGGTATAAGTAAGTGTTCGCATAAATGTGCATTTGCATAATCATGAAGGTGAATATATGTAAAGATGTGTATTCGCATATGAAGAAAGAGATGAGTTAGAAAATGTGAACATGTGTGCATGAGGAATGTATGCATGTATGTAAATGTTTTAACATGTGTATGAATGTATGCATTAGAATGCATGTGAATGCTTTAATGTATGCATGAGCATATACATATGTATTAAGCATGTATGAGAATTGTGTATGAATTATATTTTGCAAGTTATACTTATGTTGCTAATGTTTTTGCAGACATTAAAAGCAAAAGTATCGAAGAGCATCATGACAAAAGAGAAGATTTCAACAAACTAAAGATCCATTAGTTGATATAAACCCATCAAACTTATCTTGATTAAGCTTTTGTATAGGATTCACTAGTTGTTAGCAATCTTTTAGAGAATTTATATCATTGATTTATAGCATTGTAATCATCCATTATGGTCATTAGCATTAATTCAATTTCAATTTGCATTATCTTTCTTGTCCATGTCATCTAAAAATCCAATTGAATCTGAAAAGAACGCAGCTTTAGAAGTAGAAGTCGAAGTAGAAGTAGTTAAGGATATTATTACACACGAATCATTAATATCAGTATCTCACGATTATTGTCTTAATAGATTTATAGCACCATTTTCAATTGCATCCAATGAACCCCAAGATAACATAGATTCATTTCCACCACCCTTAATTAGGTGTACACAACCTAATCATTTAGAAATCCAAGAAGACGAAATTATAAAAGAAAAATTAACTGATGAAACTTTGATATTACCTATACCTCAAGAAGCTATTGATAGATATAGAGCAGCCCAGCCTTACGGTTCTTAGACGTTTAAAGTGTTACAATTATCTACTCGAAATTTTGTAGATTTTTCAGTAATAAAGAATTTCTGATACCTTAGACGAAAGAAAAATATACCTAAAACACCTACGATTGTCTCATACACCCTGCGTGTGCCGAGGGATTTAGTGGCTGACTGATCCACCAACCTTATGTCTGCAACTTCCCGACAACCCGACGTGAAGGGTCGGCATGACACCGTAGGTATAAAGGTATATTTACTTTTTGTTTTGCATATGCATATATAGGCAATTTGGCGATTGAAGGAGAAGTGTTGACATCCTTTGTAGCTGCAGCTGACTGTTCCTCGTCACGTCACCTTTATCCATCAACTTTCATGAAAAGTAACGATTGCACATGCATGTAAAGATTTTGCATTGAGCACAGTCACAAAGAGCTTCTTCATCAAGGTTGCTCAGGTATAGTTTTTATATATTTCTGTTTGCGAAATCATAGGAATATTTTCTATATTTCTGTTGCAAAATAGTAGGAAAGTTTTTTTTTCTATTTACAAAGTAGTAAGAAAAGTTTCTTTATTTTTATATTCAAAGTAGTAGGAAAAGTTTCTACATTTTTGTTTGCAAAGCAGTAGGAAACTTTTCTTTAGTTTTGTTGGCAAAGGAGTAGGAATATTTTTTGTATTTCTGTTTCTTTTACCACGGAGTCATATCAGGATCAAGAAATAGGTGTACTATTACGAGAATTATATCTTATATTTCATATTTATCTGTAAAGTTAGACTTATCTACTATGGCTAACCACTTTGAAGAGTAGCGTATTTGGAAGATCATAGATGCAATTAAAACGGATAGGGGGGAATTTAATGGGATAAATGTAACAGCTTATCTTAAATATTATGAACAATTGACAGAACAATATGGGTTACCTAGAGACAATAAAAAAGACACATTTATACGTATTGCTCATGGTTTCACTAGAGAGATAATCCAATTGAGAGTAGTTCAACCAAACATGACTTGGGCGGATTTCAAGACTCGGCTTCTTACTGGATTTTCACATGAAGATTACAGTAAGAATAATAGAGCCACATTCATGCGATGGGTAGGAACAACGAAACTAGACCAACACATAACGCAGGGATTAACTGAGTTTGATATAAAATTTAACCAAATGCCTCAAGCAGACCGAACAGCTCTAGAACTGGATAAATTACGAAATTTCCTAAACATGCTAGATCCTTCTCTTAGACGTGAGCTAGAACCGATGCTTGAGGATGGAGCGACTGCGAGTGGGCTTACTAGAAATTGGGATAACGTTCGAGCAGCTGTCCATAGGTTAGCCCAAAGACAAGAGCGAAATCAGATGCAAACTCCAAGAATATATGAAAGAGATGCGCCAGGAAAGATAGATTATGACCCCACTGCTCATAACCCTAGAAAGGATGACTCAGAAATTACAATGTTAAAAACATCAGTAGAATCACTTGCCAAACATATGGAGATTATGGCAACTAAAATAGCTACTATAAAGAGTATGCAAGAGCTTAAATTGAGAGATCAGGAGAAACCAAAAGAATTAGAACAAAATCCTAGGAATCAGATGCCAACTAGAAGACCATTTAACCAAGCACGTAGATGTCTCTGGTGTGATGATTTGGAGCATCCACACTGGACATGCAACTTATTCAAAGAGGCCAAGGATAAGAATTGGGTCACAGAAGTAGATCGAAAGATATGTGACTATGTAACAAAAAGGCCTTTGGCATCAAACTATGGAAAAGGGGGTATGAAAACCTTCTTTGAAGCCTCCACAAGCCAAAATACTTATGCTTGTAGACTTGATAGTGATGACTCTAATTGTGACTTTTGGAATCAAGTTTATGATATTGCTAGTAGAGGAAAGTTATCAATTGAGAACTTATATGCTACGAGCTCAGATATTAGATCAAAGACATGTTGGAATGAGCCAGTAGATATGTTCTCAGTATAAGCTCATGAAATTAATGTAGACGAGAAAAGAAAACGGCATGAAGAGGGACAGTCTAAACGAACAACTAGGGCTAGAAAAGAGGGTGAAACTACTGATACAATTAAAGAACCACCTATGATGGAGCCTAGTCAGGAACCAAAACAATAGGAACAAGAAAAGAAACCTCAAAATAAGGGTAAAGGAAAGAAAGTAGGAGAAAATTTAGAAAAGAAAACTACAAGTGAAGATAGAAGTCAGGATAAACCAAATGAAATGCAACCCATACGTGAAGAAGGTACTAAGGAAGAAAAACTGAAAAAGAAACCTCCGACTTTTCGATTGATCTCGCAAATCGAAAAACAGATAGACATTCGGAAGGTTATGGATGAAAAAATTATGAAAGCTGAGGTAACCATGACATTGGAGGAATGGTTAGCGTTTTCAAGAACTGATGTGAAGGAAGATTTCATGAGTATCATTAAAAGAAGAAGAGAACCTATAGAGTATAGAACGGAAGATATTGAAATGGAGGAAAGGAAAGATCAGGATGAACCGAAAGTGAGTGTTGTACGAATTAATGAATCTGAGTATCTAGAATCTTTTGATCGTAGAAATTATTTGGGACCCGTAGTTGGACATTTGGAAAAAGGAAATGATGACCCAAATAGCCATTATACTCAGAAACATTGGGCTAGGGGTACCACTGAAACTATGGTTAAGATAGGTAATAATAATAAACCGCAAGTAGCATTAATCGATTCAGGATCAGAAATCAATGTAGTCTCAAGGGAGATTTATAATGAGGGAAAATGACCCATAGATAGGGACCAGGGATGGAAAATGAAGGCAGCCAACAATGCTTCTGGCTATTTACTAGGAGCTTGTGCAAATGTTCCTATTACTATTGGAGATGTAAAAGAGGAACATAATTTCTTCGTTCATGATGACTACTCGTACCCAATTATTTTGGGGCAGCCATTCATTTGTGAACAAAGAATGGAGACAAAAGTATTGGATGATGGAAGTGCTTTTGCAAGAATTCGTTCTCATGATGGCCTTAAATCTGTCCAATTCATGACGCTTTGTATAAACCATCCTCGTAATCGTAGGTCTCTAAGAAAAACTCCTTTAAGACACTTAGATCAGGATTTCGAATAAATGCCACTGTTGAGCGAGATGACAGTGGACTTTGGTTCAAAATCTCACAAAATCTTGTACAGAACTTAGATAAAATGACTGTTTATTTTCCATCTGCTACTTTAAATATTTCTCATTTTAAACAAATTCCAAGAAAACTTATAAAAAAATATGAAAAATATTTGAAAAACAAAGGAGATTTGTTAATGGATGAAAGTATTGAACATATTATTGAAACTACACATTGCTTCTCAACATTAGAAGAATTAGAAATTTGTTATCAAGATAAGTCTAATTCCCATATTCTTATCTCTTCACTTGATGTGTATGCATTAATTCAAGAATATGCCTCTAGTATTAATCATGAGTATGATGCCTTAGTGGAGACCAAATACAAAACTGTTAGTAAGAAGGTTAAACCCATAGCACAACCACTACCAAAATTTAGTAATGATATTATAAAGAATGTAAGTCATGAGCCAATCCTCATCCGACAAATATTGGCCATGTATTTACTAAAGAATCCTTAAATCAAATTAAATTAGATGCTAGTGGTTTCCTTCTTCCAACAGAAAAAGAGTATTTTCTGAAGATTATTGAGCAACATGGAAGAGCATTTTCTCTAGAGCCTTCAGAGATAGGATGTGCAGATCCTAAGATAGTTTCACCGATGATTATTTTCACTATTCCCCATATTCCTTGGAATTTGCGCCCTATTCCTGTACCTAAAGCTCATCTTCCAGAGCTGATTAGATTACTTAAAGAAAAAATTCATATGCATATTTTAGAATCCTCTTCAGCTCCCTATTCAAATCGTTGGTTTACTGTGCCCAAGAAGAGTGGAAAACTTTGGTTTATCCAAGATCTTCAACCAGTTAATAAAGTGGCCATTAGAAATGTGGGTACATGTCCAATTGTGGATGAATTTGCGGAAGCATTTTCAGGCAATTCTATATATTCAATGGGTGATCTCTACTCTGGGTATGATCAATTTCAATTGGCACTAGAGAGTAGAGACATTACTACCATGAAAACACCTTTGGGATTAGTTAGGATGTGTACATTACTCAAGGTGCGACCAATTCAGTAGCACACATGATGAGTGCAATGAATTTGGTTTTGCACGATTTTGTTCCTCACATTACTATGCCCTTTATAGATGACATTCCCATTAAGGGTTGCTTGGAAGAAGAGAAAGATAGCACTCTAGATGAAGATGGTTGTCAAAGATTTGTAAAGGCTCATATCCTTGATTGCAAAAAAATCTTTGAGCGATTTATTCAAGTTGGCTTAACATTATCTATAGAAAAATCTACTTTTGGTGTTAATGAGGTCCTAATAGTAGGTCATCTTTGTGGCTATTATGGACGAAAGCCATACCCTCAGAAAATTGATGCCATTAGTAAGATTTCGGAGATATGTCAAAATGTGAGTGAAGTTCGTCGATTCTTAGGAGCTTGTATCTTCTATGTCATATGGATACCACATTTTGCACATATAGCTGACTGTCTTTATGATTTATTAAGGAAGAAAAGAAAATTTTTATGGACAGAAAAACATACTCAAGCAATGCGTAGATTAAAGAAGTTATTACAAGAAGCTCCAATCCTTAAACAAGTAGATTATATGAATAATAAGCCTATTATTAAGACTGTTGACACTAGCCCTATTGGGATAGGCTGGGTCATAAGTCAGGACGATGAAGAGGGTAGAAGATATGCTGTGAGATTTGGAGCTAAAATTTTGCATAACACTCAAAGACATTACCCGCAAATTAAAAGAGAACTTTGGGGTTTAGTCACAGCTCTAAAGTCTGATAAAGAATATTTCATAGGAGCAAATGTGATTGTGGAGACAGATTGTTTACCGCTAATTGGAATGATCACAAACTGTTCTTCATCGAATATTGCAATGCTTTGCTGGATTTCTTATATTAAATTTATAATCCGATTTTAATCCATATTTCAGGAAAATCTAACTTTGTTGTTGATATGCTCTCAAGAGCTAGGTATGATGAGAATGATGAAGCCAAAGTAGATACTAATACGATAAATTATGATTCCCAAGTTTATGTATATGAAAAATTTAATTTAGATGAATACGAAGGAGAGTGGCTAGAGATTGGAAAGTATCTTAGTACTTTAGTTAGATCACCTTCATGGTCTTCAAATAGATTTAGAAATATTAGAAAAAGAGCATTTAACTTTTTCTTAAAAGATGGATTAATTTGGAGACATGCAAGGGGGAAGATCAAAATGCCACAAAGAGTACTAGGTACTAAGAATCTTCAGATGCAAGTCATGAAGAGCATGCATGATACTTTATGGGCCGGGCATAAAGGTTTTGTTGCCACTTATGAAAACATTAGAGAGTGTTACTGGTGGCCAGGTATTTATGTTAATGTAAAGAAATATGTGGATTCTTGCAATGTATGTCAAGTTTATTCATCGGTTAAGCATAGGGATCCACTGCATCCTACGTATCCATCATGCATACACTATAAGTGGGTAGTAGACTTAGTAACCATGCCCAAAGGTATCGATAGAATGAGATACATAGTTCTTGCTCGAGAAGATCTTACTAATCATGTTGAAGGCCGAGCTCTAAGATCAAAAACTACTTTCAATGTATTTAAATTTCTTCTTGAAGATGTGATTTCAAGATTTGGGTATATTGAGAAGTAGTAGCCGATAGGGGCGAATTAGATGCGCAAGAGGCTAGGGAATTCTTTGCTAGGCATGGAATTTGTTTAGCTCTTATGACTGCATATAACCCTGAGGCTAACGAAAAGATTGAAAGAGGGCATTCTCCTATCATAAAAGCGATTTCTAAAGCTTGCAAAGGAGAACTTAAGAATTGGCCAAAATTTTTGCCATTTGCTTTGTGGGCTGACAGAATGACCTGTACTAGAACGACAGGGTTTATGCCGGCAGAACTCACCAATTTTCCAGTGAATACTCAAATTCTTACTTGGACTATGCTTCCTTGGGAAGATAATCTATCTACTGAAGACTTGTTAGCTCTAAGAATTCAGCAACTAGAGCAAGGGAATGAAAGGTTAAATGAAGCTGTAGCTAAATTGAAAGATTCTAGGCTTAAAAATAAAAAATATTTTGATAAATCACATAGGTTAAGGCCAAAGCCAATACAAATTAATGATTGGGTATTGATATATGATAGCACATTCGATACACAGTATGATGCTCGTAAAAAATTAAAAAAGCGTTGGTTTGGACCTTATGTGGTGGTCAAAATTTATGAAAATGGAACGTATGCCTTACGAGAGTTAGATGGAACTCCACTTAAAAATTTAATTGCAGGTAAAAGAGTTAAAATATTTAAACAAAGAAATGACGAATTTTATGATTTAATATATGATGAAGGAAATGATGAATGATTTTTTTTAATAAAAATAATGTTTAAATTTTCTTTTAAATATGTTTTTTATTTCTTTTACATGTATGAAAATAAAAAATTATTTATGAAAACTAATTTTTCTTGTAAGTCTATACATTGTTGCTTGATAGCAGGAGTTGAAGATGCTTTTTGAACCAATAAGACTGATTTATGATAAAGATGAAGCGTAGGAGATTGAAGATAGTACATGCAGTTTAAAATTCAAGCAATCAAAGCGATATTTGGATGAAAGGCAATGTTATAGAAGAATTCTATGTCAATCAGGTGAAACAGTTCTAACCCTGATTAATGTTTTAAGTTTTGTTTTTCCCTGCATTATCATAATTAGATATGTACATGTTAGTATATGATCAATGTCTACCCCTCATGATTGTATGCACATTTTGTAAGGCCCCCTTTATGAGGAGAAGCCAAGCATGCATTACCCAATTGATGGGAATCCCAACTTGAATGTTGGATGAAGGTCATATTGGACCATGTAAGATATTATAAGGAAAGGGAGTTATCAGGGTCCCCAATTGTGGGGTCCGGGGCAGCGGTGAGCAGCCCCGGCTGGGGGGTCCAAGGGGGCCAGCGGGCCCCCTGGCTGGGGGGTCCCAGGGGGCCAGCGGGGTAAAGGGAATATTCCATGGAATATTCCCTGTCGGAGTCAGAAATCATTTATATTTGTTAGGTCGGTTCAACCAGTCTAAGCCGTGTATGGCAATTACGCGGGCGGTGGCCGCCCACGCTCTACCGCCCATGTATAGCCGTCCATGGCAGGCCACCCATGATCCTATATATACATGACTTCTGCACTACCTAAGACATCGAGTTGAGCCAGCATACCTCTACCTTGTATCTCCCTATCTAGAGTTGTCTAGATCACCATTTAAGCTCTACCTTGAGAGCGCACGGGTGGACAACGCCATCATCTTTGTACTTGCTGCTAGTAGAAAATTGTTGAGATTCTCCTATATCTGTTATCTTCTCTGTTATTGCTCCTGTGTTATATTGCGTAACTATTGTCTTACATGGTATCAGAGCTGTAAGGTTCGAATAGCTTGAGAAGTATCATTATTTTAGCCTACTAGCAGACTAGAATATCAGTAGATTATTCGAGTGATTACATGATGGCTTCATCATCGAACAGTAGTCTTGGTGCTTCAGCTAATGTTAATGCTGCACCTATTCGAATTTGTCCACCTGCATTCACTGAAGGGAAGCTGGATGGAACCAACTATACACTCTGGAAGTTCAAAATTTCTGCAATTTTGGACTCCTATGAATTACTTGACACTGTCATGGGACCGATGGGATTGGATCCTGAGCCTATACCAGTTGAAGATCCAGCAAATTCAAGATTGATGATTCAGCCAGATCCAGATCTTCTACGAGCTTGGAAGAGGCGGAATGCTGATGCATTATGTGCGATTGTCACTAGTGTAAGTGATTCTGTGCTTACTTTAGTTCAACATACTACTAAAGCACATGAGGCTTGGGGCATATTGGCTCGACAATATGAGACCAAGAACCACACTAGGATACAAAATTTAGAAAATCAGTTGGCAAATGAAAAACATTCTGATTCTGAAAAGGCTGAAGATTTTATCAAACGGATAAAGCATCTTCAAGATCAATTGGCTGCAGTTGGTGTTGTTATAACACCAGAAGAGCTGGCTCGAAGATCTGTACGTGTTCTTCCAGCAAAGTATGATGGATTAGTAACAGCCCTTAACACTCAGGTAAGGCCAACTCCTCTTACATTTGAAGAGTTTTGTGCCATGCTTTTAGAAGAAGAGATGCGGCTGAAGAATCGGCAAAGTACAACTGATGCTGCATTCTCAGCAAATGCAAAAGGTAAAGGCTCTTCAGAGGGATCAAAGAAGAAGCCAAAGAAGAAAAAGTTCACAGGAAGTTGCTTCTATTGTGAAAAGAAAGGCCATGCCATCAAGGATTGCAGAAAGAAGCAAGCTGATGAACGGAATGGGACTGTAAAATCATCATGGAAGAACAAAGAGTCTGCAAACAACACAGAGCTGGAACTTTGGGTAGCTATTGAAGAGGTATGTTCATCTGCTCAAGCTCGTGTTGATGAGCCATGGATTTTAGATAGTGGAGCTTCTCGCCATATGACTAGTAAAAAGGATTGGTATAGTTCCCTAGTGCCTCTGCGGGAATCCATCAATGTAGTGGTGGGAAATGACTCCAAGTGTCCAGCTGAAGGAACTGGAACCATCTCTTTTATCACTTCTCCAGGTGTTGAGAAAAAGTTATCCGATGTTCTCTATGTACCTACACTCAAAAGAAATTTGTTGTCAGTTTCTGCAATAACAGATCGTGGACTCGAAGTTCACTTCAATAAGAGTGGTGCGGAAATCATGGATTCATCAGGTAATGTTGTAGGTAAAGGCATACGACGGGATAACTTGTATGAGTTAAGTGCTTTAACTGCTACAGAAGATAAAGATGTAAGCAGGTTATGGCATCGACGATTTGGGCATCTCGGATTTGCAGTTTTGAAGGAGATGCAACGAACAGGGATGGTTGCTCATATGCCTGCATTTTCAGAGTTGCAGGAACCTTGTGAAGCTTGTATGATGGGCAAGCAACAACGAAAGGCATTTCCAAGAGAGACCAGCAATCGATCTAAAGCTCCTCTAGAGTTGGTACATGCTGATCTCTGCGGTAAAATGTCTACACCTGCTTTAGGAGGATCTTTTTACTTCTTGCTGTTAGTCGACGATTATAGTAGAAAGATGTGGGTTTATTTCATTCGAGAGAAGGCTGATGCTTTTGAAAAATTTAAAACGTGGCATAAGTATGTAGAAAATGAATCAGGAAGGAAATTGAAGAAATTTAGAACAGATAGAGGAGGTGAATTCTTGTCAACAGAATTCAACAATTACTGTAAGGAGCATGGTGTGAAAAGGCAACTTACCACAGCTCATACACCCCAACAAAATGGCGTTGTTGAGCGCAGGAACAGGACAGTAGTTGAAATGGCTCGTTGTATGTTGAAGGCTCAAGACATGCCTGATTCATTCTGGGCAGAAGCACTCAATACAGCAGTCTACATCCTCAATCGAAGCTACACAAAAGCACTGAAGGGGATGACTCCTCAAGAAGCATATTCTGGTAAAAAGCCTTCAGTTTTGCATTTCAGAATTTTTGGTTGTTTCTGTTATGCACATATTCCTGATTCAACAAGATCAAAGTTGGATTCAAAAAGCAAAAAGTGTGTCTTCCTAGGACATAGTGAAGAGTCTAAAGCATACAGGTTATGGGATCCTGAGGCAAGGAAGATTTTTGTCAGCCGAGATGTGGTGTTTGATGAACGACCACACTTAGTAGAAGATAAAGGTAAATCTACTATCTCATCAAGCGGAGAAATATCTCACCTTGTGCCTATCAAAAGACAGGTTAAAGTTGAGGAGGAGGAAACATCTGATGGAGAAATTTCCTCAATAAAAAGCCAACCAGTTGTAGCTGCACAGCGTAAGCCACTACCGAAGTGGGCACAACAGCTCTTTGATGATCTTAATCCACATGTAGATGTACCAGAATCATCATCGGATGGATTACGAAGATCAAAGAGAATAGAGGAGCAAAGAAGAGCCTCAGAACACATTGTTAACATGGCTCTAATGGCAGATATCATGGGTTCGATAAAGGAACCTACCACCATTGAAGAAGCCATTGATGATCCAGATTGGAGAGCGGCAATGCAGTCTGAGTATGATAGTATACTCAAAAATGATACATGGGATCTAGTCGACTTGCCGCCAAAGAAGAAGGTAATAGGTACTAAATGGATTTGGAAAGCTAAGTATAAAGCTAATGGAACATTAGAAAAGTATAAGGCACGATTAGTTGCACAGGGTTTTTCACAGATTGAAGGATTTGATGTTCAAGAAACTTTTGCACCAACAGCACGCATGACAACTATTCGGACGGTACTTGCAGTAGCTGCACAAAAGTCTTGGCCTATTTTCCAGATGGATGTCAAATCTGCATTTTTGAATGGTCACCTCAAGGAGGAGGTATATGTATCTCAACCACCAGGTTTTGAGGTGCCCAATTCAGAAAATAAAGTTTGCAGGTTGAAGAAAGCTTTGTATGGACTTAAGCAAGCTCCACGGGCTTGGTACCAACGAATAGATCATTTTTTCAAAAATATGGGTTTTGAAAGAAGTACTTCTGATGCTAACTTGTATGTAACGAAAAGGGATAGCAAGCTAGTTGTTGTCATTGTATATGTAGATGATTTGATCATTACAGGAGATCATCAGGAACTCATCAATCAAACTCGGATCAGCTTGGGAACTGAGTTTGAAATGACAGACTTAGGTCTACTCCATTTTTGTCTGGGAATTGAAGTATGGCAAAGGAAGGATGGCATTTTCATCTCACAACAAAAATATTCCAAAGAAATTCTCAAGGCATTTGGAATGATGGACTGCAAACCAACTAGCACACCTATGGAGGTAAATCATAAGCTATCTATGGATGATAACATGCCTGATGTAGATGCTAAGAAGTATAGGAAGCTCGTTGGAAGTCTTATTTTTCTGTGCAACACTAGACCAGACATTTGCTATGCTGTTGGAGTGTTAAGCAGGTTTTCCAACAAACCTAAGGAGAGTCACTGGAATGCTGGAATGCGAATTCTAAGGTACATTGCAGGAACCTTGGATTTTGGTATTTTGTATACCACAGGTGATACACTCCAAGGATATTGTGATTCAGATTGGGCTGGAGATTGTGATTCTAGAAAATCAGTTTCTGGATATTGTTTCTCACTTGGTTCAGGAATATTTTCTTGGGTAAGTAGGAAGCAACCAACTCTCGCACTCTCCTCCACTGAAGCAGAGTACAAAGCAGCTTGTTTTGCTTCTTGTGAGGCAGTCTGGTTAAGGAGAATTCTTGCAGATCTTGGCTTTCCATCAAATATGCCAACTGTACTCAAGTGTGATAATCAAAGTTGTATGGCTATTGCAAAGAACCCAGTATTTCATGCTCGCACCAAGCACATAGAAGTACAGTACCATTACATTCGTGAGCTAATTGAAGATGCAATTGTGGAGCTAGAATATTGCCCAACAGAGGCAAATTGTGCTGACATATTCACTAAAGCACTTGGAAGAGAGCAGCTCAACAAGCATCTTCAACAGATGGGCATAGGACCGAGACCTACTTGATTTATCATCGGTAAACATTGAGGGGGGGTGTTAGTATATGATCAATGTCTACCCCTCATGATTGTATGCACATTTTGTAAGGCCCCCTTTATGAGGAGAAGCCAAGCATGCATTACCCAATTGATGGGAATCCCAACTTGAATGTTGGATGAAGGTCATATTGGACCATGTAAGATATTATAAGGAAAGGGAGTTATCAGGGTCCCCAATTGTGGGGTCCGGGGCAGCGGTGAGCAGCCCCGGCTGGGGGGTCCAAGGGGGCCAGCGGGCCCCCTGGCTGGGGGGTCCCAGGGGGCCAGCGGGATAAAGGGAATATTCCATGGAATATTCCCTGTCGGAGTCAGAAATCATTTATATTTGTTAGGTCGGTTCAACCAGTCTAAGCCGTGTATGGCAATTACGCGGGCGGTGGCCGCCCACGCTCTACCGCCCATGTATAGCCGTCCATGGCAGGCCACCCATGATCCTATATATACATGACTTCTACACTACCTAAGACATCGAGTTGAGCTAGCATACCTCTACCGTGTATCTCCCTATCTAGAGTTGTCTAAATCACCATTTAAGCTCTACCTTGAGAGCGCACGGGTGGACAACGCCATCATCTTTGTACTTGCTGCTAGTAGAAAATTGTTGAGATTCTCCTATATCTGTTATCTTCTCTGTTATTGCTCCTGTGTTATATTGCGTAACTATTGTCTTACAGTACATTCTTCAGATAGGTTAAGAAACTTCTTAAAATTATGAAAAGTAGAATTTACACTAAAGTAGGGATGTGCTTGAAGAGAAGATAGGGATTAGAGACCTATGGCTGTCATATGAGTAGTTGAAGGAACTCTTAACTTGCAACTCCTAGTAGAAGTAGACTTGTTTTATATAGGTAAGCTTCCTTAAATCTGACCCATTTAGTTAAAGAGATCCTAGTTCCTGCTTTAGCTTACCTCTAGATCCTTTGCTCTGATTAGGGGTTAAGCCTTTCCCCTTCATCAAAAAAGTTGCGAAGGAAAATTGAAAGCAGTACATTAATGGTTGCTGTAGATGAAAAAAAAAGGAAAAATGACAAAAAGAAAAATTATGATGAAAAAAAAAGATGAAAGAAAAAATCAAATGATTTCAATAAATCAGTTGTGGTCTAGAAATCACTTTTGAATTAAAAAGTGGGCTATATAAGGCGGATGTATGCTGGAGGGGAATTAGTTTTTTGTATCTTAAAAGCAAGTGGCTAGGAGATGAGGATAGAAGGCTTATATAACATATGCTTTACTTATGAACATAGTTAATAGAAGAGTTAGTACGAACACTATTTGAATGACTTCTATAGTTTCTTTCTAAAACCTGTTTTCCAAATCATGCATTGAACAAAAAGGTTGAAATTCAAGCTTACATAATTTTATAAGTTTTCTTTGCTATCAGAAGATGTACTAATGATAGAAGCATTTTTTATAGACTATTTGCATTTGAGTCATGAATAATTTTCAAAAGAATTTGATATTGCCTTCTATGATTTGCAGGTTTGGCCCATCGAGGACGATGTGCAGGTTTGGTCGGGGCGAATGTCGGAAAGTTTCCAACCTTTCCGTTGATGACCAAGAAAATTAAAAAAAAGATGTTTATTGGTCAATTCTAATCTCATTAATACAATGTTTTGCTTTAAACTAAACTCTTGTTAAGTATTTGCAGGATCAAATGGATGAAGAAAACAAAAGTTCAAATTATGGTTTACCCTAAACTGCTCGTATAATGTGTGTTTAGGCCATAGAAGTATTGAATCATGGGTTTAAAACCCTAGGTTTTCATTTATTTATATGTATTTAAGTTAGGTGTACTATTTTTTGGTTAATGTTAGGGTTAAAGCTAGGTGTTCAATGGGTTATCAGGGGTTTCCAAAGGGTTTCAAGTAGATTTTCAAGGGGTTTTATTGAATTTTAAGGGTTAAAATAACAGGTATTTAATTAAATTAATCTTTAAAATGAACATTTATGTATTAAAAATTAAAATATGATTTATTTAACTAATTTATTCATGTGTGTGAATTTAAATACTAAGGTTCTAATTAATTAAAACTTTAAACTAAGCTTAAATTAAATGATTTATTTAAATATGAAATGTAGGCTAATTAAATTAAAATGATAAATTAAATGGATAAATAACTAGTGGTCTATATGAGTGCTAGAAAAAAAGAATGGTATGTGAGTAATATGTAACTAAAGTGATTTAAGGAGTGGTCTCAATAGAAGATGCACTTAAAGTAGGTTAAAAAGAAATTTTAAATGAATGGTATATATGAAAATGGTTAAAAGAATGGAACAAAATTGTTGTGGAATTAAAGCTAATTTAAAGTGTGGTAGAAATGTGTGAGCAAAAGTGAGGTTGAGAATTTAAAGCAAGTTCAAAAAGAGTGGAATAGAAATGACTTGTGTATGTATTTATATGTGTGCTATGCTCCATTTCTTTCTAATGTTTTCGCAGGTATTCTTCTTTTCTTCTTCTTTTCAGATTTATGAAGAGTGTTATAATATTGCTGGGAGATTTGATTCCATGTAGCTTGCCCACACACATGACCGTTACTATAGAGAGAGATAAGTGATATAGTTAGAAAAAGAAGGCAGTGTCCATGTACGCGAGGCTGCATGCGCTTATGATCGTAAATATGTGTTTGCCTTCATGTCTTCTCTATGTTGTGCGCTTGTCGAGGATCCCCAGCAACATTTATGGTGATTCCCATACAAACACAAACCGAAGAGCAATTGTTTCGTCATTAAAGCACCGCTCTTTTCCGTGAAGAGTTTTTTTTTTTCCTATGCCTGGATCCTTATGCCTATGCTTTGCACTGGACTCATGTGCAAATGCAGAGTTTAAGCTGGGTACATCCTGCCGCCGAGGAGTTCTTTCATATCCGGCTCTGGATTTAGGTGACCCATTCCTCCCTTGCGTTTCAATCTCCCTACCTTCTTTCATTCCAACGGTCGGAGGGGACGCCAGGATTGCCAGTCTTGCTTGGGATAGACGAACGGGGCGAGCAAGCAGAAGCTTCTCGGCTTTGATTCATCAATCTCCATGCATAGCATTTTGCATTCCCTAATCCATCGCTTGTAGAGCGCTTCTGGTAACTATCTCTGCAGTTTGCAAAAAGCTGCCAGCGATAGCTCTACGAAGTTATTTCCACCAAAGCAGTGCTTGTGAGTATTTTTTACAATGACTTGCAATCAAGTGAAGGTTCCCAGGGCGCTCATTATGGTGTATTTGAAATGCCCGCTCTGCAACAATCTCGTCCATGAGGCAACGACTAAATCAGAATGCCTACATACTTTTTGCAGATCTTGCATATATGAAGAACTCGGTGATGGGCGAGAAGGAATCTTTCTTCTTTTTGGGCTGAAGCGCTGTTGTTTTTAATTAAAATGTGTTGATCTGATCGATCTGTGCATACACACAACACGAGAGTAGGACTTAAATAGAAAGAGAAAAGGACTTTCGAACTTTATTTAGCATGGAAAAACAGGATCATAGAGAGAGGCGTTTTTTATATGGAAGTCAGACTGCATCGCGCGCAGAGAGCGATGGGCTACCGATATCTTACAGAGCTAGCATTTCGGATTCCACCGTAGCTCTGCTCTTCAAAGCAAAGCAAAGTTATACGAATAGGTTTTCATGCGCCTTGTGTCTGCTTTCTCTTTTTCAGGAGTCGATGCGTGAAGTGCACTGAAACGATTGAAGAGTTATGTTATGACAGGTCCATAATTGATAGATCAATACATGAAATTTCTGGTGTCGAAGGAAATTGTTTCTTTCACATTTGTTGGAAGTCTAAAGGGGGGGGATGGTTTAAACGGCAATCCCCTACGGCAGTAATCATTTGCCAACAATCGCAAATGAAGCTGATTGTTCCAGATGGGAGGCCGTGGCTTTGACAACGATCTTCTGTCTAGTGACGTGCTTCATCATGGCCATGCGAGACTAATATACTCACATGCATCAATTATAGTGAAATGCGCTTTGCATTTCCTTGAATGGATACGATTTTGCCAAGACAAGCTAAGATCTTTCGATGGGCCCTTTGATTTGATAAAGCAAAGGTCTTACCGACATTCTGTATATTGTGCACCAGAAATTTTCTCAAACCACTAAATATGGGCCTCGCCATTCAGTTTGGGCTGCTTGCAGCCTTTATAGTTGTCTTTCTCCCACTTGGTATAGCAGGTTTACATCTCACACGTAACAGGTTACTCTTCTTCAGTGTGGCATTGTTTATCACATTAGCAGTTTTTGCACACGTGGCACATGGAGATGGTTTTAACATCTCTAGCTTCTCCCTAGGAGTCATGTTTGCGTCATGGATACTGGTTCACAAATGAAGTTGTAGATAGAGAATCGATTATATTAACTTGACAAATAGATATGCAGGTGCAGGGTGGCTCGCTCATGCATAGAGAGAGAGAGAGAGAGAGAGAGAGAGAGAGAGAGAGAGAGATTCTTCATTAGAATATTAGCATATGATGTAGGTATGTAATTGTGCATGAATACGTATGTGGATGCATGTTCATGATATGACATGATGAATGTATAAGTGAAGGTATGCCATGATCATGTATGGTAGCAGGTATAAGTAAGTGTTCGCATAAATGTGCATTTGCATAATCATGAAGGTGAATATATGTAAAGATGTGTATTCGCATATGAAGAAAGAGATAGAGTTAGAAAATGTGAACATGTGTGCATGAGGAATGTATGCATGTATGTAAATGTTTTAACATGTGTATGAATGTATGCATTAGAATGCATGTGAATGCTTTAATGTATGCATGAGCATATACATATGTATTAAGCATGTATGAGAATTGTGTATGAATTATATTTTGCAAGTTATACTTATGTTGCTAATGTTTTTGCAGACATTAAAAGCAAAAGTATCGAAGAGCATCATGACAAAAGAGAAGATTTCAATAAACTAAAGATCCATTAGTTGATATAAACCCATCAAACTTATCTTGATTAAGCTTTTGTATAGGATTCACTAGTTGTTAGCAATCTTTTAGAGAATTTATATCATTGATTTATAGCATTGTAATCATCCATTATTGTCATTAGCATTAATTCAATTTCAATTTGCATTATCTTTCTTGTCCATGTCATCTGAAAATCTAATTGAATCTGAAAAGAACGCACCTTTAGAAGTAGAAGTCGAAGTAGAAGTAGTTAAGGATATTATTACACACGAATTGTTAATATCAGTATCTCACGATTATTGTCTTAATAGATTTATAGCATTATTTTCAATTGCATCCAATGAACCCCAAGATAACATAGATTCATTTCCACTACCCTTAATTAGGCGTACACAACCTAATCATTTAGAAATCCAAAAAGACAAAATTATAAAAGAAAAATTAACTGAGGAAACTTTGATATTACCTATACCTCAAGAAGCTATTGATAGATATAGAGCAGCCCAGCCTTACAGTTCTTAGAGGTTTAAAGTGTTACAATTATCTACTCGAAATTTCGTAGATTTTTCAGTAATATAGAATTTCTGATACCTTAGACGAAAGAAAAATATACCTAAAACACCTACGATTGTCTCATACACCCTGCGTGTGCCGAGGGATTTAGTGGCTGACTTATCGACCAGCCTTATGTCCGCAACTTCCTGACAGCGCGTTGCCGTTAGAGACACGTTTAAGCTCTCCTCGGGTTCTTGGGAGTGGAAGGGGTCTGAATAATCAGAGGCCCTATACTTGATTTTCCCGATTAATCACTCATTCACAAAGCAGTACACGAGTTGTTCAAGAACTCTGTTAACACGAATTACTATTACTACTCTGGTTCGTTCTCTCACAGTTTCACTATCTGTACTCAGACTATTACTAACTCTTCCACAACATTACCGATTCTCTTTGATTGTTACGTCCTCAACACACAACGCTGAAACTATTCATTACCGTGATACAGACTCACAAGTCGTACTTAATGGAACAACGTTAACATAAGTGAAGGTAATCATCAAAAGTGAAATAACACGGTACTACTCAGAATTCTCAAAACACAACACAACAGAACTACACAGACGTATCGCCCAGACAGACAGTCTGGCAATCCTTCTGGTTGTCACCGAAGCGTCCTTTCATTAGATTATAAATGGTTACATCTCTTCGCAGCGACCTTTCGATTCGTGCGGAATACAAAAATGGAAAGATTTACAATTGCCAATCCGACAGCTTACACAATTAGTCCTCCCTCCTTCTTGAGGTATAAGGAAGGATCTCCATCACTTGGCTTGTATCCACACCTGCACAAATACTCCACAAGCCTTTGATTCCATGCCTTATGAGCTTGCTTTAAACCATACAATGCTTTTCTAAGTTTACAAACAAAATCTGAATATTTAGGGTTCTCAAACCCTAATGGTTGAGTCATGTAGACTGTCTCTTGCAAATCACCATTAAGAAAAGCATTCTTTACATCCAATTGATAGATTGTCCACCTCCTAGATGTAGCAACCCCAATGATTGCCCTAATTGTTGTCATCTTTGCAACCGGGCTGAATGTTTCTTCATTGTCAATCCCATAGGATTGAGCAAATCCTTTTGCCACAAGCCTTGCTTTGAACCTAGCAATTGAACCATCAGATGTTCTTTTCACTTTATAGACCCATTTGTTGCCAAATTACCTTCATCCCTTCTTGTCTTGGAACAAGACTCCATGTGTTGTTGTCTTCAAGGGCTTTGTACTCTTCTTCCATAGCTTCTTGCCACTCGTTTGTGTCTTTGGCCTCTTCATAGGTAGAAGGTTCATGATCTTTGATAACCTTAGTCATGAAAGCATAATGCCTAGCAATATAACTATCATAAACAAGCCTTGAGATTGGATGTTTTACCCTTGTTGACCTCCTTTCTTCTCCTTTTGGTGGAATGAACCTTCTTTGCCTTGGTGCCTTGATTTCTGCTTTTGATGTAGCTCCCCCTTCTAACATAAGTTCTTCAAAGTCTTCAACTTCATGTCCATCTTCATCAAGCTCTACCAATCTTGCCTTTCCTTTATTCACTGATTGATGGGCTGAATCCATGCTTGAACTCCTTTGTATGCTTGGACCACTGATTTCCAAGCTATCTTGAAACCTAGCTTCATATCTTCTCTCTGCTTCTTCAATATCTTCATCTTGCAATGGAGCTTTGGAAGCATTCCATGGTTTGAGTTCATCAAACACTACATCTCTAGATACCTTTAACTCCTTTGTATTAGGATTGTAGCACCTGTAACCTTTTTGCTCCATAGCATAACCAATAAACATACATCTTTCAGCCCTTGCATCCATCTTACCTCTCAACTCTTGTGGCACATGTGTGTAGCATACACAACCAAAGATTCTAATAAACATACATCTTTCAGCCCTTGCATCCATCTTACCTCTCAACTCTTGTGGCACATGTGTGAAAGGTCTGGTTTCCTTCCACTCCATGCCTCCTCAGGTGTCATGTCATGTACCCCTGATGTGGGACACCTATTCATCAAGTACACAGCAGTAGATACAACATCTGCCCAATATGTTAAAGGCACATTCATTTCATTTAACATACTCCGAGCAATTTCAGCAATATACCTATTCTTCCTCTCTGCCACCCCATTTTGTTGGGGAGTATATCTGCAAATGATTTGCCTCTTTATACCTTGGTCCTGCAAGAAATCACAAAAAGCATGGGAGAAGTATTCTCCCCCTCCATCGGACCTTAGGGTTTTGATGTAGCAACCTATCTCCTTTTCAACTTGTGCCTTGAATCTTTTGAATACATCAAACACATCTGATTTTTGCTTTATACAATACAACCATACTTTTCTTGAGTAGTCATCTATGAAGGTTACAAAGTACCTATTACCTGCAAGAGAGGGCTCTTTGGTTGGCCCCCACACATCTGTGTGCACAAGGTCTAACACACCATGTGCTACATATCCACTCTTCTTGAAGGTCTGCCTAGTAGACTTGCCTAGTTGACAAGCTTCACACATCTCATGCAACATTTGTAATGAAAAATTTGGTAAACCTCTTACCAATTGCCTCTTCTCCATGTCTTTCAACCTTTGAATGTTGATGTGACCACACCTTTTATGCCACACATCCAAATCTCCAATCTTCTTGTCGCCATAGGTGATGAACATTGCCTTGTTGCTTTGTTCTTTGTCAATGTCAAGAGTGAACATTCTTCCTTCCTTCTTTCCTTTGGCTATCAGCTCATAGCCATTCCTTGGGTCTTCAATAAAGCATCCTTTGTGGTTGAACTTGACTTGGTATCCCTTTTCAACCATCTGTCCAACAGAGATTAAGTTCTTTGTAATAGTAGGAACATGCAATACCTCAGATAATCCTTTTGCTTTGTGGCTGCCTTCAAGCTTCAAATCTCCCATTTGTTGTATCTCATGCTCTGTGTTGTCTCCTGTCTCCACAAATCCTCTTTGCTTGGGTGCTTGAAGATTGTTGAAGTACTCCTCTTTACCTGACATGTGGTTACTACAACCACTATCTATATACCACATCTCATCATGTGGTTGACCTTCACTTTTATGCTTCATAGCTAACAAATGCTCATTTTCTGAATTTGTTGAGGATTTAGCATAATTACCTTGCCCTTTGTAATTGTTCCCACCTTGCTTTTGCCAACAATCCTTGGCATAGTGTCCTTGCTTCCCACAATTGAAGCATCCATTTGAGTTGGAGTATCCTCGACCTCCATATCTTCCTCCTCTACCTCTTCCTCTTCCTCTTCCTCTTGATGATTGACCTTCATCTTGGCTTGATTGACTCCCTTGATAGCTTTGGCTGCCTTGTTCGTAGTTGTTTCTACCTCTTCCTCTCGAAGCACCTCTATTGTCTTTGCCTCTTCCTCCTTTGCCTGCATAGAAGAGTTGGTCTTGGCTGCCCTTTGACTTGTTGCCTCCATGGTTGAGCTCCTCAGTCACCATAAGAGAAGTAAGTTGCTCAAAATCTGGTAATGAATCCCTTACATACACAGAGGTTGTGACAGGGTCAGATGTGTGAGAACAAAGACAGATCCAGGACCAAAAGTTAGAAAGAGGTAGAGGCTAAGAAGTTGAAGCGGGTGCTAAGAATATCACATTCTTAGCCATTGATGGCATGTGTGGCAGCCTGACTTAATACAGCAACGTGCATTTAGGAGCCATGGACAAACTGTAGACAATAAGCAAAGCTTGTCAATGGATGACAGAGAAAGAGGGGGAGAGTGTTGTAGAACAAAGAAGAGCAAAGATGTAGAGAAAAAGAAGGGCCCCAAAATTTTTTCGATTTGGACACTTTATTTTTTTACCATAGTCATTTTGTAATATATATTCCGATGTAAATGCACTAGACGAGTTCTCTAGATGCATACCCATAGAGATTTGTATCATTACCTTTGTAAATTAGTAGGGAATTAGTCTTTTATTCAATAAAGTGCCAGTCTCTTGTGTGAAAGGACCAATTCTAGGGCACAAGTATATAAGTCATTTTGTGACTCTTTGTAAAGACTTTTTGCCATTGTGAGAGTAAAGAGCACAGAATTTTGAATTTGTGTCTTCTCCTCTCTGTATCTTCTTCCTTTTGAGTTTGCATGCATGTGTGATGCTTGAACAGAGTGCTTTGAAGTGTTTTCTATCCATGGTAGTGCTTGTTTGTTGTTGGTAAGGTGTGTGCTAAGTGTAAGAAGTGTTGAAGCATAGGTAGGCCATTCCCATGGCTCAGTATTTTGCTCATAACTTGAAGTAGGAGCGTTAAAATTGAGGGAAAAGTCTAGTATTGGATACGTCCTCTTGAGAGCTGCAAAATGAACCCACTATTTGCTATATTCAGAGTCTGGAGCTGAGAATGCTCACCGGCATCTGTTGACATAACAAAATCTAAACCTCGAATATATCTATTAGGTGGATGTGAGACACGTGCAGAATGTCTCAATGGTTGCTGAACAGGAACATGTGCAGACTGATCTGAATGGATATTCTCTTGAACATCCCTATGTGCAACATTTTTATGCATGCTAACTGGAGGACTAGTATCCTCAAACACCACTCTTCTCACTTCAACCTCCTTAATCAGTTGTTTTATGCATCTTAGACTCATTGAAAATGACATCACTACTTTTCATCACTGACCGTGTTTCAGGATCCCATAAGCAATATCCAAATTGTCCTTCTCGAACATATCCAAGAAAAATGCGTTTCTTTGACTTATGGTCCAAGTTTTGTCTAGGATTCTTAGGTATATGAACATATGCTTCACACCCAAAAACTCAAAGATGATCATAATATGGTGGCTTCCCTGTCCATAACTCTTGTGCCACTTTCAGACCTTTTGCGGTACTAGGTGAAAGATTAATCACATGAACTGTAGTCAATAGTGCTTCTGCCCAAAAACCTTATGAGAGGTTTGCATGATGCAACATAGAGACTACTCTATCTTGAATAGTTTTATTCATCCTCTCAGCTACACCATTCTATATTGGGGTATACGGAGCTTTAGACTCTCTATGAATCCCTCTAGACTGACAAAAAAGGCCGAATTCATGTGAGGTATACTCACCCCCATTATCTGAACGTAAAGCCTTAATCTTAGTTCCCTTTTCAGTCTCAATTGAAGCAAGACATTTTCTGAAAGCAGGGAATACCTCATCCTTTGATTTGATAGGATATACCCAGACTTTTCTAGTAGCATCATCTATGAAAGTTAAAAAGTAAAGAGAACCACCTAAGGACCTAGTGGGCATAGGACCACACACATCTGTATGAACGAGATCTAAAGGCTGAATTGAAGAGTTAATGTGCATTCTATGCACATTTCTGGTTTGCTTTCCATATTGACAATGCTCACAAAATGAAAAATCAGAGAAAGATAACATAGGTAAGTATCCAGAATGAGAAAGATTTTCCATTCCACTACGAGATATATGGCCCAAATGAGCATGCCAAATACAAGCCATAGGTTTTTCAGTAACAGCTAACAAGTGTTCTTTCTGTGATACAAATAAAGGATAAAGTGAGTCAACTTTGCTTCCTTTTGCAATAACCATATTGCCCTTTGATATGCGAAAAGATTGAGCATAGAATACCACCTTGTAACCAAGGTCATCAAGTTGACCAACTGACATCAAATTGCGTGATAATTGAGGTACATGGCATAGATTATGCATAGTAAATTTTGAACCATCAATGAACTGCACAACCACATCTCCAATCCCCACAACATCACACTAGTAAGAGTCACCAAGTCTCACGGTACCAAGAGACTTTGCTGCATAATTAGAGAACCATTCTCTATGTGGTGTCACATGGAAAGAAGCACCAGAATCTAGCAACGCGGTGTGGGAAAGAGAATCAGCCATAAGAGCCTCAGTTGACACAGTACTATCAAGTGTCAACACATCAGCATCATCAAAAATAGCATTAATTTCTTCAATCTTCACAGTCAAAGTAGATGGTGCAGGTAACTGTTTAACATGCCCATCAACATTCTGTCCTTTACCTTTAGCATTCTTTAATGCATAACAATCTTCTTCATGTGCCCTTTCTTATGACAATAATGGCATTCGATATCCCTCTTCCTTGATTTACTTCTATTCTTATTCCGTTGACCATTCTTTTCCTTGTTCTTGCTCTTGCCACGTTGCTATTCTTTCCTTGGTAAGAATCATGAACATTATATGCATCTCCACTTTCAGTGCCAACCATAGATTTTCTATGAATCTCCTCATTCAAGAGTGCTCCACATATGTCATCATAGACGAGTTTACCAGTAGGTGCATTGTTGCTAATAGGTATGCAAAACATATCCCATGATGATGGCAAGGTGCATAACAGCAATACTGCTTTCATTTCATTATCCATATCCATTTTTTGAGCCTGTAACTAGGATAATATAGCATCAAACTCATTTAGATGAGCAACAACACTATCTGTGTCCTTCATACAAAGGTCATATAATTTTCTCATCAGATACACTTTATTTGATGCCATTTTTTTTTCATATGTATTGCATAACTTCTTCCAAATCTCCTCTTCACTTTCACAGTCTAATACTGTAAAGTAAACATTATCTGCCATGTGCAAGTGAATGGTAGACCTGGCCATTTCATCTAACTTATCCCAATCATCTTCATCCATGTCAGCAGGCTTCTTTGAAATTCCATTTACTAGCTTCCATTGCCTCCTTTGAATCAACACATCTTTAATCTGATTCTTCCATAGATCAAAGTTTGTGCCATCAAAATTTTGGATCTCAAAATGGTCTTTGTCGTGCAAGTTATAGCTCCTCCTCGGAACACTAGCACTAGACCCTGATCCATTGGATGTGCCTGAGACCTTTGATGCCATGATGGTAGAGAACTGAAAAGAATGATAATGCAGCTAGAAGAGTCTGAACACCAATGAATAACTGTATCAAGGAGTAAATCGACCACTGTATAGTTGATAAAGCCAAAAATCAGGAAAAAATTTGCCAAAGTATCCTCTTTAAAATGAGCATATGACCAGTGTCAAAATATCATAAAACTACAAGTACTGACATGTCTATGTGCATAGTGAATCACTGACTCCACTGCATATAATTAGTTACCCAATAGAAGCCAACTAGGCTTATCGAGCATCTATGAACAACTGTCATACATCTCCTATGGCAAGGCTGGGTAAGTCTTCCACTTGCATCATCGAAGAGACCCTGACATCTGGGTGTCTCCTAGTTAAGAAAACCTCACCATGACCATCTTTATCAAATGTAAAAGGCTTTAGCAAAAAAACGTAACCGCTATATCAATGACCACATGGACGTACATAAGCAGTATCCACAGAAGCATACATGGTGTGTATGTGCTCAATATATGCAGTAAAATGACAATAAAAGTCTGAATGCACAGCCCAAAAACTAGCCAGTAACACCTGCAAGTGTCTGTCAACTCTGATGTTTTAGGCTCAAAAAACCTGCATAGGTTTACAGCAGCTGCTCCCACCAAAACTGAAAACCTCTCAAGAAACCTATAGTTTTACGAGTGTGGCTGAAAAACACAGCCCCAAAGGTTGATATTTATTGTTGAAGAAGTACAAAGAACACTCTTCTTGATGTTCTTGGACTTGTGTGAAGAGAACTATGTGTGAAAGTACTCCGAAATGACTCCAAAAGACACCTCAAAAATACTTCAGAAATAGGCTTTGAAAGCAAAGAATGAAGCTTTAAGGGACCAAAACTTGTTCAAGGTAATGTCAACCTTAGTCTTTCCCCTTCTTTAGACACCACAAGAGTGTAACTTGTTGGAGATTCACTCACTAATTAGACATAAAGACATGAAGACATATGGACAAAGAAAGACAAAGAGAAGTAGAAACAAAGCAGTCAAAAAAATCAAAGCCTTAGTGAAGGGACAAATTCACGACTGTAATATAGTTCATAAACACTTCCAGAATTACGAGTTTTTGAATCTCAGATCAAAAACTATATATAAGAGAGAGGAGAAAAGATATCTCAGAGAGCTTAGAGAGCTTAGAGAGCTTAGAGAGCTTAGAGAGCTTAGTGCGCAATAGACATAGTAGATGCAAGAGTGCGTATGTAGAGATGAATAATAGAACCTGAACAGTCAGGTATTCATCTGTAAGAGAGATGGTAAGGAAGAACTACTCAGTGTAGGAGAGTTTTCCATGGCTATGAGCAAAGAGAGGCCAAGCCAATTTTTGTACACATCTTCTCTAATAGAAAACACATGTTCATGTGGAAATATCTGAGCGCATTCTTCTTATGTGAAGAAATCTAAGTGATTTCATGTTACTGTGAAAGTTAATTAACAGTTACAATTTTCTCAACACACATTTTACGGTATTTCTACAAGTTAGATTTCATCGTATAGTGTAAAGTTTTTCATGAGACATAGCTCATCTTGAAGCTATGAGTCTCTACTACAAACTGATCAAAAGGTTTTTGTGAAACGGGACATGTACGCATAATACTAGGTCTAACCGTAAAGGCATCCAGAACTAGTGAAGTTTTTTCTCAAACTTCAGATATAGTTCATTCAGTGAAGGAAGCTCAAGTATTACTTCCTTACTTCATTTACAACTATTTGAAGTAATTACAAACAGAATTGCAGTGGTTCCGGTAACATTTTGGTAACATTCTGGTAAGATTACGGTGACAGTCCGATGAAGTTTCAGTGATATTTCGGTGAGTTTTCAGATACAATTTTGGCTCGTTTAAGTGGCGAAAGAATATCTAACAGTAAGCAAACAAAGAATTGTGAAGATTGAAGTAAATCAGATCAGAATTGAAGCCTAAAGAAAAGGTGAAGTTTTTTGTAAAGTGAATTTCCAAATTTCACTAAACACAGTAATAAAGTTTTCAATTTCAGAAGGTTGCTAAGCTATTGATGATTATAGAGGTGTTCTAACATCACTTTAGCTTAGTTCTTTTGGCGTGGAAAATTTTGCAGCTTAGTGTCAAGCTTTTGCCACGAAGCCAACATAGCTTAGTGGCAAGAGATTGCCACGGTTAAGCGAGCTCTGGGGGGAACGATACTGGGATGGGTGACCTCCCAGGAAGTACCGAGAACCTCTATATTCCTTGATCGTTGAGGTCCTCCCTCGTGCACAGCCAACAACACCAATGATGACTTCAGTGAATCGGATGACAAGGTATGCCAAGGTATATGCCTTGGTCGCTGCCTTAGTCGTAAGCCTTGGGGGGGATTCTCACTTCGATCACACAAAAGGAACAAAGCTTTTGCGTGAAATTGCTCTGATACTAGTGAAGTATTTCAGTGGTGATGTAGCACAATGCGCTTTCCTTCTCTCGAGCTCCACGACAACATCCTCGGAGTAGAAAACTGAGCTCCTAAGGCCGCACACAATAATCTGCACAGAGACTTTAGAATACATAGAAAACGGAGTACACAGGGAGCACGAAGACAGACTTCTTAGGTCTTGCAAATGCGGTCAAACTTATAGTCTGTGTCTGACCAGGCCACTATATGTTTTATTAAAGAACATATACAAAGAAGTGTCCAGTCGCCATTTGGCCTTTCACATGGACACTAATGATAACATTTGGCACAAAAAGACAAAATTGCCTACACAAGTGCTATGATAGTGCATTTGGAGGTTGAGATGAGCTTGGATCACAATTTTGACACCATAGTGCGAAGCCATTTTGAACTCCTAATCGACTTGAATATGCTCACCAATTTTCATACAATTCTGAGATTGTGACCGGAGGGGTGTTGACGATGCCCTAGATGAAGCGGTGAATTGTTCTAATATGAATTGTTGGAGTTTGAAGTCTATGCAAGCATGCAAACAACACAAGGAAGAAGAAGAAGCTTGGAGCACAACATACAATACTGAATGTATTACCAATAGAATGTGCAAAGATAAGTGATCCATTAGGGTTATAGGCATATATACAAGCTGGGGAGAAAACCTCCTAAAGAGGGAAAAACTACCCTGAGATTCCTAGTGTGTTCACACACATCACTACCTAAATGTATCAACAATACATACTTAGTCTTGCCAATAAGAGTCTTGGGATCTCAAGGATTTGCAATCTCCAAGTAAGTAATTTCCAAGTTCTAGTTCCAGTTCTAGTCTTGTGCCTTATTCTAGTCTTGCCTAATCTAGTTCTTGGACATCCTATTGTGTCATGTTGTAATATTGTAGTATGAGACCCTTTCCAGTTATTCCTTGTATCTAGTCATCTCCTTGAAGGGAGTTCTTATAATCCAGAGATCTTGCTTCATACCTATGGTCCTGAGTTGTGGGATCTTCTGTTTCATCTCTAGTTGAGTTATCTATACCTATCAGTCTCGAGTTTTGGGACTTCTTGTATCAATAATATATTCTTTTATTATTTCCCTGTGAGGGTGATCTTGTAATCGAAATCGTAAATCCAAAATCTTGTCTAGTCTTGTCAGAGGGCACAATCTAGTGCTCCCCTAGCATTTTGGCAAGACTAGCTTCTATCCAAGACCAAGCATCATGGAGAACACTTATGAAGAGATCATGGAATCACTTTAGAGTCTCCAAAAACAAATGGAGGACCTAACTCATAGAAAAACACAAGTCAAGATGGCACATCCAGTGCATGTAGGTGCACACCTCCAAGAATTACAAGAACGAATCAGAAATATTCAAGCAAATCAAGGAAGTATTCAAATGAATCAATGGGCTAGTTCACCCTTCATAAAGGAACCAAGATTTTCATGCAAGAAAAGTTGGATGGTGATTGCACAAAGTTCTGTCAATTTCTCTAGCAAGTTAAATTGTACATCTGTATGCAACTTGATAGATACCTTGAAAAGGCATCCAAAGTTAAGTTTATTGGAACCTTGCTATGTGGCCAAACATTATCATGGTTTGCCCCAATCTTGGACAAGAACATGGTCGTACTTCATGACTATGAGGGGTTTCTTTGAGAACTTACTACCACATTTGGAGATGCAAGCATGAGTCGAGTGGTAGAAACAAAACTCTAGAAGCTAAGTCAAGGTAACTACCCCACCTCTACCTACGCATCAGAATTTAGATAGTTTATATGTGATCTCACTTGGCACAAAGATTATTTCATAAGCCAATTTAGATGGGGTTTAAGAGATGATGTGAAGGACCTTTTGCTCACAATGCTTGAGGTTAAGACATTGAATGAATACATCACCCAAGCTATTCAATGTGATAACTATCTTTTTGAAAGGAAATAAGGAAAACAAGTAGAGGAAAGGCCTCACCAATGGAAACCCTTCCAGACTACTCCTAGAGATGAGTCTATGCCCGAACCTATGCAGATAGATGTAACTAGGTCCCAAGCTCTAACACCACAAGAGAAACAAAGAAGAAGAGATAACAAATTATGCCTCTATTGTGGAAACCCTATCCGACTGCAGTTATTTTTCCCAACAAGAGAACAATCTCTAGAGTTGCAGCCACCCTTATAGAGTAGGGATACGAGGAAGTCGAATTGTAAAGAGACCATACAATCAAACCATGATATAAGAAAGGCTATCATAATTCTAGCTACACCCATAGAAATATGTCTTGCCCCCTGTCAAGCTAATCACGCTCAAGAAGACCCTTTCCCTCACAGCCCTAGTAGATTCAAGACCCTCCTCATGTTTCATTGATGAAGGATTGGTTAAGTAACATAGAATTCCAGTACTTCAAAAGAACAAACCAATAGTGGTTGTAAACATGTCTTGCCCCTATCAATTTAATCATGCCTAAGAAGACCCTTTCCCTTACAGCCCTAGTAGATTTAGAAGCCTCCTCATATTTCATCGATGAAGGATTGGTTAAGAAATAGAGAATTCTAGTACTTCATAAGAACAAACCAGTAGTAGCTAAAGTAGTAGGTGGACGACCTCTAGCATTTGGGAATACTACCATGGAAAGCACACCATTAAGAGTACACCTTGGTGACCATGATTCACACATATATTTCAACGTTATATTAAGTTCAATAAGTCCGCCTGTTATCATTGGAATGCCTTGGCTAAAGAAACATAATCTATACATTGATTGGGAAAAGAATAAAATCACCCATCAAGATATCTAAAAGAACTTGCCATATGCTGGAGCCAAAGCCTTCATACATGTAGTTAGGAAGGAATTGACATACATGATCTATGCCATACCAACTCAAGGGTTTGGGAAAAATCATTCAGTCAAGCTACTCAATTAGTACCAAGGTTTTGAAGATGTTTTTTGAAAGAAGAATGTAGATATCCTCCCAGAGCTTAGACCTTGTGATTGTGCCATAGAAGTTCAAGATGGAGCAGAACCACCCTTCAAACCAATCTATAGACTATCCCTAGAGGAACTTATAGAATTACATAAGAATATTGATGAGAATGTATCTAAGGGGATTATCAGACACTCGAAGTCTCCTATAGGAGCCCCTATCCTATTTGTAAAGAAGAAGGATGTGACTCTCCAAATGTGCGTAGACTATCCTAGGTTGAATAAAGTCACAACAAAGAATAGGTAACCTCTATCACTTATATCAGAGCTCTTGAAACACCTCAAAAAAGCAAAGTTCTTCACAAATATTGACCTTTGAGGAGCTTAAAATCTTGTCAAGATCAAAGAAGGAGATGAATGGAAGACAACATTTCAAACAAGGTATGGGCATTTTGAATATGTAGTTATGCCATTTGGTCTCACAAATGCTCCATTTGTCTTTCAACATACGATTAATGATATCTTTCAAGAATATTTAGATGATTTTGTGGTAATATATCTTGATATGCTCCAAAAATATGGAGGATCATGAATCTCACGTAAAGATAGTCCTAGAGAAACTAAGAGAAAAAGGTTTATATGCAAAGTTGGAGAAGTGCTCTTTCCATCAGACAAAAGTGGGGTTTTTAGGGTACATTGTATCATACAAAGGAATCTTTATGGACCCTAATAAGATAGAGAAAATCCTTGATTGGCAACCACCTTCATGTGTTTGAGATTTACAATGTTTTCTAGGGTTTGCCAATTTTTACAGGATATTCATCAAAGATTACTCCAAGATAGTGAAACCTCCTACCAAGCTTATAGAAAATGCAAAATTCTCATGGACCAAAGAAGTAGAAAAAGCTTCTTGAAATCAGCATTCACCAGTGCTTCAATTCTAGTTCATCTTGATTCCTAGAGGTAGATGCATCAAAATTCACCCTAGGGGTCATTCTATCCCAATATGGAGATGATGGACACCTACATCCAATTGCATATCATTCAAGAAAATTTTCCCCTCTAGAGATTTCTTGCCATAGTGGACGCTTTTGATACCTGGCATCACCATCTAGAAGGAGTATCTCATAAAGTTACTGTGTGTATAGATCACAATAATTCTAAGTATTTTATGACCACCCACATCCTCAATAGAAGGCGATCTCGATGGAGTAACTTTTTATCTAGGTTTGACTTTGCCATCACATATTGTCTAGGATGACAATAATGTCAATCAGATGCCTTGTCAAGAAGATCTTACCTTGCACCAAAGAAAGGTGAAGTAGCCTTTGATCAACATGAGAGTATATTACTTAAGAGTGAGCATCTCTAGTCAGTAGCTATCTCTTCAAGCCATCATGGAGATTCAGCCTTGAATCATTTGATGCATGAGACTCTACCACAAGATGAATTGTTTTATAACATTAAGTAGAAAACTCCAAAAGGAAAAGTTAAAAGTTCAAGTAGTAAATGAATTTCACGAAAAGAATGGGTTACTATTCTATGAGAATCTACTGTATGTCCCTCCAAGAAATCCCAAGATCTAAGTACTTCAATAATGTCATTCCATTTTGCAGTAGGACCTATTCACGAAAGGCCATGGGCTTGATTATCTATGGATTTCACAATAGATCCACCAAATTCGGATAAGTATGATGCCATTCTTGTCATAATGTATAGACTTACAAAGTGGTACACTTCATTCCAACTACCAAGAGAATCACAGGTGCAACCATTGCTAGACTTTTTCTCATATACATCTTTAGGCTTCATGGATTGCCTAATGATATTGTCAGTGATCAAGGTCCACAGTTCATATCTAGCGTTTGGAATCTTTGAAAGCTCCTTGGTGTTCAAGTTAAACTATCTATAGACAATCATCCACAGAGTGATGGACAAACAGAACAGGTGAATCAAGTCCTAGAACAATATCTCCATGGCACCATCAACTATCATCAAAATGATTGGTTTGAGCTGTTACCATTTGGAGAGTTTGCATATAACAATGGTGTTCATACATCTACCAAGTAGACTCCCTTATTCTCAATTTGTGGACAACATCCAAGGATGGATATAAAACTCTCAAATAATCTCAAGAACCTAGCTCCTAGAGATAAGACCCAATACCTGATGGATATTCACAAAGGAATCAAGGAAAAGATCCATCGTGCAAGAAAAATATAAGTATTATGCATATTAGCATTGTGTTCAAACTCCAACATATCACATTGGGGATAAAGTATGGTTACACATAAATAATCTATAGAATTCAAGGCCTTGTGCAAAGCTACACCATCATAGATTTGGTCCATTCACCATCTTGGCCAAGATTAATCCATTCACTTTCAAGCTCCAGTTACCAAGCACTATGAGAATACATCTAGTTTTCCATGTGCCCATGTTGGAACCATATCTGATTTCACCATTGAGGGGGAAGAGACCTAGTCCTTTGCCACCTATCAAGATTGATGATCATGAAGAATTTGAAGTTGAGCATGTCCTAGATTCAAGAATATCTTGAGGAAAATTAGAGTAACTTGTCCATTGGAAACGGCATGACATCAAGGATCATACTTGGGAACCTACAAAAAACCTTCAGAGAGCACCAATCAAGGTTGAAGAATTTCATAAGAAAAATCCAATGAAGCCAAGACTAGAGAACATGACCCCTCCTCATCGAACTCGTCGCTTGAGGGGGATGTGATGTCATGGACAAAGGAAACCATCCTGAACCTCAAATTCCTTGGGACCTTTTATATCTCATGATTGGTTAAGAATTTGGAGAAATTAATGCTTCCATTGTGTCTGGAATATGCACAACCCTAAGATTGACTATCTACTTGCTTGATTCTGATATCAAGAGATCATGTTTCAAATAGATGGTATCATCAATTTATAAGCACCATTGATCAACTGCCCTTGAAAACCTATATAAGGAGAGGTTGGACACATACATACTTAGTCTTGCTTATACCAATCTTGGGAGCTCAAGAAGTCATGATCTCCAAATAAGTACTTTCCAAGTTCCAGTTATGGTTCTAGTCTTGTGCCTTGTTCTAGTCTTGTCTAGTCTAGTTTCTTGGACATCCTATTGTGTCCTATTGTAATCTTGTAGTACGAGATCCCTTCTAGTTACTGCTTGTATATATTTCATCTCCTTGAAGGGAGTTCTTGTAATCTAGAGATCTTGCTTCATACCTGTGCTCTTGGCTTGTGGGATCTTTTATATCATCTCTAGTTGAGGTATCTACACTTATCAGCCCCAGGTTGTGGGACTTCTTGTATCAATACTATATTCTTGTATTATTTCCCTATGGGGTGATCTTGTAATCAAAAGTGTAATTCTGAAATCTTGTCTAGTCTATTCAAAGGGCATAATCTAGTCAGCTCCCCTGTCAGATTTCACAATAGACCCTATCCATTATCCATTGGAGATAGATGACAAAAAGAGACCCATGATAGACTGAATCTATCCATTGTGATAGCAGCCTCACCAAAACCCTTTCCATCATGATAAACACATCTTACGATATTTTTGTCCATCATGACAAACAACAAGACATGATAGACTTTTTCCATTGAGATAGACCAGTCTATCATGAGAGACATATGTCTAGCACTAGACAAAACCCCATGATAGACTTTTTCCATTGTGACATACAGAGCCTATCCATCGCAATAGGCATACAAAATTGAGAATTTTTAGGGTTTTGTAAATTTTATCAAATTTTCGCCTAATTTTATGGAAATTTTGCACAGATTTGACACTCTGTGGAAGGGCTAAGCAAGCTCACTCTACTTGGCATGCTTGGGAGTGCACATCTCGGGTAGGTTATACTTTATGGAATAATGTAACGTTAAATGGATTTTAATGTCTTGAGGTTTTTAATGTGATTGTATTTTGATTTAGCAGGTGAAGAATCTTGAGGGCATAAACCCACATGGATTTACTTAGATATTTAAAAGATAGTCTTTTATATATTTGTGTAAAGATAGTAGATCGCTTAGAAAGCGATATTTTTGTAAAAATAGTAGATCGCTTAGAAAGCAAAGTTTTGTAAATAAGGTAGATTTGTCATAAAGGCACGCTTTTTGAAGTGCCACACTCATATATCTTCTATTCAGGACATAATGATAAAAACCTATAAATACACATACTCTAATAGACTCATCCATCAGAGTATGTGGGGGGAGTTTGTACCCAATCTTGTGTTCAGTCTCTTGACTCTCTCTATTTTGTGTGTGCCCTTATGAGATTTCATTATTGTACCACCTTTGTGTATGCGTGTCTACAAAATCAAGTCAATAGTGGTATCAAAGCCTATACGTGTGTCTATGGAGGTGTACTTCTTGGCATTCATTCATGACTCAGCACTTGTTTTCATTCATTTATCCTTGTTTGATCCACGTTTGCCTTTGTCAATTCACATTTTTTCTTGTTCACCAATGTTTTCTTATTTTTTTCAAATATTTTATTGTGGCATGTGCCCCCTGTGACATTGTGACACTATCAAACTGTGCACTATGTAGTGTAACACTGTCACACTGTGCATTATGCACTGTGTACTATTTTAGTTTTGATTTTGTTCATTTATCGAATTCATTTATCAATTCGGTTATCCATGTGGTTACTCCTATGGAGTAAACTGTCACACTCTGCACTATTTCAATTTTGATTCGGTTCATTTATCAAATTCGTTTATCAAATTCGGTTATCCATGTGGTTACTCCTGTGGAATATCCATGCAGTTACTCCTACAGATTACTCTAAGGCATCAACTAAGGCATAGAAGTATGGCATAATTTTGGCATCTTTGGCTTCCCTGGCACTCATGGTTCTCTTGGTTCCCTTGGTAGCCATTGGCTATGAACGAAACCTCTCTAACTAATGAGTGGCAATAAGAACTTACTTATTTCCCTCTTTAGCATGTAGGGGATTTGAACCCACCATCTCTCACTTGCAAGAGATATGCTTTATCCACTAGCCTATTTTCACATATTGATACCCCATTTTTTAAAAACTTGTATTTAACATTACTTCTATGTCTCTCTTCTTTTTTCCAAGACAAAACCTTTCCTCTTTTTATTTCAATTCGAATATTGCAAAAATTCTTGTCACATGCTTAGTAATAGGTTTTGGTTCTATATAAGGTCATGGAACTTATCCATATTACATAGGATTTTGGTAAGTTATTTATTAAATGTATTTTGTTTTGCATCATAGTTTTCCAAAATTTATTCTATCAAATCGAGATGTTCGTTTTTATAAACACTTTTGGGTTGCATTATTTCAAAATTTAGGTTCCAGATAGACTTTAGCTCTACATTTCATCTTGAAAGTAACAAGAAAAGTGAAGCTATGAATAGTACTATTTTAGATTTATTACATTGTTATTCTTTAGATAACCCAAGTAATTGAGATGAGAAAGTTCCTTTACTAAATTTTTCATATAATAATACAACACATACCACTATTTGACATGCACTGTATGAAATTGTTTATGGTGAAAAGCTTCCCATTCCCATGTCTATCACTGAAATTGATATACCTATGGCTGATTCTTTTGCACAAGATTATATTTCTACACTTCATGAGGTTCATGAGCACATGATTAAGAAGAGTCAAGAACATTACATGTGTAATGTTAATAAGAAATGAGTAGCTAAACAATTTAATGAAAATGACTTAGTATGGTTACTAATAATTAAAAGACATTTGAAAAATATTTCACAACATCCTAAGGTTAAACTTGCACCATGTTATTATGGACCTTTCTGTATTAAAAAAGAGAGAGAATGCTTTTATATTAGAGATACCTTCTCATTGGAATATACATAATTCTTTTCATATTAGTTTATTGAAATCCTTTTAAGGAACTTCACCACTCACTTTTATTTTAGATGATCCTCCTTTACTTGAAGAGGATGCTGAAATTTTAGTTCTAGAGAAAATACTTGATTATAATGTTACTACTACATGCACTGGTAAGCAATACATAGATATTTAGTTAAATATAAAAATCACTCACTTGAAGAATCACAATGGATTCATAAGACATCATGAAATCCACATTATGAACACTTGTTTTTTGCATATCATTCACATTCACATTAAAATTCCAGTTTTCCATTTCCATGCATGTGTTTTTACATGGAATATGCTTATGATTGTTCACTAATGGTGCATGTGATAGGCCATCCATGTCTATTTTATCAACTGAGGTAAGTTGCTTGTCAATTGGGGGGCATATTATACTTTATGGAATAATGGAATGTTAATTGGATATTAATGTCTTGAGGTTTTTAATGTGGTTGTGTTTTGATCTAGTAGGTGAAGAATCATGAGGCCATGAACATGCATGGATTTACTCAGATATTTTTGAAGATATTTAAAAGATAGTATTTTATGTATTTTTGTAAAAATAGTAGATTGCTTAGAAAGCGATGCTTTATAAATAAAGTAGATTTTTTGTAAATGCACACTTTTTGAAGCATCGCCCTCATTCTATTCAGGAGGTAATGAAAAATACCTATAAATACACATACTCTAATAGACTCATCTATCAGAGTATGTGGAGGGAAATTGTACCTAATCTTATTTTTAGTCTCTTGTCTCTCTCTATTCTATGTGTGCCCTTGTGATACTTCATTATTGTACCATCTATATGTACGTTGTCGAGGGGTGTGAATGACAAACACATATCAGAACTGACTTGTAATAGCCTCACTATGTGACTACACATAGGGTGTTTTGTAGCATACTCTAGGATGTATGATGTGTTTCAGTATGTGAAAAGTGATTAACTATGGTTTAACAAACTATTTAAGATCAGCCTATGAATCTATTGTCCATAAGGTTGTGCGGCTCTATACCTAGAAAGAGCGTATTCGTACAAATGCCAGACTAATGTTTCATTAGTTATATGATCTTTGATAAATTCATCCACTTCACGTTCTAAATTAGCTACATTTTTAGTCTGCTTAGGTTGGGTATTACTTTTTATAGGTGGAGGCAATAGATTCTCAAAAATGGTATTCTCATTATTCTCAGATTCAGTTGAAGCAATTGAAAACAAAGCTAGAAATCTAGATAAACAATAATCATATGATGAAGAGATTAAAGATTCATTAATAATACATTCCTTAATAAATTCCTCTACTTCTACTTCTTCATTAGTTTCATTCTCTTTAGGTTGAGTGGTAGTATTATCAACAGGTGGAGGCAATAAAGTTTCTAAAATAAAAGATGTAGGTATGATATTTTCTTCAGTAGATTCATTTGAAGACACATTGCTTGTAGACATCAGAAATAAAGAATAATGTAAAAATGATAAATGAATTGTTTTTGTAATAATGCCAAAGACCTTTTGAGTAGTAATACTGCTACATTGCTTCAGAACTAAAATAAATCCTATAGAAATACTTTGATGAAAATCATATACAAATACTTTGATGAAAAAGTCTGATACAAGATTTAAGTTTAAAATGTGATTTAGAAAAGGTAGGAGAAGTAGCGTATAAGCAGCTCCAATCTCTTGTTCAAAAGCTCGTAAGTGTCATCAATTTGTCAATTCTCATCAATCTCTATCAATGTTCTATAAAAGCAACATTAGCAAAAACATAAGTATATCGTATAAAACATAAAACACACATACATATAACACGCTCATACATTCTCATACATGCTAGCTCACTCTCATAGATGCATGCTAACATGAACTTATATACATGCACACCATGCACATCTCTCTATACATATGTACTTACGCACATGCTTACATACACACCATGCATCTATGCACTTTTAAGCACATGCTCACATACTCATGCATACTGCTTACATACACACCATGCATCTATGCACTTTTAAGAACATGCTTACATACTCATGCATACTTAAATTCTACACTTATGCATATGCTCATGCATACATTAAAGCATGTACATGCACTCTAATGCATACATCTATTGCATGTTCATATAATCATATTGACATACATATTCATACATGCATTTCAACTTCATATACATCTAAACTCCTACATGCTCATGCATTCATATCTTCATATAGATTCTATGCACTTTTACATATACATTAACTCACCACACATACATTATGCACAAACACACTCATGCAAACTCTATCACTCATGTACAAATTCATTTATTTATGCATGTATTAATCATGCACATGCATACACCCATAAACTTGCATATGCACATACATATATATGCATGCATTCATACATTAGTCATGCATCTAACTTACTTATGCATTCACACTCTCAATCATGCTAATACACATCTCATGTATATGCATGCTATCATCATTTCATACTCACACATTCATAAACTCATATATACATGCTAACATACACTAACTCACTTTCATAAGCTATCACATATTCATATGCTTCTAATATGCATATGCATACATATACTTCATGCATACACTTATGCATTCTTACTTATGCATGCATATATATACACTAGATGCATATGCATTCGTTTATTATACAAACATGCACATATACTCATATACTCATGCATTTAAACCATCATGCATTACTCTAATAAATACTCTTATTGACATAAGCATATTCACGCATACTCATATCCATGCTAACATACTTTCTCATGCATATACTATCATACATGCACATGCATTGGACATCATGCATATACATGCATACATGCATCTATTATGCATATGCATTCTCATATCTTACTTTTGCATTCATGCACCTCAACTATACTCACTCCCATATGCGCACATGCATTTCTCATGCACATGCACCTAATTCATATGCATGCACACAAACATTAGCTCTAATATGCATGCTCATACACTATCACATACTTTTAATACACTTACATTCATGCTTATCATGCATTTATGCACATATAAGCACATGCTCATACACATGCATTCATGCACACAAGCATACTCTCAACATTCTTATAGATACATGCATCATATCATTCATGCACACTCATTAATACACATGCACATGCTTCTAATAATCATATATATGCATGCACTTACTCACACATATACATACAGTTATGCACACATGCATACATAATTAATGATCAAGTGCATACATACATGCATCTCTCTCTCTCTGTTCCTCTCTCTCTCTCTCTCTCTCTCTCTCTCTCTCTCTCTCTTTCCCCCCCCCTCTCTCTCTCTCTCCCCTCTCTCTCTCTCTCTGCACTACACTTCTGCAAAGTTGCCAAGAGGAGGGGGGAGACTTATGAATCTCTCTCTCTCTATCTATCTATCTATCTCTCTCTCCCCTCTCTCTCTCTGACCCTGTGCTTCGCTCCTGCAAAGCTGTCGAGAGGAGGGGGGAAGACTTATGACTTTCTCCCTCTCTCTCTCTATTTCTCTCTCTCTCTCTCTCTCTCTCTTTGTGCTCACTGTTGCATCTGATGTTACTGCTGCCGAAAGGCTTTCTTTCTCTTGCTCTTCAACTCTCTGTGCTCCGTCATCTCCTCTACTCCGGCTCTGAACACCTCCATCTCTCTTTCTCTCTCTCTCTCTCTCTCTCTCTCTCTCGAACGTACCTGTAAAAGCAACATTAGGAAAATATCATACTAGTATTACATATATATGCACATAGTAATTCACACACATACTAACACGTAACTAACTTAACTCATACTTACTCTAACACACTCACATGCATACGCCTAATTCACACTAACATTGACTTTCACTTTAACACACGCATACACATGCAAGTACATTCACACCACTTAGACTCATGTGAATACATATAGTTAGACACACACACTCATGCACATTATAATATTTTATCTAATACATAATATTTTATTTAATATATAATATTTTATTTAATGTATAATATTTTATTTAATGTATAATATTTTATTTAATACATAATGCAAATTTTACATTAGGTAATTTTTAAGTGTAGGTTAAATATCTATTAATGTCTTGACTAACACACATATACACATAGATATATACAAGTACTTTTATTTAATATTGATAGACACACACATAGGGTTGAACCCACACGTACTCTAGAGTTTCTTGTACTCACATGTAGATAAACACATAGGGTTAAACCTATAACACACTTATCCATTTGCCTGAGACTTGAGGTCTCCATTCAGGAACGTTGATTTAACATCCATGTGATAGACTGGCCAACGCTTATGTGCAGCGATAGCTAGTACTACTTGGATAGTAGTCATCCTTGCAATCGGGGCAAATGATTCACAAAAGTCAATGCCTTCAACTTGTGAGTATCCCTGTGCAACAAGTCTTGCTTTATATTTTTCTAGAGTACCATCAGCCTTGTACTTTAGCTTCCAAACCCACTTGGTGCCAATGACTTTACACTTAGGGGGTCGATCCACTAGCTCCCAAGTTCCATTCTTTATGATATTGTTGTATTCTGAGAATTGTAGAGCTACCTCACCCAACATGACAATGGCTTTTCCACTTGGGTGTCGGCAGGCTGGTGACTTTCAGAATCATCATCTGAAGATGATGCTTCCTTCTCTTGTGTAGAAGGGATAGCTCTTGGGCCAGGTTCATAGTGGATTGCCCCTCCTTCTTAGCCTCAGGGTCATAAAGCTTATAAGCCTTCTTATCTTCAATGTACCCTAGGAAGATACATTTGATGCTTTTTGGTTGAAGCTTGTTTCTCTCCCTATCTGGAACATGTACATAACATTCACTTACAAATACTTTGAAATGGGAAACAGAAGGCTTTTTACTAGTGTAGGCTTCTTGTGGAGTCTTTCCATCAAGTGCCTTGGTGTAGCTTCGATTCAAGATGTAGACAGCAGTGTTGACAGCCTCTGCTTAAAACTGATTAGGCAAACCCTTTCCTTTCAACATGCACCTTGCCATCTCCATGATGGTTCGATTCCGACGTTCTGCAACACCGTTTTGTTGAGGACTATGTGCCACTCTAAGTTGATGCTTGATTCCCTTACTCTTGCAGAAATCTTCAAACTATGATGATGTGAATTCACCACCACCGTCTGTCCTGAATTTCTTCATCTTCTTCGCTATTTCAGTTTCAACAAGCTAAAGCCATTCTTTAAACTTACCAAAAGCTTGAGCCTTATCGTGAAGGAAGTACACCCACATCTTCTTGCTATACTCGTCGACAATTAACATGAAGTAGGAAGATCCACCCAAGGCCTGTGTAGGCATTTTTCTGCACAAGTCAGCATGCACCAACTCTAGAGGATAGCTTGCCCTATTCTTGCTTTCTTGTGGAAACGCCTTCCTCTGTTGCTTGCCCATCATGCAAGCTTCACATGGTTCCTTCATTTCTGCAATCGATGGTAGGTGTGCAACCATACCTCTACGATGCATCTCCTTCAATATAGGGTATCCAATGTGACCGAATCTCTCATGCCATAGCTTACCTGTGCCCACGTTTGTAGTCGTTGTAAGAGCACACAACTCATACAGGTTGTTCCTCCTTATGACATTCCCAACAATGTTGTTGTTACCGTCCATAATCTTAGCTCCTGTCTTACTGAAAGATACTTGATGACCTTGATCAGTTATAGAAGCTACTGAAAGTAGATTTCGTTTTATTTGTGGAACATATAACACATTTAAAAGCTTTCTGATATCACCATTAGAGTTAATGAAAGAAACTGTACCTTCACCCTCTGCAGGATATCTTGCATTGTTCCTTACCTTTACTGTGATGGGTTCCTTTAGAGGCTGTAAGGAACTGTAAAGGTCTTTTCTACTCATCATGTGACGAGATGCACCACTGTCCAACACCCATGAGTCATCTGTTCTTGAATCTTCAGCCGAGGAGCACACCTCCTCTATCGTAACAAATAACTCAAGCTCTGTTTCTGATGTGTTGGAAAACTCCTTGCCCTTGCCACCTTTTGAAAAGCCACTCTTCTCTTCTGCCTTCTTGATGCGACAATCTTGGATTCTGCATCCTTTCTTCTTGCAGTGGAAACATTCTCCCTTGAGCTTCTTTTTATCGTTCTTCTTTTTGTCTCCATCTTTTGAAGAATCTCTTTTGCCTCCTTTGGCATTTGCTGTGAATGCAGCATCTCCTTTGCTACCACCATTCCTTGCCTTGAGCCGCAGCTCCTCCTCCATGAGTAAGGCACTAAATTCTTCAAAAGTTAGTGGTTGAGGTCTGATTTGAGTGTTAAGAGCAGTTAATAAACCATCAAACCTAGGTGGACAAGTTCGAAGACAACGACGAGCTAGCTCCTCACTTGACTTTTGAACACCTACTCCCGCCATTTGATCTCGTAGATTCTTTATGCGAGTGATAAACACCTCTGCAGTCTCCCCATCAGCAAACCGTTCTGCTGCAAGCTGATTCTCCAAGTTCTGAATCCGTGTCTGATTACGAGTTTCATATTGATTTCTCAATATGTTCCATGCTTCACATGCCTTCGTAGTATGCTGAATGAGAGTCAGAACACTATCAGAAGTACTTGTAACTAGAGCACAAAGTGCATCTGCATTTCTACGTTTCCAAGCACGTAGAAGATTAGCATCAGGAGGAATCATTCAACCAGGATTATTTGGATCAAGGCTTTCTTGGGGCTCATGATCAGTCCCAAGAACAGTCTCCAAAAGCTCATACAAATCAAGAATAGAAGTGATTTTGAACTTCCACAGGGTGTAGTATGTACCATCAAGTTTACCTTCTGTGAAGGTTGGTGGCTATATCCGCAATGTTGGGATGACCGACATCATTGCTGCTCCTACTTGTGCGCCACCTACTCCTGTTGATGAACCACCTTGCCCCCCAGTCGTAGATGATGACGCACCGCTTGACGTCTTCTCTCTTTTGTTGTTCAGACCTCTGCAACCTCTGCGTTTCTGCTTCTGCACCACTCAAAGCCTCCTGAGCTCTGATACCATGTAAGAAAATAACAACACAGCAGAATAGACCTGTACACAGAGTTGAGAGAAAAACACAGACAAAGATAGATGCAGACTCAGAGATAGAGAACTCAAATTCTCAGATTGCCGAGTGTAATGCAATTACAATGATGGTGCTGTCCACCCGTGCACTCCCAATGTGGAGCTTAGATGGCGATCTAGACAGACTCTAGATGAAGGGCTTACTAGTGTGCAATGATATATAAAGCTCAACCTGGGCCGTGCTTATATAGCTTTTACAAGGCAATTCGGTATAGATAAACGTAGTCGGGAGATACAAAATAGTCAGTAAAATATATGTCTCCACGACCAGAAGTCCTACCATCTCGACCCTACGGGCCGGGGGGATAGGCCCCCCCCAGACCCCGCAGAAGGGGGCAAGCCCCCCTCTGCACTCCCCCCATTAAGGTTCTATGGGGAAACCACGTGATGCCACATGGCCTTTATTTTCACCTTAAATGGCAACCTAATGGCCTGGAAGTTTATGCCCTACTTAACCTAACGGCTAGGCTCACAAAGATCATCTACAACCATCAATGGTCACACATAGGCCTCATCTAACTTGGAAGTTAGGGTTCCACAAATGTCCGGGCTCTCATAATGGCTTCTCCTCATAATGGGGGCCTTACAACTTAGAGCACCATGGATCATTTGTGGTCACGTGAGGGTGGATTATTGAGCATATCTAACATATACTAGTATACATATATTTAAAAAATCAAGTGAAAACATGTGATTTTTTGACATTTTTTGAAAATTTAGGAGCTAAAAATGTGCCCAAAATTTTGATCTATTCAATACTGACATATCCAAAATCTATATGAGAAATATAAAAGTGATAAAAAATCATGTATAGAAAATACAAATTGAAGGTGTGTTTGATGATCTCAGATAGTCATTCAAAAATGCAATAGAACATGGTTTCATTATGCGAACTGCTTTGGAGCATTTGTATAAGCACAAAAATATCAAAGAATTTCAAATCAACTCACAACTTTCTTGATCTATGTCTATGCCCCCCTCATTGGATGCATTTGATTCAGTCAGACTACTGCAAGCTCTCTTCTTGTTCTTCTTCTTCTTCTTCTATATCAACAAGAGCTCTATCCTCATCCAAGTACATACCAAGTTCTATAGGATCATGCATAAATCTTCTTATTTGCTGATGATTTGCTATCTCACATAGATCTAGGACTTTTGCTTTATCATATTGATGGTCGCTTTCCTCAAGTGCCTTGTTTTTGTTAAGGCAAAATCATAAACAAGAATATCTACATCATCCATTTTAAGACTTGTACTCTGAATATTCTTTTTCTTTTTTGAGCCTATTCGTTTGGTATCACATACCATTTGTAAGTTATACTTTCCTCTGAATACATACCATTTGAGTGTGTTTTTTCAACCTTGGGCCTACATAAATATTCCTTTTATTAAAATACTTCTTTTGTCTATTCATAATCTGAATTATCATGCCACATTATGTTCCCAAAAAAAGATTAATAACTAAAACATTCCAAATGGCATTCCTTTGTAGGGGTCAAAATCCTCATTTAGAGACTCAAATATGCTCATATTCTTATATCTTACGATACAAAAATAATTTGTCAAATATGAATAAACCATTTGATGCAAAATCTTAAAAACCCCAAGATTGACTATTCACTTGCTTGATTTGGATACTTGTAGTTATAGATATGAGTGGTCCAAGTTATGGGAAAAAGTCAAACTTTATACTTGGCATCGACCTTATGCATAACTTTATACTTGGCATCAACTTTATGCATAAAGTCGAGGCCAAGTATAAAGTTTGACTTTTCTACTCATATCTATAACTACAGGTATCCAAATCAAGAAAGTGAGAAGTCGATCTTAGGGTTTTTAAGCATTCTGCATCAAATGGTATATTCATATTTGAGAAATTATTTTTGTATTGCAAGATATAAGGATATGAGCATATTTGAATCCCTAAATGAGGATGTTGACCCCTACAAAGAAATGCCATTGGGAATGTTTTAGTTATTAATCCTCTTTGGGAACATAATGTGGCATGATAGTTTAGATCAACTACTCACTTACTTGATTTCGATACTTGTAGTTATATAAATGAGTTATTAAAGACCCCAAGATGGACTACTCACTTGAATTTGATACCCTTAGTTACAAATATGAGTGGTCAAAGTTATGGAAAAAGTCAAACTTTTATACTTGGCATCGATTTTATGCATAAAGTCAATGCCAAGTATAAAGATTGGCTTTCTTCATAGCTTTGAGCACTCATATCTACAACCATACACATCCAAATCAAGCAAATGAGCAATACATCTTGGGGTTTTTAAGCATTCAACATGCAATGGTTTAGATAGATTTAGATATTTGGTTTTTCTCTAATTTCTTTTATCACCACTTGCTCATCTCCATTCCATGATAAATAACCTCCACCACATTTACTTGTGTGACCATGGCTTCTTGTTCAAACATTGCATAGCTATAGAGAAAGATGAAGCCCTAGTGAGCTTCATTATAATGCAAATCAATGGTCTTAATGAGTGCCCAAATGAGGACCAAGAAGTAGGTAAAAAGCATATTGATGACACACAAAGATTCCCACCTTTGTCAAAGAGAACCGATGCCACCATTAGCAGATGAGCCTAGAGACATGGCTAGCCTTGAAGAGCAAATTTTTTATGAAGAAAATATTATTGAGACTACTCAAGTGCCTGAAGATGATGTAATGCATGAGGCCCATCAGACATACGATCAACTTCAATTGTAGAAAACCTATCCAACTTTGTAAACTTCGACTTATGTAATACTTTTTTCATTGGAATGTAATGCTCAAAGTATCTTTTTGTTTGTTCTTATCTATATCCACATCCTACACTGTTCTATTGGATGGATGTGTGGTTTTTTCTATTTACGATTGATTGAGGTAATACTCTTTAAGTAGAAATTGGAAGAGCTTTGTTGTTGACGAGACAACATATATTTCTTAGATCCACTGTTTTTTCATCATCATTTGTACCTTTTTCTACCTTTCATTTAGTTTAATAAGCATTCTTGTATAGGTGTGTGTGAGTGCCACACTAGAGAATAAGTGAGATTCATTCTCCTTTCAATTTAAAATCCCCCATAACATGAATTTTGCCCATATTGTATATAAAGAGGTCACTACCTCTCATTTTGGGAAGGCATTCTTAGAGATAATGAGATCATGCTAGTTTGTAGAATGCTTGGAGAGCTCTTGTTGTCATTATGATATGCTTGCATTCTTTTTCCTTTCTTGCCTCATGCTTGTGATACATTAGTTCATGGATTAGTGGCATGATCATGCATGTGATTAAGTGTGTGTATCATTAATGATGCTTAATTCTTATTTCACGTGTAGTTTAGTCATTAATCTTATGCTAATGAAGCACCATTACGTCTATCGAATGCTTCTACGCGACATTTGGATCTCATGAGATGCTCCTCGATTTGACAAATATGAGCTGTGATGCTACAACATCAACAACTTTTGGCATCATTGTCGGGGAGCGTTCTCTTGTCACTTATGTGATGGTTTTTGGCGTGAAAGAGATGTGTACAAAAGCTTTTCATGATGATTTTTTGAGTTCTTCATTTCATTAAGCTTGTGAGCATTTGCGGCTTGTAAGATTTAATAATTGTGGTGGTAGGAATCTCCTTTTTGGATGATTAACCACTCACATATAGTGATCCATCAAGTTACAAGAAAATGATAAAAAAACGAGTAGATTAGGTCTTTCCTTTTTTTTTTGTGTGCACATTGTAGGCCTTTTCTTTATCATGTGTGAATAAGTTCTTTTCAGGCGTTCAACAACAACAAAAAGAAAACAATGGAGTGGAACATGGAAGACCATCAACAAACTCAGAACGATGGGGCAAGCAACAAGGATCTTGTAAAAGCTTTGAAAGGGATGGTACATTTTTATACTCTTCACATACATGAACATGAACTCTTTGGGCTAGTATGGCAAGGAGGCATTCTTGTTTCTTTTCTATATGCAATCCTCATTTGTATTGCAAAAGGCTATCAATAGAAGATACGAGAAGCTTAAGAGGAATTGGAGACGTAACTTTTGGGAAAAGCAGAGTTACAGGGGATACAGACCAGGAAGAAAGGATCGATCTTCGAGCTCAATAATTTCAAAGCACATGCAAAATATGGTAATATTTCTCAATTGATTTAATCTCCTTTTAAGCTTCGAGATACCATTTGAGGTCCCTCAAATCATCCTGCACGTGCCATCATTAGAAACATCAGCACTCAGAGTTGATCTACTGGATTGTGAGCATTCGTGACAATGTGTGCATCAAAGTATGAGTGTATATACCCACAACTACTCTCAATCTTGTCTCACCTAATCTTTCAAGATCGACGATCCTTGAAGACATCTCATGGCTAGTCCCATCACTTTCTTGTACTATCTTGAGTATCTCGGTAGTGATGTGTGTGAACACACTAGGACCATCGGGGCACTTTTTTCCTTTAGGAGACTTTTTTCCTCCGGCTTGTATATATGCCTATGAACCTAACATGTCACTTATCTTTGGACATTCTCTTGGTAATACATTTAGTATTGTGTGTTGTGCTCCAAGCTTCTTCTTCTTCCTTGTTTTCTTTGCTTGCTTCCACAGACCTCAAACTCCAACAATTGGTATCAAAGTAGGTCATCGCTTCATCTATGGCATCATCGACATCCCTCATCACAATCTTAGAATTGCATGAAATTTTGTGAGCATATTCGGGCGATTAGGAGTTCAAAATAGCTTTGCTTTGTGGTGTCGAAGTCAGGATGTGAGCTGTTTTCGACCTCTGAATGCACTATCCCAATGCCTGTGTAGGCGATTTCATCTTTTTGTGCCAAAGATATATATATGTTTTGGTTTGCTACTATAAGCATCTCGAAGTATGCTATAGGTTTAGCAGAATTCGATAGGGTAGTTCTGTTCAAATTTTTGAGATACAATCAGTTTTCTACACCAAGGTACTTTAGTTAGTTGTCATGCCTGAAAGCAGTGATGCTGCTGGTTGAGGATAACTTGGATGGTAACAATTACCCATTATGGGCTTATATGATGTGTCATGAATTGGTTGTAAAAGGGTTGTGGAATATTGTGTAGGGTGTTGAAAAACATCCTATTACACCTACAAATACAGTTACTGAAGTTGATGTAGATGGCATTGAAGATGATGATATTCTTCAGGTTCCTATTCATGCTACGGTTCCTACTGCACCTACTATAGAGCAACTTTGTTGGAATCGTAGAGATGCTCAAGCACATGCATTGATAACCTTGTCTGTCAAACATGCCATTATTCCTCACATTCACTCCTCCAAAATAGCAAAGGATGTTTGGGATACACTTATCACTTTATACTAGGCAAGGAATGAGTCTCATGTTGCTTACCTCCAAAAAAAATTGGAGAGTGAGCACATGAATGAAAGAGATTCCATGGGGAGTCTTTTGACAAAGATCAAAGATTTGAAGGAGCAGTTAATTTCTGTTGATGAAGTATTGCTTGACAGTTCACTTGCGCAGACTATTCTGAATGGTATTTCAGATTAATATCAAAGTTTTGCATCTACTCTTCAATTGATGATGAAAGGCAATCCAAATGCCTTAACATTCGATGAGTTAATCTCTGTTCTATTGCTAGAAGATCAGAGTCTAGGTAGACCAGGTCCATTATGCATGTTGCAGATCAAGCTTTCTTGCCTAGTAAGAAGGGCAAAGGTAAATGGAGCTCACCTGCTAGTAAGCAAAAATCTACTAATTCTACACACTCAAAGAACGATGAAAAAGATGAGAAGAATACAGAAAAGCAGAAATTATTTTGCAAATACTATAAAGAAAATGATTTTGTCCTAAAGAGTTGTCAAAAACCGGTTGCAAAAGAGGCAAAGAAGAAAGAGGTTGGAATGGTTGTTGCAAAGGCTTCTACACCCAAAACAGAGTCTGATAACCTTGTGAAGAATGAAGAATGGGCATTTACTACTGTCTGGAGTTATGACCCATCTTCTCATGAACAATGTATGTCTGAAGTAGACTCAGATGTTTGGTACTTCGATAATGGTGCAACCAAATATATTACCTTGCAACATAGTTTCTGAAGTATTTCGATGGCGATGCACCACCGTGCACTCTCCTTCTCGAGAGCTCCATGATGATATGCTCGGAGTAGAAAAACCAAGCTCCTTAAGGCCGCACGCAGTACTCTACATGTAGAATACGTAGAAAACACAGTTCACAGGGAGCACGAAGATAGACTTCTTGGGTCTTACAAATGCCGTCGAACTTACAGTCTATGACTGACCAGGCCACTATATGTTTTATTAAAGAACATATACAAAGAAGTGTCCAGTGGCCATTTGGCCTTTCACATGGACACTAACGGTAACAATCTCCCACTAAAGGCCAATATGGCCAGAGAAACTATGGGAGAAAAATTAAAGACTGATAAAGAATACCTAAGTGTAAGTATACAAATTATACCTCCCACCTGATGGGCATGTTACACAGTATACAAGTGATTGCGTAAGATCAAGAATCAAGTAACCCCCATCAAGTGACAACAGTGTCGAAAACTATCCTGTGGTAGAGCTTTAGTCAAAGCATCTTCAACATTATCTCGAGTGTGAACCTTCTCAATAATAATGCTCTCAGTGGCTAAGCAATCTCTAATGAAGTGATACCTCACCTCAATGTGCTTGGTCTTTGCATGATAGACTGGATTCTTAGCCAAAGCAATGGCACTCTGACTATCACTGAGCAAGCGAGGTACATGCTCAGGTAAACCCATATCACAAGCAAGAGGAGAAAGCCACAATGCTTCCTTACATGCCTCACTTGCTGCAACATACTCTGCTTTTGTGGTGGAAACAGCTGTACATTCTTGAAGATGAGATCTCCAAGAGATAGCACCTCCGGCAAAATGAAAAATGTACCCTGATGTAGACTTACGATTGTCTACACAACCAGCATAGTCAAAATCTGTGTAACCAATCATGGATGCTTTCCCTCTACCTAAGCATAGACACTTGTCCTTAGTGCCACTCAGATATCTCAAAATCATCTTGACCGCTTCCCAATGTTTCTTGCCAGGATGACACATATATCTGCTCACAACTCCCACTGCAAATGCAATGTCTGGTCTCGTAGCTACCATAGCGTACATGAGACTACCAACAGCAGACTGATAGGGAATTTTGGTCATGAATTCCTTTTCCTCATCTGATTTGGGTGGTCATCCTTCCTCAATTTCACATATGTGGGTAAAGGTGTACTCAATGCCTTTGCACCCTGCATATTGAACCGGTGAAGTACTTTGGATATGTACTCACTTTGAGACAAGTATATGCATCTTTTACTCCTATCACGAGTAATGCGCATGCCAAGAATATGTTTGGCATACCCCAAATCCTTCATATCAAATGTCTGACTCAACTTCTTTTTGAGAATTGACAAATCATAAGAGGACTTCCCATCCATCAACATATCATTGATGTAAAGTATCAAGCATATCAAGCTACCATCAGAGCATCTCTTTGTGTAGAGACAATGATCCTCATTGCTCCGAGAATAGCCTTGGGACTTCATAAAAGCATCAAACTTTTGGTACCATTGTCTAGGAGTCTGTTTAAGTCCATACAAGCTCTTCTTGAGCTTACAAACTAGACTTTCCTTGCCAGGAACTACATAACCCTCTGGTTGTTCCATATAGATCTCATCTGTAAGATCTCCATGCAAGAAAGTTGTTTTCACATCCATTTGGACTAGCTCTAAGTCCTCCATTGCAACGAATCCAAGCAACATGCGCAAAGTAGTCATCTTGACCACTGGAGAGAAGATTTCCTCAAAATCAACACCATGTTGTTGCTTAAAACCATTTGCAACAAGTCGTGCTTTATATTTTGGAGAAGCACTATCTGATGTGAATTTCAGCTTATATACCCATTTACATGGTGAAGCTTTTCTGCCCTTTGGCAAAGGTACTAAGTCCCAAGTACCATTCTTGTGAATAGAATCCAACTCATTCTTCATGGCACGCTCCCACTTGACATGATCCTCTGTCTGCATAGCCTCTTTGTAGCAAGAAGGCTCACCGGCATCTGTTAGCATAAAAAAATATAAACTTGGAACATATCTATCAGGTGGATATGAGACACGTGCAGAACGTCTCAATGGTTGGTGAACAAGAACATGTGTAGACTGATCTGAATGGACATTCTCTTGAACATCCCTATGTGCAGCATTTTTATGCATGCTAACCAGAGGACTAGTATCCTCAAACACCACGCTTCCCACTTCAACCTCCTTAATGGGTTGTTTATGCATCTTAGACTCATTAAAAATGACATCACTACTTCTGATCATTGACCGTGTTTCAGGATCCATAAGCGATATCCAAATTGTCCTTCTCGACCATATCCAAGAAAAATGCATTTCTTTGAATTATGGTCCAACTTCCCCACAACATCACACTGGTAAGAGTCACCAAGTCTGAGGGTACCAAGACACTTTGTTGCATAATTAGAGAACCATTCTCTATGTGGTGTTACATGGAAAGAAGCACCAGAATCTAGCATCCAGGTGTGGAAAAGAGAATCAGCCATAAGGGCCTCAGATGGCACAGTACTATCAAGTGTCAACACATCAGCATCATCAGAAATAGCATTAATTTCTTCAATCTTCACAGTCAAAGTAGATGGTGCAGGTAATAGTTTAACATGCCCATTAACATTCTATCCTTTACCTTTAGCATTCTTTAATGCATAACCGTCTTTCTTCATGTGTCCTTTCTTATGACAATAATGGCATTCGATCCCCCTCTTCCTTGATTTACTTCTACTCTTATTCCGTTGACCATTCTTTTCCTTGTTCTTGCTCCTACCACGTTGCTGATTCTTTCCTTGGTAAGAATCACGAACATTATATGTGTCACTCTAGCACAATGGTGAGTACCAACGTGAGGAGATACACCTCATAAATGTCAATCCGTGGAGACCTGAGGACCAGTATGAAGACTGTGAGCAAGTGATGGCACAAGTGTGTGAGTGAAAGCACACAAGCATGCACACACATACACACACATGCACAAGGTAAGAGCAAAGAGTGGAACAATGGAAGATCTTCGATTGCAAAAGAGCTCTCTTACAAAGCTGAAATCTACAATAAGCTAACCTCAAAAATGAGCTCTCCAGCCCCTTTTATATCCATATCCATACCTATCCATACCTATCCATACCTATCCATACCTAGTGTCCGGCCTAGTTAAAAAATGGGTTCCAGGGCTTATTTGAGGGCTCAAACGGAGTCTAAAAATTATGAAAATTGGTAGGATGTTAGCTCTAATACTCCTCAAGCTCGAGGACTCCTCGGCTTGAACAAAATGGAGTTGCAAAAATAGAAAATGGTATTTACAATGGTTTTTAGTGATAAAAATCACTATTTTTGTAGGGATTTCTTTTGAAAAATTTGACAGGTGCTTCTTGGAGCTCCCTACTTGCTTCTTCTTCTTGTGTGTCCACTTCCCTGATGTGCTTCCATGCTTTGTCCTTGACTTTGAGCTTCAACACTCCCCCCCCTCTTGAGTCTGTCGTCCCTGACAGACCCTTGTTGTAGTGGTTTTCCATGTAGTACATTGAGAGGTAGTGTCCTCCATGTATCAACAGTAGCGGTCCATCTTCCCAATGTAGCATGGTCGATTGTCGGGTTTTTCAGTTTGCCACTGCTAGCTCTTGCAAGTTGTAGTCCCTTTGTATGTACGTCTTCCTCGTGTTCCAGCTTGATGGTGCATTTGTGAGCTTTCCAAAACTGCTAGCTGCTCAAAGGAGGTGGTCAATGTTGATTATGAGCAACTCTCAGTGGTGGATTGCTTCCTTGCTCTTGTTATTGTCACCTTGATGTCATCTGGTTCTTCCAAAGATGGCTTTCATAGTTGTCATGCCAAGTACTTGTAACCCATAAGGGATGGTGGGTAAGTGCATTAGTGCATGGGTTGAACAAAATATGTGCCTTGTGCATGGCCTTGTAATGTGGCCCTATGCATGCGTACTTGGAAAATGGATGGGAAGAAGTATGGTGCAAGAGATTCGATCTTGAGCTAAGTGCTCAAGGGTATGCTGACGAAGAGGCTTCCTAATCTATCATGGTGAGCATGTTGCCGAAGTAGGTTGTGCTTACCATGGTAAAAGGTCAGTCGATTTTTGTCTCTTCGTGTTGTATGCCCATCACGGTGATTGACGATTGACTTGTCTTTCTGGTTGATGAACATCCTTTCTGATGCTTCACCGATGAGTGTCGTCGAGCGCATGGATGTTCGTTTTTTTTCTTCTTTTTTTTTTTTGACCAATTACAAAACAAGAAGAAGGTGGTTAGGATCAATCAAATATATTACATATGTCAAGTGTGCCTCATGTGCCTAGGATTTCTCAATTGTGTCTATGCATGGCCGTGTAATGTGGCCCTATATTGATGCATACTTTGGAAATGCATGACCTAAATGGTGCAAGAGACAGGGTTATGCCAAAGGCACATGGTTGTTGCCGGTCGAGGCTTTTGATGTTACTTGCATACTTGATGCATTCTTTGATTGGAGGTGTCGATTGGATCTCGAAATGATGTAATCCTCCTGATTGGAACCCATTTTAGAATAGGATTTGGCCCTGTAGAGATCACCTCAGGCCACTTCATCTTTGTATGCTTTCCAAACTTTGGTATTCAGTGTGGTTGGCTCTTTGGTTCTGTGGATGTTGCTGGTGCTTTTGGCTTCCAAAACCATATCCTTGATGATTGCCTGCTTACTTTTGCAGAAGGGTTGAGTTTATCCTCTTTTGGTCTTTGTGCTCTGTTCTTACCCTTTTCTCTCCTTGGCTTCTTGTTGAAACCTTTTGCATGGTGGGGAGCATAGGCCTTTGCACGTGTAAGAGCGCCTTGGGCACCCACATATGTGATTGTCCTTGTTGAACTGAAACTAATTTCTTAGGCACCCAAATTTGTCGTATGCCTTCTCGTTGAGCTGGTCCTGGTGGTTTGGTTCTTGTCTTCACATGGTTAGCTTGCCTGGGTGGGAATTGTGTTGGCAAGGCTGGTGGTTGCTCTCCTTTTTGTACCCAGATCCTCTTCATGTCCGGAACTAATTTCCTCTTGAAGTCTCTTTGTCTATTTGATATAGCCGTTGTCATATACCATTGTGCTTGCCTTGTTGGTTGAGTTGTGGTGACAGCATTATTCTTTGCACAAGAGGAGGAGTTCGCTTGTCTTTGAGCCTGTTCTTCCATGATTGAGTGCTTTTGGAACATAGAGCCCTTGACACATACAACATCTTTTTTGCTAAGATTAGTCATAGAAGAACTATGAGAAGGTGTGACATCAGGATTTGTGAGCATGCAATTTTCTAATTCTAATGTAATGCATTGTTCGTGTACCCAAACTTGAAGAATTTGACTTCTTAAGTTCAAGTTGACTGCATGGTCATAAATCCAATCTTGACCCAAGACAAGTGGCTCTGTAAGGTCCTCATCATGACACACTAGAATTTTGACTTTCATTGGGACATCTTGAAGGTAAATGGGAAGTTCCACCTCGCCCAAACAAGGGGTTTCCACACCTCCCAATCCTATGAGATAGGCTTCTATGGGCTTGATGTCCAATTGCAAGTCTTGGCAGTATGAAAGTCTAACTGCACTAGTTGCTGCACCTGAGTCAACCAATGCTCTCACAGTCCTTACACTCTTTCCTTGTCCTACCTCTATAGTCACAAAGGGACGTCGATCAATTATTCAAGAAGTAGTCATGCCCGATTTTTGGCACATGTCCATGTGATATCTTGGAGCTTTTGTGTTGACATCTAGGCCTAATTGCCGTAACTTATTTCTTCTGATGCGCTCTCTAGCCTCTGCTTGTGCTTCTTCTCTAACCCTTAACTCCTCTTCTTTTCGCTTCTTAGCAGTGTTGAGTCTCATTAGCATTTCCTCTGTAAGAGGTTCTTGATATAACTTGACTCGACAACCACTTATATAGTTCGACAAGATAGCACCTTCTAAAGTGGCCAATTGAACCGCACCGCTAGTGGAAATTCGATTAATGATCATCGGTCCATATCCTCGTTTTTACAACTTACGGGCATGTTGCTTTAGCGTGTAAACCAGTATGAGATCTCCTTCTTTCAATCCTTTATCCTTATATGGGCTTCAAAGTATGCCTTTTGCCGTTTCTTTGCAGCGTAAATGCCTGCTGCTGCTCGTAGCCTCGTCTCACCTAAGCATTCTAGGTCAAAGATCTTGGAAGACAACTCATGTCCATTCCACTCATGCTCTTGTGCTACTTGTAAAGCTGGGATTAGGAAATCTAATGGTAGCACAACATTCTGTCCGAAGAACATCTGAAATGGGGTGGCATTGAGTACCATTTTGTAGGCAACTCGATATGCCCAAACAGCATGATGAAGTTGTTTGTCCCAATGAGAGCGTTTATTATTGACGAGTTTTGTCAATACATTACATAGGATCTTATTCGTGCTCTCGGCTTGTCCGTTAGCTTGTGGGTGATAGGGGGCAGACTTCTTATGTATCACCATGAATTCTTGAAGGAGGTTTTCAATGACTTCATTCAAGAAGTGTGTGCCTCTATCACTAACCAACTCTATTGGTAGTCCATATCTCGTGAATACATTCTTGAATAAGAACTTTGCGGTCGTTTGAGCATCATTCTTGGTTGTGGCTTTTACCTCCACCCACTTTGTAAGGTAATCTGTGGCTACAATAATGTATTATGCATGGGATTTTCTGGCTGGGGGGTTAATAGGACCTACAAAGTCTATACCCCACTTCCAAAATGCGCGTCCTCCCATCATTGGCCTCAAAGGCATCTCATCTTTTCTGATCGGATATTGTGCTCGTTGACATGTGTCACATTTCTTCACATAGGTATGGGCATCCATATGAAGAGTGGGCCACCAAAGTCCTGAGAATAGGATGGTCTTAATTACTCGGTCAGACCCAAAGTGCCCACCTGCAACACTGCTATGTGCAGTTTCTAAGACTTTCAAATAGTCTGATTCATGAACACACAGTCTTAGATAACCATCTTTGCCTTTCCGATATAGGTTGTGTCCTACTAAGGCATAGTCCTGAGCCTCTTGCTCCATGCTCCTTCGTCGTGCTAGGCTAGCCTCATTGGGTAATGCTCCTGATCTCATGAATTCTACCAATGGAGCACTCCACTCTGGAATTAACGACACGTGATAAAGAGTGGCATGCTCCACTGGGGGTCTCTCTTGGCACGTTCGACAATTCTTAATCCACTCATGAATTTCCTTGTCCATGCTAGGCCAATATACTCCTAAATGTTTTAGATTTTGCAATGTTCGTTGTTTAGAGTAGTGATTTCCTAGCAAACCTTCATGGGCTTGTTGCAACCAACTACTATGTTCGTCGTCCTCGACACAACAAGCTAATACACCCTCTGTATCTTGTTTGTACATGCTTCCTGCCAAGATTTGATATTGTTATGATCGTGCAATTTCTTCCCCTTGTTTGTTTTTACGTTCTTATTTGCAGGTCCGAAGGTTAGGACAGGTACCAACTTATTCGCCCATTTAGGAACAACTTCTAAATTGAACAAATAAGCATCTGGTAATTCATCAGACACTCCTTGTGGTGGCTCTCCTGAAGTGATGCGAGAAAGATGGTCCGCCCTAAGGTGGGTCCTACCTTTCCTAACAACCACTTCAAAATCGTATTCCATTAGTAAGAGAAACCATCTTACTAAGCGTCCTGTATTGCAAGGTTTATTGACCAAATATAATAAGGCTTGATGATTGGTGAAAAACTTGAACTTGTTGGCCAACAAGTAGTGTCTAAACTTTTTCACAGCATATACCATGCCTAATCCTTCTCCCTCAGTTGTGGTATAGTTTCGTTCAGCAGCATTCAATTGCCTGCTAGCATATGCTATAGGCAAATCTAAATTTCCTTCACCTGTTGGCTGTGCTAGCACATATCCGATGGCATGATTGGATGCATCTATGTGGACATGAAAGGGTTTGCTCCAATCCGGAGTGGTCAGTATTGGTGCTGTGCACAAACGTCTTTTCAGCTCATTCAAGGAATTCTCGCATCCATTGTTCCACTCAAAATTTGTCAATAACCCATAAAGAGGTTTAGCTATGATGGCATACATGTGGATAGACCTACGGTAATATCCACAATGGCCCATAAAGGCTTGTACCTCTTTAACATTCCTTGGTCTTGGCAACTCTACTATGGCTCTTACCTTGTCTTCATCTATTGATATCCCATTTTTAGAAACAATGTGACCTAAGATTTTACCTTGTCGTACCATGAACACACACTTCTATGGGTTCAGACACACTCGATATTCTCTACACTTGTTGAAGATTTGTCTGAGCTCAGGGATGTGGTATCTTCATTGTTGGAAATGAGCACATAAATCGTCTACATATACTTCTAAGCTCTTTCGCAAGAGCTCTTTGAAGACATGATTGTTGCCAGTATACAGGAAGAAGCAAGTACGGACACACATGCAGATCTAGCACTAAGGCAACACTTCATTTTTTTCAAAACCCTCACATCATTTTAAAGTGATTCTCATCACTACAAACCCTTGTAAATATCATTTCACCTTTTTGTAGCTCCATTTTGTACAAGCCGAGGAGTCCTCAAGCTTGGGGAGCCTTAGAAGTAGTTGCCTGCCAATTTTCATAATTTTTAGATCTCGTTTGGGCCCTCAAATAAGCCCTAGAACCTAATTTTCAACTAGGCCGGACACTAGGTCTGGACAGGGCCAAAGCTAGTCAAAAACTATAAATAGAGCTAGAGAGCTCATTTTTGGGGGAGCTTCTTGTAGTTTTGAGCTTGTATGAGAACTTGGTTGCAATAGAAGTGATTTCATTGTCTTACTCTCTTTGCTCTTGCCGTGTGTGCGCGTGTGCGTGTATGTGTGTGCATGCTTGTGTGCTTCTCACTCACGCACTTGTGCATCCACTTGCTCGTGGTCTTCATACCATCCTCACGTCTTCCGGGATTGACATTAAAGGAGGTGCTACTCATCACTGAGCTACACCAAATTTTGGCGCCGTTACCGGGGATCGAGCTTTGAGGACGAGCGTGTGATGGTAAGACGTAGAGAGGACGCGTTGGAATGGTAAGTAGTTGGTAAATTTCTGATTTTTCTCCATCTCCATCTCCATCTTCACCTCCTTCTCCATCTCCACTTCCTTCTCCTTCCCCACTACATATTCCCTCTTCCTTGTCATTCCCCTCATTTTTTGTGTGCGAGTTTGAGAGAGAGCGAGTGTGTGTGCTTGTCTTTGTGTGTTTTTTGCATGTTTCTTGTAGGTGGCAGCTCCATCATCATCTCCAGCAAGCTCAGCAGGTACATAATTTGTCTGCACAGTCCGCGAGGCGTTGAGCTCGAGCTATCGCGACACTCCGAAAATTTCACCCAATCACGATTCTGAGTGCACCACGACACTGCGCAGGCCTAGAGCTCCCAGGATCACTAGACAGAACATAAAAATTCACCATATCCCGAGCTATCGCGACACCTCGAGCTATCGCGACACCTCGAGCTATCGCAACACCTCACGAGCTATCGCGACACCTCACGACCTATCGCGAAACTTCGACCTATCGCGACACCTCACGAGCTATCGCGACACCTCACAACCTATCGCAACACTTTGACCTATCGCGACACCTCACGACCTATCGCGACACCTCACGAGCTATCGCGACACTTCGACCTATCGCGACACCTCACGACCTATCGCGACACCTCACGAGCTATCGCGACACTTCGACCTATCGCGACACTTCACGAGCTATCGTGACACCTCGACCTATCGCGACACTCACGACCTATCGCGACACCTCGACCTATCGCAACACTTCGACCTATCGCGACACTTCACGAGCTATCGCGACACCTCGACCTATCGCGACACTTCGACCTATCGCGACACTTCGACCTATCGCGACACATCGACCTATCGCGACACTTCGACCTATCGCGACACCTCGACCCGACCTATCGCGATACACGGCCTTTAACGCATGAAAATTTAGGGTTATTTTTTGAGTGATTGGAAGGGTAGTTGAGCTTAATTTTAGGCACCTTGGTATAACTTTAGAACCTTGGAAGTGGGCAAAAGGCCTAGAAACCAGAGAGGGATCTCCTGAACCCTGAGAGCCTATTTTGACCCTTTAGTGCCTGAATGGTCATAACTTGACCATACGAACTCCGATTGATGAGATTTTGGTCTCGTTGGAAAGCTCTTTGAGAATCCTACGTGGACCTCGACTGGTTTTTGTAAGAATCATACGCGGAGTTTTAGAACATGCATTTTTAAGTTGACCTTTAGGTGGAACTAAGTGGTCCTCAGATTCAGGGGGTACAATGAGTTACTCCAGGGGGACTAAAAATATTGATGTGTGTCTTCCAATTACTTGTGGTAATAGAGCTATACTAACTGGTGAGCTTTTGTAGGAACTTTGTGTGCACTCAAGGCAATCCAAAGCAAGCTAGCAAGGGTGAGTACCAAGCTTGGGAGAAGGCTTCCTGGGCTTGTGTAGCAGTTTGGTCAACCAGCTAATTGAGGTTGGAAGATCTCTCAACCCTCCTTTGTCAATTCCTAGCCTAGGCTAAGTACGACTTAGGTGTGGTAATTAATTAGGGCAACGTTAGGCACGAATCAAGTCCAAGAGTATTAATCAACCAAGTACAAGAAGTAAGTAGGTCTTAAGTGCGAAAACTCTAAGGGACAAAAGGTAAACTGGAGTCGATCACTTATCAAGTGCGGAAATTCACTTAAGTACTCCTGACGACGCGATTTCAGACAAGACCATAAACATAATATTCAACTCAAAAGAACAAAGTGATTGGTGCAAAATTAACCTGCAAGGAGAGTGTGCTTGGGTCCCAGGGGGTAGATAAATCAGGCATATGAACCTTAGATCAGGCAGACACTTAGGCCGAGACAGACAAAGCCTCAGATCTTCTGAAGCTAGTGTCAATCACACTGCCAGGTCTTGGGCACAACAGTTGAGTGATTACCCATACACTCCCAGATCAGAAACAAGTGATTCTGAGATGTCCTATCACATGGAGAGACCAGTAGGTAGTTCAGGGTTGGCTTATCTAGAAAAGCCAGAAGGACCATACAAGACTCAACTGGAATACATCAGGACTAATCGTCTAGGTGCTCGCATCTATGAAGATGGCCTGAGAAGATCGGTGGTCCAGATTCAAAACCTCGATCAACCCCATGGATTAGACCACCCGGTAGTCAAGTTTGAGAATGGAGCATACCTAGATAAAGAGGGGACTATATATGTAGTCACCACTCTCCCTGATAGAACTGATGAGTTTGGAAATGTGATTGCGGAGACCGACATGGGTGATATAGAGCAAGGGAACTTAGAGAGAGAGCCAAGAACTCCCCGTGGTAAATCTGTCTTGACCAGAATCATGACTCCAGAGTGGATTCCACAGGATAATAAAAGCATAGATCTGCTTTTAAACCGAGAAACCGATGAGGCTTTTTGGAGATACAAATCTCCTCAACCCCAGGAAGTGAGTGCCCTCACAATCTATGAGTTTAAAGACCCTGATAGCCCAGGCCAAGTAACCTACCTAGACAATGCATCAGAAAGAATCTTCGTGGTCACTGAGCATGGCAGGCATGCCTACACATGGAAGGGTGAATTTTTTTTTCCCCAACCAAGGTCTAATGTGTCCTTTGGTCACCAAGGAGCTGGGACCTCCCAAGCTCATGGAGCTCAACGAGATAGAAGTAGAGACAAACTAGAGGTAAGTTTTGCCAACTCCCTGGGAAGAGAAAGACCGGGAACAGAAAGGAATAGAGTGGAACCTGAGAGACATAGAACCCCATGGAATCAAAGGAATACTGACGATTTTCCTTTGCCAAGGCCGAGAGAACACACTAGGACCCTGCGACCAACTCAACTGGTGAAGTCCATGAAGAATTATTTCGATGGCACGGGAGACCCTTATGACCATGTGGCAGAATTTCGGCAAGTATTGAAAGCTGAACAAGTAGAGGACCTATTCACACAATATAATGCTTTCGGTCTAACCCTTAGGAACACTGCCCTTACGTGGTTTCAACCACTAAACGAGAGGCATTTTAGAAACATAGACCAGCTCTTAGAGGCATTTATCGTTGAGTTTTCTAAGAGTGGAATCAGGCATAACACCTCCTCACTAATTCATAGCTTCAAACAAACACCTCAAGAGACGGTCAGACTAGCTGGAAGGAGATTTAGGCAGTACCTGGAGAGATGTCCAATGCCGGAGTTACCCACATCAGCCAAACAAGTGGCCTTGTTCTTGGATGGATTGTTGAGCACCAAGCTCAGGTCATATGTGTATCTGAAGGACCCCAGAACGATAGAAGAGTGTATGCGAATGTGCATAGACATTGAGGACAATCTAGGTGAGGAATTAGAACTATCAAAAATCTATAAGGATTCTGATAGCTCTAGTAACCTGACATCTGGTCAATCCACATCCATTGAGGAACTTGCAGAGAAGGTAGCCAGAAAACTAGGTGTCTCTAGCAAACAAATTCCGAGATTTGCCCCAATTGAGCGGTGTTACAATTGTGGCGGTGAACATATGGCAAGTGTATGTCCCATTATGGCCCAACCCCAGGTGAATCCTAATAGCCAGTACTGCACCATAGAGCGCAGGTACACCAACCACACTGCACAAGGCTGCCCATATAACAAACAAACTGTTAGGCAAAATTACCCTCAGCCATATCCACAACAGGGTAGATACCAGAATCAGTACCCACCACAACAATACAACAGACCACAGCAAACTTATCAGCCACCGTATCAAGGGCAGCAAAGACCTCAACCAGTCCTAGTACAACAACCCCCTGCTCCCACCAATGCAATCCCAGTGAAATATGCGTCTGCTGAAGAAAATCCGAATAGAGCCATAGTCCCAGTCATCCCATTGCTATCAGACAGTGATCCAAGTGACCATAGTTTTGACTCCACACATATTGATAGCCCACAGGCGTACTACATGCAGTCACCCGAGCATAACGAGTCATACTATTATGAGGACCCAAGTGAAAATAGTGGGGAACCTGAGTATGCTAATGTCATGTTCACAAACCCCAACTCTAGACCTCAACCTAGGCAGGTAAGAACCCCATTTCCTAGAGGACCATGCCTCAGATGTCAGGGAGATCACCTTATACGTGATTGTCCACTGCCTGCCCCTACACAACCTCAACCAGTAACCATTCAGGGTTTCTGTCAAGACTGCGGGAAAGAACATCTCCTACGAGATTGCCCAAAGAACCCTAATAACATGCCTAAAATCACTCCTATCAATGTTGTTGGGTTAGTTGTAGACTCCACATGGAGTGTGACTTCCACTACACCTGTGCAGGTGATCACAAGAGCCCAGGCACTACAACGAAACCAAGGTGTTGGTCAAGAGAAGAGCCCCGAGGTGAGTGAAACAGAGAGCATAACCAAAAAGAGGACTAGAGCCTGGAAGGATAGTCGTGAAAGAATGAAGAGGCAATGGGCAAAAAAGATAAACGAACTTGAAGAAAGCTTGAGAGAAACCAAGGCAAAAATCATAGAGATCACATCTCAACCGCACTCTCACACATTCCCACCGCTACCATCCCCATCACCCTCCATTCCTCCACCCTCTAATACACCCCACGTAACCCACCCACCACCCCAAGTAGGATCAGTATTAGCTGATCCCACTCCTGAAGGCTTGGACATGATGTTCAAGGCCTACCAGGCTCGACTTCAAAACGGGCCAACAGCTGCAAACCTAGACAAGAGTTACCCTAGAGCAGATTTAGAGATTGAACGGATGAAAATGTGCATGAAAATGTTAGAACAAGCTCAAGCTATACTTGAGACTAGTCAAAAGTTCAATCAGACAAACTCTGTCAAATCAGATTTGCACTTCCAAGGCTTACTAGACAAATTAGAGCAGTTGGTAAACAAACCACGAGTTCCTTTACCTCCACAGGCTCAACCAATTATTGAAAGAGGAAGCTCACCACCAATGGGAGCTTATGTTCCTAATTCCACGGATGCTGGAATACCTCCTTCAATTCAACAGTACTCTCAAGAGTTCTTGCGGGAAATACAAGAAGAGAAATGGGCCAAGGAGAAGGGTGATTCCCCTCCTATTCCTGAGATTGATGATCTTCATGATCAATTTCCCCAAGACATTCCGTCTATCTATGGAGATCAAACAGAGCAACAAGAGGATGAGAGATTAGATTTTGAATCTAATTCTTTACAAGAGTTGCCTCATTTCACAGGCCCATGGGAATCTGAATCTCTCCAGATCAGAGCTCCCACAATATTGGTAAGAAATGAAGACTCAGTGATTCCAAGAAACACTGATGTTGTGAAGAACACTAAGGTTCAATGCCATCTCACTGTGGAAGAGCTGCTCAAAGCCAAATCGGAGCTCTGGAATCATGTGAAGGATCAGGTTCCAGAACTTGATTCCAATATGCCAAAAGCAGGCCCTAAGCAGAAAGTACCAGAGATACCTCTCGACAAGATAGGAGACATGAGCGAAGGTGAAGAAGGTAACACTTATCTTCTGATCACCTATCAAGGTTACACAACCAAAGCAATTGTGGATTCGGGTGCTGGTGTTGCTATTGCGACCACCTCCTTGTGGAAGCGATGGGGCAAACCCACCTTAAGACCAACGAGAATGAAACTTCAAATGGCAGATGGTCATTTTGAAAGACCTCTAGGATTGCTTGAAGGGATAACTCTAACCACTTGTGGTGTAGAGTTTGAACATACATTTGCTATATGTGACTTTGAGAAAAATAATGTCTACGAGATGATCCTAGGAAGACCCTTCCTACGACAATTGCAAATAGTACAGGATTGGGGAACCAACTCCTTGTACTTACAGCACTTAGGGGTCACCACCAAGGTCAATCTGAAGGATTACACCTTCAGAGATGTACCACCCCTACAGTGGAATCCTATCCACAAAGCGAAAGAAGATTCTATCTCCGTGCATTCTGGAAGTTCACCTGATCCATCATGGCTGCATGAAGATACTCACTTGTGGATGTGCAAGGTCGCAGAGGAAGAGGAAATGCGCCTAAAAGCGAGAGAAGAAGGAACTCCCCCAGGAGATAGACCAATAAAAGACCCAGCCTATACACCGATGATATTTCCAGATGAGGAATTTGAGCCTCATGGTTGGGCAGAAATCTTAGCTACCATGGACATTGCAGTCAATGAAGAACAATGGACACCCCATTGTGATGAGGAGGGTTATGATATTTCAGTGTTCATGTGTCAGCCCTTGTTGGAAGAGTGTGATCCTAGTGAGTTCATAGAAGAAGAAGAGAATGACGATGATCTAGAATCCATTGTGATGGATACTTACTTTGACTCAGACGAACACTATTTAGAAGATATAGGAGTGTTAACCCAAAAAGAAGAAGAACCCCTCACAAGTATTAAAACGATAAATTCAAAGGAAGGAAGTGAAGGGGGTCAAAAGAAAAAGAAAAGAAAAGCAGTGAAACAAGAAGAGGAAGAATCATTGTTTGAAGTACCAGAAAAGTTCAAGAAATATGAAGTGGAAGACCGAAAAATTTTGGTACGAATGCCTAAGAGAGAGGCCATTATAGGAGAAGCATATGACAATAAAGAAAAGACCAAAAAAATTGTAGTGACCATTGAAGGGAACGAAGAACGATGTACGTACATAGGAGATGACCTAAGTGCAAAAGAAGAAGCAGAGCTTGTAGCTCTATTAAGGGAATATAAGGATGTGTTCGCATGGCACTATAAAGACTTGAAAGGAGTAGATCCAGAGATTTGCTCTCATACGCTTCCGATGACCGCTGATGCCAAGCCCACCAAACAAAAGCCCTACACATATAATGACAATTATGCAGCCAAAATAAAGGAGGAAATTGACAGGCTGATTGAAGCTGGATTCATCTATGAGATTGAGCACACTGAATGGGTGTCCCCCATTGTAGTGGTGCCCAAGAAGAATGGGAAATTGCGAGTGTGCATTAACCTTAAAAAAGTTAACGCCGCTACAATCAGAGATAGTTATCCACTTCCAATCATCGAACATCTATTGGAGCGTGTGGCAGGCAAGGAAGTTTATAGCTTCCTTGATGGATTTTCAGGTTACAACCAAGTAGCCATTGCCCCCGAAGATCAACACAAAACGGCATTTGCCACAGAATGGGGAATCTTTGCATTTCGTGTGATGCCATTTGGGCTCACCAATGCACCTGCAACATTCCAAAGGCTCATGTGTCATGTCTTCAAAGAGTTCTTGCGAAAGAGCTTAGAAGTATATGTGGATGATTTATGCGCTCATTCCCAAGAAAGAAGTTACCACATCCCTGAGCTCAGACAAATCTTCAACAAGTGTAGAGATTATCGAGTGTGTCTGAACCCAGAGAAGTGTGTGTTCATGGTACGACAAGGTAAGATCTTAGGTCACATTGTTTCTAAGAATGGAATTTCAACAGATGAAGACAAGGTAAGAGCGATAGCAGAGTTACCAAGACCAAGAAATGTTAAAGAGGTACAAGCCTTTATGGGCCATTGTGGATATTACCGTAGGTTTATCCACATGTATGCCATCATAGCTAAACCTCTTTATGGGTTGTTAACAAATTTTGAGTGGAACGAGGAATGCGAGAATTCCTTCAACGAGCTGAAAAGACGTTTGTGCACAACACCAATATTGACTACTCCGGATTGGAGCAAACCCTTCCATGTCCATGTAGATGCCTCCAATCATGCAATAGGATGTGTGCTAGCACAACCCACAGGTGAAGGAAACCTAGATTTGCCGATAGCATATGCTAGTAGGCAATTAAATGCAGCTGAACGGAATTATACCACAACGGAAAGAGAAGGCTTAGGCATGGTATATGCCGTGAAGAAGTTTAGACACTATCTATTGGCCAATAAGTTTAAGTTTTTCACCGATCATCAAGCTTTACTATATTTGGTCAATAAACCTTGCAATACAGGCCGCTTAGTAAGATGGTTCCTGTTACTAATGGAATACGACTTTGAAGTTGTTGTCAGGAAAGGTAGAACCCATCTTAGGGCAGACCATCTTTCTCGCATCACTTCAGGAGAGCCACCGCAAGGAGTGTCTGATGAATTGCCCGATGCTTATCTGTTCAATTTAGAAGTTGTTCCTAAATGGGCAACTAAGTTGGTACCAGTCCTAACCTTCGGGCCTCCAAATAAGAATGTGAAAACAAGCAAAGAGGAAATTGTAAAATCACTAAAGTATCAAATATTGGCCGGAAGTATGTACAAGCAAGATACCGAGGGCGTGGTAGCTTGTTGTGTCGAGGATGACGAACATGCTAGTTGGTTACAACAAGCCCATGAGGGACTGCTAGGAAATCACTACCCTAAACAACGAACATTGCAGAATCTAAAACGTTTAGGAGTGTATTGGCCTAGCATGGACAAAGAAATACAAGAGTGGATCCACAATTGTCCAGTGTGCCAGAAGAGACCCCCAGTGGAACATGCCACTCTTTATCACGTGTCATTAATCCCAGATTGGAGTGCTCCATTGGTCGAGTTCATGAGATCGGGAACATTACCCAATCAGGCTAGTCTTGCAAGGAAACGGAGCATGGAGCAAGAGGCTCAAGACTATGCCTTAGTAGGAGACAACTTATATCGAAGAGGCAAGGATGGTTACCTAAGACTGTGCATTCATGAATCAGACTATTTGAAAGTCTTAGAAACTGCACACAGCGGTACTGCAGGTGGACACTTTGGGCCTGACAGAGTAATTAAGACCATTCTATTCTCAGGACTTTGGTGGCCCACTCTTCATATGGATGCACATACTTATGTGAAGAGTTGTGACACATGCCAACGTGCCCAATATCCGATAAGAAAAGATGAAATGCCTTTAAGGCCAATGATGGGAGGACGTGCATTTTCAAAGTGGGGTATAGACTTTTTAGGTCCCATCAACCCCCCAGCTAGAAACTCCCATGCAGAGTACATTATTGTAGCCACAGATTACCTTACAAAGTGGGTGGAAGTAAAAGCCACGACAAAGAATGATGCTCAAACGACGGCTAAGTTCTTATTCAAAAATGTGTTCACTAGATATGGGTTACCAATAGAGTAGGTTAGTGATAGAGGTACACACTTCTTGAATGAGGTCATTGAAAATCTCCTTCAAGAATTCATGGTGATACATAAGAAGTCTGCCCCCTATCACCCACAAGCTAACGGACAAGCCGAGAGCACGAATAAGATCCTATGTAACGTATTGACGAAACTTGTAAATAATAAACGCTCTGATTGGGACAAACAACTTCATCATGCTGTTTGGGCATACCGAGTTGCCTACAAAACGGTACTCAATGCCACCCCATTTCAGATGGTCTTCGGACAGAATGCGATGCTACCATTAGATTTTCTAATTCCAGCTTTAAGGGTAGCACGAGAGCATGAGTGGAATGGACATGAGTTGTCCTCTAGGATCTTTGATCTAGAACGTTTAGGTGAGACAAGGTTACGAGCAGCAGCAGGCATCTATGCTGCAAAGAAACGGCAAAAGGCATACTTTGATGCCCATGTGAAGGATAAGGGTTTGAAAGCAGGAGATCTAGTTTTAGTCTACACATTGAAAAAACACGCAAGGAAGTTAGAAAAGAGAGGCTATGGACCTATGATCATCAATAGGATCTCCACGAGTGGAGCAGTACAACTAGCCACTTTAGAGGGTGATGTTCTCCCAAACTATATTAGCGGATGCAGAGTCAAGCTGTATTAGGAACCCCTCACGGAGGAAATGCTAAGTCGACTCAATACTGCTAAGCAACGTAAAGAGGAGGAAAAATGAATTCGAGAAGAAGCACAGGCAGAGGCCTTAGAGCGTATCAGACGAATGAAGTTGAGGAGACAAGGGAGGGATCAGCCTATGACTGACACTCAAGAGTCTCCAGGCTATCACATGGCCATGTGTGAGACTGCAGGTGAACGTACCCATAAGATAGTGGACGGACGACCTTTTGTGACCCTAGAAATAGGACAAAGAGATAGCAGCACAAGCATGAGAGCATTAATTGATTCAGGAGCAACCACAAGTGCAGTTCGGCTTTCTTATTGCCAGCAGCTGCAATTGGAGGTAAAACCCCTAGAAGCATATCTGATAGGATTAGGAGGTGTTGAAACCCCTTGCATGGGAGAGGTGGATCTTCCCCTCTACATACAAGAGGTCCTCATGACAGCAAAAGTGCTAGTGTGTGAAGACAAGGATCTGACCGAACCTCTTGTCTTAGGCCAAGACTGGATCTATGATCACGCAGTCAACCTCAACCTAAGAAGTGGACTTCTTCAGGCTTGGGTAGGCCAAAGCCGTCTCACGATTGAATTAGAAAATCAAGCACTCAAACCAATAGAACAGGCACCAACTCCTGGTCCCTCCAGGAATCCACACGAAGATAACAATGTTGTCCTTGTACAAACTTCTATGGTGCAGAGGATTGTCAATCTTACTGAAGGTACAGGAGCCAATAAGGAGTTCCTAACTGATCCAAAGAAGATTTTAGACGAGTAGACCAAACATCACTCGACACGAAGGAGGCTGCTGATCAAGAGGCAGGAGCACCAACCGGTGCAACACGGAGCATCTCGTGGCGCGAAGCAGATCTGGATACGCAAGGATGGGAAACCCACAACTCTAATAGCCGACTCTCAAGGAGACAAGAAATGAGCCTCACCATCAAGGAACAAAGTGAAGAAGCCCCCTAGGATAACCCCTAGGCATACCATTTCTATTTGGGTTCCTAAGCGGTCAATGAAGGCCATCCCTAATGCTAGACAGATATGGGTGCCCAAGGCCTGCTTACAAGCCCAAATTACTTCACCTTCAGGCACTAGGATGAAGCAACTTTCACAAGCACTCATGGCCAACAACTCAGAAAACGAAAAGATACCTACACCTCTCACTGTCTCCACTCCCATCAACCCTAGGAATGTCTGGAAATGGGTACCCAAAAGGTCCCAAATACATCACACTCTCATCCAGAAACCTTCACCTGTCTTTAGCTCTAAGAGCTATGACCCCTCTATCAAAGTGTGGAGAATTAAACTGGGCACTAAACCCCATGACCCAATTCTGTAAATCCGCCCACACTAACACAGGAGCATTCTGAGCCATTGCATAACCAAAGTATGCATCTAGGATGACATTGACCTCTAATCACCACTCACACCTATCACAAACACTTCACCACTAACCACTGACCTCCGGGGTTGTCATGTTAGTATTGTGAAGGGAACACCATTACATCTTGTTTCCTATGCAACACTAATGTGCCTTTCTTCTTCCAGCAGATAAGCAACCTACTCTCATGGCAACAGCGGCAGGCACAAGCTCTCAGGCAGGCTCTGGTGCTCCAATCAATTGGGATGCCATGCCGGTGGAGGCCCCACCAACAGCTCGACCTGAGGAGTTCGCGAATGTGCGGAGAATTCCTATTCCAGATCCACCAAATGGCCTAACTGAAAGAGTAAAGGGGCATTCTCACTGGTTCAATGAGATGCCAGGAGATTTGGGAGACACGGATCATATCTGGGAATCCAAGATGGAATGTGGAGGAGTGTGGTGGACCTTCCAGTTCTTCTCACGAGAATTCGAGGCATTGCAAAATGCAGCTCCACTTCAAGATATCTGGCAAAAAGCAGGATTACAAACTTATTTTAGTGCAGCTCTGCCTACACCCGATTTCCTCAGGTGCTACTACCTAATTGCCACGCTGAAGCTGACAAGGGATAAAGATCATTCAGGCACATTCTGGGTGCCCTCCTTGTCAAATCTGGAAGAAATGAGGAAGTTTGAATTGAACGTTACTTTAATCAAGGAAGCACTTCAGATGTATGGCACGCATGTACCTTCTGACCGCGACCCCTTGATACCTGAGTCGATGAAAAGCAATAGAATCAAGAAGCTAAAAGAAATGTGCGCCCTCACCCCCAACATCGCCATACCTTTGCGGATGTGCCTCCAACACTTCGCATTCCCAGCTCAGGACCGTTTCACCCAACCCCACAAGAAAATATGGTATGGGCTATATTTAGCAGAGACTGGAAGCTTGCCCATTAAGATGCCTGTATGGATCTTGGACCAAGTGTATGAGGCAGGCAAGCGGGGAGTGAGGAAGCCTACTCTACATGGCTGTTGTGCGCTCACAAGAATTATCTATAGATGTCTTGCATATGATGTGCCGGTTGCCAGAGCCCTAAAGTATGCACAACTGGAGTTGTTCAAAGGGCGGAAGTCAGGAAGCCAGCCTGCAAAACGCATGCGTGGATCGCTCTCCCAGGTAATGATCCCTCAAGAGGCCACGACTGAAGCTTCTCCCAGACCAGACGCTCAGGTCGCACCTTTCACGATCCATCTTCAAGGAGTTCAAGCTGGGGAGGTGGTACAACCTGCTCCATCCGCCCCTCCACTACCTACCGATGCAGAGTTTGCATCTATGGCCACCTTCACGGAGGATCTGAACTTTGATTTTGAAAGATTCCTGCAGACGGTCCCCCTATCAGACAGTGAAGATTCCCCTGACAATGCTGATCCAGGAGCATCCATACAAAGAGAACAGCCACGGGGCGAGACAAGCAGAGTACATGGGGAAGAAGTGGCACAACATCCTCATGACCCAAACACACAAATTCAGGAAAATGCACAAAGAAACGAACCAGAAGACAGTGAAGAGGAGGCCCCTGCCTACACGGCACAACTCAGACGGCTGTACAAGACAATCAAGCAGGTACAGAGAAGACATAAGATGACAGAAGAGGCAAATAGAGCTCTAGTGAACCAGATGCTTCAAACCGAGAATGTCGACTCACATTTTGTGGAATCATTGAATTTATTGGCAGAGACATGTGGGATCGGGGAAGCATTGAGGACAATGGTCTATCAGGAAAACCCTATCTATGATCAACGAAGGATTGATACACGGCCACGACGAGGGAAAATGATTCAAATGGAAGTCTCTACTGCCTTGCCTACCATAATTTCAGAGGATGTTCACATGACGAGCCCAAGTCCGACTGACGAACAAAATGTAATTACTCAGGTACCATCTCCACCTTCACCTTCCATTCAACCCTCAGAACGCTTCTCCACTAGCTTTTCTGAACAACCGATATCCACCCATCATGAAACCATTGTACACACCTCTGTTTTTACATCCTTCCCTTTACCCACATCCATCACTTCCACCCAAAATTTTGAACCTCACACCGGTCATCCAGCCACCGATCAAACCATAATAGGTCACCCCTCCTATCTCCCCGCCCTTGGACAACCACTTGCCACTAGCCAGACCTCACCCCATCCTTTTCCATTCACCCACACCCAAACACTATCCACCACCTCCCTGGTAACTGCCTCATCCTCAACCCAAGTCACCCAACCTTCATTCTGGATGAACCTTGTAAATATACTCCAGCAGGTGGATAATTATAATAAAAAGTCCCTTTCCCAACCCCACTCCCCCACATTCACTGCCACCACTATCACACCACCCACCATTCCTATATTCACAGTTCACGAATCACACACTCTCACGTCCGATCCCATGGACATTTCACCATCCACAGGATCACCCACCACCACTGTTATTCCAACATCACCACGTGTCATTTCACTCACGTCGCCATTTCCAAACACTGTAGGCACAACATCCACTTTTCCCTTTCCCATCTCCCGACCCCTTGCATCTTCCACCCTCACCCCTGCACCCACCTCATTTAGTCATGCACTCAACACCATGCTCGAAGCTGCTGCCCAACTTAAACAGGAATACAGGTTATTAGAAGAAAACAATAAAGAGCTCTGTACTTTGTCAGCCCACCTCCAGGCACGTGTCACTGCCTTGGAGTTGTCTAATATGGAATTACAGTAGGAGGTGACCACCCTCCAACAATATCAGGTGGAGCTCGAGTCCACACATACAGAGAAGATTAGGGCAACGGAAGAACAACTTAGAGATCAGCTAGCCCGTAATGCTAGACTACAACGAAACATGGCTCTACTCTGACGCCATTTAGCGGCTGCTCAAGAAGAAAACAAAAGACTACAGCAACAAAATCAGGACAACCTCGAAGCAGCTATGGAAAATACTCCAGGGGCACCCATCGACCCGGCCAAATTTCAAGCCATCCCCTCAGAAACCATACAACAAGTATTGGAAACCTATGCCAATCTCCTAGAAGCACATGATCAGCTTGCTGACCAAGTCAAAGACCTACAGAAAGCCCAAGTGCTTACACTACACCAACGAGAACCTAAAGAGATGGCCAACGCTGCAACCTCACCAGAGCCGGAATTATCAGTAACCAATGAAGTACTTGAGCTACGGCAACAGGCTGCAGAACTAAAAATTAAGTTGTTACAGTATGAACGACCTCCCTCTCCACCTGATCAAACCATAGAAGAAGAGACAGTAGTCATTCCAGTGGAGGAGGCATTTGAAGACAATTATGAGCCTCAACCTCTTCCAGGAGGCAGAATTACGGAAGAAGGCCAGGATACATATGAGGAACCCCCGTCAGCATGGATGAAGCAGGTAGAGGAGATGGGGCACACTCACGAAGAGCGTGTTGCAACTCAGATGCTAGCCATGAAAGCCATAGAGGAGACCATACTCAAGTCTGAATATTTCTCGAACTTGGCTCCTAGGCGGCTGATAACTAGCTCAGAGTTACAATACAAACCTTATTTTGTATTGTTGGCGGACTACAATGCTGAGATCAAACGCATAACCAACAAGTACCCCTCTTTCGCAACACAATTCGAACTCGAGGACATCCCAGAGGCAGCCAAAAAAGGGGCCATATTCCATCCCATATGGAGACAAAAATTACTGGAAACCTATCCGGAAATGCTACGAACATGGGATCATGCTCCCATGCATCTGAAATATAACCCATGCTTCGGACCAGTACAAGGAAGATGCTCCTGGAAAGCATTCGCCATCAAGGTCCAGAACAACGTGAATTGCAAACAGTGGTTGAACTACCCCAAAATCGCACCACCGACAGGCCCACCTACAATAGCGTACATGATGGCTGCCATTCGATATTGGCTGCCACGCCTCCACCCCATGCCAGATGTTGCTGCTCAGATGATGCTCAAGATATTTGATATGATGCAGGTGGTGCTCAAAACTTTTCGCAATGTATGCCATATTCAGCCTCCGATTCCCGGCTTCATCAATGGTAATTATGACCTCCTGTATGATATGAGCACAACCCCAAGCATACGAGTTGCTTATGCATGGCACGCACGCATCAGATATCTCCCTGCCTGCTATAAGCAAACTTTCGACGATATGTTTACCATGGGGTTCTGGGAGTCACACTCAGAAGTGTTCGCACCACGCCCAACCCACCTGCTACATCTATTCGCGTGTGAACAAACCATGCACTCAGAACTCTACACAACGCCACAACCGGACATACCGGGTGCAGTCAATTGGGAGACCCTCCAGAGAGACTTGGTTCGGGGACTACGCATCAAGGAACAAGAAGTGGCAACCGACCTCCTGCAAGAGTACATTGATCAAACAGTGGAGCAGAGGTCTGTCAGAGGCGACAAACGCTAGGGGGGGGAGAGTGTTGCCAGTATACGGGAAGAAGCAAGTACGGACACACATGCAGATCTAGCACTAAGGCAACACTTCATTTTTTTCAAAACCCTCACATCATTTTAAAGTGATTCTCATCACTACAAACCCTTGTAAATATCATTTCACCTTTTTGTAGCTCCATTTTGTACAAGCCGAGGAGTCCTCGAGCTTGGGGAGCCTTAGAAGTAGTTGCCTGCCAATTTTCATAATTTTTAGATCTCGTTTGGGCCCTCAAATAAGCCCTGGAACCTAATTTTCAACTAGGCCGGACACTAGGTCTGGACAGGGCCAAAGCTAGTCAAAAACTATAAATAGAGCTAGAGAGCTCATTTTTGGGGGAGCTTCTTGTAGTTTTGAGCTTGTATGAGAACTTGGTTGCAATAGAAGTGATTTCATTGTCTTACTCTCTTTGCTCTTGCCGTGTGTGCGCATGTGCGTGTATGTGTGTGCATGCTTGTGTGCTTCTCACTCACGCACTTGTGCATCCACTTGCTCGTGGTCTTCATACCATCCTCACGTCTTCCCGGATTGACATTAAAGGAGGTGCTACTCATCACTGAGCTACAATGACACATAAGCCTTTGAAATGTTGCAGGCGCATTGGTGAGCCCAAATGGCATCACACGGAATGCAAAGATTCCCCATTCTGTGGCAAAAGCCGTTTTGTGTTGATCTTCTGGGACAATGGCTACTTGGTTGTAACCTGAAAATCCATCAAGGAAGCTATAAACTTCCTTGCCTGCAACACGCTCCAATAAATGTTTGGTGATTGGAAGCAGATAACTATCTCGAATTGTAGTAGCATTAACTTTTTTAAGGTTAATGCACACTTGCAACTTTCCATTCTTCTTGGGCACCACTACAATGGGGGACACCCATTCAGTATGCTCAATCTCATAGATAAATCTAGCTTCAATCAACCTATCAATCTCTTCTTTGGTTTTAGCTGCATAAGTGTCATTATATGTGTAGGGCTTTTGTTTGGTGGGCTTGGCATCAGCGGTCATGGGGATTGTATGAGAGCAAATTTTTGGATCTACTCCCTTCAAATCTCTATAGTGCCACGCAAACACGTCCCTATATTCCCTTAATAGAGCCACAAGCTCTACTTCTTCTTTTGCACTTAGGTCATCTCCTATATATGTACATCGTTCTTCATTCACTTCAATGGTTACTACAATTTTTTTTGTATTTTCTTTATTATCATATGATTGTCCTATAATAGCCTCTCTCTTAGGCATTCGTACCAAAATGTTTCGGTCTTCAACTTCATATTTCTTGAAATTTTCTGGTACCTCAAACAATGATTCCTCCTCTTCTTATTTCACGGCTTTTCTCTTCTTTTTCTTTTGACCTCCTTCACTTCCATCCTTTGCATTTACAGTTTTAATGCTTGTGAGGCGTTCTTCTTCTTTTTGAGTCAATATTCCTACATCTTCTAGATAGTGCTCCTCTGAGATGAAGCAGCTATCCATCACAATGGACTCTAGATCATCGTCATTCTCTTCTTCTTCTATGATGTCACTAGGGTCACATTCTTTCAACAAGGGTTAACACATGAACATTGAAATATCATAACCCTCCTCATCACAATGAGGTTTCCATTGTTGTTCATTGACTGCAATGTCCATGGTAGCTAGGATTTCTGACCAACCATGAGGCTCAAATTCCTCATCTTGAAATATCATCGGTGTATAGGCTGGGTCTTTGATTGGTCTATCTCTTGGGGGAGTTCCTTCTTCTCTTGCTTTTAGGCACTTTTCCTCTTCCTTTGCGACCTTGCACATCCACAAGTGAGTATCTTCATGCAACCATGATGGATCAGGTGAGCTTCCAGAATACACAGAGATTGAATCTTCTTTTTCTTTGTGGATAGGATTCCACTGTAGGGGTGGTACATCTCTGAAGGTGTAATCCTTCAAATTGACCTTGGTCGTGACCCCTAAGTGCTGTAAGTACAAGGAGTTGGCTCCCCAATCTTGTACTATTTGCAATTGTCGTAGGAAGGGTCTTCCTAGGATCATCTCATAGACATTATTTTTCTCAAAGTCACATATAGCAAATGTATGTTCAAACTCTACACCACAAGTGGTTAGAGTTATCCCTTCAAGCAATCCTAGAGGTCTTTCAAAATGACCATCTGCCATTTGAAGCTTCATTCTAGTTGGTCTTAATGTGGGTTTACCCCATCGCTTCCACAAGGAGGTGGTCGCAATAGCAACACCAGCACCTGAATCTACGATTGCTTTGGTTGTGTAACCTTGATAGGTGATCGGAAGATAAGTATTACCTTCTTCACCTTCGCTCATGTCTCCTATCTTGTCTAGAGGTATCTCTGGAATTTTTTGCTTAGAGCTTTCTTTTGGCATATTGGAATCAAGTTCTGGAACCTGATCCTTCACATGATTCCATAGCTCAGGTTTTGCTTTGAGCAACTCTTCCACAGTGAGATGACACTGAACCTTAGTGTTCTTCATGACGTCAGTGTTTCTTGGAACAGCTGAGTCTTCATTTCTTACCAATATTGTGGGAGCTCTGATCTGAAGAGATTCAGATTCCCATGGGCCTGTGAATTGTGGCAACTCTTGTAAAGAATTAGATTCAAAATATAATCTATCATCCTCTTGTTGCTCTGTTTGGTCTCCATAGATAGAGGGAATGTCTTGGGGAAATTGATCCTGAAGATCATCAATTTCAGGAATAGGAGGGGGGGTTACCCTTCTCCTTGGCCCATTTCTCTTCTTGTATTTCCCGCAAGAACTCTTGAGAGTACTGTTGAATTGAAAGAGATGCTCCCTCATCTATGGAATCAGGAACATAAGCTTTCCTTGGCTGTGAGCTTTCTCTTTCAACAACGGGTTGAGCCTGTCGAGGTAAAGAAACCTGTGGCTTGTTTACCAATTGCTCTAATCTTTCTAGAAAGCCCTAGAAATGCAAATCCGGTTTGATAGAGTTTGTCTGATTGAACGATTGACTGGTTTCAAGCATAGCCTGAGCTAGCTCTACCATCTTCATGCACATTTTTGTCCGTTCAATCTCTAAATCTGCTCTCGGATAACTCTTGTCTAGGTTTGCAGTAGTTGGCCCTTCTTGAAGTCGAGCTTGGTAGGCTTTGAACATCATGTCCAAGCCTTCTGGGGTTGGATCTACAAGAACAGACCCTGGTTGGGTTTTATTTACAATGGGTTGTGGGGTGGGATGAGGTGGAGTGGATGGAGCTTTGGCATGCGAGGGGCTTTGAGATGCAATGTCTTCTATTTTTGTTTTTGCGTCTTTTAGACTTCCTTCTAGTTCAGATAACTTTTTGTTCCACTTGCGATTAGCTTTCTCTCTGGCATCCTTCCAAGTTCTTGTTTTCCTCTTACTTGGCTCTCCTGATTCACTAGACTCTGATTGCTCAACTAGTTTTTCTTGTTGTACAGCTTGTGCCCTAGTAATTACCTGTATAGGAGCCACATTATTGCTGCTTGAACTTGAATCTACCACTAAGCCGACTACATTAATGGGTGTAACCTTGGATGCACTAGAGGGGTTCCTAGGACAATCTCTCGGGAGATGTTCTTTTTCGCACTCAAGACAAAAGCCTTGTATTGTGATGTTTTGTCCTTTTCCCGGAGTCGGTGAGTGGGGACATTCACGAATGAAATGGTCACCTTGACATCTAAAACATGGTCCTTTAGGGGCTTGTGGTCTTACTTGTCTTGATTGGGGCCTAGGGTTGGGGTTTGTGTACATGACATTGGAGTATTCTGGCTCCCAATTTTGTTCCATACGTGGTGCATCATATTGGTGTGAATAATTCTCACTATGCTCAGGTGACTCTATGTAATAACCATGTGGACTATCTTCATGGGAGTAGTCTGAACCATGAGCATGAGAGTCATTTTCTAGGACTAAAGGGGTCATTGGCACCAATGCTCTATTAAGGTTCTCCTCTGCCACTGCATACTTAACTGGAATCACATTGGCAGGAGCTGGTGGTTGGTTTCCTAGGACAGGTTGTGGCCTGTATGGTGCCTGATATTATTGCTGTGGCCTGTAATATGGCTGTTGGTATTGGTTTTGATACCTACCTTGTTGGTAAGGTTGCTGATAACTTGGTCTGACAACCTGCCTATTGTATGGACAATCTTGAGCCGTATGATTTGTATATTTTCTCTCAATGGTGCAATACAGAGCATTAGGGTTCCCTTGGGGTTGAGTCGTCATCGGGCAAACATTAGCCATGTGGTCTCCTCCGCATGTATAGCATCACTTCAATGGGGTGACCCTTGGCATTGGTCGATTTTGAACTCCTAGCCTTTTGGCCACCTGCTCAGCTATTTCATCTATCTCAGTGGAGGTTCTAGAGGTATGACTAGTAGAACTGTCGGGGTCCTTATAGATTTTGGACAGTCCTAACTCCTCACCCAAGTTGTCCTCTATGTCAATGCATATTCGCACACACTCTTCTATGGATTTAGGCTCTTTCAAGTACACATATGACCTTAATTTTGTGCTCAGTAAGCCATCTAAAAACAAGGCCACTTGTTTGGCTGATGAGGGTAATTCTGGCATAGGGCATCTTTCCAAGTATTGTCTAAACCTTCTTCCTGCCAGCTGCACTGTTTCTTGGGGTGTTTGCTTAAAGCTATGGATCAAGGATGATGTGTTATGCCTGATACCACTCTTGGAAAACTCTACAATGAATTCTTCTAGCAGTTGGCCTATGTCTCGATAGTTGCGGCTATTTAGGGGTTGAAACCAAGCTAAGGCAGTACCTTTAAGAGTCAAACCAAATGCCTCGAACTGAGTGAACAAGTCCTCGTCCTGTTCAGCTCTTAACACTTGCTTGAACTCGGCCACATGATCATAAGGATCTCCTGACCCATCAAAATAGTTCTTCATTGTCTTAACCACTTGAGAGGGTCTAAGGGTTCTTGAGTGCTCTCGTGGTCTAGGCAATGGGAAATCATGATCATCTCTTTGATGCCTATGAACTCTATGTCTCTCCTTTTCAGGTCTTTCCATTCCATATCCTGATCTGTCTCTACCCACAGTGTTTGCAAAGCTTACCTCAGGTCTCTCTCGAGTTCTTTCCCTCTGGGTTTCATGAGGCTTGGATGATCCGACTCCTTGGAGGCCTTGGGAAACATTAGATCTTGGTGGGGGGAAAATTGATTCACCCTGCCAAGTGTATGCATGCCTATCCTGCTCTGTTACCAAGAACATTTTCTTAGATGTGTGATCTAGATAGACAACTTTCCCCGGTGTTTCTGGATCCTTGAACTCATAGATGGTGACTATAGGGCTTGGTTGATCTGGCCTAAATCTCCAAAAGGCTTCCTCCGTTTCTCTATTCAAGAATAGCTCTATGCTTTTGTTGTCTTGGGAAACCCATTCTGGAGTGATCACTCTGGTCAAAACTGACTTACCTCTAGGGGTCTTGGGTTCTCGTCCTATGTCTCCTTGCTCTAGGTCTCCTATCTCGTTCTCAGGAATGATGTTTCCAAACTCATCTGTCCTGTCTGGTAAGTTGGTAACCACATACATGGTTCCTTCCTTATCAATGTATGCACCCTCTTCGAACTTGACCACTGGGTGTTCAAGTCCAAAGGGTTGGTCACCATTTTTGAGTTGAACCACTGATCGTCTTAGCCCATCCTCATAGATGCGAGCACCTAATTGGTTGGTCCTGATATACTCCAATTGGGTCTTATAGGGACCTTCTGGTGTCTGTAAATAGGCAGTGCCTGAGCTACGTGTGGGTCTTTCCATGCTAAAAGACATTTCTGAGTCACTGGTTTCTGAACTTAGTGTGTAAGGATAACCACTAAGCTGTTGAGCCCAAGACTTGGCTGTATGGTTGACACTAGCCTCAGATGATCTAATGCTTTGTCTATCCTTGCCTAAGTGTCTGCCAGATCTCGGGTTCATAAGCCTTGGCTTCTAGTCCCAAAGTTCTCTTATATTGCTCAAAATCCTTTGGAACTCCTTGGTTTTCTAGTTTCCCTGAGGGTCAACTTCAAAATACCCCATCTAATAATTCATGTATTATTTTTACCGTAAACGGATTTCGAGCTTTCCAACAAACCAAAATCACAGCAAACGGATTTCGTATGAGAAAGTTATGCCAGTTCAGGGTTTTGGGGGTTAAAACAGGGAAACATGACCTCTATGGGATTACTGCAGAACAGGCGATACACAATACTTGTCAAGTATCGCGATACTTGGAAAAAGACGATACACGATATCTCCACTAAACGATACACGACACTTGACATAGAAGTAAGTCCACGATACTCGATACTTAGGCCACACGATACACGATACTCAACCAACTAGACAGATCACGATACTCGATATCCAGCAAGTATCGTGGAAGGACCCTCACTATATTCGATATTGCACAGGTATCGTCAAGAGGAATCCCACGATACACGATACTCGATATCAGGCGAGAGTTAGACTCACGATACTTGACACTGCAGGTCACGATACACGATAATGGGTAGGTATCTCGAAGAATTCAACGATACTCGATATGGCACAAGTATCGCGAGAGCAACCTCAACGATACATGATATTTGTCAGGTATCGCAAAAAATCACGATACACGATACTTGGAATTCCCACGATATTCAATATTCCTCAAGTATCGTTTTCAGGTCTCTACGATACTCGATATGTGACTAGTATCGTGAAAAATTTTCAGACGATACTCGATATCTACCAGGTATCGCGAAAGAAAAATTCACGATATACGATATTTATCAAGAATCGTGAGAACCTCAACGATACACGATATTGGTCAGGTATCGCGAGTGTTTCTCAGCGATACACAATATTCGACGACTTGCAAGTGTCGCGATACTCGACCACAGGAGTTCACGATACCCAGGTATCGCGATACCTCAACCGCGGGAGAACACGATACTTGGGTTTTTAGGAGTCCAAATTCAAAAATTTCTGCAACTATGAGTACCTTGTGTATTCCTTGTCACTCCTGTGTGTCTGTAGATGCCAAACGTCCCTTCAAAACCGCGATATTGCACTCACGATACTTGGCACAGGTCGTGTCACGTCTGGGGCTGTTCATTTTTTATGTTTTATGTGGATTTCAAGGCGATTTCTCCAGCGTTTTAGTTCTGAATGCGTTTTGTGCTTCTTGCTCGCAGCCAAAGGTGAAAAACGAGATGAATGCACAGTCAAAAATGAAGAAAATATGAGAAGATGAAGGTGGGGAAGATGGTGTTGATGATGAAGATGAAGCAGAAGAAAAACTCAAAAACTGAACTAAGAATGGTGATTTTTTTTTACCATCCAACGTCGCTACTCTACGTCTTACCATCACACGCTTGTCCTCGAAGGTCTCTCCCTGGCAACGGCACCAAATTTGGTGTCACTCTAGCACAATGGTGAGTACCAACGTGAGGAGATACACCTCATAAATGTCAATCCGTGGAGACGTGAGGACCGGTATGAAGACCACGAGCAAGTGATGGCACAAGTGTGTGAGTGAAAGCACACAAGCATGCACACACATACACACACACACGCACAAGGTAAGAGCAAAGAGTGGAACAATGGAAGATCTTCGATTTCAAAAGAGCTCTCTTACAAAGCTGAAATCTACAACAAGCTAACCTCAAAAATGAGCTCTCCAGCCCCTTTTATAGTTTTTTGAGTAGTTTTGGCCCTGTCCAGACCTAGTGTCTGGCCTAGTTAAAAAATAGGTTCCAGGGCTTATTTGAGGGCTCAAACGGAGTCTAAAAATTATGAAAATTGGTAGGATGCTAGTTCTAATACTCCTCAAGCTCGAGGACTCCTCGGCTTGAACAAAATGGAGTTGCAAAAATAGAAAATGGTATTTACAATGGTTTTTAGTGATAAAAATCACTATTTTTGTAGGGATTTCTTTTGAAAATTTGACAGGTGCTTCTTGGAGCTCCCTACTTGCTTCTTCTTCTTGTGTGTCCACTTCCCTGATGTGCTTCCATGCTTTGTCCTTGACTTTGAGCTTCAACAATATGCATCTCCACTCTGAGTGCCAACCATAGATTTTCTACGAATCTCCTCACTCAAGAGTGCTCCACATATGTCATAATAGAGGAGTTTACCACCAGGTGCACTGTTGCTAATAGCTATGCAAAATGTATCCCATGATGATGGCAGGGTGCATAACAACAATAGTGCTTTCATTTCATTATCCATATCCATTTTCTGAGCCTGTAACTGGGAGAATATATCATCAAACTCATTTAGATGAGCAGCAACACTGTCTGTGTCCTTCATACGAAGGTCATATAATTTTCTCATCAGATACACTTTATTTGATGCCGTCTCTTTTTCATATGTATTGCATAACTTCTTCCAAAGCTCCTCTGCACTTTCATAGTCTAATACTGTAAAGTAAACATTATCTGCCAGGTGCAAGCGAATGGTAGACCTGGCCATTTCATCTAGCTCATCCCAATCATCTTCATCCATGTTAGCAGGCTTCTTTGAATCCTATTTACTGGCTTCCATTGCCTCCTTTGAATCAGCACATCTTTAATCTGATTCTTCCATAGAGCAAAGTTTGTGCCATCAAATTTTTGGATCTCAAAATGGGCTTTGCCCTGCAAGTTATAGCTCCTCCTCGGAACACTAGCACTAGACCCTGATCCACCGGATGTGCCTGAGACCTCTGATGCCATGATGGTAGAGAATTGAATAGAATGATAATGGAGCTAGAAGAGTCCAAACACCAACAAATAAATGTATCAAGGAGTAAATTGACCACTCTATAGTTGACTAAACCAGAAATTTGGAAAATTTTTGCCAGAGTATCCTCTGCAAAATTAGCATATGACCAGTGTCAAAGTATCATAAAACTGCAAGTGCTGACATGTCTACCTGCATAGTGAATCACTGACTCCACTGCATATAATCAGTTACCCAATAGAAGCCAACTAGGCTTATCGAGCACCTATGAACAACTATCATACATTTCCTATGGCGAGGCTGGGTAAGTCTTCCACCTGCATCACCGAAGAGACCCCAACATCTGAGTGTCTCCTAGTTAAGAAAACCTCACAGCCAACTAGGCTTATCGAGCACCTATGAACAACTATCATACATTTCCTATGGCGAGGCTGGGTAAGTCTTCCACCTGCATCACCGAAGAGACCCCAACATCTGAGTGTCTCCTAGTTAAGAAAACCTCACCACGACCCTCTTTATCAAACGTAAAAGGCTTTATGCAAAGAACATAACCGCTATATCAATGACCACATGGACGTACATAAGCGGTATCCACAAAAGCGTACATGGTCTCAATATATGCAGTAAAATGACACTAAAGTTTGAATACACAGCCCAAAAACTAGCCAATAACACCTGCAAGTGTCTGTCAACTCTGATGTTTTAAGCTTAAAAAACCTGCATAAATTTGCAACGGCTGCTCCCACCAAAACTGAAAACCTCTCGAGAAACCTGTAGTTTTACGAGTGTGGCTGAAAATACAGCCCCAAAGGTTGATATTTATTGTCTGAGAAGTACAAAGAACACTCTTCTTGATGTTTTTGGACCTGTGTGAAGAGAACTATGTGCAAAAGTACTCCAAAATGGCTCCAAAAGACACCCCAAAAATGCTTCAGAAATAGGCTTTGAAAGCAAAGAATGAAGCTTTGAGGGACCAAAACTTGTTGAAGGTAATCTCAATCTTAGTCTTTCCCCTTCTTCACACACCACAAGAGTGTAGATTAGTGGCAAGAGATTGCCACGGTTAAGCGAGCTCTGGGGGGAACAGTACTGGGATGGGTGACCTCCCAGGAAGTATCAAGAACCTCTATATTCCTTGATCGTTGAAGTCCTCCCTCGCACGCAGCAAACGACACCAACGGTGACTTTGGTGACTCGGATGACAAGGTATGCCAAGGTCTATGCCTTGGTCGCCGCCTTAGTCGTAAGCCTTGGGGAGGGGGGGGAAGCAAAGCTTTTGCCTCAAACTGCTCTGATACCAGTGAAGTATTTCAATGGCGATGCACCACAATGCGCTCTCCTTCTCGAGAGCTCCACAATGATATGCTCGGAGTAGAAAAACCAAGCTCCTTAAGGCCGCATGCAGTACTCTACACAGGGGCTGTAAGTTCACAGGGAGCACGAAGATAGAATTCTTGGGTCTTACAAATGCGGTCGAACTTACAGTCTGTGACTGACAGTCCACTATATGTTTTATTAAAGAACATATACAAATAAGTGTCCAGTGGCCATTTGGCCTTTCACATGGACACTAACGGTAACAGTTTCTTCACTTCACTTGAGCCTTCCCCTACAGGGAATACTGTCACATGCAAGAACAACTCCTCTTATCCTATCATGGGAGATGGTAAGATCATTACGACTACTACTCATGATAACTCGTTTACATTGTCAGATGCTTTATTTGTGCTAAGGATAAAGAAAAATATATTATCAGTTTCAGCATTAGCCAAGGTCGACGGTTGTGAAATTTGTTGATGATAACTTACTCAGAGAAGAATTAGATAAAAAAGCATGAGTGGAAGGACAATTTTGTGGATTAAAAGCACAATATGTGAATAGATGATTATGTCCACAATCCTTGCAATGAGGATAATCATTAGGATTTTCAATACACACACGTAGGGGTGGACATAATAGATGGACAAGAAACTTCAAACTCTTGATGATTTTGTGTAGCAAACCTTTGAGTGCCGATGATCAAGTCTTCATCGATACCTTCCATGACAAAAAATGCTTCCAAAAAGTGCATATCATCAACCACAATAGGCAACACAACTTGACCCATGCAATCATAATTTTCACCATTCATGAGGGTAGAGGAATGAGTGGTTGGTTCAATGTTCTCCAAAATAATAGTCATTAAATCAATATGAATTAAATTCCACTCACAATTAGGGTTGATAAAAACATTCATTCTTCTATGGCCATATCCTATTCTTATATCCACGAAAGTATTGTTGTATTCTCTTGTTGCAAGTAAGGAGCCTACCCCCTCATATATTTTACCCATTTCCTCGACTCCTTGTAATTTTTCTCTAGATGTTTCACCCTTATGTGAGATTATTTCATGCATTTCCTATTTGTCTCCCTTCCGTTTTTCAATCTTATCCCCCTTCCATCTCTCTTTTGCCTTTTTCTTTCCCATGTGGAGACAAATTTTTAGTTTCTTGAAGTGTTTTTCAATATTTGTTTTGGGTTTTTGTGTGTTTTTTTAATGTTTTTAAAGTTTTGATTTCTTTTTGGAAGTGCAAACAATATGTGAGATAGGGGTTCACCAAAGAAAATCAATGAAGTTTTTGGCCTAGTATAGGGCAACTTAGAGAGGTCAAATAAACGACAAGGCATGATAACATATTGTTTTCTTATGACGCATAGAATTATTCTGAACATCATGAGGCATACAATGATATCCTAGAGAGAGGCATGGACATGTATGTCCATCAATCAAAAAAGCTTTCTCAAATGGTTTGTCATAAATTCCAAGTGTTAAAACCCCATTCATATCATAATGCTTGAAAATTCATTGACATAAGCCTTTCCCAAAAATGAACTTTGAACAAACAGAATGTAATGTCGAGATATTCTCAAACAATTCAATGGTCATCAAATCATATTTTCATGTTCATCAATATATTTCAAATTAACAACTTTCAAACCAAAATATAGTATCTTGATAAGAAAGCAATCCGAAATCATCACCACATGGGGTGAATTTATAATAGTTCATTTTATCCCTCTTAGAAATCATATTTATCCCTCTTAGAAATCATCACCCAAACTATATAGCCTCAATCTCCAAAGATCCTGCCCTTCCAGCCGCAAGACCTCTATACCAACCCCTATATCCATCGTTCTTTATCCAAACAGCCCTATATTTGAAAGCCATAATCCCCTTTTTCTACCTCTTCAACGACCTCTGCCTCCCTTTTCCTCCCTGTGAGAAGACACTTCTATCAATGTTGTTAGCATCTTCTGTGTCACCCAACCTTGCTAAAGTTCTACCATTCAGAAATGCGAGTACCTTTTGCAAAGGCATTGCGCGTGCAAGACTTGGACCTTTTTCTTTTTTCTTGAGAAATAGAAACAAATATCATGTGAAAAAGCTACGCTCATCATGCACTTACAAATCCCTTCTCACCATGCGTATGAGAATAAAAAACTTCCTTGTATCCTTGATGGTGGATCAACTCCGATTGCCAGTGTTCCTAATGATGGCGCACACGGGATGCTTTGAGCAATCTGAGATGGTATCTTGAAGCTTAAAAGGAGAAGTTCAATTGAAAAATCTTTTCATATTTTGCAATTTTGAAATAGGCCAGACACTAGGTATGGACAGGGTCAAAACTAGTCAAAAGACTATAAAAAAAGCTAGAGAGCTCATTTTTTAAGTCATTCAATTGAGTGAGCATTTTTTAGGAGAGCAAGTTGGAGAACGATCTTCTTGAAGAGTGTAATCGAGTTACTGAGAATTATAAGCTTCCATTGTTCTTATCTTTGTTATCTTGCCTTGTATGTGTGTATGTGCGAGCATGTATGTGCTTATCACTCATATTTGCTCACCACAATTGCTCACAATCTTCATATCCTCCTCTCTTCTCCGCAGATTGACAAGTAAAGGAGGTGGTGCTCACACTTGGGCTACAAACAAATTTTGGCACCAGTGCCAAGGAGTGTTGCTTGAGGGTGAGTGTTGTGGCAGTAAGATTTTAGATTTGCAACATTGGAAGGTAAAAAATATTCATTTTTTTGTTAAGTTTCTGACTTTTTTCTCCATCTTCATCATCATCATCACCATCTTCTCCCATCTTCATCTTCCTAGAAACTTTTTGCTTCTGACTACATATTCACTATTTTCACCTCATTTTTCAGTCATGGCTGTGTGAGAGGGGGAGAGAGAGACAAAGTGTTCGAAAACATATTCACACAATATGGATTACGGATGATGGGAGGAAGGGCATTATCTTATATGCAACAATGAGATGCCACTGAGACCCGTGATGGGAGGAAAGACATTATCTAAGTGTGGAATAGACTTTGTAGGTCCTATTAATACCCTTGCCAAGAGTTCATATGCCGACTACAACATCATTGCAATAGACTATCTAACCAAATGGATAGAGGCAAAAGCAACTAAGAAGAATGATGTGCAAAGAATAGCACAATTTTTATTTGAAAACATATTCACGCACTATGGATTACTGATAAAGTTGGTTAGTGATCTTGGCACTCACTTCTTGAGCAAGATCATTGAATACTTATTACAAGGTTTCATGGTCATTCATAAGATGTCTTCCGCATATCAGCCAAAAGTAAATGGAGAAGCTGAGAGCACGAATAAGATCCTATGCATTGTGCTAACTAAGCTCATTAATAACAAACATTTTGATTGGGACAAACAACTACATCATGGTGTTTAGGCATATCGAGTTGTCTACAAAATGGTTTTCAATGCCACTCCCTTTCAAATGGAGTTTGGCAAGCATGATGTTCTTCCATTAGATTTTGACACCTACAATCAAGACAGTACAAGAAAGGGATTGGATTGGCCATGATCTACCTTCAAGGATCTTGGATCTCAAAAGCTTAGGTGAGACAAGATTGAGAGCAACTCTAGGTATATACAATGTATAGAAGAGGCAAAAATTATACTTTGATGCAGACGTCGTGGTCAAGGCTCACAATCGTGTGGATCAACTCCGATTGCCAGTGCTCCTAATGATAGCACACTGGGATGCTTCAAGCAACCTCATATGGTATCTTGAAGCTTAAAAGGAGATTAGTTCAATTGAAAAGTCTTTTCATATTTTGCATGTGCTTTGGAAACATTCAGTTCATAAGATTGATCAAGGATCATCTTTATCATATCATCATTCACTCACAAGTTACTTGAAATAAGGGAACAAATTTCTTTATCTCTTCAATTGTAATGAAAAAATAGAATTCTCTTTTCATTCTCAAATCATGCAAATATAAATGGGGTTTCACAAATTCTGCTTCAATTTTGTAAACGATGGTGAATTCATATGATATTAAATGAGTCTTACCCATACCTTTATTGAGCCCCAAGATAGAAAACATTGCGCGTGCAAGACTAAAACCTTTTTCTTGAGAAGTAGAAACAAATATCATATGAGAAGGCTACGCTTACCATGCATATGAGTGTTGCACCGAGACACTATCTTCTGCCACGTTAAATCTTCCACCTTCTGCTACTCCTTAAAGCATATCAACACATCCGTAATGAACTGATTCACATTTCAGAGATATTTATTAGAGCCAAAGTCAACTGCGGACGATCTCCTTACTATCCAACAAATTATAGTGTTATTTATGGAGAGAAATTCCATCCTTCTATTGTACAAGATGAGCTTTCTTGCTCATGAAACAGACACTTGCACAATGAGATATACATGAACAAAAATCTTAGCCAAGGTGAAAACTTCAGCTAAAAAGGGGGTAGCTTACAACTAGAGTATATACTCATAATGAGAGCAGAAAAGTGCACAATGAATGAAGAGGATGGCCACCACTTTCTTCCAAGCTTATGCTTATATAATGCTACAAAAGTTGGTGTAGAATTTGAATTCAAAATATACCTCCAAAATCTCACACTTTTCTCCATCAGGTTAGATTGAATCTTGAGCTAAAAAACTCGAGGAAAAGTGGTTGTAAACTTTACCAAAAAGTGAAGTGATGTGGCATTTGATTTAAGCTTTGTTTCACACACAATCGAGCTCGTGCATTTCTAACACTCCCCCTTAAGCTCAAGTGTTAGTCTCCATTGATCTCCTTCAAGTTGAGGTTGATCTTGAACCTCCAACTTGCTTGCATCCATGAATTTGGTCATGATATTTGCTAGTTGCTCCTTTGTGTTGATGTACTTGATGTCCACTTCCCTTGCTAGTACCTTCTCTCTGATGACTTGGATATCCATGAGATGAGTCTTTGACCTAGCATGAAGACATCACCAAACATTCTCCTTTTGCCCTCCTTTAAACCGACCGTCCCAATCAGCATCAACCTTGTGGTTGTAATCCATCTCCATAAGGGTGGTTGATAGTTTTTTTGATGTACCTAAGCACTCTCTTAGTTGCATTCATATGAAGATTAGTTGGTGAATTCAAAAATTGATAAAGAACTCCTACAACATAGCACAAAGTCAAGTCTTGTGATGGTAGCTCACTTCATAGAGCCACTTGTTGTCGATTACCTTCATCCCTTCTTTTCTTGGAACTAGACTCCATGTGTTGTTATCTTCAAGGGCTTTGTACTCTTCTTCCATAGCTTCTTGCCACTCCTTTGTTTCTTTGGCCTCTTCATAGGTAGAAGATTCAAGGTCTTTGATAGCCTTAGACATGAAAGCGTAATGCCTAGCAATATAACTATCATAGAGAAGCCTTGAGATTGGATGTTTTACCCTTGTTGACCTCCTTTCTTCTCCCTTTGGTGGAATAAGCCTTCTTTGCCTTGGTGCCTTGATTTTTTCTTTTCATGTAGCTCCTCCTTCTAACATAGATGCTTTGAAGTGTTCAACTTCATGTCCATCTTCATCAAGCTCTACCAATCTTGCCTTTCCTTTGTTCACTAATTGATGGGTTGAATCCATTCTTGAGCTTCTTTGTATGTTTGGATCATTGATTTCCAAGCTATCTTGAAGCCTAGCTTCAAATCTCCTCTCTACCTCTTCAATCTCATCATCCTACAATGGAGCTTTGGAAGCATATCATGGTTCGAGATCATCAAACACTACATCTCTAGATACCTTAAACTCCTTTGTTATAGGCTTTTAGCACCTATAACCATTTTTATCCATAGCATAACCAATAAACACATGGAAAATTGGATTTGTAACTAGATGCATGGAGCTTACATTATCTCTAAGTATGTGAGGCTTGGGAATTACAAGTCCCAAATCTGAGTACAACTCCTTGAGCCATATTGCTTCTTAAGTTCCAAAGCTAGACCTCTATACTCTACTTCAGTTGAAAATAAGGCAACTATTGGTTGCTTCTTGGAACTACAAGAAACCAATTTTGAACCTACAAATGCTAAGTATCCAGAGGTACTTTTTATATCATACTTTGCTCCTACCCAATCTACATTTGAATAGATTTTGATATCCAAAGCTAAAGAGTAAGGATCAAAGATACCTTCATTAAGTGTTCCTTTGAGGTACCTTATTACTCTCATTGCAGTATCCACGTGTGGCCTTCTAGGTGAGTGCAAGAATTGGCTAAGCACTTCCACACTATAGGATATATCTGGTCTTATGTGAGTAGCATATATCAAGCTACCAATTAAACTTTAATACTCTTTAGGATCATCAATCTACTCACCTTCATAAACATGTAGTTTATTATTCATTTCCAAAGGTGTACCTGCAAGCTTGGTGTTCTCCATTCTAAACTTGAGAAGTAGATCTTGAATGTATCTCCTCTGAGATAATCACATCCCTTTATCTCTATAAATCACTTGCATATCTAGGAAATATGTGAGCTCACCTAAATCATTGAGTTTGAACTCCTGTGTAAGGAGGGGTAAGGGTATGGCTGGGTAGAAGGAGAAAGGGAGGGTGAGGTAGTAGGATTATGGACTCTGGAGAGGGACAAAATGATAAAACAGAAAAGCTACAGAGGGTGCATATGGGAAAATGTGAAACATATGGTAAAATAAAGTGAGAATAGACCATGTGGACCATGCGCACAATGAAAAACACGTGAGAAAGGTGCTCAAAACATGTGGGCTTTGACCAAAAGTCATAAAAAGTTTGGGATTTTGGAAAACCTAAGTGAAAAAATAAATTCAGAGGTGCCAAAAGACATGAAAATGACCCCAAGTCTGAAAAAAATGGCAATCTGAGGTGCAATCTAGAGCTAAAAGCATAGGACCAAGAAAAATTATATATATATATATATGTGTGTGTGTGTGTGTGTGTGTGTGTGTATATTGCTTTCTCTCTTTTTTTTAATTTTAAATCTGTGGGGTTTAAGAAAAAATAAAATAAAATAAAATAATCAAAAATGAGAAGTTAAAAATAAAAGAAAATAAAAATAAAAATGAAAAATAAATAAATAAATAAATAAATAAAATAAAACAAATAAATAAATAAAATAAAAATAAAGTAATAAAAAAATAGAAAGAATCCATTGGGGGGGTCCACTTTGGGAGGAGGGGGTGAGGGGGGGCGGGGGGAGGGGGGGCGGGGGGAGGGGGGGTGGGGGGAGAGAGAGAGAGAGAGAGAGAGGGGGGTGGGGTTTTTTTTATGAAATGTGAGGGGGTAGGTTTTTTTTAATAAAAAAAAAAATCCATGGGGGGGGCCTTTTTTTAATAATATTCAAAAATTAGATAAAAATATAACTAAAATCCAAAAAATAAAAAAAAATTCTCAAAAAATTTCCCTACATTTCTAGGGCACTTTTCTCATTCAAAACCACAGAGAGCTTCCTTCTCCATTTTATCAAGAAAATGACATTTGAAAAAGATGAAAAATGTTAGAAAAAAATATAAAAATGCTTTAAAAATTCCCAAAAATTTCCAAAAAAATTGCTTATGCAAGGGGCTATGAAATGGTGTTTTGTATTCTCCCACACTTTGTGAAAACTCCATGAGATCACCATCTTCTTCCTCTTCTATTAAGAGATCAATGATTGAAGCATTCTCATTCAAGGGATACTTCAAGAATTAAGAGTCATCCAAATCTTGAACCTCTTCTAGCAGTGATTTATTTGTCCTTCCTCCATTATTTCCATCTTGCTTCTTGCATCCCATAAGTACTTTGTCCACTTCTCTTCATATTGAGCTAAATTCTATTGCATCTAGATTGTCTAATTCATCTTCAATATGCTCTTGAGCCAAAGATTCAATAGAATCTGGCACAATCTTAGTCTTAGTGGGGTTTTCTTTTGGCTCTTTTCTTTTGCTAGTTTTGCTCGAGAAAATTGTAGCTCTTGATGTATCACTGAAGTGAGGATGGGTTTTTGAACCACGACTATTTGTACTTTCTCCCTAAGAAGGATATCTTCCTCAAGAATTCTCTATGAAAACTCAATGAGTTGTTTGTACATGTTGAGCCTTTGTTTCTTTAATTGTGTGTCAGGGTAACAATGGTGGTGTGTCTCTACATAAGGATGAATTTTAACTCGAGCCTTGTAGACTTAAAAATTCATATTTAAGTCCTCATGGATTGGATCTGCTAGCACGAAACCTTCTTTCATTTTCTCAAAAGTGCTCTTTTCCTTATATGCTATTGATTTTTCTTGAGAAATCTCTGCATGCCTCTTGTAGCTCCTTCTATAGACTTCCCACACCCCCTTTTGTTGCTTCCAATTCAAGTTCCTTTCTCTCTTCTTATTTTCCTTGGATGGCTCTAGATTTAGGGGTTATGGAGGTGAAAATTTTTCTTCCTCATTCGAGTATTTGAGATCGTTCTTTAGCTTGAGCCCATGTTACTACTTGAAGAGGCACTTGCCCTTCAGAATCACTACCACTTTCCATGATCTTAACCATTTTCAATTGGATGTGGGTAGTATTTTGAGGGTTTTGAGGACAATCTTTAATTAGTTCTTGTTCTTACAATCCTCAAAAATTCCTTCAATCTTCCACGTAAATTGTTAGGTCACCAAGCCTTCACTATGATTGAGGTGATTTTGCCCTATTTCAAAAACATATGGATGTTGCAATGAATACGTTTCTTGTGAAGCACTTATGTGCATTCATTTAGAATATTGAGTGTTTGATCTCATATGGTCACTTACCCTTGTAATTTCCAAGATATTTACTTTTGTAATGGTCAAAGTAAAGGCTTAGTATCCATAATTTCTTCATTGGTAAGATTACCAGATCAAACCAAGTAAAATTTTATCTTGAAAGTTGATTAATGCAATAAAACTCAATAGGTACTTTGGAACAATAATGAGAATCAATTGGTATAAAATAGACAGAGCTGCACTTTGACTAGCTCATTAAACCTTCTATTTTGGGATGGATGCTTCCACTTCAAACACTCAGAGAAGCCAACACAATTACAATTGGAAACATTCTTGAATTGTGTGTAACATTGATTGGGTGTTCCCCTGACTTTTTAGGTCGGTGCAAAAAATAACCCCAAGACCCTCAAATGAAGATTTCTCTAGATCTACTAAACTAAATAAATTTAAGTTTACATGCATAAATTAGATAGTGATATCTTTGGAATGAATGCTCAGGCATCCAATTTGGAGCACTATAGAGAGAGAACCAAGCTCTGTAAGATGATTGAGTATGAGGAAGAAGGAGCAAAGAATAGTGAAAAAGAACCAAGATGATCACCAATGTATATGTATTGATTCAACTATCATAAACTTATAGTGTACAATGTTGGGAGTCATTATATAGACTCTTGGGTAGCTTCCACAACTCAATTCATTTGAATCTGAATTTGAACCCTCACGAGATTGTTTATTCAAAAGTAGAATGTTACTTTCCTATAATCTAGGAACTCAAGTTTCAACCTTCCTCAAGCTTCTCCAACTTTCTTTTTCAATGGTGTCAGAACAACTTGAAGATGGGAGATGGATTTCCCTCAATCATTGAGAAGCTTGTTAGAAACAATTATGTTGCTTGGAAAATCAAAATGGAGGCCTATTTGCAAGGTAGTGTTGAGCCCATAAAAGTCATGTTGGTCAAAGTCAACCACAATCAAAGCCAAAAGGTCAAAGTCAAAGAAATCAAACTCAACATGTTCAAAGTCAAAGTCAACATGGGCAAAGTCAAAGCATTCAAAGTTCAGGTGTCAAGGTGCATAGGTAGTGCACAATCAATTGCTCACAAAGCTTATATTTTGCAGAAAGTTGGATGCAGGTTGCAGAGTGTCTTTCTGTAATTTCTCTAAGGTTCAAAGTGTTTTTAAAGTGTTTGGAAGGTTTAGGTAAACCCTCTCTTAGGTGCACATTTGAATAATCAAAAGAAAAAAAATGAAGGTATGTGAAGCGGAAGCATATGCAAGAGTGAAAATATGGCCCCCAATTAAAATTTTTGTTTTAGTCTAAAGTCACTATAGAACAAAACAGAGATTCGCAAGCAAGAATAGACATACACTTGAAGCATCAATTGGTTTTGAAGATGAGCAGAGGACTCCAAGAAAAGAAATCAACTCATGGAAATCCAAAGGCAAGGCCAAGATACAAGAATTGGGGGATGTCACAAAATTCTCTCAACAAACAATAAAAAAATATACTAGGGATAAGAAGAAGAAAAAAAGGTATGGTTATGATACATGTCTTGTGACTAAACACTCTATTTGCTTATCACGGGACTTAAATTTTGAAGATCCCTCATATTATGAGGAGGCAAAGAATAAACCAAAATGGATGAATGTTATGGAAGAAGAAACTGAAGCCTTGCAAGGGAATCACAATTGGTAATTTAAGGAGTGCTTGATTGATGCCCATTTCATGGCCATTTGTAGAGATTGAAGAGCTTACTCCATAGCTCTACCATTCTACTCCCATTGTGCAAGTATTCATTGCCAATGAGGTTGTAATCATATGTGAATCTATACATTCATGATTGACTTCTTATCTGATTTATTCTCTCCTATACTCACTCAGAACAGTAAACTTCAGAAGCTCATATATCAGGCTATACGTAACCTTTTTCTGAGTTTTAAAATGCATTGGATAGCTCTCTAAGTCTAGTTTATGGCCACAAAATTTCATGTCTACTTTGTGCTGTCAAAATTTCAAGGCATTTGGTTTAGGCATCTGGGAGAAATTGTCTTCAAAGTGTTCACTGGTCATCTACTCGTTAGTCTCTAAAAAGTCAAGGCTAAGATTTGATTTGCTAAAATTATTTCTCATAGCATAGTTGATCATTTTAAATGATTCCACTTGAAATCATTAGCTATCTAAGCTTCCCCCAAAAGGAATTCTATCAATTGTTATTGTACTGTGAGCTCTGAGTAAAAAGCCTAGCAGGTGTATGGACTAAAATAGCAAGTTTTCAACACTAGCTATTCTTGAACTAGTCTGTTTTGGATTTATTGTTTTCAAGCATCAACTCCAAAGTACACAGGTACTTTCTTGGTGTCATTTCCAAGCTAAAAGGGCCTACTTTATAACTCTGAAGTGCATTAGGGCTAGTACAAAGTAGGTTTTAACCACCTCACTTCCTTGAGGTATCCATCCATCTCTTCCAACATATACACACACACACTGTTAAAAGGACTTCCGTCAAGTCACTTTTAATCTTGTCTTGGGTTCTTGGGGATGGTTAGGGGTCTGACAGTGCAGAGGCCTTGTATTTAATTTTCCCAATTTAACTATTCAACTAAATAGTAACTATACGTTAAGGCAAAAACTTCCGTAGCGGAGTTACTAGTTTCCCGGTTACGATTATCTTACACAGTAAACTTATCGCGTGAATTAACAACCACAACATCGCACAAACATTATTATGTCAACGTTACTGTGTTAATCATGAATTACTGCAATTCAATCAAGAACAGAGTAACAATACTCCGGATATCTGCAAGTCTGCAACACGGCGTCTCCGCACGGTTGCCCAGACAGACAGTCTGGCGAACCCGTCTCTCTCTCGAGAACACCGTAATGCCCTTTCATTAATGGATAAAAAGGTACAACTATTCGCTACGCCCTTTCGGTGCGTGCGACTATGGAAAATAAAATTACATTATTCCCATCCCGCAGCCTAACACTGGCACGCACGGTGGACTCGAACCCGCAAAGAAAAATAGAATTAAGGCTCGTCAACTATGCCTTGTATGTATAGTGTTCGGGCTAATTTAAATGTTCGGGTGATCTTATGTTTCAGGGAATCCAGCATAATCTTCAAAGTTTCTGGCTCCACCAATTGTGCGTCTGTTCTCATCGAACTAGCCACAATAACTTGACTCATCAATGCATCGGTTTGCATCTGCAAAAATGCTTCTTGTAAATAGAATTCATTGGCTATGGCCGCATCTCGTCTGACCTTCATATCAGCAATTTGACCATCAACTCTGGACAATCTCTCTGCTTGAGCGCCTAACTGCTTTTCTCTGCGTTCCAGCTCCTGAGCTTGATATTGGATGGTTTTATAATATGCATCCCTTTCTTTCATGATTCCCTCCAACTCTTTCTTGAGCTGAATCGTCTTGACTTTTTGTGCATCCAAGTCACTACTCTTCTTAAAGAGTTCAGCAGACACTATCTTCAATTCTTCAGTGTTCTGCATGGCCAGATCAGCCATTTCCTGTCCTTTTTGGGTCACCAACTCAAGATCCGCATGGATTTCTTCTAATAAATTGCCGAGAGCAACCCGAGCATCTTCCTTATCCTATACTAACTGCGTTAACTGCTTTATTTCTTCATCGCGAGCGGATAAAAGGACATTCTGTTCATTTAACTCCGCAAGTGTTGCATCGCGTTGGGCAATCAGGTTGTCCTGCTCTGCGATCCGGGCTTGAAGTTGTTGAAGTTGAACCTGCAGGGCATGGTTCTCTGCCTTGACCGCATTTGCTTCTTCCTGCAACGGAGCAATGTCGGCTTCCAGCAAGTCTACTTTGCCTTGCAATTCCTGCCGGATATTCTCAGTTGCCAGCTTCATTTGAAGAGGTAATTGCTGAGAAAACTAGATCAGGAGGGGACCCATAGATTCCAGTTCATTAAACATCAGAGTTGGAGGAAGAAGAGCAGGAAGTGGTTGGGATGAAGAGGCTGAGAACATTTGAGGGGAGGGTGGTGGAGAGTAGTCGGGAGAAGAGGATGGAGGAGTGGGTGCGTCGGAAAGGACATTCGCAATTGCACTAGTAGGCACTGCAACGGGCTCAACAAGGTTAATTGGCGGAGGAAGGGGGATAAGGGTATTCAGCATCAGGATTATTCTGGTTGTATTCTAATTTGTCGCCTCAGCCTTGTCGATCACGGCCTCAACAATGGCAATCACTTCTGTGATGATTTCAACAACAATCTCCTTCACAGTATCCTCATCCTGTTGATGAGAGTCCTCCCGAGAAGAGACTTCTTCGGATTCTTCCAGGTGTGCACCTTGTTCCTGCTGGTTGAGCGGAGAAGAAGGAACTGATGATTCGACATGGAGGGAAGTGGTAGTGTCGTGAAAGACTTCAGCTTCTTGATCGGCAGTGGATCCCTGCACCTGACTTTCAGAGGGGCTAACGCATCTGCATTTTCGGTGAACTAGTTGAAGCAGATCTACATTGTCATCATCCTCGTCCTCGAGCATTCGAGTAGATTCTTCATGTAATAAGAAGGGAGCGGTGGGAGGAGGTTGCACGGCTTGGATCGCCGGAAAGATGAAGGTGAGGATGTGGGGTAGACGGGAATGAGGAAGGTCACCCTTAGTGACTTGTTTGATAACCGCTACACATTCACAGTGAATGCACCGGAAATAGAAGGATGTGAAGTTTACAGGTTCACGTGATGGAGTATCTATCATCGAATAGAATGGGCGAGCAATACCATATGTGTGTTTTTGTAAATTTAGGGTGGCTACCAAAAACTGCAGAGCTGTACGCTCTCGTTCAGGTCTACACAAAATGGCATACTCATTAGATGAGTGCCGGGGGAACAATTCTTGCATGGTGGCCACGGAAAGAAGTGGACCATTCTCCAATCCTTCCCGAGGGAGTCGAAAAGCTTGAGCAAACATCACTAAAGTACTAACTACATGAGATGGTAAACAAGCAATGGGCCAACAGTGCTTTGTAGCAGGTGTGGCGGCGATGGCAGAAATGATCTGCGCATGGAATGGATGACACTCCACTGAATGCCAAGGCAATTCAGCAAAGGCCAACAGACCACGGGTGTGCAAATACTCACTCACTTCTGGAGTGAGGCCTGCACGGAAGGTTATGACATTCGCGAGCGCTTGCATGGCGCACACGTAAACACGAGAATACAAAATACACAGAGCACACAATCACATAAACACAATAGTGATTATCAGTGGAAAGAACACGATTAAGTAGGAGCACAGACCACATTAGGTGGCAAAAACCCTAATCATCACGTAGTATTGGCGAGATATCTTTCATGATTATGACATGCATGCATGATCAGAAACAGTAACACCGGGCAGTGATTAATCATAGTTAGATACCAAAACGAGGAGATTACGGTGAGTGGTCAACCGAAATACGGGGATAAAAAGAAAAACAAGTGACATGCGAAAAAGACTAAGTACACGTCAGCGGTTATCAGATGACTAGTGATATGGGTGAAGCTTAGAACCATTAATCACTTTTGGCAAGAGAACACCTGTTAAGGTCGCCAATCAAAAAGTTGCAGGTCCCACTTGTTCAGCAATCTGGTATGGACCAAACCACCGTAGTTTAAATTTTCTGGCAGTGCGCTTAGCTTTAGCATTATAAAATAAAACAAGTTGGTTAACCATAAAGACAGGGGTTTTTAGGAAGCGGTCATGAGTACGGGCTTGACGAAGCTGAACTTCTTGGAGAGTCATGAAGCTTTCCCAGCGGTGTTCATCCAATGATCTGAGCGTATCCAACCGAAATGACAAAGATTCTTTTGGTAGCAATTTCTGAGCTAACGCAACACAAAGACTCGGTACCACTACTTCCATTGGCGCAATAGCTTCTATACCATAAGCAAGTTTAAACAGAGTTGTTCCGGTTTCCACTTTGTACGTGGTCCGGTATGCCCATAATACTGCAAGTAAGAGTTGATCCCAACGTTCCGGACATTCCAAAATCAAATTGCGGAGCATATTCAACAGAGTCTTATTGGTACTCTCAGCCAGACAATTAGCACGTGGATAGTACGGTGAGCTGAATTTATGCATAATCTAAAAAGTTTGAGTCAGTACTTGCAGTAAGTTGTTTGCAAAATGTGTTCCTTGGTCCGTCACTATTTCCAGAGGGAGTCCATATCGAGGGAAGACATCCTTCATCAAACATTTTTCCATCGAAACAGTTGTGGCAGACTGTAAAGACCAAGCTTCCGCCCATCTAGTGGCATAATCTGTACACGTCAATATGTATCGATTGTTGGTGAAGGTCGCTGGTGGTGTTATTGGGCCAATAAAATCTAGACCCCACTTTTGAAAGGGTTCCAAAGGTAAGACAAGTTGAAGAGGAAAAAAGTATCGCTGCAAGGGCTATCCAGATCGTTGACAGACATCACACTGCTGCACAAATTGAACCACATCTCGGTACATTATAGGCCACCATAGCCCACTTTGTAGAATTTTTCAGTGAGTAAGATCAGCGGCGAAGTGTCCTCAGAGGGTAATGAATGGGCCATGGCAATAACGGATTCCACTTCATGTGGAGGAATGCATCGAAGTAAAACACCAGTAGGATCTATGTAATACAATTGACCCACAATCAACCGGAATCGTTGACTATAGACTGCAAATTTTCGGCGCAGAGCAATGGGAGTATTAGGAGGAAGACATCCATCAGTGAGGAAAGTCATTAACGTATCATAGTATGTAGGAGCAACAGGAGGTTCTACAGAGTCTTCAAAAGTTGGCTTGGTAACGTAAATTGCCAGTGTAGTGTCATCAACCCCTACCGGAGACTCACCGGAATCCAGTCGAGATAGAAAATCTGCCAAAGCATGTGTTGTGCCGGGTCGATGAATAACTTCCTAATCCAATTCTTGTAATAGTAAAACCCATCTGGCCAATCTACCACCTAAATGCTGCTGTCAAACCAAGTACACCAATGCAGCATGATCCACATGGAAAGTAAATTGACGGCCCAGCAAGTAATGCCGAAATTTCTTAACAGAGTATACTAATCCAAGACATTCTCGTTCTATCACAGAGTAATTCTTCTCCGCAGGAGCTAATCGGCGGCTCGCATAGTACACAGGCCAAAACCATTTATCAATTTGTTGCATGAGGACACTACCAATCGCAATATGTGACGCATCCACAAAGACATGGAACGGTTGTTCCCAATCAAGTGGTTGCAGGATCGGAGCCTGCGTCAATAAGACCTTCAACCGATCAAATGCACTTTGGCACTCTGGAGTCCATTCGTACTTCCGCAAAGCACTGGTCATAAGCCGATTAAGTGGTGTCGCTAAATGAGCTAACCACCATAAATGTCTGCCATGCCACCGGATTTGGCCAAGAAAGCGCATAACTTCTTTCGGTGTCTTGGGGACTGGTGCCTCCAACATGGCTGCTACTTTATCTGGATCTACCTGTATTCCTTGCTTAGAAATGATATGACCAAGCAGTTTGCCACAGGAGACCGCAAAACTGATTTGGTAGGATTCAAACATAATCGGTACTCTCGGCACTTTTCAAAGCAGCACCGTAAATGATACAAGTGTGTTGAAGTGGCTCCAAATAAGGAAAAATCATCCAAATATACTTGCATAAACGTGGTCAAGTAAGGGGAAAAGACTTCCTACATACATCTTTGGAATGTACTCGGGGCATTCCATAAACCGAACCACATTACGGTGCAAGCATAAACACCCCAATTAGTGATGAATGTTATCTTCGGTATATCTTGTCACTTGATTATATCCATTGTAGCCATCCAAAAAAGAATACACTTCGTGTCCTGCTACCCTGTCAAGCATTGTATCTAGAAAGGGGAGGGGGAACGGATCCGGTACAGTGGCTGTGTTAAGTTTTTGATAGTCGACACAAATGCATAACTGTTTATTTTTCTTCGGCACTATCACTATTGGTGATATCCACTCAGCATGCTCAATTGGCACAATAAATCCCACCTTCAATAAACGATCAAGTTCAGCCTTCACCTGCGTCGCATAATTAGGATTCATCCTGTAGCTCGGTTGTTTAATGGGTTTTGGCATCCGGTTTTAGTACCACTTTATATTGATAAATACGTGGGTCAAGGCCCTTCATGTCTGTATAGTCCCAAGCGAAAACATCTGAGAATTCACGAAGAAGTTGTACCAAATCATCTTGGAATTTCTCTGCTAATCCTGCTTTAATTTTTATAGGCCTTGGGTCGACCATGTCTCCCAAGTTGTACGTTACCAATTGATCTTCCGGTACGTAGAATTGTTGGGGCTTTGCCAAATCATCAGCTCGCTGCAATAGTTGTTGTAAAATTGCTTCATCCATAGGTATATCATCATCTGCTTCTGCGTCCCCAGTCATTGGGATGACCGTACAAGCTGCCAGACTCCAGTTATCTGCTACCGCCTGTAAATCTATAGTACCTAATGGAATGAGGTCCTTATTGGTTGTAGCTCAGTGATGAGTAGCACCTCATTTAATGTCAATCCGGGAAGACATGAGGATGGTATGAAGACCTCGAGCAAGTGAAGGCACAAATGTGTGAGTGAGAAGCACACCAACATGCACACACATACACACACACGCGCACACACGGCAAGACAAAGAGAGTAAGACAATGGAAGCACTTCTATTTCAACCAAGTTCTCATACAAGCTCAAAACTATAAGAAGCTAGCTCAAAAATGAGCTCTCTAGCTCTATTTATAGTTTTTGACTAGCTTTGGCCCTGTCCAGACCTAGTGTCTGGCCTAGTTAAAAATTAGGTTCCAGGGCTTATTTGAGGGCTCAAACGAGGTCTAAAAAATATGAAAATTGGTATGCACTTACTTCTAAGGCTCCTCAAGCTCGAGGACTCCTCGACTTGTACAAAATGGAGCTACAAAAAGGTGAAACAGTATTTACAAGGGTTTTTAGTGATGAGAATCACTTTTAAAATGATGTAAGGTTTGGAAAAAATTAATGGGTTGCCTTAGTGCTAGATCTGCATGCATGCCCGTACTTGCTTCTTCCCGTACAATGCCAACACTCTCCCCCCCCTAGCGTCTGACGTCTCTGAGAGACCTTTGCTCCACTGTTTGATCAATGTACTGTTGTAGTATGTCGGTTGCCAATTCTTGTTCTTTGATCCGTAGTCCCCTGACCAAATCTCTTTGCAGGGCATCCCAATTAACTGCGTCAGGCATGTCAGGTTGTGGCGTGGTGTAGAGCTCTAAATGCATTGTTTGTTCGCAGGCGAATAATTGTAGCAGATGAGTTGGGCGTGGCACGAACACTTGTGAGTGTGATTCCCAGAACCCCGTGGTGAACATGTCATCAAATGTTTGCTTGTAGCAAGCAGGGAGATATCTTATTCGTGCATGCCACGCATAAGCCACTCGGATACTCGGGGTCGTGCTCATATCATAAAGTAAGTCATAGCTATCATTTAGGAAGCCCGGAATTGGCGGCTGGATGTGACGTACATTGCGGAAGGTCTTTAATACTACTTGCATCATGTCTAGGATTTTGAGCATCATCTGCGCGGCGACATCTGGCATGGGGTGAAGGCGTGGCATCCAATGTCTGATAATAGCCATCATGTATGCTACTGTTGGTGTGCCTGTTGGTGGTGCAATTAAGGGGTAATTGAGCCATTGTTTGCAATTTGCATTGTTCTGAACCTTGATGGCAAATGCTTTCCATGATCTTCTTCTTTGCATTGGCCCAAAGCACGGGTTATATTTCAAATGCATGGGAGCGTGATCCCATGTTCGTAACATTTCCGGATAGGTCTCCAGTAGTTTTTGCCTCCAGATGGGTTGGAATATGGCACCTTTTCTAGCTTCTTCCGGGATGTCTTCTGGTTGGAACTGTGTTGCAAAGGAAGGATACCTATTGGTGAATCTTTTGATCTCTGTGTTGTAGTCCGCCAATAATACAAAATAGGGCTTATACTATAACTCTGAACTAGTTATCAGTCTTCTAGAGGTGAGGTGCCTAAAATATTCTGATTGAAGTATGGTTTCTTCAATGGTTTTCATGGCCAGCATCTGAGTGGAGATACGTTCCTCATGAGTTGGCCCCATTTCTTCTACCTGTTTCATCCATGCCGAAGGGGGCTCCTCATATGTGTCTTGTCCCTCCTCCGGCTCATAGTTATCTTCAAAGATCTCTTCCACAGGAATGATTACTGCTTCTTCCTCTGATGGTTGATCAGGTGGAGAGGGGGGTCGTTCATACTGTAGCAACTTAATCTTTAATTCTGCCACTTGTTGTCATAGCTCAAGTACCTCATTGGCCGTTGAAGGTTCGGGCTCTAGTGAAGTAGCAGCATTGACCATCTCTTTAAGTTCTGCTGGGTGTGGTGGGGGCACTTGGGATCTTTGGAGTTTCTTTACCTGGTCTGCGAGTTGGTCGTGTGCTTCCAAGAGGGTCGCATAGTCTTCCAATACCTGCTGAATGTGTTCTGAGGGGATAGCTTGGAATTTGGCAGGATCTATAGGTTCCCCTAGAGTGTTTTTTATGGTGGCTTCGAGATTGTCCTGATTTTGTTGTTGTAATCTTCTGTTCTCTTCTTGGGTAGCTGCTAGGTGTCGTCGGAGTAGAGCCATGTTTCTTTGTAGTCTCGCGTTGCGGGCTAGCTGATCCCTGAGTTGTTCTTCCATTGCCCTACCCTTCTCTGTATACTTGGCTTCAAGCTCCGCATGAGATTGTTGGAGAGTGGTAACTTCTTGTTGTAATGCAACATTACTCAGCTCCAAGGCATTGACACGTGCCTAGAGGTGAGACGACAGGGTACAAAGCCTTTATTATTTTCTTCCAATAATCTGTATTCTTGTTTAAGCTGGGCCGCAACTTTGAACATAGTGTCTACTGCCTGACTAAATGAGGTGGATGCAAGGGTACAGGTGGAAGATGCAAGGGGTTGGGAAATGGGGAAGGGAAAAGTAGATGTTGTGCCTACAGTGATTGGAAATGGTGACGTGCGTGAAGTGAAATGTGATGATGTTGGAACAACAGTGGTGGTGGGTGGTCCTATGGATGGTGAAATGTCCATGGGATCGGACGTGATTGTGTGTGAAGTGTGAATCGTGAATACTAGAATGGTTGGTGGCGTGTTAGTGGTGGCCGTGATTGTGGGGGAGGTGGGGTGGGGAAGGGACTTTCTATTATGATTCTCAATTTGTTGAACTATATTTACAAGGTTTGCCAAGAATGGAGATAGGGTGGTGTGTGTTGGTTCTGAGGGGGTTAAAATGGGTACAATGGGTAGTGGTTGGGAAAGAGCAAAAGGAGTAGTGAGGGAAATTGGGTGTGTTAATGTTTGGGTAGTGCCATGTGGGTGTCCGAGGGCTGGTAGATAAGAAGGGTGACCAATGATGGTTTGTTGGGTGGCGGGGTGACCTATTTGAGGTTCGGAAAATTGGTTGGAACTGGTGGATGTAGGTAAAGGGAAGGATGGAGAAATGGTGGTGTGTAGTATGGGTTCACTATGGGTGGATACTGGTTGTTCAGGAAGGCTAGTGGTGAGGGTTTCTGAGGGCTGGATGGGAGGTGATGGTGGAGATGGTATCTGTATATTTACATCTAGTTCATCACTGTTAGTTGGGCTGGCCATGTGAACATCTTCTTGAGTGGTGATAGGGAGTGAGGTAGAGACTTCCATTTGGATCATCTTTCCCCTTCGCGGTCACGTATCGATCCTTCGTTGGTCATATTGAGGGGTATTACAATATACCATGGTCCTCATGGCTTCCACGATTCCACAGGTATCTGCCAAAAGATTCAATGATTCTACAAAATGAGGGTCTACATTCTCCACTTGCAGCATCTGGTTCACCAGTGCTCTATTTGCCTCTTCTGACAACTTATGCCTTTTCTGCACTTGCTTCATCGTTTTGTAGAGTCGTTTGAGTTGTGCAGTGTAGGCAGGGGCTTCCTCCTCACTCTCCTCTGATTCATTCCTCTGCATTTCCTCTTGTTTATGTGTGCCTCCCGCCTGAGTGTGTTGTGCCTCATCTTCCCAATGTACTCTTCGTGCCGCGCTATGTGGTCGTTCTCTCTGGGATGATGATCTTGGACCGTCATTGTCAGAAAAGAATTCACTCTCAGATAAGTGTGTTGTTTGCAAGAAGCTCTCAAAGTCAAAGGATGTATCTTCTACCAATGTAGCCATGGATGCAAATTCAGCATCCGTGGGTAGTGGATGGGCTGATGGAGTGGGTTGTACCATGCCCCCTGATTGTGGTCCTTGGAGATGGATCGTGAAAGGGGCTACTTGTTCTTCTTCTCTACAGGAGGCTTCTATGGTGGCCTCACGAGGAATTAGAACCTGTGAAAGTGGTCCACGCATTCTTTTCACGGGTTGAATCCCTGACCTCCACCCCTGGAAGAACTACAACTGTGAGTACTTAAGGGCCCGAGCGATTGGCACATCATAAGCGAGGCATCTGTAGATGATTCTTGTAATGGCGCAGCAGCCATTCAAAGTAGGCTTCCTCACTCCTCGTTTGCCTGCTTCATATAACTGGTCAAGGATCCACACTGGCATTTTAATAGGCAAGCTCCCAGTCTCCGCTAGGTATAACCCATACTAGATCTTCTTATGAGGCTGTGTGAATCGGTCTTGCGCCGGAAATGCAAAATGTTGAAGACACATTCGCAATGGTATAGCAATGTTCGGGGCGAGGACACACATTTCTTTCAACTTCTTGAGTTTATTGTTCTTCATAGACTCTGGTATCAAAGGATCTCGATCGGAAGGCACATGGGTGCCATACATCTGAAGGGCCTCCCTGATTAAAGTGATGTTCAACTCAAACTTTTTCATTTCCTCCTGGTTTGATAGAGAGGGCACCAGGAATGTGCCTGAATGATCTTTATCTCCTGTCGCCTTCAAAGTTGCAATCAAGTAATAGCACCGAAGGAAATTAGGTTTAGGCAGAGATGCACTAAAATAATCATGTAACCCCGCTTTCTGCCAAATAGCTTGAAGAGGAGCTACATTTTGCAATGCTTCAAATTCTCGTGAGAAGAACTGAAAGGTCCACCAGACTCCTCCAAATTCCAACTTGGATTCCCAGATATGATCTGCATCCCCCAAATCTCCTGGCATCTCATTGAACCAATGGGAATGCCCCTTGACTCTTTCTGTTAGGCCACTTGGTGGATCCAAGATGGAGATTCTTCTCACATTCAAAAGCTCTTCAGGCCTTGCTATCAGTGGAGCCTCCACAGGCATGGTATCCCAATTCATTTGAGTACTCGTGCCTGCCTGGGAGCTAATGCCTACTGCTACTGCCATGAGACTTCTGATGCTTATCTGCTAGAATAAGAAAGGCACATTAGTGCTGCATAGGAAACAGGATGTAATGGTGTTCCCTCCACAATACTAACATGACAATCCAGATGGTTAGTGGTTAGAGGTGAAGTTTGTGATAGATGTGAGTGGTGATTAGTGGTTAGTGTCACCCTAGGTGCATACTTTGGATATGCAATGTACTCAGAATGCACCTACATTAGAGTGGATGGATTTACAAAATAGGGTCAGGGGGTTTGATACAGGGTTTAAGTCTCCAAACTTTGGTTGAGGATTCGTAGCTCTTAGAGCTAATGACAGGTAAAGATTTATAGACTAGATTGTGTTAGATTTGGGACCTTTTGGGCACCCATTTCCAGACATTCCTTGGGTTGACCGGAGGTGTAACAGTGTGAGGTGTAGCTATTTTCCCTGAGCTGTTTTCCAAGAGTACTTGTGAGTGTTGATTTATCCTAGTGACTGGAGGTGAAGCTATTTGAGCTCGTAAGCAGGCCTTGGGCACCCATATCTGTCTAGGAGTGGGCATAGCCTTCATTGACCGCTTAGGGACCCAAATAGAAAGGGTGTGTCTAGAGTGTTGCCTAGGGAACTCCTTTGTTCTAGTTCCTGATGGTGTGGCTCGCTTGATGCTTTCCTAAGAACCTATCTATGGAGTCGTGGTTTTTTCCCCTTTGCGTATCCAGATCTGCTTCATGCCACAAGGTACTTCATATTGCCCACGTTGGTGCACATGCTTCTTGATCATCGGTCTCCTCAATGTCGTGTGTTGCTCATCCTTCCTTTCTCAAATCTTCTTTGGAATAAATGGGAACTCTTCATTGACTTCTGTTCCTTCATCCGGAATGACAATCTTCTGCATCATAGAACTTTGGACAATAATAGCACGATTATCCTCAAGTGGGTTCCTGGAGGGACCAGGAGTGGGTGCCTCTTCTAATGGCCTGGGCGCTAGATTTTCTAATTCAATCGTGAGGAGGTTTTGGCCTACCCAAGCCTGAAGAAGTCCACTTCTTAGGTTGAGGTTGACTGCATGATCATAGATCCAGTCTTGGCCCAAGACAAGAGGTTCGGTAAGATCCTCGTCTTCACATACTAGCACCTTTGCTGATATTAGGATCTCTTGAATGTAGAGGGGAAGTTCCACCTCTCCCATGCAAGGAGTTTCAACTCCTCCTAATCCTATCAGATATGCCTCTATAGGTTGTACCTTCAATTGCAGTTGTTGGCAGTAAGAAAGTCGAACTGCACTAGTGGCTGCACCTGAATCAATTAAAGCTCTCACAACTGTTGTACTCTCTCCTTGTCCTAATTCTAGGGCTACGAAAGGTCGTCGATCGACTATCCTACGGAAATGTTTACCTGAAGACTCGCACATGGCCATGTGATAACCTAGAGCTTCATGAGCGTCATTCATGGGTTGATCTCTACCTTGCCTTCTCAATTTCATTCGTCGAATGCATTCTAAAGCTTTGGCCTGTGCTTCTTCTCGAATTCGTTGTTCCTCTTCCTTACGTTTCTTTGCCGTATTGAGTCGATTGAGCATCTCTTCAGTTAGGGGTTCTTGATATAACTTGACTCTGCATCCGCTTATGTAACTTGGTAGTATGTCACCTTCTAGAGTGGCTAGTTGTACTGCTCCACTTGTGGAGATCCTATTGATGATCATTGGTCCATAGCCTCTTTTCTCTAATTTTCGTGCATGTTGCTTCAATGTGTAGACTAGGACTAGGTCTCCTGCTTTCAAGCCTTTATCCTTCACATGTGTATCAAAATACGCCTTTTGCCTCTTCTTGGCTGCATATATTCCTGCAGCTCTCAATCGTGTTTCACCTAATCATTCAAGATCAAAGATTCTAGAGGAGAGCTCATGGCCTGTCCACTTGTGTTCTTGTGCTACTCTCAATGTAGGTATCAAGAAGTCCAATGGTAGCACTGCGTTTTGGCCGAATACCATTTGAAAGGGAGTGGCTTGGAGTACCGTTTTATAGGCAAGTCAGTATGCCCAAACAGCGTGGTGTAGCTGTTTGTCCCAATCAGAGCGTTTATTATTCACTAATTTGGTGAGCACATTGCACAGGATCTTATTTGTGCTTTCAGCTTGTCCATTAGCTTGTGGGTGATAGGGGGCAGACTTCTTGTGTATCACCAAGAACTCTTGGAGTAGATTTTCAATGACTTCGTTCAAGAAGTGAGTGCCTCTATCACTTACTAGCTCTATTGGCAATCCGTATCTGGTGAACACATTTTCAAATAAGAACTTTGCTGTTGTTTAAGCATCATTCTTCGTAGTGGCTTTCACTTCTACCCACTTGGTTAGATAGTCTGTGGCCACAATGATGTATTCAGCATGTGAAACCTTAGCCGGGGGATTAATAGGACCAACAAAGTCTATTCCCCACTTAGAGAATGTACGTCCACCCATCATAGGTTTCAATGGCATCTCATCCTTGCGTATAGGATATTGAGTTCGTTGACAAACATCACACCTCTTCACATAGGTATGTGCATCCATGTGAAGGGTTCATGCAAATAGTATTGCATTGATCACCCGATCTGGACCGAAGTGTCCTCCTGCTACACCTTGGTGAGCAGTCTCTAATATCTTGAGGTATTCGCTCTCATGGACACACAGTCTTAGGTAACCATCTTTACCACGTTTGTATAAATTATCACCAATGAGTGCGTAATCTAAGGCTTCTTGTTCCAAAATCCTTTGTCTAGCCAAAGTCATATCTTGAGGGAATGTTTTCGTCCTCAGAAAGGCTACTACTGGTTCACTCCAATCTAGTACTAAAGATATTCGATAAACAGTAGCATGTTCCACTGGTGGGTTAGTGCGACAAATTGGGCATTCTTTGCACATTCTATGCACATCAACTTCCATGGTTGGCCAATGCACTCCTAGTCTCCTCAGTGTCTGTACGGTTTGTTGTTTTGAGTAGTGTTGCTCTAATGCACCTACATGTGCTAATTGCAACCATTTAGCGTACTCGTCCTCTTCCACACAACAGGCTAATACTCCTTGCTCCGTATGTTTGTACATACTTCCTACCATGATATGATACTTTTGGGCTTTTACTACCTCCCTATCTTGAGTGTTTACTACTGGATGCTTAGGCCCATATGTCAGTACTGGCACTAAGGGCTTGGCCCACTATGGTACAACTTCCAAATTAAACAAGTAAGCATCAGGTAGGTCATTTGACACTCCTTGTGGGGCCTCTCCTGATGTGAGCCTTGAGAGATGATCTGCTCTCAAATGAGTCTTGCCCTTTCTCACCACTACCTCAAAGTTGTATTCCATTAGTAAGAGGAACCATCTTACTAATCTTCCTGTATTGCATGGCTTGTTTACTAGGTACAGTAGAGCTTGGTGATCCGTAAAAAGTTTAAACTTATTTGCAAGCAAATAGTGTCTAAACTTTTTAATAGTGTATACCATGCCTAATCCTTCTCGCTCACTGGTCGTATAGTTTCGTTCAGTTGCATTCAATTGTCTACTAGCATAGGCAATTGGAAGATCCATATTACCTTCACCAGCAGATTGTGCAAGTACACATCCAATAGCATAATTGGATGCATCCACATGCACATGGAAGGGCGTATTCCAATCTAGTGTAGTCAAGATTGGTGCTGAACACAATCTTCTTTTGAGCTCGTTGAAAGAATTTTCACATTCGTCAGTCCACTCGAAGTGAGTCAAAAGTCCGTACAGAGGCTTTGCAATGATGGCATACATGTGTATAAAGCATCCGTAATAACCACAATGCCCCATGAAAGCTTGTACCTCCTTGACATTCTTTGGCCTAGGTAGTTCTGCTATAGCTCTCACTTTCTCCTCATCAGTGGATATGCCATTCTTTGACACTATGTGTCCTAGAATCTTGCCTTGTCTGACCATGAAGACACACTTTTCTGGGTTCAAGCAGACTTGATATTCTCTACATTTGTCAAAGATTTGTCTGAGTTCCGGTATATGTGTTTGCCTAATGTTGGAATTGTTGGAGCAAGTCTATGACAAGCCTAAGTATTGGCTTGAGTCCCACAAAGTCATAGAAAAAGCCTTAAAATGAAGACTATGTAAAGTTCACTTGTGAACTACCTCTTGTAACTTTTGAAGAGTTTACTTAATGTAAAAGTAAGAGAATCTTAAGTGGTTGAATCCACTTGATCAAGAATGGAAAGAGGAGCCACGAATTCGTGATTTGTGGTAGGTAGAGAATCAAATCAATCATTGATTGATTGGAGAGTGATTGAGGGAAGTTAGCCTCCCAAACTCAACTATAAATAGATGGCAGTTTTAGTCGTGGTTAGAGAGACCTATGTGAAGACCTCCAAGAGCTGAGCTTTATGCCATATCAAGGTGTGATTACAAGGCACACTCATGTATCAGTAAGTCATTGTATTCTACAAGCAATATACTTTCATTTTCATGATTATTTGAGTTCATCTTTCCATGTTCTTGTGAAGTGTACTACTCACTGCCATTACTCTCAGTTTTCTCAGTCAGCTTGCAGAGATGTTTTCTCTGAGCTCGGTGCATCATTTTCAAAGATTTAACTTGGTAAAGTTAGCTCTATAAGTCTAATATATGCTCATAAATTTTCATGTCATTTGGATGTTGCAATCTTCAGTTATGTTCATTTGAAGTCAACAGGGTCTGTTCATCTTCACCTCTCTGTCAGGTACCCGACTTTTTCACTCATCTTGTCAGAGGTGTTTCTCAGTGGTTACTTATCCAAATTCAGTGATTTAAAACTTGTTGGAGTCAAACTACTGTCTAGTATAACCATACAAATTTTCATACTCATTGAATTTCTACATTTTGAGTTATGGTGATTTTTCTGCTCACTGGTCTATTTCTGTAGCAGCCCGTGAAAATCGGGATGATGTCATCACTTGTTAAAACTCATTCTCAGTGTGTGCTTTGTTATTTTTGATGAGATTACTCTTGAAAGTTAGCTCTTTAAGCTAACTAGACTTCCCCAAAAGGAATTAAGCTAATTGTTGCTGTGCTCAGAGAATTATGTAAAACACTGGACAGGTGTATGAACCAAGAATAGCAAGTTTTCACCTCTGAGCTAACTCCAACTTATCTGTTTTGATCTATCGTTTTGAGAGTGATCTTCCAAGGTACATAGGGTGTCTAATACATCCATTGGCAAGCTAAAAGGGCCCACCATATACTCCTAGAGTTCATTTGGCTGGTGTAGATCAAAGATTTTGCAACACCTCTTCATCTTCAAGCACATACCTATCCATCTCTTCACAGTGGTATCAGAGCAAGGTTGGACAACATGGGAGATGGATTTCCTTCATCAATTGACAAATTGGACAGAGGTAACTACTCAGCTTGGTCATTAAGGATGGAAGCTTATCTCCAAGGTAGAAGTTTATATGGTTATGTGGCTGGAGATGAAGTTATGCCAAGTTTCAGGAACAAAAGTCAACCAAAACAAGAAGAGCAAGAAAGATTGAGCACATGGTGCTCCAAGGATGCACTTGCAAGGTCTTATCTCCTCAACTCTATCTCAGATTTTCTGTTGCCTCACATTAGAAGTTGTAAGACATCTCAGGAAGTGTGGGATGCACTTGAAGCTTTCTTTTCTTCAAGTACCAAAGCTAGGAAGCATCAACTATGGCTGGAGTTTACAACTCTCAAGAAGGCTCCCAAACAAAATGTGACTGATTTTGTCACAAAGCTCAAGGACATAGCGGATCAGTTGGGAAGCATTGGAGAGGTAATAGATGAAGAGCAAATTGTAAGGCAGGTCATCAATGGATTGAAGGCAGATGATAAGTGGGAAGCATTCATCACAGCTATGGATTTGTACATGGGCATGCATGTACCTGATTTCAACACACTCATTGGACAACTACTTACTCAAGAGGCAAAGCTTATCAAAAATGGAGAAAGCTCTAAAGGTAATCAATCTTCAGCTTTATACACGGATAAAAGCAAGTCTAAAGATAACAAAGGAAAGGCAAAGAAAGTGGATGATGAAGCAGGTACATATCAAGCTAACTATGCAGGTAGAGGAAGACATGGCAGAGGTAGAGGAGAGGAGGTAGACAAGGCAGGGGGAGATCCCAAGACTCCAACTCATGTTCTATTTGTGGATTAACTAATCATACAACTGAAAATTGCTTTAGGAATTCCAGGAATCAAAGAGGCAGAGGATACAATAGAGGAAGTTATGGCTACTCAAGAGGAAGGTTCAACAACTACCATGGCAACTACAACAACTACAATCATTCAAACTATCAAGGAGGCTACAAAGGAAGGAGAGACTACAATAACTACACAGAAGACTCAAACAAAGAGGATTCATTATTGATCATGAACATGGCTATGCCATAAGGTAAATCTGATGAGCATGTTTTCTACATAGATTCAGGTTGTTCAAATCATGTGGCAGGAAATGTGGCACTCCTATCAGATTTAGAAGATCCAAGGAATAAGCATGAGGTACAAACAGGAGATGATACAAAACATCCTGTGGAGAAAATAGGCAATGTCAAAGCACCTGATGGAAACATCAACCTACTCAGTAAGGTACTCTATGTCTCTACCATTACAAAGAATTTGATAAGTGTTTCGCAGATAGTAGAGAAAGGGTTGCAAGTCAGGTTCACAAAAGCAGGAGCATTTGTTGAAGATCCAAGTCAAGGATTCAGAAGAATTGCAAAAGGTGAAAAGACAGGTAGATTGTTCACATTTGAATTACAAGACACTAGAAACATTGCTCTCTTTAATTATGGTATTCAGACACTCACAGAATTGGAAGTATGGCACAAAAGGTTAGCACATATTGGTGAAAGGTCATTAAAGCAAATCTACAGGGACCAAAGTGTACTTGGACTTCCTAATTTGTCAAAACAACATATGATTTATAAGTGCAGTGCATGTCAATTTGGAAAGTCTCACAGGTTACCATTCATGAAGAAAGGTTATATGCATGGAGATCTCTTGGAGTTGGTTCATACAGATGTATGGGGACCTAGCAAGGAAGCTTCAATATCTGGATCAAGGTATTATGTTTCCTTTATTGATGATTGCAGCAGATGGACTATCCTATTATTTATGAAACACAAAGATGAAGTTTTTTCATGTTTCAAAAGATATTTGGCTCTTGTGGAGAATCAAACAGGTAAATCACTAAAAAGGCTAAGGTCAGATGGAGGGGGAGAATATTTCTCCCATGAGTTTGATTCTTTTCTTCAAGAAAGAGGAATCAAAAGAGAGGTAACTACAAGGTACACTCCTGAGCAAAATGGAGTGGAAAAAAGGAGGAATAGGACAATTGTTGAAGCTGCAAGGTCTATGTTAAATGAAAAGCATTTACCTAATTACTTATGGGCTGAGGCTGTATCTACAGCCACTTACTTGATTAACAGGTTGCCTTCAAAATCCCTTGATGGGATGACTCCATATGAGGCTTGGAATGGAAGAAGACCAAGCTTAGATCATTGTAAAATTTTTGGATGTATTGCTTTTGCTCATGTTCCTTCACAGGTTAGAGGCAAGATGGATCCAAAGGCAGAAAGGTGTGTATTTATTGGATATGACAACAATCAAAAGGGCTACAGGTTATACAACCCTACCAACAAAGGATTCTTGGTAAGCAGAGATGTAGTTTTTGATGAGAACAATTCATGGTATGAAGATTCATGCAGGAAGATCAATTTACCATATGATCTTGAAGAAGATTTTCCAAAGCTTGGTAGAGAACAATCAAAGATTGAAGAACAAGACACCTCAGAGGATGATGAAGAATCTCACATGGAAAAGATCAAAGCATGGAAGTCTAAAGGTAAAGCAAAATTGCAGGAACTTGGACATGAAGCAGAATCATCACATCATGGCCTAAGAAGATCTATGAGGGAAAAGAAAAAACCAGAAAGGTATGGGTTTGACACCTCATTAGTAACTAAACATTCTATCTACATAGCACAGGACATAAACCAAGAGGAGCCATCATCATTTGAAGAGGCCAAAGCAAAAACAGAATGGAAGCATGCAATGAAGGAAGAGATTGAAGCACTTGAGGAAAACAACACTTGGGATTTGGTGCCCAAGACTTCATCCATGAAGGTAATAGGCTCAAGATGGGTCTATAAACTCAAGAAGAATTCTGATGGTTCAATTAACAGGTATAAGGCAAGGCTTGTGGCAAAAGGCTTTGCACAAACTCAGGGAATTGATCATGAGGAGACTTTCTCTCCTGTGGCAAAGATGCCTACTATTAGGGTTTTGCTTAGTATTGCCTCTTCCAAGAATTGGAAGATACTTCAACTAGATGTAAAGAATGCATTCTTGAATGGTTGGATAACAGAAGAGGTATATATGGCACAACCACCTGGTTTTGAGAATCAAGTTTATCCTGATTATGTGTGTAAACTTAACAAAGCATTGTATGGTCTCAAGCAAGCTCCAAGAGCTTGGAATTTCAGGCTTGTTTCATTCTTGCAGGACAAAGGCTTTCAACCAAGCAAGGCAGATCCTTCACTCTTTATTAAAAAGAGTAATTCCGAGGTCATCTATCTATGTGTATATGTAGATGATATTATATTGACACGAAATGATGCAGATGGTATGAAGAAGATCAAAGATCAGATGAGAGAAGAGTTCAAGATAAGTGATTTGGGTTCACTTACCTACTTCCTAGGTTTGGAAGTTGTCTACAAAGATCATGGTTTGTTTCTCACTCAAAGGAAGTACATTAAGGACATGTTGGCAAAATTCAAGATGCAAGATTGTAAGATTGCAGGTACTCCAATGGAGGTCAATCACAAATTGAGCTCACATGAAGGTGAACTCATAGAGGACATCACATCATATCAAAGTCTAGTAGGTAGTCTCAACTATGCCACATTGACAAGAGTAGATATATGTTACAGTGTGAGTGTGTTAAGTCAATTTATGCACACACCAAGGAAACCACATATGGATGCTGCCAAAAGGATTCTCAAGTATCTCAAAGGAACCATAAATGAAGGACTTTATTATCCTTATGTATCTGATTTAGGTTTGAAGCTATTTTCTGATGCAGATTGGGCTGGCTCCAAGGAAGATAGAAGGAGCACTTCAGGTTATCTTACCTTTGCAGGATCAAAGCTTATTTCATGGTCATCCAAGAAGCAACCCACAGTTCCTCTCTCTTCTACTGAAGCTGAATATAGAGGTCTTTCCATAGCTACACAAGAAGCTATGTGGATGAAGACATTATTCAAAGATCTTGGATTGGAGTTTGGAACTCCAACTATTTTTTGTGACAATATGAGTTCTATTCACTTGGCTGCTAATCCTATTTTTCATGTAAGGACTAAACATATTGAAGTTCATTATCACTATGTACGAGAGAAGGTTCTAAGCAAAGAGATTCAAATATCATATGTGTCCACTCATCAACAATGTGTAGATATTCTAACCAAAGCATTGGATGGTACAAAGCTTTGCAAATTCAAGGCTATGATAGGTTTGCAGGTAATCTTGGAAGATTGAAGACCTCAAGCATACTTGGCTTGAGGGGGAGCTGTTGGAGCAAGTCTATGACAAGCCTAAGTATTGGCTTGAGTCCCACAAAGTCATAGAAAAAGCCTTAAAATGAAGACTATGTAAAGTTCACTTGTGAACTACCTCTTGTAACTTTTGAAGAGTTTACTTAATGTAAAAGTAAGAGAATCTTAAGTGGTTGAATCCACTTGATCAAGAATGGAAAGAGGAGCCACGAATTTGTGATTTGTGGTAGGTAGAGAATCAAATCAATCATTGATTGATTGGAGAGTGATTGAGGGAAGTTAGCCTCCCAAACTCAACTATAAATAGATGGCAGTTTTAGTCGTGGTTAGAGAGACCTATGTGAAGACCTCCAAGAGCTGAGCTTTATGCCATATCAAGGTGTGATTACAAGGCACACACATGTATCAGTAAGTCATTGTATTCTACAAGCAATATACTTTCATTTTCATGATTATTTGAGTTCATCTTTCCATGTTCTTGTGAAGTGTACTACTCACTGCCATTACTCTCAGTTTTCTCAGTCAGCTTGCAGAGATGTTTTCTCTGAGCTTGATGCATCATTTTCAGTGATTTAACTTGGTAAAGTTAGCTCTATACGTCTACTATATGCTCATAAATTTTCATGTCATTTGGATGTTGCAATATTCAGTTATGTTCATTTGAAGTCAACAGGGTCTGTTCATCTTCACCTCTCTGTCAGGTACCCGACTTTTTCACTCATCTTGTCAGAGGTGTTTCTCAGTGGTTACTTATTCAAATGCAGTGATTTAAAGCTTGTTGGATTCAGCTTACTGTCTAGTATAACCATACAAATGTTCATACTCATTGGATTTCTAAATTTTGAGTTATGGTGATTTTTCTGCTCACTGGTCTATTTTTGTAGCAGCCCGTGAAAATCGGGATGATGTCATCACTTGTTAAAACTCATTCTCAGTGTGTGCTTTGTTATTTTTGATGAGATTACTCTTGAAAGTTAGCTCTTTAAGCTAACTAGACTTCCCCAAGAGGAATTAAGCTAATTGTTGCTATGCTCAGAGAATTATGTAAAACACTGGACAGGTGTATGAACCAAGAATAGCAAGTTTTCACCTCTGAGCTAACTCCAACTTATCTGTTTTGATCTATCTTTTTGAGAGTGATCTTCCAAGGTACATAGGGTGTCTAATACATCCATTGGAAAGCTAAAAGGGCCCACCATATACTCCTGGAGTTCATTTGGCTGGTGTAGATCAAAGATTTTGCAACACCTCTTCATCTTCAAGCACATATCTATCCATCTCTTCACAGGAATGTGCGCAGAGATCATCAACATAGACTTCCAAATTCTTCCTCAAGAACTCTTTAAATACATGACACATCAATCTCTGAAAGGTGGTAGGCACATTGGTAAGTCCAAATGGCATTACCCTAAAGGCAAATATGCCCCACTCTGTGGCAAAAGTTATCTTATGCTAATCTTCTGGAGCTATGGCTACCTGATTGTAGCCCGAGAATCCATCAAGGAAGCTGTACACTTCCTTGCCTGCTACCCTTTCTAATAGATGTTCAGTGATAGGAAACGGATAACTATCTCTGATAGTGGCTGCGTTAACCTTCTTCAAGTTAATGCATACACGTAATGTGCCATTCTTTTTGGGCACCACTACAATGGGGGAGACCCATTCAGTGTGCTCAATTTCATAGATGAATCCAGCTTTAACCAAGCAATCTATCTCCTCTTTGATCTTGGCAGCATAGTTGTCATTGTATGTGTATGGCTTTTGTTTAGAGGGCCTGGCATCTGAGGTCATGGGTATCGTGTGAGAGCATATGTCGGGGTCCACACCTTTTAGGTCCTTGTAGCTCCAAGCGAATACATCTTTGTACTCTCGTAGCAAAGCTACCAGCTCTTGCTCTTCTTCTTCCGTCAAGTCATGTCCTATGTACGTGCATCTTTCCTCTCCTTCTTCTAAGGCTACAACAATTTTTGTTGGAGCAAGTCTATGACAAGCTTAAGTATTGGCTTGAGTCTCACAAAGTCTTAGAAGAAGTTTTAAAAAGAAGACTATGTAAAGTTCACTTGTGAACTACCTCTTGTAACTTTTGAAGAGTTTACTTAATGTAAAAGTAAGAGAATCTTAAGTGGTTGAGTCCACTTGATCAAGAATGGAAAGAGGAGCCACGAATTTGTGATTTGTGGTAGGTAGAGAATCAAATCAATCATTGATTGATTGGAGAGTGATTGAGGGAAGTTAGCCTCCCAAACTCAACTATAAATAGATGGCAGTTTTAGTCGTGGTTAGAGAGACCTATGTGAAGACCTCCAAGAGCTGAGCTTTATGCCATATCAAGGTGTGATTACAAGGCACACATATGTATGAGTACGTCATTGTATTGTACAAGCAATATACTTTCATTTTCATGATTATTTGAGTTCATCTTTCCATGTTCTTGTGAAGTGTACTACTCACTGCCATTACTCTCAGTTTTCTCAGTCAGCTTGCAGAGATGTTTTCTCTGAGCTTGGTGCATCATTTTCAGTGATTTAACTTGGTAAAGTTAGCTCTATAAGTCTAATATATGCTCACAAATTTTCATGTCATTTGGATATTGCAATCTTCAGTAATGTTCATTTGTAGTCAACAGGGTTTGTTCATCTTCACTTCTCTGTCAGGTACCCGACTTTTTCACTCATCTTGTCAGAGCCATTTCTCAGTGGTTACTTATCCAAATTCCGTGATTTAAAGCTTGGTGGATTCAACTTACTGTTTAGTATAACCATACAAATTTTCATAATCATTGGATTTCTACGTTTTGAGTTATGTTGATTTGTCTGTTCACTGGTCTATTTCTATAGCAGCCCGTGAAAATCGGGATGATGTCATCACTTGTTAAAACTCATTCTCAATGTGTGGTTCATTATTTTTTATGAGATTACTCTTGAAAGTTAGCTCTTTAAGTTGCCTAGACTTCCCCAAGAGGAATTGAGCTAATTGCTGCTGTGCTCAGAGAATTATGTAAAACATTGGACATGTGTATGAACCAAGAATAGCAAGTTTTCACCTCTGAGCTAACTCCAACTTATCTGTTTTGATCTATCTTTTTGAGAGTGATCTTCCAAGGTACATAGGGTGTCTAATACATCCATTGGCAAGCTAAAAGGGCCCACCATATACTCCTGGAGTTCATTTGGCTGGTGTAGATCAAGGATTTTGCAACACCTCTTCATCTTCAAGCACATACCTATCCATCTCTTCACAGTGGTATCAGAGCAAGGTTGGACAACATGGGAGATGGATTTCCTTCATCAATTGACAAATTGGACAGAGGTAACTACTCAGCTTGGTCATTAAGAATGGAAGCTTATCTACAAGGTAGAAGTTTATATGGTTATGTGGCTGGAGATGAAGTTATGCCAAGTTTCAGGAACAAAAGTCAACCAACACAAGAAGAGCAAGAAAGATTGAGCACATGGTGCTCCAAGGATGCACTTGCAAGGTCTTATCTCCTCAACTCTATCTCAGATTTTTTGTTGCCTCACATTAGAAGTTGTAAGACATCTCAGGAAGTGTGGGATGCACTTGAAGCTTTCTTTTCTTCAAGTACCAAAGCTAGGAAGCATCAACTATGGCTGGAGTTCACAACTCTCAAGAAGGCTCCCAAACAAAATGTGACTGATTTTGTCACAAAGCTCAAGGACATACCGGATCAGTTGGGAAGCATTGGAGAGGTAATAGATGAAGAGCAAATTGTAAGGAAGGTCATCAATGGCTTGAAGGCAGATGATAAGTGGGAAGCATTCACCACAGCTATGGATTTGTACATGGCCATGCATGTACCTGATTTCAACACACTCATTGGACAACTACTTACTCAAGAGGCAAAGCTTATAAAAAATGGAGAAAGCTATAAAGGTAATCAATCTTCAGCTTTATACACGGATAAAAGCAAGTCTAAAGATAACGAAGGAAAGGCAAAGAAAGTGGATGATGAAGCAGGTACATATCAAGCTAACTATGCAGGTAGAGGAAGACATGGTAGAGGTAGAGGAGAGGAGGTAGACAAGGCAGGGGGAGATCCCAAGACTCCAACTCATGTTCTATTTGTGGATTAACTAATCATACAACTGAAAATTGCTTTAGGAATTCTAGGAATCAAAGAGGCAGAGGATACAATAGAGGAAGTTATGGCTACTCAAGAGGAAGGTTCAACAACTACCATGGCAACTACAACAACTACAATCATTCAAACAATCAAGGAGGCTACAAAGGAAGGAGAGACTACAATAACTACACAGAAGACTCAAACAAAGAGGATTCATTATTGATCATGAACATGGCTATGCCACAAGGTAAATCTGATGAGCATGTTTTCTACATAGATTCAGGTTGTTCAAATCATGTGGCAGGAAATGTGGCACTCCTATCAGATTTAGAAGATCCAAGGAATAAGCATGAGGTACAAACAGGAGATGATACAAAACATCCTGTGGAGAAAATAGGCAATGTCAAAGCACCTGATGGAAACATCAACCTACTCAATAAGGTACTCTATGTCCCTACTATTACAAAGAATTTGATAAGTGTTGGGCAGATAGTAGAGAAAGGGTTGCAAGTCAGGTTCACAAAAGCAAGTGCATTTGTTGAAGATCCAAGTCAAGGATTCAGAAGAATTGCAAAAGGTGAAAAGACAGGTAGATTGTTCACATTTGAATTACAGGACACTAGAAACATTGCTCTCTTTAATTATGGTAGTCAGACACTCACAGAATTGGAAGTATGGCACAAAAGGTTAGCACATATTGGTGAAAGGTCATTAAAGCAAATCTGCAGGGACCAAAGTGTACTTGGACTCCCTAATTTGTCAAAACAACATATGATTTATAAGTGTAGTGCATGTCAATTTCGAAAGTCTCACAGGTTACCATTCATGAAGAAAGGTTATATGCATGGAGATCTCTTGGAGTTGGTTCATACAGATGTATGGGGACCTAGCAAGGAAGCTTCAATATCTGGATCAAGGTATTATGTTTCCTTTATTGATGATTGCAGCAGATGGACTATCCTATTCTTTATGAAACACAAAGATGAAGTTTTTTCATGCTTCAAAAGATATTTGGCTCTTGTGGAGAATCAAACAGGTAAATCACTAAAAAGGCTAAGCTCAGATGGAGGGGGAGAATACTTCTCCCATGATTTTGATTCTTTTCTTCAAGAAAGAGGAATCAAAAGAGAGGTAACTACAAGGTACACTCCTGAGCAAAATTGAGTGGCAGAAAGGAGGAATAGGACAATTGTTGAAGCTGCAAGGTCTATGTTAAATGAAAAGCATTTACCTAATTACTTATGGGCTGAGGCTGTATCTACAGCCACTTACTTGATTAACAGGTTGCCTTCAAAATCCCTTGATGGGATGACTCCATATGAGGCTTGGAATGGAAGAAGACCAAGCTTAGATCATTGTAAAATTTTTGGATGTATTGCTTTTGCTCATGTTCCTTCACAGGTTAGAGGCAAGATGGATCCAAAGGCAGAAATGTGTGTATTTATTGGATATGACAACAATCAAAAGGGCTACAGGTTATACAACCCTACCAACAAAGGATTCTTGGTAAGCAGAGATGTAGTTTTTGATGAGAACAATTCATGGTATGAAGATTCATGCAGGAAGGTCAATTTACCATATAATCTTGAAGAAGATTTTCCAAAGCTTGGTAGAGAACAACCGAAGATTGAAGAACAAGACACCTCAGAGGATGATGAAGAATCCCAGATGGAAAAGCTCAAAGCATGGAAGTCTAAAGGTAAAGCAAAATTGCAGGAACTTGGACATGAGGCAGAATCATCACATCATGGCCTAAGAAGATCTATGAGGGAAAAGAAAAAACCAGAAAGGTATGGGTTTGACACCTCATTAGTAACTAAACATTCTATCTACATAGCACAGGACATAAACGAAGAGGAGCCATCATCATTTGAAGAGGCCAAAGCAAAAACAGAATGGAAGCATGCAATGAAGGAAGAGATTGAAGCACTTGAGGAAAACAACACTTGGGATTTGGTGCCCAAGACTTCATCCATGAAGGTAATAGGCTCAAGATGGGTCTATAAACTCAAGAAGAACTCCGATGGTTCCATTAATAGGTATAAGGCAAGGCTTGTAGCAAAAGGCTTTGCACAAACTCAGGGAATTGATTATGAGGAGACCTTCTCTCCTGTGGCAAAGATGCCTACTATTAGGGTTTTGCTTAGTATTGCCTCTTCCAAGAACTGGAAGATACTTCAACTAGATGTAAAGAATGCATTCTTGAATGGTTGGATAACAGAAGAGGTATATATGGCACAACCACCTGGTTTTGAGAATCAAGTTTATCCTGATTATGTGTGTAAACTTAACAAAGCATTGTATGGTCTCAAGCAAGCTCCAAGAGCTTGGAATTTTAGGCTTGTTTCATTCTTGCAGGACAAAGGCTTTCAACCAAGCAAGGCAGATCCTTCACTCTTTATTAAAAAGAGTAATTCTGAAGTCATCTACCTATGTGTATATGTAGATGATATTATATTGACAGGAAATGATGCAGATGGTATGAAGAAGATCAAAGATCAGATGAGAGAAGAGTTCAAGATAAGTGATTTGGGTTTACTTACCTACTTCCTAGGTTTGGAAGTTGTCTACAAAGATCATGGTTTGTTTCTCACTCAAAGAAAGTACATTAAGGACATGTTGGCAAAATTCAAGATGCAAGATTGTAAGATTGCAGGTACTCCAATGGAGGTCAATCACAAATTGAGCTCACATGAAGGTGAACTCATAGAGGACATCACATCATATCAAAGTCTAGTGGGTAGTCTCAACTATGCCACATTGACAAGAGTAGATATATGTTACAGTGTTAGTGTGCTAAGTCAATTTATGCACACACCAAGGAAACCACATATGGATGCTGCCAAAAGGATTCTCAAGTATCTCAAAGGAACCATAAATGAAGGACTTTATTATCCTTATGTATCTGATTTAGGTTTGAAGCTATTTTCTGATGCAGATTGGGCTGGCTCCAAGGAAGATAGAAGGAGCACTTCAGGTTATCTTACCTTTGCAGGTTCAAAGCTTATTTCATGGTCATCCAAGAAGCAACCCACAGTTGCTCTCTCTTCTACTGAAGCTGAATATAGAGGTCTTGCCATAGCTACACAAGAAGCTATGTGGATGAAGACATTATTCAAAGATCTTGGATTGGAGTTTGGAACTCCAACTATTTTTGGTGACAATATGAGTTCTATTCACTTGGCTGCTAATCCTATTTTTCATGCAAGGACTAAACATATTGAAGTTAATTATCACTATGTACGAGAAAAGGTTCTAAGCAAAGAGATTCAAATATCATATGTGTCCACTCATCAACAATGTGCAGATATTCTAACCAAAGCATTGGATGGTACAAGGCTTTGCAAATTCAAGGCTATGATTGGTTTGCAGGTAATCTTGGAAGATTGAAGACCTCAAGCATACTTGGCTTGAGGGGGAGCTGTTGGAGCAAGTCTATGACAAGCCTAAGTATTGGCTTGAGTCTCACAAAGTCTTAGAAGAAGTTTTAAAAACAAGACTATGTAAAGTTCACTTGTGAACTACCTCTTGTAACTTTTGAAGAGTTACTTAATGTAAAAGTAAGAGAATCTTAAGTGGTTGAGTCCACTTGATCAAGAATGGAAAGAGGAGCCACGAATTTGTGATTTGTGGTAGGTAGAGAATCAAATCAATCATTGATTGATTGGAGAGTGATTGAGGGAAGTGAGCCTCCCAAACTCAACTATAAATAGATGGCAGTTTTAGTCGTGGTTAGGGAGACCTATGTGAAGACCTCCAAGAGCTGAGCTTTATGCCATATCAAGGTGTGATTACAAGGCACACATATGTATCAATAAGTCATTGTATTGTACAAGCAATATACTTTCATTTTCATGATTATTTGAGTTCATCTTTCCATGTTCTTGTGAAGTGTACTACTCACTGCCATTACTCTCAGTTTTCGCAGTCAGCTTGCAGAGATGTTTTCTCTGAGCTTGGTGCATCATTTTCAGTGATTTAACTTGGTAAAGTTAGCTCTATAAGTCTACTATATGCTCACAAATTTTCATGCCAGTTGGATGTCGCAATCTTCAGTTATGTTCATTTGTAGTCAACAGGGTTTGTTCATCTTCACTTCTCTGTCAGGTACCCGACTTTTTCACTCATCTTGTCAGAGCCATGTCTCAGTGGTTACTTATCCAAATTCAGTGATTTAAAGCTTTATGGATTCAGCTTACTGTCTTGTATAACCATACACATTTTCATAATCATTGGATTTCTACATTTTGAGTTATGTTGATTTTTCGGTTCATTGGTCTAGTTCTGTAGCAGCCCGTGAAAATCGGGATGATGTCATCACTTGTTAAAACTCATTCTCAATGTGTGGTTCATTATTTTTTATGAGATTACTCTTGAAAGTTAGCTCTTTAAGTTGCCTAGACTTTCCCAAGAGGAATTGAGCTAATTGCTATTGTGCTCAGAGAATTATGTAAAACACTGGACATGTGTATGAACCAAGAATAGCAAGTTTTCACCTCTGAGCTAACTCCAACTTATCTGTTTTGATCTATCTTTTTGAGAGTGATCTTCCAAGGTACATAGGGTGTCTAATACATCCATTGGCAAGCTAAAAGGGCCCACCATATACTCCTGGAGTTCATTTGGCTGGTGTAGATCAAGGATTTTGCAACACCTCTTCATCTTCAAGCACATACTTATCCATCTCTTCACAATTTTCTTAGTGGTTTCCTTGTTATGGTAGGCCTCTCCTGCTTGAGCATCCCGTTTAGGCATTCTCACCATGACTCTCCTATCGTCTATTTCATACTTCCTAGAATTTTCAGGGACCTCAAACAGAGATTCTTCCTCTTCAGGTGTGACTTCTTTCTTCTTCCTCTTCTTGCCTTCATTCTTGGTGGTCACTTGGCATCAAGGCTAGGTTCACATTCTTCTAAAATTGAGTCTCCCAAGATTGGCTCTATGGAGAAGACTAAAATGTCATAGCCATCCTCGTCATAGTGGGGTGTCCATTGTTCTTCATTGATGGCTACATCCATTGTTGCTAAAATTTCAGCCCAGCCGTGAGGCTCAAATTCTTCGTCAGGAAAAACTACAGGTGCATAGGCTGGGTCTTGAATTGATCTATGGGTTTCTTTTGCACCTACCTCTCGGGCTTTTTCTCTCTTCTCTTCTTCTACTACTACCTTGCACATCCATAAGTGGGTGTCTTCATGCATCCATGAGGATCCTTATCGTATGGAATGCACTGACTCAGTATCATCTTTGGCTCTATGGATGGGATTCCATTGGATGGGAGGGACATCTCTATGAGAGTAATCCTTGAGATTAACTTTGGTTGTAACACCTAGATGTTCCAAATACAAGGAATTGGTTCCCCAATCTTGTACCACTTGCAATTGCCGCATAAGTGGCCTTCCCAAAATCATCTCGTAGGCTTGGTTTTTGCTAAAGTCGCATATAGCAAAAGTATGCTCGAACTCCACACCACATGTGGTGAGAGTTACTCCTTCTAGTAATCCTAAGGGCCTCTCAATATGACCGTCGGACATCTGCAATTTCATTCTCGTTGGCCTGAGTGCTGGCTTGCCCCAACGCCCCAATGCTTCCATAGGGAAGTGGTAGCAATTGCAACTCCTGCTCCTGAGTCCAAAATTGCCTTGGTTGTGTATCTCTGATGGGTAACTGGGAGATAGGTATTTCCTTCTTCTCCTTCACTCATATCTCCTATCTTATCCAATGGTATTTCTGGCACTGTTCTATGAGATCCTACCTGGGAACGAGGTTTTGCTACGTCAGGCACTTGTTTGGCCACATGTTTCCACAATTCAAGCTTAACTTTGAGTAGCTCTTCTAAAGTGAGATTACATTGCACTTTAGTGTTCTTTACTACCTCCGTATTTCTAAGTATGATCAAATCTTCGTTTCTTATCATGACCGTGGGTGCTCTCATGCATGTTGACTTAGTTTCCCATGGTCCTGTGAAATGTGGTAACTCTTGCAAGGAATTAGACTCAAAGTCTAATCTCTCCTGAGATTGTGCACTCTCCTACTCCTCATAAATGGAACGAATGTCTTGTGGGAATTGATCATGTGCGTCATCCACAAGCTCAATGGGAGGAGGGACTTCACTTTCCTTTTCCCACTTCTCTTCTTGAATCTCTCTGAGGAACTCTAGTGAATACCTATTCATAGATGAAGAGGTGTCGGGTTCAGTGGAGTTGGGCACATAAGCTTCCTGGGGAGGAATGCTTATTTTATCACTTGCCCTCTCCTTAGCTTGGGAGGTGGCTCCTCTTCCAGACCTTGTAAGTAACCTCTCCAACCTATCCAATAGACCATCAAAATGCAACGGTGTTCTAGTGGAGCTAGGGCTATTGAACAAGCGATTGGCTTCGAACATGGCTTGCGCCAATTCTACCATCTTAGCACAAAGTTTTGTTCTTTCTACCTCTAGATCGGCTCTAGGGTAACATTTGTCATGATCTGTTACATTTGGCCCTTCTTGGATTCTGGCCGGATATGCTTTAAGCATCATGTCTAGATCCTCAAGAGTGGGATCGGCTAGGACTGATCCTACTCTGGGTGGTGGGTGGGTTACGTGTGGTGGATTGGAATGTTGGGGAATGGACAGTGATGGGTTGGAGGGAGATGGAAAGGAGGGTGGTGGATAGTGTGAGGGTGGTTTTGAGATGCGAGTTCACTTATCTTTGCTTTGGTTTCTCTCAAGCTTTCTTCAAGTTCGCTCATTTTTTGTGACCATTGTCTTTTCATTCTCTCACGGCTATCTCTCCAAGCTCTTGTCCTTTTCTTGGTTATGCTCTCTGTCTCACTAACCTCAGAACTCTTTTCTTGCCCTACTCCTTGAGTTTGCTGCAAGGCTTGAGCTCTAGTGACCACATGCACTGGGGCTCTGGATGTTACACTTCTTGTAGAATCTACTACAGTAACCCGATAACATTGATAGGAGCAATTTTTGGCATTTTGTTGGGGTTCTTGGGACACTCTCGTATCAAATGCTCCTTTCCACAATCTGGGCAAAATCCTTGAATTGTCACAGATTAGATTTGTGTAGGTGCTGGTAGAGGGCAATCACGGATGAGGTGATCTCCCTGACATCGAAAGCATGGCCCTCTAGGGAATGGAGGTCTTATCTGCCTAGGTTGAGGTCTAGAGTTGGGGTTTGCATACATGACATTAGTATAATCTGGCTCCCAACTAGATTCACTGGGTTCTTCATAATAGTATGTCTCATTATGTAGTAAACCTGTGGGCTATCAATATGTGTAGAGTCAAAATATGGTCACTTGGATCACTTTCTGATAGCAAGGGTGTTACTGGGACTATGGCTCTATTCAAATTTTCTTCAACAGATGCATATTTCACTGGAATTACATTGGTTGGAGCAAGGGGTTGCTGCGCCAGGACTGGTTGAGGTCTAGGCTGCCCTTGATAGGGTGGTTGGGGCCTACCATACTGTTGTGATGGGTATTGGTTCTGGAATCTACCCTGTTGTGGATATGGCTGAGAGTAGTTTTGCTTGACAGCTTGCTTGTTATAAGGACAATCTTGTGTAGTGTGGTTGGTGTACCTCCACTCTATGGTGCAGTATTGGCTACTAGGATTCACTTGGGGTTGAGCCATAATGGGGCATACACTCGCCATATGGTCACCTCCACAAGTATAGCATCGTTTTCCTAGCACAAATCTTGGAATTTGTTTGCTAGAGACACCTAGTTTTTGAGCTACCTTCTCTGCAAGTTCCTCAATAGATGTGGATTGACCGGAGGTAAGGCTACTAGAGCTATCTGAATCCTTGTAGATTTTTGAAAGCTCCAGCTCCTCTCCTAGATTATCCTCATTGTCTATGCATATGCGTACACACTCTTCTATGGTTCTGGGGTCTTTCAGATACACATATGATCTAAGCTTGGTACTCAGCAATCCATCTAAAAACAAAGCCACTTGCTTGGCTGGTGTGGGTAACTCAGGAATCGGACACCTCTCTAGGTATTGCCTAAACCGTCCTCCTGCCAGTCGGACTATCTCTTGAGGTGTTTGCTTGAAGCTATGAATTAGGGAGGAGGTATTATGTCGTATGCCACTCTTAGAGAACTCAATGACGAAAGCCTCTAAAAGTTGGTCTATGCTCCTAAACTACCTCTCATGTAGTGGTTGAAACCGCGTAAGAGTTGTGTTTCTAAGAGTTAGGCCAAAAGCATTGTATTGTGTGAATAGGTCCTCAACTTGTTCAGCTCTCAAGACTTGCCTAAATTCTGCCACATGGTCGTAAGGGTCTCCAGTGCCATCGAAGTAATTCTTCATGGACTTCACCAGTTGAGTTGGCCTCAGGGTCCTAGTGTGTCCTCTCGGCCTTGGCAAAGGGAATTCATCAGTATTTCTTTGGTTCCTTGGGGCTCTAGGTCTCTCGATTTCTTCCCTATCTGTTTCTGTTCTCATCCTTTCTCTTCCTAGGGGGTTGGCAAAGCTTACCTCAGGTCTGTCTCTACTTCTATCTTTTTGAGTTCCATGAGCTTGGGAGGTCCCAGTTCCTTGGTGACTATAGGACATATTGGACCGAGGTTGGGGAAAAACAAATTCACCCTTCCATGTGTAGGCATGTCTGCCATGCTCAGTGACCATGAAGATCCTCTCCGATGTATTGTCTAGGTAGGTTACTTTGCCTGGGCTATCAGGGTCTTTAAACTCATAGATTGTGAGAGCACCTACTTCATGAGGCTGGGCATGCTTATATCTCCAAAAAGCCTCATCGGTTTCTCGGTTTAAAAGCAAATCTATGCTTTTATTATCCTGGGGAATCCACTCTGGAGTCATGATTCTGGTCAAGACTGACTTACCACGGGGAGTCCTTGGCTCTCTCTCTAAGTTCCCTTGCTCTATATCACCCATGTCGGTCTCTGCGATCACATTCCCAAACTCGTCTGTTCTATCTGGAAGGGTCGTGACTACATAAATAGTCCCTTCTTTATCTAGGTATACTCCATTCTCGAACTTGACTATCGGGTGTTCTAGTCCATGGGGTTGATCGGAATTCTTAATCTGGACCACAGATCTTCTCAGGCCATCTTCGTAGATGCGAGAACCTAGACGATTAGTCCTGATGTATTCCAATTGAGTCTTGTAAGGTCCTTCTGGCTTTTCTAGGTACGCCACCCCTGAACTACCTACTGGTCTCTCCATGTTATAGGACATCTCAGAATCACTTGTTTCTGATCTAGGAGTGTATGGGTAATCACTCAACTGCTGGGCCCAAGACCTAGCAGTGTGATTGACACTAGCTTCAGAAGATCTGAGGCTTTCTCTGTCTCGGCCTAAGTGTCTTCCTGAACTAAGGTTCATATGCCTGGGTTTTCTACCCTCTAGTCCCAAGTACAATCTCGTTGCAGGTTGGTTTGTATCACTCACTTTGTTCTTTTTATTTGGTTATTGTGTTAAGCTCTTGTTTGAAATCACGTCGTCAAGAGTACTTAAGTGAATTTTGCACTTGATATTTGATCGATTCAAGTTTACTTTTGTCCCTTAGGGTTTTCGCACTTAAGTCCTACTTAATACTTGCACTTAGTTGATTAGTTCTCTTGGAATTGATTTGTGCCTGATGTTGCCCTAATTAATCACCACACCTAGGTCGCACTTAGCCTAAGCTAGGAATTGACAGAGGGTGTTGAGAATTTCCAACCTTAAGTCACTTGTTGACCAGACTGCTACACAAGCCCAGATAGCCTTCTCCCAAGCTTGGTACTCACCCTTGCTAGCTTGCTTTGGATGCCTTGCTTACACACAATGTTCCTGCAAAAGTTCACAAGTTAATATATGTACGTGTACATATGTATGCATGTATATGTGCATGTAGGTGTATATGTGTGTGTGCATGTAAGCATGTATGTATGCATATGCATGTGCATTATGTATGCAAATGTATGCATGTGTGTGTATGTGTGTGTATGCATGTAAGTATGTATGTATGCATATGCATATGCATTATGTATGTATATGCATATGCATATGCATTATGTATGCATATGCATATGCATTATGTATGCATATGCATTATGTATGCATATGCATTATGTATGCATATGCATTATGTATGCATATGCATATGCATTATGTATGCATATGTATGCATGTATGTGTACGTGTGTGTACGTGTTTCTATGTGTGTGTATGCATATATGTGTGTGTATGTCTCTATGTGTGTGTCTATGCATATATGTGTGTGTATATGTCCATGTGTGTGTGTATGTGTGTGTGTATGTGTGTGTGTATGTGTGTGTGTGTCTACGTGTGTATGTGTGTGTCTCTGTGTGTCTATGTGTGTATATACGTGTGTATCTGTATATATGAATCTATATGCATGTGTATGTGTGTGTGTGTAAATGTGTGTGGATGTGTGTATGTGTGTGTGTGTAAATGTGTGTGGATGTGTGTATGTGTGTGTAAGTGTGTATGTGTCTATGTGTGTGTATTTCTATGTGTGTGTAAGTGTGTATGTGTCGATGTGTGTGTGTATATGTGTGTGTGTATTTGTGTGTGTGTGTGTTAAGTGTGTATGTGTCTATGTGTGTATGTGTGTGTGTACATGTGTGTGTGTCTATGTGTGTATGTGTGTGTATGCATGTGTATGTGTGTGTAAATATGTGTGTATATGTATATGTATGTGTGTGTATGTGTATGCATGTAAGCATGTATGTATGCATATGCATGTGCATTATGTATGCATATGCATGTGTGTGTATGTGTGTGTATGCATGTAAGTATGTATGTATGCATATGCATATGCATTATGTATGCAGATGTATGCATGTATGTGTATGTGTGTGTATGTCTCTCTACATGTGTGTGTATGTGTATATGTGTGTCTATGTCTGTATGTGTGTGTATGTGTGTGTGTGTATGTGTGTATGTGTGTATGCATGTAAGCATGTATGTATGCATATGCATGTGCATTATGTATGCATATGCATGTGCATTATGTATGCATATGTATGCATGTGTGTGTATGCATGTAAGTATGTATGTATGCATATGTATGCATGTATGTGTATGTCTCTCTACGTGTGTGTGTCTGCATATATGTGTATGTGTCTATGTGTGTGTGTGTGTATGTGTGTGTATGTGTGTGTGTGTGTGTCTATGTGTGTATGTGTGTGTCCATGTGTGTATATACGTGTGTATCTATATATATGTGTCTGTATGCATGTGTGTTTATTGTTAACCTTTGGAGTTGTCCTCTCCAATCATTTAGCATAAAGAATCAACAATACATTTTATATTTGTCAATCCTGGAAGTATACAAGAGACCACAGCCCCTTCTAGATGATATAATCCAAGAAATAAGAGAAAACTGGCTGGATTTCTAAGAATTAATGAAAATGAAGAGGAAATTCTAGGGTTTGGATTATCTTGAGCAATACTCCATCATTTTCAATAATCTTGGTGTCTAAAGCATGTTATTTTCTCAGCAAAATACAATCATAAAGTCAAAACTCAAAAAAGATACATGTAACCTTCAGACGAGACAATTGTGATTCTGTGAAATCAGTCGATTTTCATCTCCAGCACCATTTTTCATCAATTTCTCACTCAACACATCAGTAATCAACTCTCTTCATACACATTCATCAGAAATACACAATAGAAGCTTACAAATCTCCATGGATACACATAGAATAGACTCAACAAATCAAAGAAACCACACAAAAGGAAGAAACACGATTTTCTGCAGGAAACTCTCTCTCTTTGCTTGGATAGCATGTAATACAAATAACCAACCCTCTCATAATAGAGGAAATTTTCTTTTATACATTTTCAAGTGTCCCTTTTCACACTTGAATTTTGGTCCTTTCCTCTTCTGATCTAAAAATATGCTATCTAGGAGTTTCCGAAAATTCTAGAAAAAATACATATGATTCTACTCTACATAAGGAAGACTCTTCCTTATTTTTACATCATTTGCATAAATATTTTTACAATTTTTTGGCATTTTACAATTATTTTCCATAAAAAATACTTCAAAAAATACTTCTTCTAACATTCTTCCCCTCCTAGGCCTTTTGGCTCCTGACAAAAGACATTCTTGCTGATATTCCATGAAAGCTTTCTTCACTTCTTTTTTCTTTGATACACCTGTGACAATAGGTCATGGCTCTTTCTTTCTGTAATGTTCAAATTGTTTACCATCTCAAATAGTGCTTTCCTCCACTACACAGCAGCCTCTAGTTTATCAATTACATCTTTTTTCAGGTACTCTGTGTAAGCAGCTTCATAGGCAGTGAGTCGAGATTTTGTTACAACTGACAGATTTCCAAATATTTCTAATTCCCTTTCAAAGAACCCATAATCAAATGCATCTTCAAAAATCTGGAGATAATGGCTGCCCAAAAATATTATTCTGCTATAATAAGCCATTAAACATATCCTATCAGGTGTTTCACTAAGATCAAATAATAAAGCATCAGTAGGTGAATTGAAGCCAATGTAATTTAGAATTCTGACATCTGTATCTATATAAGTCTCTATACATGCCAGGATGAGTCTCATTACTCTGATTAGTAAAATACATGCTGGGTCATTAACATCCTTGTATGTGGCTATGACAGATTCAGTTGTGTCCACCATATATTTCTTTGTAGGCCATGTTCCTGCCTTCGGACCTGCTATCTTTGGAAAATTCAACCATTTGGATGGAATTTGTCCTTCTTTCCTTCTTTCCCAAAAAACTGTCCACTCTCTTCTCCTTGCTACTGGGCAGTATGCTGGATTAATCTTCAGCTGAATAGGTGCTTCCTTCCATATTTTTCTGCACTCTTCATTTGCATCCAACCATCTATTCCTCCATTTGGGATTAGCTTTTTCAAATAGCTCCTTGGTCACATTGATATCTTCCTCATATTCTAGATATTTGTTTGGAGGTAATCCCACCCTTGCAAACTGATAGTTTTTAATACTTTCCATGATCATGCACAAAGGTATGCCTAATCCATCTGCAGCCCAATGATGTTGATCAGGATTTATCCCTTTATTTAAAGCAAATGTAACAATTTGTTCCTCGTATTCATCATGCATTTTTCTAATGAAATCCATTCTGGATTCTCTGTCTGTCAAAAGTTTCTGGACAAACTCCTCTGAATACTCTTCTTTTGGTGCTTTATTTTCTGGTTCACTACCCTGTTGAGTTCTGTCATCATTTCCTACTTCATAATCTTTTGTATGTGTAGTCTCTATCTGATCTTCCACCTGAGTTTGTGGTTTTTCCAGCTTTTTCTGCAGCTCTTCTATTGTTAACATTAAACTTCTATTTTTAGATGCCCATATCTCTCTTTCTGTTACCCACTCACTTCTTTCCTTTTCTATATCCATATGTAATTTGTTGTAACCCCTCATTGAGGTAGCAGCATGTATACTAGCCTTTTTTTCCAACTCCTTGGCTTCTTTCAACTCTGTTTGCAATCTCATGATTTCCTTGTGCAATTCTTCCTTTTCCTCCTGTGTCACCTGATCAGTCTTGGTTTCTGCCTTCAACCGGCCTTCTTCCATTAATAGTTTGTTGATTTCCTCATTTGCTTTGACCATGATTTGATAAGAACTTTGTAAGGTTCTGTATCTCCCTTCTATTTTCTTCAGCTCCATCTCCATCTTACTATTATGCTCTGTCTGTTTTTCACACTTCTCTTCAAGATATTGGATTTTATTTTGTTGATGTACCTCTAATTCCTCCAAAGAAATTATCCTATGTGTTAATTCTTCATTTTTCTCCTTTACAATCCTCAATTGTTCTGCCAATTGTTCCTTTTCCTTCTTGTGCTCTTTAATGATACCACTTCCTTTTTCAAACTCAGATTCAGCTACCATACCTGATATAATCATGTTCCTGCTTGATGGTCTGAACTGCTCTATGTTGCTCATAATGATCTTGCAAGCAGATCTTATATTTTTAGGTATCCTTTCCAACCCAACTTCTATTTCCATTTGTTTGATTTCTATCTGCTTGTTTTCTTTACACTCATTCTCCTCTTCATCTTCTTCCTCATACTCTATGACCTGAGTCTTTTGTTCTTCATGGCTCTTATCTGCTTCCATCTTTTCTTGGTCTGCAACATCTTCTTCATATTCCAATATCTGGTCATCCTTATTCTCATGTCCTGATGTATCTTCAGTTATCTTTGTTTCTTCTACCTCCTTGTTCTCCATTATTTGTTGTTCCTCTTCAAAGAGATGTCTTTCTTTTACCTGTACTTCCTTTTCCTGGACTAAGGTTGATTCAGTTTCCACAGCAAGTTTTATCTGATCATTACTTATCTGCTCTTTCTCTCCTTCCTCTTGCTCATCTATATCCATTAGATCCAGCTCTTCCTCTTGTCCTTGATCTTCTGTAGTTGTGAATTCTTCATTATGATTCAAGTCATACAGGATGTCTTTTATGCTTTGGTTGATCTCTTTCTCTGTAATTCCCTCTTCTACTTTTTGGGCATTCTCTTTTTCCACTATTTCCTCTTCTGTTTCCTTGATTTGAGCTGCATCTTTCTGTTTAATGGCTGGACTGCTTAACTGTACTCCTCTTGCTATTTCTGCTTTCCCTTCATCCATTTTGAAATTGATTTGTTGTGAAGGTTTTTTCCATATTGACTTTAATCCTGAATCTACTAACCCACAGCTGAATTCCTTTCTTATTTCACTCTCCTCTTCCCTCATCACTGCTTTTCCTTTTAGTAATCTCCTCTCTTCTTCAGGACTAATCTGCTTTACTACTTCTTCTTGGACTTGCTTTTCTTTGGGCTTCTCTCTCAAGTCTTCTGGTGTTTTATGTTTTTCAGTGGTCTGTGTCATCACATTAGGTGTACCAGGTACTGAAAAATTCAAACTTTTTAACAAGAAGTTTTCAATATCACTTTCAGAGTCTGAAGAGAATTGTGAAGAGCCTCCTATTCTTGATTTTCCCAATTTCGACTCTTCTACAGTAGTAGATTCCTTCTAGTTCCTTTCTTTTACTATCACTTCTTCAGCTTCCATCATTGGTACAGGTTCTGCTACTGATTTTCCTTTGCTTTTCTTGGTTAACTTCTTCCTTTGTACTGGTTTCTTCTGAACTTTCTTTCTTGCTACAACTGTATTTCTTGTTCCAGGAGGTCCTTGTAGTTCTTTGAAGTATGCTAACAGTTCCACTTCCTTTTTTACAAATACTTCCTCTGTCTCAGCTACCATCATCTGATCATGCAGTTCTTCATAATGTTCTACTTCCTCTTGAACCCAATCTGTTGCTTTGCAAGAGTAATCCTCCAACATCTTTTGATATTGGGCCTCATATACTGCCCTTTTATTATTACCTTGAGTCAAATAGGTATACAACTATTCTTTGCTTGTTTGAGGTGGATGAGGGTCATTTGAAGATTGCACCTGCTTCTGAGCAGCTTCATGCTCTTCCTTAGTTGATTCTACCTGCTCCAATTCAATTGTTCTTGGATCCAATCTCCTTTTCTTTACAGGAACAACTTCCTCTGAGATTCCTTTTCTTTTCCTCTCTGCTCCCCTCATGCTTGATTGGCCTTCTTATTCTCTTACAGATATCTTCCTTGAAGGACTTTTGATTCCTGCCATTAAATTCTTGAAATAATGGGCTGCTGGAGCTAGCTTCAACTGATCCTCCATTCCATACATGATATATACTCCTGGTTAAAAATTGAGCTCCATTCATATACTTATTCTGCTCCCAGTGTTTAGCTGCTTCTTTCAATTGCTCATGTATATATGGTGATACATCCATTATTCCAAAGGGCTTAGTTATGTCCTTATTGTTAAACATAATCAGTGTTACTGATTTGTGTGGCATGGTATATCTCGGCAGTTTTGGGAAACAGAAATATTGCAAAAACATTCTGATGGCATATTCCTCAATTTCTCTTCCTTTGAAATCAGGGAATTTAGAATATCCTGTATATGTTTCCTTATTCTTCTTGACAAAGCTGTTATCCAACTTAGTTCCCATTGGATAAAATTGTAAAGCTGCTTTGATATGCTCTGCTTTTATAGTGATATTCACCTCCTGGTTTTCTTTGTCCTTGACTTTACACCAAAAATATGCCTCATTGCCCTTCCCAACTTCGAACAAGCTGTTCATTACCTGTGCCACTCTTTCAAAGTTTATAAAAAATATAGGTTCCTCCAGCAACTTGTGTAATCCTACTGCTTTCCACCTTTTGTAGTTGACTGCACTTTTCTGGAATTTGTAAAACTCTTGACATAGCATAGTGTACTTGTAACCTCCAACTCCCACTGTAAATATGTGCTGGCCAATAATTCCTAGAGTTTCCTTGAGTTCCTTGACTATCTTCTCTGCTTCTGGAATCTCCAGCTCCTCATCAGATTCTAATTCTACTGTCTCCGTTGTTGCTTCATTGTCTAAGAACCAATGTCCTCTAGACAGGGTGACTGAGTCTGCTTTGAACTCATGGATTGGTAGTTCCTTTGAATTCATCATTCTGGAGAAAATATAACATCACACAAAGAAGAAAAAACTCCACCCACATGAGTTATAAGAAAAATAGAAATTGACATTTGTTTTGAAATGGATTGAAAGAAGAATGAAAGTAAAATCTCAGTTAAATCCTGACTTTCTTAAAAGACTCAATTAAAGTGATCATTACATGTGTAGCAAGATGTCTAGTGCTCTCCCTTCTTCTGACAGCTCTTATCCAGTAGGAAGATGTTTAGAAGAAAAATGAAAATAAAAAGAAAAAATCATAAAAAAATAGAATAAAAAATACAAAATAATAAATAGAAACCTGCTACCCCTCTACCTCTATCTTGCTTTGTGCTATATATTTTATAAAAGGAAAAATAGATAATTTTTCTCTTTCTTGCTTTTCTCTTTTTTCTTTTGTTTTATTTTTTTTATAATAATTTCTTCTATTTCTTTTTTCTTTTTCTCTCTCTTATTTTTTTTTAATAATAATTTCTTCTATTTCTTTTCTTCCCCTCCTAATTCTCTTCTTAGAAAAAGGATAAGGTTAAATATTTTGTCCTAATTTCCAATATGTTATGATTTTCCTTTCTATAACATTTTGATCTATTTTTGAAGAAATTCTAAATCTAGATCAAATATAGATGGTATTTTTCCATTGAATCAACTCTGATTTTTTTACCCAAAAATATTTAACCCTATTTGCCCTTGTTTCAGGAAAAAATCCATCTCCTTCTGATAAGCAGTTTTTAGAATTTTTTGGCCTCCATATCCATTTTGTCCTGGAATTTTGTTTTGATGAGCAGGCCTTGTGTATGCTTTGTTTCCATATCTTTCTTGTTCTGATGCTTTGATGCTTCAGATTATGCCATAGTTGCCACCTTGCTTCTGTCTCTTCCCCCTTTCTTGCTTTTTCACTTTTTTGCTGGTTTTGATTAAATGAAGCTTGATCATTTAGTAATTGTATTGGTAATGTCTGTGTGTCTTCCAATGAAAAAGTAAATCCTTCCAAGTCTGGGTCATGAACATCCTGTTGATCTTCCTGTTTTGCATTACTCAATAAAAACCTTTTTTCATTTATTGTCAACTTAAGCTTCATTTTTTCAAAATCCAAATTTACTTTACCTTGCTTTAGCCATGGTTGTCCCAGAATCAATTTCTCAGTCATCAAATGATCAGGCCATTCTTCACAATCTATTTTCATATATTCTTCATTGAACTTAACTTCAATAGAAGGTGAAGACATGCTTTGTATTATTTGTCCATCCAAGGTTTTGATAAAGGTTTTGCTTTTAGTTCTTTTTAGGTTAAATTTATTCAACAAAGCTGAACTAATCAAATTCACTTGTGCACCTGAATCTATCAAAACCCTGATTTTTTCATTTTGACAATCCATTGTTATCACAGGCAAATGTTCTTTTTGTTTTAGAGGTGTTTCACACAGAAGGACTTCTCTAAGGTTTTTGGTTTTTCTTATCCTTTCCTTTGCCTCCTGTTGAGCCTCTTTTCTAATGTTTTCCTCTTCTTTTTTCCTGTTTTGAGCTTGATGTAATCTTCTCCATTCAGAAGCAGTTAATGGGAAATCATACCTTTTAACTCTACATCCACTTATGAAGTTTGGCATGATCTCTCCATCTATGTTAGCTAGTTGGATAGCTCCACTGTTACTTATCTGATGTATAATATACGGCCCATGTCCTTTTTTCTGAAACTTTTTCTGATGTTCCTTGACTGTGTAAGCCAGAACTAGATCTCCTTCTTGTATATCTTTTTCTTTAATATGAACATCATGATAAGCTTTTTGTCTTTTCTTGTCTGCATAGATGCTCATGATTGCTTGGAGTCTAGAAGCTCCCAGTTTTTCCAATTCTATTACTCTCTCAGACAATTCATGTCCAGTCCAATTGTATTGACTACCCACCTTTAGTGTTGGAATAAGGAATTCTAAGGGCAAAACTGCATTTTGTCCATATACTAGGCTGAATGGTGTGGTTCCTAATGCAGTTTTGTATGCCACTCTATAGGCCCATAGGGCATGATTAAGTTGTAAATCCCAATCATTCCTGTTTGTGTTTACTAATTTTGACAATACAGTACAAAGTACTTTATTAATACTTTCTGCTAACCCATTGGCTTGTGGGTGATATGGGGTTGACTTTCTATGACTAATCATGAAATATTCAGTTATGTTTTCTATGATTTGGTTCAAAAAATGAGTCCCCCTATCACTTACCAATTCAATTGGAAGTCCAAACCTAGTGATGATATACTCATATAGAAATTTTGCAGTAGTATGAGCATCATTTCTTTTTGTAGCTTTGGCCTCAGCCCATTTTGTCAGGTAATCTGTAGCTACTAGTATGTATTCAGCATGGGATTGTCTTGCTGGAGGATGTATCGGTCCAATGAAATCCAACCCCCATTTACTAAATGCTCTGGCTGAAATTAATGGAACTAATGGCATATTGTCTCTTTTATTTGGTTGACTCACCCTCTGACAAATGTCACATCTTTTCACATATGTTCTCGCATTAGGAAATAGGGTTGGCCACCAAAAGCCAGAATATAATATGAGTTTAGTAGTTCTATCACTTGAAAAATGTCCTCCTGCCACTCTAGAATGTGCCATTTCCAACATTTCCAGATATCTATCTTCAGGAACACAAATTCGTAAATATCCATCCATCCCTCTCTTATACAATTGTTCTCCTATCAGTTGATATTCTTCAGAGATCATTTGTAGATTTTTTGAGTCTGCACTAGCTCTTACTTGTTTTCCTTTTTTCTCCCTTTTCAATTCCTCAATGATGTTCTCACTCCATTCTGGATTTTTCTGAAACCAATATAGAGTTATAAGTTCTGAGTTTTGCAAGGACTGGCATTCCAAGCAGTTAGCAATATATTTTGTTACATCTTGAATTTCATTAGGCCAATGTACCCCCATCCTATTGAGATTACTTAGAGTGACTACTCTGGAAGCATGAGTACAAGGGTTCCAACTATGAGCTCTTCTCAGATATTCTTGTTGCTCCTCTTTTGGAGTACAATATTCCAATATGCCTGTATGGTTGAGGTGATACAAGTGCCCAGCTAGCAACATAAAGTTTCTGCTTTGTAATACTAAATGTGTGTTGTTTCCAAATGTTCTGCAAGGACCCATGGTTAGCAAAGGAACTAAATTCATCGCCCACTCAGGAACACTTTCTACTTTGAACAAATATGTATCTGGCAGGTCATCATCTAAAGGTGAACTTGGTTCTTTAGCTTGGATTCTAGACAAATGGTCTGCTCTCAAATGTGTTTTTCCCTATCTGACCACCACCTCAAACTCAAACTCCATCAGTAAAAGAAACCATCTGACTATTCTACCAGTGTGACAAGGTTTGTTTACTAAATAAAGTAAATCTTGGTGATCCACAAAGAACTTAAACTTGTTGGCCAAAAGGTAATGTCTATATTTTTTCATAGCAAATATCATTCCCAACCCTTCCCTCTCAGTGGTTGTGTAATTTTTCTCTGTTGAATTCAATTGCCTACTCGCATAAGCCACTGGGAAATCTAACTTGCTCCCTTCTATTGGTTGTGCTAACACACATCCCAAAGCATAATTTGAAGCATCCACATGGACATGAAAAATTTTCTCCCACTGGGGTGTTTTCAGAATTGCTGCTGTAACCAAACAAGTTTTTAGAGTCTCAAAAGCTTGGTGTTAGCAGCAGACAAGGAACTGAAGGACTGACGAGGCATGGCAGTCAGAGAAGAGAGTCAGAGGGGAGAGAAGGTACAAGCAGACAAGGGAGTCAACGACGATCTGGCAAGTAGGCCAATAATTTTCTTCATGGAGAAGCAAGTACGAGCATTCATGCAGATCTAGCACTAAGGCAACCCTTTAATTTTTCAAAATCCTTACACAAATTAAAAGTGATTCTCATCACTAACAACCCCTGTAAATACCATGTTCACCTTTTTGTAGCTCCATTTTGTGCAAGCGAGGAGTCCTCGAGCTTGAGGAGCCTTAGAAGTAGTTGCTTACAAATTTTCGTAATTTTTAGATCTCGTTTGAGCCCTCAAATAAGCCCTGGAACCTAATTTTTAACTAGGCCGGACACTAGGTCTGAACAGGGCCAAAGCTAGTCAAAAACTATAAAAGGAGCTAGAGAGCTCATTTTTGAGGCTAGCTTGTAATTGAAACGAACTTGTAAGAGCTTTTTGGAAGTAATCTAAGAACTCCATTGCTTCTCACTCTTTGTCTTGCCGTGTGTGCGCGTGTGTGTGTATGTGTGTGCATGTTCGTGTGCTTCTCACTCACGCACTTGTGCCTCCACTTGCTCAAGGTCTTCATACCATCCTCACATCTTTCCGGATTGACATTAAAGGAGGTGCTACTCATCACTGAGCTACACCGAATTTTGGCGCCGTTGCCGGGGATCGAACTTTGAGGACGAGCGTGTGATGGTAAGACGTAGAGTTGACGCGTTGGAGTTGTAGGTATTTTCTTCACTTTCATCTATTTTCTTGTTTTTTCTTCACCATCTTCATCACCATCATCATCATCACCATCTCCCACCTCCATCTCCATCATCGCGAAAATCTTCAGTTTTGATCATATCACCATCTCCACCTCATTTCCTTCATTCTACTTGTGAGAGAGAGCGAGAGAGCGATACAGTGCTTGCACTGTTTTTGCATGTTTGTTGTGTTTCATGTAGGTATCATCATCATCATCCCCGCCAGCACGCTACGCAGGTACGAAACTCGTCGAATCTGTCTCGCAGTCGCCAGCCTCTGTCGATCGCGATCGACAGAAAATTGGATCATTTGGTAAAACAAAGTTCACCACTAGCACAAGCATGATGAGCACATCCCAAATCACCTAAAACAGTAGAAAAATTCCGTGTTTTTCTGTCAATCGCGACCGACAGCCTCTGTCAATCGCGACCGACAGACCCTGTCAATCACGACCGACAGACCCTGTCGATCGCGACCGACAGACTTCACGACCGACAGACTGCCACGTAGGACCCTGTCAATCGCGATTGACACCGTTGATCACGATCGACAGCCACGATCGACACCTCTGTCAGTCGCGATTGACACCGTCAATCGCGACCGACTGAAAATCAACGATTGATTGACTTTTACGTGTAACCACGTGTCCATCGCGACTGATAGGCCCCCGATTGACTGAAATTTCGGCGAAAAACCCTGAAAACGTGTCGATCGCGATTGATACCGTCGATCGCGATTGACAGCCACGATCGACTCTGTCGATCGCGATTGACACTGTCGATCGCGACTGACAGGCCTGACAGACACCTCTGTCAATCGCGATTGACAGACCTATCGATCGCGATTGACAGGCTTTTCGGCCAGAAATTAGGGTTTGCTTTTGTTCAAAATTTGGGATAATTCTGGGGCAAAATAGTCAATCCATTAGCATTTCTGGAGGTTCCTACACTTGAGATTTGGGAGAAAATCCTAGGATCTGTCAGCCAGATTGAATCCTGTCTTAACCCCCTAAACCCTGAACAGTCATAACTTTTTCATACGAAATCCATTTTTTGAGCTCTTGGGCTTGTCGGAAAGCTCGTGGCATATACTATGAGCCCTCAACTATTTTTTATAAAGATAATGTGTGGATTTTCAGATAGGGTATTTTGAAGTTGACCATAACCAGGGGGATCAAAGTCAGGGGTCTTTAGAATTGTTTTCCTAAAAATTACTATGCAAGTTAGTGTGTGTGCAACAGGAACGAAAATCATTGGTTCTGTCTTTAGAATTTAAATCTTAAAGCTAGCTTTGGAACTCTTACAGATCTATTGAGAGCATCGAAAGGCGTTCTAAGCAAGTGTAAGTGCAAGCTTGGGAACACACTTCCTGGGCATTCAAGGCAACCAAGAAGGAAACAAAAGGTTGGAAATTCTCAACTCCCTTTGTCAATTCCTAGCTTAGGCTAAGAACGACTAGTGATAGGAGTAAGCCAGGGCGACGATAGGCAGTTATCAAGTTGAAGACTACCTAAAAACTCAAGTTCAAGTTAAAAACCTAATCTCTGTACTGTCGATAACATAAAGGAAAAGAACCTAACGTGGAACGATCAACTCCAAGTACGAAAACTACTCAAGTATTCCTGACGACGCAATATCAGACAAGATCATAAACACGATAATCAACATAAAAAGGGGATTAAGTAATTGGTACAAAAGGACTCTGCAACGAGGTTGTACTCTGGACAAAAATTGGGCTACTTAAATAGGCATATGAACCTTAGATCAGGACGACATCTAGTAAGGGATAGACAAAGTCTTAGGTCTTCAGAGGCTAGTGTCAACCACACTGCTAGGTCGTGGGCCCAGCAGTTGAGCCACCACTCCTACTACCCAAGTTCTGAGACTAGTGAATCCGAGATGTCTCAAGGTATGGAGAGACCTACAGGAAGTTCAGGAGTGCCATACCTGCACAGGGTAGAAGGCCCGTACAAGACACAGCTGGAATACCTTAGGACCAACCGATTAGGTGCCAGCATCTATGAGGACGGCCTAGGAAGGTCTGTGGTACAGATTAAGAATCCTTATCTATCCATTGGACTAGAGCACCCAGCTGTCAAGTTTGAAAACGGAGCATACTTGGACAAAGAAGGAACCATATACGTGGTCACCAGTCACCCAGATAGGACAGATGAATTTGGGAATGTAATCTCAGAAGCGGAATTAGGTGACTTGGAACAAGGAAACATGGGTGTAGAACCTAGAACCCCCCGAGGCAAATCTGTTCTCACTAGGATTATCACACCTGAGTGGGTTCCCCAAGACAACAAGAGCATAGATCTGCTTCTCAATCGAGAGACTGATGAAGCCTTTTGGAGGTACAAATCTGATCAGCCAACTGATATAGGAACAATCATGATCTATGAGTTTAAGGATCTTGATAGCCCAGGTAGAGTGACCTACTTAGATCACTCTTCGGAGAGGATCTTTGTGGTGACAGAAAATGATAGGCATGCTTACACTTGGAAGGGTGAATTCGTTTTCCCCCAACCAAGATCGAATGTATCCTATGGTCACCCTGGAGCTGGAACATCCCAAGCTCATGGAATGCAAAGAGACAGAAGTAGAGATAGACCAGAAGTAAGCTTTGCCAACCCAGTGGGCAGAGAAAGAACGAGGACGGAAACAAATAGAGTAGAACTTGAGATACTTAGAGCTCACAGGAATCAAAGAAATGCGGATGAGTTCCCTCTACCATGACCTAGAGAGCACACAAGGACTTTGAGACCGACTCAGCTAGTTAAGTCCATGAAGAACTACTTCGATGGCACTGGAGATCCATACGATCATGTGGCTGAGTTTAGGCAAGTCCTGAGAGCTGAACAAGTGGAGGATCTATTCACGTAGTACAATGCCTTTGGTCTGACCCTTAGGAACACTGCCCTGACATGGTTTCAGCCACTAAATGAGAGGCAGTTCAGGAGCATAGACCAACTCCTAGAGGCTTTCATTATTGAATTCTCTAAGAGTGGCATAAGGCATAATACCTCCTCGCTGATTCATAGCTTCAAGCAAACCCCTCAAGAAATCGTGAGACTTGCAGGAAGAAGATTTAGGCAATACTTAGAAAGATGCCCTGTTTCGGAGCTACCCACACCCGCTAAGCAAGTGGCTTTATTCCTGGATGGATTGCTAAGTACCAAATTAAGATCATATGTGTACTTGAAGGACCCTAGGACCATAGAAGAGTGTGTACGCATGTGCATTGACATCAAGGATAACCTAGGGGAGGAGTTAGAGCTTTCCAAGATATACAGAGATTCGGATAGTGCCTCTAACCTCTCTTCCACGCAATCCACATCGATTGAGGAACTTGCAGAGAAAGTTGCTCAGAAACTAGGTGTCTCTAGCAAACAAATTCCGAGATTTGCCCCTGTAAAAAGATGTTATACTTGTGGCGGCGACCACATGGCGAATGTATGTCCCATTATGGCTCAACCCCAAGTTAATCCTAGTAGCCAGTACTGCACTATAGAACGAAGGTACACCAATCACACCGCGCAAGATTGCCCCTACAATAAGCAAACCGTTAGGCAGACGTACCCACAACCATACCCTCAACAAGGAAGATACCAGAACCAGTACCCACCTCAGCAGTATGCGAGGCCTCAACAAACCTACCAACCCTATCAAAACCAACAAAGGCCTCAGCCAGTGTTAGCACAACAACCAACCGCTCCTACGAATGTGATTCCGGTAAAGTATGCAGTTGCAGAAGAGAACCTGAATAGAGCTATAGTCCCTGTAACATCATTGCTTTCTGAAAGTGACCCGAGTGACCATAGCTTTGATTCTACACATGTTGATAGCCCCCAGGCCTACTACATGCAGTCTCCTGAGCATGGTGAGTCTTACTATAGTGAAGAGCCAAATGAACCTAGTTGGGAGTCAGATTACACAAACATCATGTATGCAAACCCCAACCCTAGGCCTCAACCTAGGCAGGTAAGACCCCCATTCCCTAGAGGACCATGCTACAGATGTCAGGGAGATCACCTCATTCGTGATTGTCCTGTGCCTCCACCGACACAACCCCAGTCAGTAACGATCCAGGGTTTTTGCCAAGACTGTGGAAAGGAACATCTCTTACGAGACTGCCCTAGGAATCCTAATAATATGCCAAAAATCACTCCTATCAACGTTGTTGGGTTAGTGGTAGACTCCAAAGGGAGCGTGACTTCCACTGCACCAGTACAAGTAATCACTAGAGCCCAAGCACTGCAGCAAAACCAGGGTGTGGGTCAGGAAAAAAGCCCAGAAGTTAGTGAAATAGAGAGTACGACAAAGAAGAGGACTAGAGCGTGGAAAGATAGTAGGGAAAGAATGAAAAGACAATGGGCTAAAAAGATGAGTGAACTTGAGGAAAGCATAAGAGAAACCAAAGCCAGGATAACTGAACTCACATCTCAAACTCCCTCTCACACTACCCCACCACCACCATTCCCATCGCCATCCGACCAGCCACCTTCCAATCCGCCTCACCTAAACCCACCACCCCCTAGAGTAGGATCAGTCCTAGCAGATCCCACTCCCGAAGACCTTAATATGATGCTTAAAGCATATCAGGCTAGAATCCAAGAAGGGCCAAACGTAACTGATCATGAAAAGTGTTACCCAAGAGCATAACTAGAGTTAGAATGAACCAAAATTTGTGCTAAGATGGTGGAATTGGCTCAGACCATGTTTGAGGCCAGTCGCCTATTTAACATCTCTAGTTCAGCGAAGACACAGTTGCATTTTGATGGACTGTTAGAAAGAATAGAGAAGCTGATTGCACAATCAGAAAAGGAACCCGCCTCTCAACACAAGGACAAGGCAAGTGAAAGAGCAAGTCTTCCTGCCCAGAAAGCCTATGCGCCTGAAGCCTATGTGCCTAACTCTACGGAGCCAGACACATCATCTTCTATGAATCGGTTCACACCAGAATTCCTACGCGAGATTCAAGAAGACAAATGGGCCAAAGAGAGTGAAGTCCCTCCTCCTATTGAACTTGTGGATGATGCACATGACCAATTCCCACAAGATATCCCATCCATTTATGAGGAGCAGGAGAGCACCCAATCTCAGGAAAGATTAGACTTTGAGTCTAACTCTCTACAAGAATTACCCCACTTCACAGGCCCATGGGAAACTAAGTCTACTTGTATGAGAGCACCCACGGTCATGGTACGAAATGAGGACTCAGCCTTACCTAGGAACACAGAGGTAGTGAAAAACACTAAAGTACAGTGCAATCTCAAGTTAGAAGAGCTACTCAAGGTTAGACCTGAATTATGGAAACATGTCGCCAAACAAGTATCAGCGATAGTGAAACCTCATTCCCAGGTAGGATCCCAGAGGACAGTACCAGAAATACCCTTGGATAAGATAGGAGATATGTGTGAAGGTGAAGAAGGGAACACCTATCTTCCCATTACCTACCTGGAGTACACCACCAAGGCAATTTTGGACTCAGGTGCAGGAGTTGCAATTGCCACCACTTCCCTATGGAAGCGTTGGGGCAAGCCAGCACTCAGGCCAACGAGAATGAAATTGCAGATGGCCGATGGTCACATAGAGAGACCCCTAGGGTTGTTAGAAGGAATAACTCTCACTACATGTGGTGTTGAGTTCGAGCATACATTTGCTATATGTGACTTTAGCAAAAATCATGCCTATGAGATGATTTTGGGAAGACCATTTATGCGACAGTTGCAAGTGGTACAGGACTGGGGAACCAACTCCTTGTATTTGCAACACTTAGGTGTTACAACCAAAGTAAATCTCAAAGATTACTCTCATAGAGATGTACCTCCCATCCAATGGAATCCCATCCATAGAGCCAAAGATGATACGGAATCGGTGCATTCCATAGGATCAGGATCCTCATGGATGCATGAAGACACCCACTTATGGATGTGCAAGGTAGCAGTAGAAGAAGAGAAGAGAGAGAAAGCCAGAGAGGTAGGTGCAAAAGAAATCCATAGATCAATCCAAGACCTAGCCTATGCACCTGTAGTTTTTCCAGACGAAGAATTTGAACCTCACGGCTGGGCAGAAATTTTAGCAACCATGGATGTAGCCATCAATGAGGAACAATGGACACCTCACTGTGATGAGGATGGCTATGACATTTCAGTCTTCTCCATAGAGCCAATCATGGGAGAGGCAGTTCTAGAAGAATGCGAACCTAGCCCTGATGCATTTGAGGATGCAAGTGACTCCGATCTAGAGTCAATCATTATGGACCCACCTTTTGCATCAGATGAAGAATACTTCCATGAAGTAGAATTTCAACCACAGAGGCATGGAGAGCTTACAAACGATGTAAGATTAGCCACACATGTGACACCGAAGGAAGAAGGAAAGAAACGAAAGAAGAAAGAAGTCTCACCAGAAGAGGAAGAATCCTTGTTTGAGGTCCCAGGAAATTTTAAGAAGTACGAGATAGACGATAGGAGAGTCATGATAAGAATTCCTAAACGAGAGGTGCAATCAGGAGAGGCCTATGATAACAAAGAAACCACCAAGAAAATAGTAGTGGCCCTAGAAGAAGGAGAGGAGAGATGCACGTACATAGGCCATGACCTAACAGAGGAAGAGGAGCATGCGTTAATTGCCTTGCTAAGAGAATACAGAGATGTGTTCGCTTGGAGTTACAAGGATTTGAAGGGTGTGGACCCTGACATATGCTCACACACCATCCCCATGACTTCAGATGCCAAACCCTCTAAGCAAAATCCCTACACATATAACGATAATTACGCTGCTAAGATCAAAGAGGAGATAGATAGACTGGTCGAAGCTGGATTTATCTATGAAATTGAGCACACTGAGTGGGTATCCCCCATCGTAGTGGTGCCCAAGAAGAATGGTAAGCTGCGTGTATGCATTAACTTGAAGAAGGTCAATGCAGCCACAATTCGAGATAACTATCCGCTTCCCATCACAGAACATCTCTTAGAAAGAGTAGCAGGAAAGGAAGTGTACAGCTTCCTCGATGGATTTTCGGGCTACAATCAAGTAGCCATAGCTCCAGAAGATTAGCATAAGACAGCTTTTGCCACAGAGTGGGGTATATTTGCCTTTCGTGTAATGCCATTTGGGCTTACCAATGCACCAGCTACCTTCCAAAGGCTGATGTGCCATGTAGTTAAGGAATTCCTGAGGAAGAATTTAGAAGTCTATGTTGATGATCTTTGTGCTCATTCCAACATTAGACAAACCCATATTCCTGAACTCAGACAAATCTTTGACAAATGTAGAGAATATCAAGTCTGCCTGAACCCAGAAAAGTGTGTTTTCATGGTCAGGCAAGGCAAAATTCTAGGGCACATAGTGTCTAAGAACGGCATATCCACTGACGAAGAGAAAGTGAGAGCCATCGCAGAACTACCTAGGCCAAGGAATGTCAAAGAAGTTCAATCTTTCATGGGGCATTGTGGTTACTACCGCCGATTCATTCACATGTATGCTGTCATTGCAAAGCCCATGTACGGACTTTTGACAAATTTTGAGTGGACTAATGAGTGTGAGAACTCCTTCAATGAGCTGAAGAAGCGATTGTGTTCAGCACCAATCTTGACCACACCAGATTGGAGCAAGCCATTCCATGTTCATGTGGATGCCTCCAATTATGCTATTGGATGCATGCTTGCACAACCTACGGGTGAAGGGAACATGGATCTCCCTATTGCCTATGCTAGTAGACAACTAAATGTAGCTGAACGGAATTATACCACCACTGAGAGGGAAGGACTAGGCATGGTGTATGCGGTTAAAAAGTTTAGACATTATTTGCTTGCAAATAAGTTTAAGTTTTTTACTGATCATCAAGCATTACTATACCTGGTAAACAAACCATGCAACACCGGAAGGTTAGTAAGATGGTTTCTCTTACTAATGGAGTATGACTTTGAGGTTGTGGTAAGGAAAGGTAGGACTCATTTGAGAGCAGATCATCTCTCTAGGCTCACATCGGGAGAAGCCCCACAAGGAGTGTCAGATGACCTTCCTGATGCTTACTTGTTTAATTTGGAAGTCGTACCGCAGTGGGCTAAGCCATTGGTACCAGTATTGACATACGGGCCTAACCATCCAGTAGTAAACACACAAAATAGAGAGGTTGTGAAAGCCCAAAAGTACCACATCATGGCAGGAAGCATGTACAAGCACACAGATCAAGGAATCTTGGCTTGTTATGTGGAAGAGGACGAGTACAATAAATGGTTGCATGTAGCACATGTAGGTGCGTTAGAGCAACACTACTCAAAGCAACGAACCTTACAGACACTAAGGAGACTCGGAGTACATTGGCCAACTATGGAAGCTGATGTCCAAAGGTTGTGCAAGGAATGCCCAATCTGCTGCACTAAACCACCTGTGGAACATGCCACTCTTTATCAACTGTCCATAGTGCCAGATTGGAGTGAACCACTAGTATCCTTTCTGAGGACGAAAACATTCCCTCCAGACATGACTCTGGCTAGGAAAAGGAGTTTAGAACAAGAAGCCCTGGATTACTCACTCATTGGTGATAATCTATATAAGCGTGGTAAAGATGGTTACCTGAGGCTACACCATGCTGTTTGGGCATACCGAGTCGCCTACAAAACGGTACTCCAAGCCACCCCCTTTCAGATGGTATTTGGCCAAAACGCTGTGCTACCTTTGGACTTCTTAATACCTACATTGAAAGTAGCACAAGAGCATGAATGGACGGGTCATGAACTCTCCTCTAGACTTTTTGACCTTGAACGATTAGGAGAAACAAGACTGAGAGCAGCTGCAGGGATATATGCAGCAAAGAAACGACAGAAGGCATACTTTGATGCCCATGTTAAGGATAAAGGTTTAAAAGCAGGCGACTTAGTTTTAGTCTACACATTGAAGCAACATGCAAGGAAGCTAGAAAAGAGAGGCTACGGACCTATGATCATCAATAGGATCTCCACGAGTGGAGCAGTACAACTAGCCACTTTAGAGGGTGATGTTCTCCCAAACTATATTAGCGGATGCAGAGTCAAGTTGTATCAGGAACCTCTCACAGAGGAAATGCTAAGTCGACTCAATACTGCCAAGAAACACAAGGAAGAAGAAAAGCGGATTCGAGAAGAAGCGCAAGCAGAAGCCTTAGAACGCATCAGAAGGATGAAGTTGCGAAGGCAAGGTAGAGATCAGCCTAGAACAAATGACTATGCAGATCAAGGATATCATATGGCAATGTGTGAAGTCGCAGGAACAAGCTCACATAGGATAACTGATCGACGTCCTTTCATAACCTTAGATATAGGACAAGGAAAGAATGCAAGGACTGTAAGAGCCTTGATTGACTCAGGTGCAGCCACTAGTGCTGTTAAATTGTCTTACTGTCTAGAGTTGCAATTAACTATCAATCCTGTGGAAGCATATCTCATAGGATTGGGAGGCATGGAAACCCCTTGCATGGGCGAGGTGGAACTTCCCCTCTATATTCATGATGAGGCAATGACAGTTAAAGTACTAGTATGTCAAGATGAGGACCTCACGGAACCCCTTGTCCTGGGTCAAGACTGGATTTATGACCAAGCAGTCAACTTAAACCTAAGAAGTGGACTTCTTCAGGTATGGGTGAATCAGACTAGAATTACAATGGAGTTAAATAATGGAGCACTCAAGGAACTAGGAAAGGCACAGACTCCTGGTCCTTCCAGGAGTACACATGAAGTTGACCATGTTGTTCTTGTCCAAGCCTATGTGATGCAGAAGAATGAAGATCTCAAAAAAGGAGTCAGAACCGCAACGGAACTCCCTTCTTTTCCAAAGGCCAGAGGGAGGCAGCAACCAAAGGTGGATCAAAGGCAGAAGAAGCAGAGTACTACCTATGTCGGAAATCAAAAGTACCTACGCAGCAAAATGTCTCAGCTAGTGAAACAAGTGTGGGTGCGGAAAGGCGAACACCCGGTTGCACTCAAGCCAACCACACGGGCAAAGCCTCTTATTAGTAACCAACAATACGACACTAATAAGAAGTCTTTCCGAAGTCCTTCTGCTAACGTGAAGTCTATTTGGGTGCCCAAGAAGTCGATGAAGGCTAGCCCACAATCAAGACAAATTTGGGTGCCTAAGGCCTGTTTGCGGGCTCAAATAGCTACACCAAGACCACACCCTATACAGCATGATCCACTCACTCGCACAGCCGGCATCCACTCGTTTTCAACACTCAGGAACACACTAAGGTCCATGAGCACGAACAGAATCACTGGTAAATGGGTCCCTAAAAGGCCTCATTTTCAAGCCAACACACCTATAAAGCTCTCGAGAGTCTCTACGGAACCAAGAGCAAAACCTATCTACTGCATTTGGCAGCCTAAGACTTGTAACAAACCCCCGGACCCCATTTGTAAATCCATGTCAACCTACTAACCACATCAATATCACACTACATCATTCCACTTAGCTCCTAGGTCTTCCGAACTCCTAACCACACACACACTCGCACCGAGCACTTACTAACCTATTATTCGCTCCCGACCCTCATGTTAATGTTGTAATGGGAACAACAACGGGTCTCTCTTGTCCTATACAATGTTAACACATGTTTGTATATTATCATAGAGACAGGCAACAAGAAGTAATATGGCAGATACGGTAGGAACTAGCTCCCAGGCAGGTACCAGCCCCCAAGTTGTGGACATTGAAAGCCTTCCGGTCGAGGAGGAATTAAAGGAACGACCAGCGGCATTAAGGGCATTACATGCCATACCGATTCAGAATCCTCCACAGGGTCACACAATGTCGGTGGGCAAAACCTCACACTGGTTCAGTGACGTTGCTGGACCTCTGGGTGAAGGCACATACATGTGGGAGTCCGAGGTAGAATTCAATGGACGTTGGGGCAGATACCATTTCTTTACTAGGGAGTTTGAAAAGCTACAGAATAACGAAGGACTGAAGCCGATATGGAAGAAGGCTGGGCTCTATGATTATTTCAAGTTCCAACTACCAAAGCCCGATTTTCTAAGGTGCTCATACTTGATTAGCACCCTCACTCCAAGCAAAGACAAAAAAGGATACAGCTCCTTTGTACTCCCATCACTCACAAGGGGCAACGAGCTGAAGCGTTTCCGCTTGACTATCAACTTGGTAAGAGAAGCTCTCGACATGAAAGGTATGCACATTCCTACGGAGAAAGAGACAATGGTCCCCGATAATATGAAGAACAGGAATCTGACGAAGTTAAAGGACATGGTCACGATGACACCTACGATCGCCGTTCATTTACGCATGGTCATGCAACATTTCGCATTCCCCGCGCAGGAAAGGTTCACAATGCCTCCCAAAAAGATCTGGTTTAGCCTCTACTTAGCAGATGCCTTTGATTTGACAATCAATATGCCCCACTGGATTATCGACCAGATTCATTTGGCTCATCAAAGGTGGTATAAGAAACAAAAAACTGTACTGTATGGTTGCTGTCCGCTTACCAGAATTATGTATAGATGTCTCGCATATGATGTACCGGTGCAAAGGGCTCTCATTTGGACCAGAGCACAGGAGTTTCAACGCAGACTGTCAGCCGCAGGGCCTCCCTCAAAGAAGATGAGAGGCACCATCCAGATGCCTTGTGCACAAGCCCGTGGTGCAACCCTAACACCTGAAACAACTCCAAGGCTTCCCAGACGGGTACAACCATTTACTATCAGGTTACCCAGGCACAGCACAGATGGCCCTAACCTTGTGTTTCCACCAGTACCTACTGATCTGGAATTTCCTCACGGATTCACTTTGGAAGATCTAACGGATGAAGAAGTTGCCAGAATCATTGAAGCTGTTAATGCGGAAGTCGAAGCAGAGCAGGGTAGTGGACAACAAACGGCCACAGAACAACCCCAGCCAAGACAACCAGAAGTGGTGGAATTGGAGGATGAAGAAGAAGAAGGCCAAGAGGATGAACAGGAAGGATTTTCTGATGAGGAAGCGCATGACTATGAGCAAGAAGTTATACAGGAGCTAGAGGGTGCCCTAGCATATACAAAGGAGTTGAAAAAGCTCTACGATACCATCAACAGGGTCCAACAACAACATAAGTTATCCCTTGCAGCAGGAAAGGCTATCATGCACCAAATCCTGGAGGAGGAAGGAGTTGATGAACAGTATCGTGCCACACTGGATATGATCTCTGATGCCTTAGGAGTACCTGAGGCAGTGCAGACGGCTCTGGCATAATCACGCAAATTGGAAAGAAGATACGGAAGACGTCCCCCACGAACAGGGAAACAAATGAATGTATTAGGATCAGGACCACAAGGCACCCCCACAACCACGAGCACTGCACACACCGCTCATGACACCGAGGAAGCCCATGTGTCCAGTCCACCCCCATCACCCCCCTTGCCACCCCCGCCTCCCACTCCACCACATTCACCTCCCCTTACCAATGTAACAACCACCGTTACCGCCTCCGAGTCCACGGCCATGACTGAAGCACAAACCGCCAATCAACCCACACACCCTCTCAACACCTCCCGTGTGTACACCTCCACTAACACTGTAATCCTAACGGCAGCTACTGACATCCCCATTCCCCCACTCACACTTTCGGGCAGTTCACATTCACAACTGCACACACCACTGTACACATTCACCACAATCACTGCACCCACCATTCCACTATTCACAATCACTCCCACTGCTGCTTCCACCATGGATTTTATGGACATATCACCCTCCACTGCACCTCTCCCTCCCCCCATACGGCCACAATCTCCCATTCACCCACCACCCACTTCACCACTTTCCAGCACCGCAGTCACACTTCCCTTCCCCTTTCCCTTTCCCTCTGCATTGAACACCCTTACTGCATCCACCCCCATTAATAATGTATTTAATAACATGTATCAGTGCATGTCTCAGTTACAACAACACTATCAGCACCTCGATGCTCAGCATACAAGTTTGTTCAGGAGTCATGAAGCATTACAAGGAAGATTCATTGACTTAGAGCAAGAGAAGAAACAATTACAACAGCAGTTTAGTGCATTACAAGAACAACATGAGCAATTAGTGGCAAATCCACCGCAGCCAGATGCCGAAGAAAGACAACAAATGGATGATCTGCTACACTCCCAAATCACAGAGAACCTCAAGCTCCACAGCAACATGGCTCTATTACGGAAACATATGTCTGTAGCCCTGGAAGAAAATAGACGGCTTCAGACACAAAACGAAGAGAACTTGGAAGTAGCCATGGATGATTCCCCACAAGAAATTGACCCGGAGAGGTTTAAGGCCATTCCCTCGGACAATATGCAAATCATATTGGAAACCCATGCTGATCTCCTCGAAGCCCATGCAGCCTTAGAAAAGGAAAGAGACGAACTACGAAGGCAATTGGCAGCTCAACCAGCACCACCCAAAGAGGTCCCAACCACAGCTGACACAACTGACAAAGTAGCAGCGCTCAAAGCACAGCTCGAAGAATTACAAAAGAAAGTGCTTGTGTATGAACGCCAACCCTCCCCCTTGGTGGAACCAGAACCTGAAGACCTAGTACCCATCGAAGTAGAGGAAACCACCGTACGTTCCGATGCCAGCACCTGGAGGCAAGCAAACAGATGAGGGCATGGACACCCTTGAAATAGAGGCTCCTGAATGGATGCAAAAATTGGAAAAGGTGGCCACAACACATGATGATAGGGTGGCAGTCCAGATAGCATTGATGTCACGCTTGGAAGAGGTGGTCATAAAATCGGACTATTTTAGGAACCTCTCTCATCACAGGTGGATCGGCACCTCCGACGACTTGTATGTTCCTTTTTGTGTCTTAATGGCGGACTATAATGCTGAGATCAAGCACCACACCTCACGGGAACCAACCTCTGCCACACAGTTTGCACCAGACGACATCCCAAAAAGTGCCAAGCAGGGAAATATTCGCCAACCGACTTGGAGAATTCGACTGCTTGAAACCTACCCGGAAATGAATCGCACATGGAATAACATGCCCCTGTATATCAAGTACAATCCCTGCTACTGTCCTGTTTTCCGAAGAAGGTCGTGGCCGGAATACACAAAGATGGTGCTGACAACCAAAGGCTGCGAGAAGTGGCTCAACTATGTCTACTTAGCACCACCTAAAGGTCAACCTACCGTAGGGTATATGATATCGACAATTCGGCATTGGGGTGTCAGGTTCAAAAACGTACCAGATGTCATGACACAGATGTGTCTTAAAATTTTTGAACTCATGATAGTCACCTTCCGAACCTTCAAGAATGTTAAGGAACCTCACCTCTCTGCGCTCGGATTTAATGAAGGCAATCAGGATCTTGTTTATGACATGAGCACAACGCCCTCTATTAATGTTGTTTATGCATGGCATGCCCGCATAAAGTACCTACCGGCCTGCTTCAAACAGACATTTGAAGAGATGTTTGTCACCGGGTTCTGGGAATACCACTCAGAGATCTTCATTCCCAGGCCCTCACATTTATTACAATTGTTTGCAGTGGAACAAGCTCTCCACTCAGATAAGTTACGTATGCCACATCCAGAGGTTCCCGGGCCGGTAGATTGGGATGCTCTACTCACAGACTTGGCCAAAGGATTAAGGATTGCCGAACATCACTTAGCGCAAGATGTCGTTGAGTACTACATCCAAAAACCCACACAACAAGGGTCTGTCAGGGACGACAGACGCGAGAGAGGGGGGGGTGTTAGCAGCAGACAAGGAACTGAAGGACTGACGAGGCATGGCAGTCAGAGAAGAGAGTTAGAGGGGAGAGAAGGTACAAGCAGACAAGGGAGTCAACGACGATCTAGCAAGTAGGCCAATAATTTTCTTCATGGAGAAGCAAGTACGAGCATTCACGCAGATCTAGCACTAAGGCAACCCTTTAATTTTTCAAAATCCTTACACAAATTAAAAGTGATTCTCATCACTAACAACCCCTGTAAATACCATGTTCACCTTTTTGTAGCTCCATTTTGTGCAAGCCGAGGAGTCCTCGAGCTTGAGGAGCCTTAGAAGTAGTTGCTTACCAATTTTCGTAATTTTTAGATCTCATTTGAGCCCTCAAATAAGCCCTGGAACCTAATTTTTAACTAGGCCGGAAACTAGGTCTGAACAGGGCCAAAGCTAGTCAAAAACTATAAAAGGAGCTAGAGAGCTCATTTTTGAGGCTAGCTTGTAATTGAAACGAACTTGTAAGAGCTTTTTGGAAGTAATCTAAGAACTCCATTGCTTCTCACTCTTTGTCTTGTCGTGTGTGCGCGTGTTTGTGTATGTGTGTGCATGTTCGTGTGCTTCTCACTCACGCACTTGTGCCTCCACTTGCTCAAGGTCTTCATACCATCCTCACATCTTCCCGGATTGACATTAAAGGAGGTGCTACTCATCACTTAGCTACACTTGGTCACACTCTTTGGTCCACTCAAATTTTGTGATCAGGGCATACAAAGGTTTAGCTATGTCAGCAAACTTGTGTACAAATTTTATATAGTACCCGCAATGTCCCATGAAAGTTTGAAGTTCCTTTACATTTGTTGGTCTTGGAAGTTCTACTATAGCCTTTATTTTTTTCTCATCAGTTGAAATTCCATTTTTGGATACTATGTGACCTAGCATTCTTCCTTGTCTTACAAAGAATACACACTTCTCTGGATTTAAACATACTCTGTATGTTCTGCATTTCCTGAGTATGTTTTCGAAATCTTTCAAATGATCCTGTCTTTGTAATGAAAAAGTACACAAATCATCCACATAAATTTCCATTACACTTCTCAGGAATTCTTTGAAGATATGACACATCAATCTTTGAAAAGTTGTTGGGGCATTAGTTAATCCAAAGGGCATAACCCTAAAAGCATAAATTCCCCATTCTGTGGAAAAGGCAGTTTTATGTTGGTCTTCCAATGCTATAGGTACCTGATTGTATCCTCGTGTTTTTCACGATTTTGTTCCCAGACAATCGTGATTGCTCACAACTGTTAGAAACATGATTCTCTTATGAAAATCGTGCTCTGGGAATCGCGATTTTGTGCTTTGTTTCAGAGAATTACGATTTTGTGTTTGACTACAGAATCGCGATTCTGTTCAAATTTTGAAAATTTTTAAGGTATTGATTTTCAAATTTTTTTTTCTTCAATAGAATCGCCTTAATTATTTTTTAAAATGCAATGAAAGAGTTTACTCAAATTTATTATTTTTTCCACAAAAAACTCAAAAAATCAGAACATCGCGATTCCGTGTTTTTGGCTATTTTGTGCTTTAATCATCATGTAAGTTTAAAGAAATACAAAAAATTGTATTGAGGACTCCTTAGCATACTTGCTTGATCTAGAAATCTCCAAAACTTTATGGTTGCAGACGATCACAATCATGTTCTTGCTCTCACTCTCTCTCTCTCTCTCAAATGAGTTTTTTCTGAATTTCCAGAGTTTTATAGTGTCCACACAATCGTGATCCTGTGCAATTTCCTCATATTTTTCACTTTTTCACTTGTCCAATTTTATTCTTCAACAATCTTCTGATTTTAATCCTCAATTCCTATCTTTTCATCATTAGTCACTTCCATTATCCTATTGGTGGAAATCGCGATTCTATACTTCTTTTCCAGTTCTTCCACTTGCCGCTCAATCCTCCCTGATTCTTTGGAATTTGAGTTCCTTCACTTACCCAACTTAATGAAACCTCTTACAATTACCTATCTCAAAACCCCAATATGCTCAAAATTACAAAAACTTTTCTCTTACAGAAAATCGCGATTTTGTGCAGAGAATCGTATTTTTCCTGTACTTCCTGTTTTTTGCAATTTAGAGTCTTCTTTTCTCTTGTTTCCCTTCAATACCCTTTACCAATTCCAATTCAGCTGTCACCTGCAATTTTGTATCATTAACAAAGAATTATCCAGAGAATCGCGATCCTATGAAGAGAATCGTGTTTTTTTCTGCTTTTCCAGTTTTTGGCACTTTTTTTTGCTTTCCTACCACCTGGTCTCTTTTACTCTTGACAACAAAACTTCAGTCCAACTTCCTAAGGAAAAAAGAAATTTGTTTGATTGTTTTAATGAATTTTATGAATTTTTTTTAGTATTTTGCCCTAAATCAAGGTAAACACTTCACACTTAGGGTTTCTTGTTTAGTGATCTATTGATCCTATGTTTATTGATTGGTTATACTCCTTTATGCTTTGCTATCAAAACAGTTCATGAGCAAAACTTTCCCAAAGAAAAATATGCTAAGAAATGCAAATATCAATCTTTGCAAAGATAAACTCAAACATTTTTCTTTTCAAGATGCAAATCAACTTTTTCTCAAGACTATTGCTTTAACTTGGTTAACAAATGGATCTTATCTACATGCATCTAGCTACTTTACTTGACTTTTCTCAATGCAATCATGTCATCTTCCCAAGATCAACAATTTTGCTTGGTACTTGGTCAAAAAGCACTCTACAAATGCAAAGATAGACACATTTTACCTTATCTTCAGCTTCCTTGATTCAGTTTTTCACACACCTGCACTTTACTTCCAAAAAATGATATGAGAAACTATCAATTTGCAAGAATTTCAACACTTCCTATGCTCAAAAGATTATCTATTGCTTTCTTTTCCCAAAAGACAAACAAAGAAATCTACCTTTTCATGTTTCCATTTCTTGATTAAAGAGTATTACCTTTTCAATGTGTTCAATACCATCACATTAGAAGATCCAGCAAGGTCCAACTTCAATGAAGCTTTTGATATACTCCCCGGCAACGGCGCCAAAAAAATGTTTATTGTTAACCTTTGGAGTTGTCCTATCCAATCATTTAGCATAAAGAATCAACAATACATTTTATATTTGTCAATCCTGGAAGTATACAACAGACCACAGCCCCTTCTAGATGATATAATCCAAGAAATAAGAGAAAACTGGCTGTATTTCTGAGAATTAATGAAAATGAAGAGGAAATTCTAGGGTTTGGATTATCTTGAGCAATACTCCATCATTTTCAATAATCTTGGTGTCTAAAGCATGTTATTTTCTCAGCAGAATAGAATCATAAAGTCAAAACTCAAAAAAGATACCTGTAACCTTCAGACGAGACAATCGCGATTCTGTGAAATTAGACAATTTTCATCTCCAGCACCATTCTTCATCAATTTCTCACTCAACACATCAGTAATCAACTCTCTTCATACACATTCATCAGAAATACACAATAGAAGCTTACAAATCTCCATGGATACACATAGAATAGACTCAACAAATCAAAGAAACCACACAAAAGGAAGAAACACGATTTTCTGTAGGAAACTCTCTCTCTTTACTTGGATAGCATGTAATACAAATAACCAACCCTCTCATAATAGAGGAAATTGTCTTTTATACATTTTCAAGTGTCCCTTTTCACACTTGAATTTTGGTCCTTTCCTCTTCTAATCTAAAAATATGCTATCTAGGAGTTTCCAAAAATTCTAGTGCCAGGAGAAATCGAATTTTTTTAACATTCTAGAGTGCCGCTTATGCGAGGCTCTCGAATATCATGACATCGCTTATGCGACACTCCAGCATCGCAAGCAGTTTGCCAATGTCTGTGGGAGCATCACTAGATAGCAACGCTCTTTGCGACGGGCATTTTGAGCATCACTTTTGCATCCCTTATGCGACGAGTCATGTTGTTTTTTTTAATAAGAAAAAAGTTTCATCGTTTATGTGACACTATCATCGCATAAGTGACAAAACCTACTTTTTTCTCATTGGGGGGCGTAGCTATGCCCTCTATTTCCAGTAGTGTAAGAATGGTCCCCCCAAATGAGAGGTAGTGACCTCTTTATATACAAAATGGGCAAAATACATGCTATGCGGGATTTCTAAACTGAAAGGAGAATGAATCCTACTTATTCTTTAGTGTTGCACTCACACACAGCTATACAAGAGTGCTTATTAAATTAAATTAAAGGTAGAAAAAGGTACAAATGATGATGAAAAAGAGTAGATCCAAGAATTATATATTGTATCATCAACAAGCTTCTATTTCTACTTCCATGGCATCTCTCCATTCTGGCTTCTTCTTGGCCTCTTCATATGTTGATGGTTCTTTTGAGTTTGTATCCTTAGCAATATAAATGGAATGCTTAGTGACCAAGGAAGTTTCATAACCATACCTTTATGGCTTCCTTTTTTCTCTCGTAGACCTCCTTATAATTTGTTGAGATGATTTGCAACATCTGTCATCTCCTGCACTTTAGCTTTGCCTTGGAGTTCCAAGAATTGATTTTCTTCTTGGAGTCTTCTAATTATCATCAGAATCACTTGAGTCTTCATGTGTATGCTCATTCCTCTTTGATAATGTTGGAAACTCTTCCTCTAGGTCATAGGGGTGTTTGATTTTCCTGCAATCATCTTCAAACCAAGATTTTTTTCATCAAACACAACATATCTACTAACAACAAAACCTTTATTACTTGGATTATATAACCTATAACCCTTCTGATTAAGGTCATAGAAAATCAATATTCATTTCTCTATCTCTTGTAGTACTCATAATGAGCTTTCCAACGAGCTTAAAATCACTCAAAACAGAGTTCGTATCAGAAAGTTATGTCCGATCAGGCTTCAAAGGGTTAAAACAAGCAAACAGGACCTCTTAGAGAATTGTGATTTTTTGCTAATCAGACAACCAAAAAGTCATGTTTTTTTACAAGTGCAACAACCAAAGAATCGTGATTCTTTCAAATTTCACAATCCAAAGAATCGTGACTTTCTCAAAATCTACCAAGCACAAAATCGCAAATTTATTACAAGAAATCGCAATTTTCTCACACTCACTAAGTCCAAGGAATCGTGAATTCCTAGCAGAGAATTGTGAATTTCTAGTAGAGAATCATGAATTGCTCAATTTTTTTGCATTTTTTTTCCTTTGTAATACATTTAAACTATTGGTAAGTGATTTCTGGTTTTCTTTTGTCCAATTTCACAAGTCATCAAGTCCCTTATTTCTTTACTCTTTCTAATTCTTTCTTTAGCCTCTTTGTGAGCTTCCTATCTTATTTTTTTTTCTTCCTCTTTTTTCTTTGGGATTTTTTTAATCTTCTCCAAAATTCTACTATCAGAGGTTCCATGTATCTTTTGAATTTGCATCCACTCACATAATTTGGCATCAGTTCTCCATCCATGTTTGCCAATTGAACAGCTCCACTACTACCCCATTTCACAGGCCCATGGGAGGCAAAGTCCATGTGTATGAGAGCACCCACAGTCATGGTAAGAAACGAAGACTCAGTCATACCTAGGAACACAGAGGTAGTGAAAAACACTAAAGTGCAGTGTAAGCTCACTTTAGAAGAGCTACTCAAAGTAAGGCCAGAGCTATGGAAACATGTAGCCAAACAAGTACCAGAGATAGCAAAACCTCGTTCGCAGGTAGGATCCCATAGAACAGTGCCAGAGATACCTTTGGACAAGATAGGAGACATGAGTGAAGGAGAAGAAGGAAACACCTATCTTCCCATCACCCATCAAGGATACACAACCAAGGCAATTCTGGACTCTGGTGCAGGAGTTGCAATTGCTACCACTTCCCTATGGAAGCATTGGGGCAAGCCAGCACTCAGGCCAATGAGAATGAAATTGCAGATGGCTGATGGTCACAGAGAGAGGCCTTTAGGACTCTACAAGGAATAACTCTCACCACATGTGGTGTTGAGTTTGAGCAGACATTTGCTATATGTGATTTTAGCAAGAAGCATGCCTATGAGATGATCTTGGGAAGACCATTTATGCGACAGTTGCAAGTGTTACAGACCAATTCCTTGTATTTGCAACACTTAGGTGTTACGACCAAAGTGAATCTTCAAAATTACTCTCATAGGGATGCACCCCCCATCCAATGGAACCCCATCCATAGAGCCAAAGATGATACGGAGTCTGTGCATTCCATAGGATCAGGATCCTCATGGATGCATGAAGACACCCACTTATGGATGTGCAAAGTAGCAGTAGAAGAAGAGAAGAGAGAAAAAGTCAGAGAGGTAGGTGCGAAGGAAACACATAGATCAATTCAAGACCAAGCCTATGCACCTGTAGTATTTCCGGACGAAGAATTTGAACCTCACGGCTAGGCAGAAATTTTAGCAACAATGGATGTAGCCATCAATGAAGAACAATGGACACCCCACTGTGATGAGGATGGCTATGATATTTCAGTCTTCTCCATAGAGCCAATCATGGGAGATGCAGTTTTAGAAGAGTGTGAACCTAGCCCTGATGCATTTGAGGATGCAAGTGACTCCGATCTAGAGTCAATCATTATGGACCCACCTTTTGCATCAGATGAAGAATACTTCTATGAAGTGGAAGCTCATCCTCAGAGACATGGAGAGCTTACAAATGATGTAAGGTTGGCCACACAAGTGACCCCTAAGAATGAAGGAAAGAAAAAAAAGAAGAGAGAAGTCACACCAGAAGAGGAAGAATCTTTGTTTGAGGTCCCTGACAATTTTAAAAAGTATGAGATAGATGACAGGAGATTCATGATAAGAATGCCTAAATGCGAGGCACAATCAGGAGAGGCCTATGATAACAAAGAAACTACCAAGAAAATAGTGGTAGTCCTAGAAGAAGGAGAGGAGAGATGCACTTACATAGGACATGACCTGACGAAAGAAGAAGAGCGTGAATTGATAGCCTTGCTAAGAGAATACTGAGATGTATTCGCTTGGAGTTACAAGGATTTGAAAGGTGTAGACCCAGACATATGCTCACACACTATCCCCATGACCTCAGATGCCAAACCTTCTAAGCAAAAGCCATACACATACAATGATAATTATGCTGCCAAGATCAAAGAAGAGATAGATCGTCTGGTAGAATCTGGATTTATCTATGAAATTGAGCACACCGAGTGGGTATCCCCCATTGTAGTGGTGCCCAAGACGAATGGAAAACTACGTGTGTGCATTAACTTGAAGAAGGTTAATGCAGCCACTATTTGAGATAACTATCCGCTTCCTATCATTGAGTATCAACTGGAAAGAGTAGCAGGCAAGGAAGTATACAGTTTCCTTGATGGATTTTTTGGCTACAATCAGTTAGCCATTGCTCCGGAAGACCAGCATAAGATGGCTTTTGCCACAGAATGGGGCATATTTGCTTTTTGGGTAATGCCATTTGGACTTACCAATGTGCCTGCTACCTTCCAGAGATTGATGTGCCATGTATTTAAAGAATTCTTGAGGAAGAATTTAGAGGTCTATGTTGATGATCTTTGTGCTCATTCCAACATTAGACAAACACATATACCTGAGCTCAGGCAAATCTTTGACAAATGTAGAGAATATCAAGTCTGCTTGAACCCAGAAAAGTGTGTTTTCATGGTCAGGCAAGGCAAGATTCTAGGGCACATAGTGTCAAAGAATGGCATATCTACGGACGAGGAGAAAGTGAAAGCTATAGCGGAGCTACCTAGGCCAAAGCATGTCAAGGAAGTACAAGCTTTCATGGGGCATTGTGGATATTACTGACGTTTCATACATATGTATGCCATCATTGCAAAGCCTTTGTATGGACTTTTGACTAACTTTGAGTGGACTGAAGAATGTGAAAATTCCTTCAATGAGCTTAAACGGCGATTATGTTCAGCACCAATCTTGACCACACCAGATTGGAATAAGCCCTTTCATGTTCACGTGGACGCATCCAATTATGCTATTGGATGTGTACTCGCACAACCTACTGACGAAGGTAATATGGATCTTCCAATTGCCTATGCGAGTAGACAGTTGAATGCAGCTGAACGAAATTATACCACCACTGAACGCGAAGGATAAGGCATGGTATATGCAGTTAAAAAGTTTAGACACTATTTGCTTGCAAACAAGTTTAAATTTTTTACTGACCATCAAGCATTGTTGTACTTAGTGAATAAGCCATGCAACACAGGTAGGTTAGTAAGATGGTTTCTCTTACTAATGGAATATGACTTTGAGGTAGTGGTAAGGAAAGGTAAGACTCATTTGAGAGCTGACCATCTCTCTAGGCTCACATCTGGAGAAGCCCCACAAGGAGTGTCAGATGACCTTCCTGATGCTTACTTGTTTAATTTGGAAGTTGTACCTCAGTGGGCTAAGCCATTAGTGCTAGTATTGACATACGGGCCCAATCACCCAGTCATAAACACTAAAGATAGGGAGGTAGTAAAGGCCCAAAAGTACCACATTATGGCAGGAAGTATGTACAAACAGACAGATCAAGGGATATTGGCTTGTTGTGTGGAAGAGGATGACTACGCAAAATGGTTGCAATTAGCACATATAGGTGCATTAGAGCAACACCATTCGAGGCAGAGAACTTTACAGACACTAAGGAGATTTGGAGTACATTGGCCTACTATGGAAGCTGATGTACATAAAATGTGTAAAGAATGCCCAATCTGTTGCACTAAACCACCCATGGAGCATGCAACTCTTTATCAAGTGTCCATAGTGCCAGATTGGAGTGAACCATTAGTAGCCTTCTTGAGGACGATAACATTCCCTCAAGATATGACATTGGCCAGACAAAGAAGTTTGGAACAAGAAGCCCTAGACTACTCACTTATTGGTGATACTTTATACAAGCGTGGTAAAGATGGTTACCTAAGATTGTGTGTCCATGAGAGTGAATATCTCAAGATCTTGGAAACTGCTCACCAAGGTGTAGCACGAGAACACTTTGGACCAGATAGGGTGATCAAGGCAATCCTGTTTGCAGGACTTTGGTGGCCGACCCTTCACATGGACGCACATACCTATGTGAAAAGGTGTGATGTCTGTCAGCGAACTCAGTATCCTATACGCAAAGATGAGATGCCTTTGAAACCTATGATGGGTGGACGTGCATTCTCTAAATGGGGAATAGATTTTGTTGGTCCTATTAATCCCCCAGCTAAGGGTTCACATGCTGAATATATCATTGTGGCCACAGACTATCTAACCAAGTGGGTAGAAGTGAAAGCTACCACGAAGAACGATGCTCAAATGACGGCTAAGTTCTTATTTGAGAATGTATTCACAAGATACGGGCTACCTATAAAGCTAGTCAGTGATAGAGGGACTCACTTCTTGAATGAAGTTATCGAAAATCTTCTTCAAGAGTTCTTGGTGATACACAAGAAGTCTGCCCCCTATCACCCACAAGCTAATGGGCAAGCCGAAAGCACAAATAAGATTCTGTGCAATGTGTTGACCAAACTAGTGAATAATAAACGCTCTAATTGGGACAAACAGCTACACCATGTTGTTTGGGCATACCGAGTTGCCTATAAAACGGTACTCCAAGCCACTCCCTTTCAGATGGTATTCGGTCAAAATGTAGTGCTACCATTGGACTTCTTGATACCTACACTGAAAGTAGCACAGGAGCATGAATGGACGGGTCATGAACTCTCTTTGAGGATTCTTGATCTGGAACGACTAGGTGAAACAAGACTAAGAGCGGCAGCGGGAATGTATGCAGCTAAGAAAAGACAGAAGGCATACTTTGATGCCCACGTTAAGGATAAAGGCTTGAAGGTAGGAGATTTAGTTTTAGTCTACACATTGAAGCAACATGCAAGAAAATTAGAGAAATGTGGCTATGGACCTATGATCATAAATAGGATCTCAACTAGTGGAGCAGTTCAATTAGCCACGCTAGAAGGTGATGTTCTCCCCAGTTACATTAGCGGATGCAGGGTCAAGTTATATCAAGAACCCCTCACTGAGGAGATGTTAAATCGACTCAATACTGCAAAGAAACGCAAGGAAGAGGAAAAGCGAATTCGAGAAGAGGCACAGGCAGAAGCTCTAGAACGCATCCGAAGAATGAAGTTGAGGAGACAGGGTGGAGATCAGCCTAGGGCAGATGACTATGCGGAAACAAGATATCATATGGCTATGTGTGAAGCTTCAATTGTACGTCCCCATAGAATAATTGATCGGCGTCCTTTTGTAACCTTAGAGATAGGACAAGGAAAGAGTGCAAGGACTATAAGGGCATTGATTGACTCAGGTGCAGCCATTGGTGCGGTTAGATTTTCTTACTGTCAAAAGTTGAACTTAAGTATCAATCCCATTGAAGCATATCTCATAGGATTGGGAGGCGTGGAGACCCCTTGCATGGGTGAGGTGGAACTTCCCCTCTACATTCAAGATGTTTTACTGACGGTTAAAGTACTAGTGTGTCAAGATGAGGATCTCACTGAGCCCCTTGTCTTGGGTCAGGATTGGATCTATGATCATGCAGTCAACCTAAACCTAAGAAGTAGACTTCTTCAGGTCTGGGTAAATCAAAATCGTATTACAATTGAGCTAGAAAATGAAGCACTCAAGGAACTAGGAAAGGCACAAACTCTTGGTCCTTCCAGGGGTACACATGAAGTTGACAATGTTATTCTTGTCCAAAACTATGTGTTGCGGAGGGATGATTGTCTCAACAAAGAAGTCAAGGATACAACGGAACTCCCTTCTTTTCCAAAAGCCACAGGGATGCAGCAACCAAAGGCGGATCAAATGCAAAAGAAGCAGACGACTTATGCTCGAGGCCCAAAGAAAATACGACGCACGGTGTCTCAACCACCAAAACAAGTGTGGGTACGGAAAAGCGAGCATCCCATTGCGGTCAAGCCACAACAACTGGCTCAACTTCCTATTAGTGATCAACGACACGACATTAATAAGAAGTCCTCCAAAAATCCTTCTGTGAAAGTGAAGTCTATCTAGGTACCCAAGAAGTCGATGAAGATTAGCCCACAATCAAGACAAATTTGGGTGCCTAAGGCTTGCTTGCGGGCTCAAATAGCTACACCAAGACCACACCGTATACAACATGGTTCACTCACTCGCACAGCCGATACCCACTTGTATTCAACACCCACGAACACGCATTGGCCCATGAGCACGAGCAGAATCACTTGTAAATGGGTCCCTAAAAAGCCTCATTTCCAAGCAGACACTCTTATAAAGCCCCCCAGAGTCTCCACAAAATCAAGACCAACAGCCAATCAGTTTGTTTGGCAGCCCAAAGCGTGTAACAAACCCCCCGACAACATTTGTAAATTCATTCCCACTAATTAATTGCATCACCCTTACACTGCACTTTTCCATTTGGCTCACAAGACTATCCATCCACTAATGGCACACTGGATCACCTAGCACGTATTGACCTACTAACCTCTCACTAACCTCATGTTAATGTTGTAACGGGGACAAAAATTGTTCTATCATGTCCATTACAATGTTAACACATGTTTTTATATTCTCACAGAGTCAGCAGGCAAGAAGTAACATGGCAGATACAGCAGGACCTAGTTCCCAGGCAGGCACCAGCCCTCAAATCATGGACATTGAAAGTCTTCCCATTGAGGAGGAATTGAAGGAGCGCCCAGCGGCATTGAGAGCATTACATGCCATACTGATTCAGAATCCTCCACAGGGGCACACAATGCCAGTCAGCAAAAACTCACATTGGTTCAGTGATGTGGCAGGACCTCTGGGAGAAGGCACTTACCTGTGGGAGGCAGAGATAGAGTTCAACGGGCGCTGGGGTAGGTATCACTTCTTCACCAGGGAATTTGAGAGACTTCAAAATAATGAAGGGCTGAAACCGATATGGAAGAAGGTGGGACTATACGATTACTTCAAAGCCCAATTTCCAAAGCCCGACTTTCTAAGGTGTTCGTATTTGATTAGCACTTCCTGGCGGTTCATATTCACAACTACACACACCACTTTACACCTTCACCACCATCACCGCACCCACAATTCCCATGTTCACAATCATTCCCATGACTGCATCCACTTTTGATTTCATGGACATATCACCCACCTCCGCACCTCTCCCTCCCCCCATACATCCACAATCTCCCATTCCCCCACCACCAACTTCACCCTTTTCAAGCACAGCATACACGCTCCCATTCCCTTTTCCCTTCCCTTCTGCATCCAACACCTTTCCCGCATCCATCCCTGTTAATAATGTATTTAATAATATGTACCAATGTATGTCTCAACTACAACAACATTACCAGCACCTCGATACCCAACATACGAGCCTCTTCAGAAACCATAAAACTCTCCAAGCAAGATTCATTTTTAGAGAAGGAGAAGCGGCTATTACAACAGCAATATACTACACTGCAAGCACAACAGGATCAATTAATTGCCAATCCACCCCAGTCAGATACTGAAGAAAAACAACAACTTGATGATATGTTACATGCCCAGATAATGGACAATCTCAAGCTTCGATGCAACCTCGCCTTATTACCTGATTTCGACGGTTCGGCATTGGGCGGTCACGTTCAAGAATGTCCCAGATGTCATGGCACAGATGTGCCTCCAAATTTTTGAGCTCATGCTGGTTACATTCAGGACATTTAAGAATATCAAAGAACCTCATCTTTTGGCTCTCAGATTTAATGAAGGGAATCAGGACCTTGTCTACGATATGAGCACCACACCATCCATTAACATCGTCTATGCGTGGCATGCTCGTATAAAATATCTTCCTGCCTGCTTCAAACAGACGTTTGAAGGAATGTTTATCACAGGGTTCTAGGAATATCATTCAGAGATATTCATTCCCAGACCATCTCATCTATTACAGTTATTTGCGGTGGAACAAGCTCTACATTCAGAAAAGCTATGTATGCCACATCCATAATTTAGAACATCATTTAGCCACAGACATTGTGGAGAATAGCAGAACATCATTTAGCCATAGATGTTGTGGAGTACTACATCCAACGACCCACTCAACAAGGGTCTGTCAGAGACAACAGACGCGAGAGGGGTTGTTCTTGTCTTGTGTGCGCGTGTGTGTGTATGTGTGTGCATGTTTGTGTGCTTCTCACTCAGGCACTTGTGCCTTCACTTGCTCGAGTCATCATACCATCCTCACGTCTTCCTGGATTGACATTAAAGGAGGTGCTACTCATCACTGAGCTACACCATGCCTAAGCCTTCTCTCTCGGTTGTTGTATAGTTTCGTTCAGCTGCATTTAATTGCCTACTAGCATATGCTATCGGCAAATCTAGGTTTCCTTCACCTGTGGGTTGTGCTAGCACACATCCTATTACATGATTGGATACTCCAATCAAGAGTGGTCAGTATTGGTGCTGAGCACAAGCGTCTCTTTAGCTCATTGAAGGAATTCTCACATTCGTCATTCCACTCAAAATTTGTCAGCAAGGCATAAAGAGGTTTAGCTATGATCGCATACATGTGGATGAACCTGCGATAATATCCACAGTGGCCCATAAAGGCTTGAACCTCTTTAATGTTCCTTGGCCTCGGTAATTCTACAATGGCTTTTACTGTTTGGACACACTCGATATTCTCTACACTTGTTGAAAATCTGTCTGAGCTCAGGAATGTGGTATCTTCTTTCTTGGGAATGAGCACATAAATCATCCACATATACTTCCAAGCTCTTTCGCAAGAACTCCTTGAAGACATGACACATGAGCCTTTGGAATGTGGCCGGTGCATTGGTGAGCCCAAATGGCATCACACGAAATGCAAAGATTCCCCACTCTGTGGCGAAAGCCGTTTTATGTTGATCTTCAGGGGCAATGGCTACTTGGTTGTAGCCTGAAAATCCATCAAGGAAGCTATAAACTTCCTTGCCTGCAACATGCTCCAATAAATGTTGAGTGATTGGAAGCGGATAACTATCTCTGATCGTAGCGGCATTAACTTTTTTAAGGTTAATACACACTCGCAATTTTCCATTCTTCTTGGGCACCACTATAATGGGGGACACCCATTCAGTATGCTCAATCTCATAGATAAATCCAGCTTCAATCAGCCTGTCAATTTCTTCTTTGATTTTAGCTGCATAAGTGTCGTTATATGTGTAGGGCTTTTGTTTGGTGGGCTTGGCATCATCGGTCATGGGGATAGTATGAGAGCAAATTTTTGGATCTACCCCCTTCAAATCTCTATAGTGCCATGCAAACACATCCCTATATTCCCTTAATAGAGCTACAAGCTCTGCTTCTTATTTTGCACTTAGGTCGTCTCCTATGTATGTACATCGCTCTTCGTTTCCTTCAATGGTTACCACAATCTTTTTAGTCTTTTCTTTATTGTCATATGCTTCTCCTATAATGGCCTCTCTCTTAGACATTCGTACCAAAATTTTTCGATCTTCAACTTCATATTTCTTGAAATTATCTAGTACTTCAAACAATGATTCCTCCTCTTCTTGTTTCACTGCTTTTCTTTTCTTTTTCTTTTTACTACTTTCACTCCCATCCTTTGAATTTATAGTTTTAATGCTGGTGAGAGGTTCTTCTTCTTTTTGAGTCAATAGCTAATATTTTTGTCCAACCGTGAGGTTCAAATTCCTTATCTGGAAATATCATCGGTGTATAGGCTGGGTCTTTAACCTGTCTATCTCCTGGGGAAGTTCCTTCTTCTCTTGCTTTTAGGTGCTTTTCCTCTTCCTCTACCACCTCACACATCCACAAGTGAGTATCTTCATGCAGCCAGGATGGATCAGGTGAACTTCCAAAATGCACAGAGATAGAATCTTCTTTCGCTTTCTGGATAGGGTTCCACTGTAGGGGTGGTACATCTCTATAGGTGTAATCCTTCAAATTGACCTTGGTGGTGACCCCTACGTGTTGTAAGTACAAGGAGTTGGTTCCCCAATCTTGCACTATTTGCAATTGTCGTAGGAAGGGTCCTCCTAGGATCATCTCGTAGACATTATTTTTTTCAAAGTCACATATAGCAAATGTGTGTTCAAACTCTACACCACAAGTGGTTAGAGTTATCCCTTCAAGCAATCCTAGAGGTCTTTCAAAATGACCATCTGCCATTTGAAGCTTCATTTTAGTTGGTCTTAATGTGGGTTTGCCCTATCACTTCCACAATGAGGTGGTCGCAATAGCAACACCAGCACTTGAATCTACGATTGCTTTGGTTGTGTACCCTTGATAGGTGATCGGAAGATAAGTATTACCTTCTTCACCTTCGCTCATGTCCCCTATCTTGTCTAGAGGTATCTCTGGAACTTTTTTCTTAGAGCCTACTTTTGGTATATTGGAATCAAGTTCTGGAACTTGATCCTTCACATGATTCCATAGCTCAGGTTTTGCTTTAAGAAGCTCTTCCACGGTGAGATGACACTGAACCTTAGTGTCTTCACGACATCAGTGTTTCTAGGAACCACCGAGTCTTCATTTCTTACCAATATTGTGGGAGCTCTGATCTGAGATTCAGATTCTCATGGGCCTGTGAATTTTGGAAACTCTTGTAAAGAATTAGATTCAAAATCTAATCTTTCATCCTCATGTTGCTCTGTTTGGTCTCCATAGATAGACGGAATGTCTTGGGGAAATTGATCATGAAGATCATCAATCTCGGGAATAGGAGGGGGATTACCCTTCTCCTTGGCCCATTTCTCTTCTTGTATTTCCCGCAAGAACTCTTGAGAGTATTGTTGTATTGAAAGAGGTTCTCCCTCATCCATGGAATCAGGAACATAAGTTTTCATTTGTGGTGAAATCTCTCTTTCAACAACCGGTTGAGTCTGTAGAGGTAAAGAAACCTGAGGCTTGTTTACCAACTGCTCTAATCTTTCTAGTAAGCCCTGGAAATGCAAATCCGATTTGACAGAGTTTGTTTGATTGAACAATTGATTGGTCTCGAGCATAGCATGAGCTAGTTCTACCATCCTCATGCACATTTTTGTCCGTTCAATCTCTAAATCTGCTCTAGGGTAACTCTTGTCTAGGTTTGCAACCGTCGGCCCTTCTTGAAGACGAGCCTGGTAGGCCTTGAACTTCATCTCCAAGCCTTCTGGGGTTGGATCTGCAAGAACAGACCCTGGTTGCGGGTTGTTTACAGTGGGTGGTGGGGTGGGATGAGGTGGAGTGGATGGAGCTTCGGCATGCGAGGGGCTTTGAGATGCAATGTCTTCTATTTTTGTTTTGATATCCCTTGGGCTTTCTTCTAGTTTGGATATCTTTTTGTTCCACTTGCGATTAGCCTTCTCTCTGGTATCCTTCCATGTTCTTGGTTTCCTCTTACTAGACTCTCCTGAGTGACTTGGCTCTGGCTACTCAGTTGGTTTATCCTGATTTATTGCTTGTGCCCTAGTAACTACTTGTATGGGAGCCACGTTACTGCTACTTGAACTTGAATCTGCCATTAAGCCTACCACATTGATGGGTGTAACCTTGGGTGCACTAGAGGGATTCCTAGGACACTCTCTAGGAAGATGTTCCTTGCCGCACTCAGGACAAAAGCCTTGTATTGTGATGTTTTGCCCTTGTCCTAGAGCTGGTTGGTGGGGACATTCACGAATGAAATGGTCGCCCTGACATCTAAAACATGGACCTCTAGGGGCTTGTGGTCTTACTTATCTTGCTTGGGGCCTGGGGTTGGGATTCGTATACATGACATTGGAGTATTCTCGTTCCCAATTTTGTTCCATAAGTGGTGTCTCGTATTGATATGGAGAAGTCTCACTTTGATCAGGTGACTCTATGTAATAAGCACGCGTACTACCTTCATGGGAGTAGTCTGAATTATGAGCATGAGAGTCATTTTTTGAGACCAAAGGGGTTAGTGGCACCAATGCTCTATTAGGGTTCTCCTCTGCCATCGTATACTTAATTGGGATCACATTGGCAGGAGTTGGTGGTTGGTTTCCCAAGACTGGTTGTGGCATGTTTGGTGCCTGATATTGTTGTTGGTATTGAGGTTGATATTGTTGTTGTGGCCTATAATATGGCTGTTGGTACTGGTTCTGATACCTACCCTGCTGGTAAGGTTGCTGATAATTTTGTCTAACAACCTGTATGTTATAGGGACAATCTTGAGCCGTATGGTTCGTGTATTTTCCCTCAATAGTGCAATATAGAGCATTAGGGTTTCCTTGGGGCTGAGTCATCATTGGGCAAACATTAGCCATGTGGTCTCCTCCACAGTTGTAACATCGTTTCAATGAGGTGACCCTTGGCATTTGTCTATTTTGAACTCCTAACTTCTTGGCAACTTGCTCCACTATCTCATCTATCTCATTGGAGGCTCTAGAGGTATGACTAGTAGAATTGTCAGAATCTTTATAGAGTTTGGACAGTCCTAACTCCTCACCCAAGTTGTCTTCTATGTCAATGCACATGCGCACACAGTCTTCTATGGATCTAGGCTCTTTCAAGTACACGTATGACCTTAAATTTGTGCTGAGTAAACGGTCTAAAAACAAGGCCACTTGTTTGGCTGCTTTGGGTAATTCTGGCATAGGGCATCTTCCCGAGTACTGTCTAAATCTTCTTCCTGCAAGTCGCACTGTTTCTTGGGGTGTCTGCTTAAAGTTGTGGATCAAGGATGATGTGTTATGCATGATACCACTCTTGGAAAATTCGACAATGAATTCTTCTAGCAATTCACCTATCTCTCGATAGTTGCGACTATTCAGGGGTTGAAACCAAGCTAAGGTAGTACCCTTGAGAGTCAAACCAAATGCCTCAAACTGGGTGAATAAGTCCTCAACCTGCTCAACTCTTAGCACTTGTTTGAACTTGGCCACATGATCATGAGGGTCTTCGAACCCATCAAAATAGTTCTTCATTGCCTTAACCACTTGAGAGGGTCTAATGGTTCTTGAGTGCTCCCTAGGTCTCGGAAATGGAAAATCATGTTCATCTGTTTGATGCCTATGTGCTATGTGTCTCTCTCTTTCAGGTCTTTCACCTTCGTGTCCTGATCTGTCTCTACCCACAGTGTTTGCAAAGCTTACCTCAGGTCTCTCTCTAGTTCTTTCCCTGTGGGTTTCATGAGCCTTGGATGATCCTACTCCTTGGAGGCCATGGGAAACGCTAGATCTTAGTGGAGGGAAAATTGATTCACCTTGCCAAGTGTATGCATGCATATCCTGCTCTGTTACCAAGAACATTTTCTCTGACCTGTGATTTAGATAGACAACTTTTCTTGGTATCTCTCGATCCTTGACCTCATATTGCCTTCTTTAACCTGCACACCTGATTTTCATGCCCTTTCTACACAAATCCACGGGGCTGAAAAACATACACTTCTTCATGCAAGTCACCATTCAGAAATGCAGTTTTAATGTCCAACTGATGTACATTCCAACCATGATGAGCTTCAAGTGCACAGATGCTCCGAACACTAGTCATACGGCATGTAGGTGCAAAGGTTTCATCAAAATCAATGCCTCTTTCCTGCGCATAACCTTTTGCAACAAGCCTAGCCTTATACATGTCAATTGTACCATCAGGTTTATGCTTCAGCTTGTATACCCACTTAGTTCCAATGGCCTTCTTGCTAGGAGACAAGTTACATAAAGACCAAGTACCATTCTTCATTATAGCATCATATTTAGATTGCATAGCAGCCATCCAATTTTCTAAATTTTGTGCTTCATCAAATGAAGCAGCCTCAGTCTCATCACAGAGACTAGATGCAACCATAGCATAGCAATCTGATGCAAAAGAGGCACTATGAGAGCCTGATTGAGTACAATATGACAGAGGTGCATCTAATTTGCTATCACGCAAGGTTTGCACTAGCCATTTTGGCATATTTCTTGCCTACTCAATATTAGCTCTCTCATCAATAAGTGCATCATGTAAATTTGCATCAGAAATGGAATGATCTGCATCATCACATGAAACTTGAAAAGGCTGAGAAGTTGCCTCATTAGGACCAGCAGTAGACTGTCCACCAGTAAAAAGAGGCAGCAAAGTACCATACATGTCTTTGGAGCTAACAGATGTCTCCTTAGTACATGAAAGCAATGGCTGAATAGCATCTTCCACAAAAACAACATCATGGCTAACCAGAATGCATTTAGTCTATGGATGATACAAACGATAGTCTTTAGTTTTAGAACTATCCCAACAAAAATACATTTTACTGCTTTGTCATCCAATTTTTGCGATGTTATTCGGGCACTAATGCATATGCCAAACAACCAAAAACACGTAGATGAGAAACAGATGGCTTGCGGTCATGCCAAGCCTCATGTGGAGTGATAGACTGCAGCGCTTTAGTGGGACACTTGTTAAGTACATGTGTTGCATGTTGGAGAATTCCTCTCCTAATCGCAGCGGAAAGTGTAGAAGACCTTCTCAGGATCAAGACTCTTGCGAACAGCTGAAACCTTCAAATGAAAACTGGTACCAACTGAAAATGACAATGAACTTGAAACTTTGGTCACTCAAACTAGACACCTATAGCTTTAAAATGAGCTATCAAACACTCAATTTGGAGTAGATTTGGGTTGGGCAACTCGTTGATACAAAACAGGCTACCTGTCCACTCAGTTAAGCTGAAAACTAGACTTCACTAAAAATTGAATAACTCACAGAGCATAAAGAATTTCATAAAACTGTTCTAGATAGAGGAAGTACTTGAGATAAGCTTTCTAACAAATGTTTAAACACTAAAATTGGATACATATATTGAGAGATATGACTCTCACAAGTAGACTACCCAGAAATGGGTGTGCGGCTGGACATACTCTATGAGAGTGAACTGAACGAAATGACTCAAAACAAATGAAGTAGCTACAAGGGGGCTTCCACGCCTTCTTCCTCTATACTTGAGTGTCCTCCCTTGCCTCTTTTATAGCCAAGTGACCAAAATCTCTCATGATGAGTTTGAGAGCTCTTCTCCATTACTTTGGACAGCCACTCCTCTTATAGTTCACTTTTTTGGATTTGATTCTCTTTTGAATGATTCTCTTTTGGCCTCCACTACTTCCTGAAGTAAATGCTTCTATTTTTCATTTTTGTATTTTCCTTCTACTTGAAGAAAATCCTTTTTGCAAAAATATATACGAGCTTACTTCTTTATTTTTAACACTCCCCCTCAAGCTCACATATGAGCTTGCACCTTCAGCCATATCGTGCAAGTTGATGTCGTCCTTGAAGATCTTTAGCTTACAACCATCTAGGGACTTTGTAAGCATGTCTGCAACTTGGTCATTAGTTCCAATGAACTTTATATCCACATCCTTGCTCAAAACTTTTTCTCGAACATAATGATAATGCACTTCTATGTGCTTGCTTCGTGCATGAAACATTGGATTGTTCGTTAAGTGAATGCTTGACATGTTGTCACCATAAATTGGAATGGTCTCCACTTGCACATCAAGATCAACCAAGAGCTTCTTAATCCACATAGCTTCACAAGTTGCAAAGGCTAATCCTCGATATTCAGCTTTTGTCGATGATAGTGCAACAGTAGGTTGCTTCTTCGAGCTCCATGTGATAGGTTTGCTACCTATCATGAACACATAACCTGAAGTGGATCTTCTATCTTCCTTCGAACCATCCCAATCAGCATCACTGAAGCCTTTTACGTGCAATTCTTCATCATATCTATAAAACAATGCATGATTGACAGTGTGCTTCACATATCTTAGCACTCGTTTGGGTGAATTTAAATGTTCACTTGTAGGAGCTTGCATAAATTGAGAAAGAACTCCAACAATATAACACAAATCGAGTCTTGTGATCGTAGCATTGATCAAGGAACCTATAATACTCATGTATGTAGTTACATCATGTAACTTCTCTCCATCATTTGAGCATAGCTTCACATTTGTGTCCATAGGTTGAGTGAGGGGTTTGCATTCACTCATTCCAAATATGAAAAGAACATCCAACAAGTACTTTCTTTGCATCAAGTAGATGCCATCTTTCCCATAGACTATCTCAATGCCTAAAAAGTATTTCAGCTCACCAAGATCTGAAATTTTAAACTCCTTACCGAGTTTCCTTTTGATCTCTTGTATTCCTGTAACATTACTTACTGTTACGATGAGATCATCAACGTATATGCAAATATATACTTGCTTGCCTTCTTCTTTCTTCATGTAGAGAGAGGGATCTGCATTACTTGGACTATACCCACACCTTGTGAGGTACTCGACCAATCTTTGATTCCAAGCACGTGGTGCTTGCTTCAGCCCATACAAAGCTTTCTTCAATCTACAAACAAAATTTGGATGCTTTTTGTCTTCAAATCCAATCGGTTGACTCATGTATACCTCTTCTTGAAGTTCACCATTGAGAAACACATTTTTTATGTCAAGTTGGTACAAAGGCCATCTCCTTGCTGCACTCACTGCAATCAAGGTTCTAATTGTTCCCATCTTTGCAACCGGGCTGAAAGTCTCTTCATAGTCGATGCCGTGAGTTTGCTTGAATTCTTTTGCTACTAGTCTAGCTTTATGCCTTGTTAGAGAACCATCAGCATTTCTATTTATTTTAAACACCCATTTATTTGGAACAATCTTCATACCTTCAGCCTTTGGAACTAGCTCCCATGTGTGATTGTCCTTGAGAGCTTTCATCTCTTCTTGCATAGCTTCTTGCCATTCTTTTTGTGTACATGCTTCTTCATATGCATCCGGTTCTTTGTCTTTGACCACCTGTGTCATATATGCAAAATGCTTTGCAATAAAACTATCATAGCTCAGCCTTTCAATTGGATACCTTGCTCTTGAAGACCTCCTTTCATTTCCTTTTGAACATTGCTTCTTCAACCGGTTCAACTTTACCTTTGGTGTGATCACCTCTTCATACTCTTCTTCACTTGCATTTGAATCACTATTTTGGGCAGCACTTTCAGCTTTAGATCTTTCATAAGCTGATGTTGGTGATCACGAATGACTCCTTAGCCTCCCCTTCTATGTTGAGCTTTCTCCAAGTGATGTAGAAGCTTCTGGACCTGACATTTGAGTGCTTGTTTGCTGAAATTCTTCTTGGACAGCACCTCCATCATCTTCATAATCTTCTTCAAGAATCTTCTCTTTCCCTTTGTCTCCAAACCATGGTCTTAGCTCATCAAATACCACATCTCGTGAGACTCGTAGCTCCTTTGTCACCGAATTGTAGCACCTATATCCCTTTTGCTCCGATGAATATCCAATAAAAATGCATTTTTTGGACTTTGCCTCCATCTTTGTCCTTAGTTCTTGAGGGATGTGAACATAACACACACATCCAAAAACTTTGAGATGTGTAAGGTCGGGTTTCTTACCGGAATAAACCTCCTCGGGAGTTAGATTATGCACTCCAGCCGTTGTGCACTTGTTCATCAAATAAACGGCCGTACTAGTTGCTTCAGCCCAATAGTTTAGTGGCATCTTCATCTCGTTGAGCATGCATCTTGCAACTTCTGTGATACGTCAATTTTTCCTTTTAGCTATTCCATTTTGTTGAGGCGTGTACCTACATGTAAATTGTCTCTTGATGCCATTTTCATAAAGAAAATCTGAAAATTCTTTGGAGAAATATTCTCCTCCTCCATCGGACCTCAAGGTCTTTATGTAGCGTCCTGTTTCCTTTTCTACCTGTGCTTTAAATCTATTGAACATGGAGAACACATCTGATTTTTGTTTTATGCAAAACATCCATACTTTTCTTGAATGATCATCGATAAAAGTGACAAAATATCTATTACCAGCCACTGATGGTTGTTGTGATGGTCCCCATACATCCGTGTGTATCAAGTCGAGGACATTCCTTGCCACATAGTTGCTCTTCTTGAATGGTTGTCGAGTTTGCTTTCCTAGTTGGCATGCTTCACAAAACTCGTGTAGTCCAGCATCATTGAATCTTGGAAGACCTCTTACCACTTCATGGTTGCTCATGTCCTTGAGCTTGGGAATGTTGATATGTCCAAACCTTTTGTGCCACAAATTGATTTCAGCAATCCTCTTGTTTCCAAACTGAATATACATCACCTTTCCATGTGATTGTTGAATGTCCAAGGTGAACATCCTACCTTCTTTCCTTCCTTGAGCAATGACCTTGAATCCTTCTTTTGGATTCTTTATAAAGCAGCCTTTTTCATTGAAGATAACATGATATCCTTTCTCTACCATTTGTCCTACTGAAATCAAATTCTTTGCAATAGTAGGAACATGAAGAACATCAGCCAATACCTTTCTATCTCCAAGCTTGATATCTCCAACGTGATCAATTGCGTGTTGAGATTCATCGCCGGTCTCCACACATCCTTTTCCACTTGGAGCTTGTAGCTTTGTGAATAAATCTCCTTGGCATGTCATATGGTTGCTGCAACCTGAATCTATGAACCATTTTTTGTCATCACTTCTCGAGTTGTTGTAGTCATGCTTCATGGAAAACATGGTTTGATTGTCTCCTTCACTTGATGTACTCGCATAGTTATTTTGGCTCCTTTGGTTGCCTCCATTCAGCCTTCCATTCTTTTGCCAACAATCATTTGCATAATGTCCTAGTTTACCACAATGATAACATGTTATCCTTTATGAGGATTGTATGAACCTCGACCTCTTCCTCTATTTCTTCCTCGACCTCTTCCATGTGTGTTGTCATTTGAGTTTTCCTTATTGTCCTCTGAGTTGTGTTGGCTGAAATTTGTGTTGTTGTAGCTTCTTCCTCTTCCTCTCGAGCCTCCTCTTGAGTTCCTTCCTCTACCTCTTCCTGCATATAACATTTGACTATGGTTGTCCTTACCTTTGTTTCCTTCTCCTTGTTGAGCTACCTCTTCAGCCACAAGATTTGGTATAATCTCATCGAATGTTGGTAGAGGATCTCTATAAAGAATGTTTGTGATGAGGGGCTTCCACTTTTCTTCACTCCTCAAGCCATTGAGGGCTGTTTGGACGATGTCTTCCTCTTCTATCTTGCATCCAGCTGATGCTAGCTGATCTCAAAGCTCCTTGATCCTCAATGTATACTCACTAATGCTTTGGTTTGAGCTTTTCTTCATGTTGTTGAGCTCGTTCTTGAGTTGCATCCTCCGAGACCTTGTTGAGGTAGCATACACCTTCTCCAATGCTTCCCAAACTTCCTTGGCTATTTCTAAGCTTTGCACATGATCAATCATAGTGTTAGAAATAACTTGTGAGATGAGGAACATCACCCTTCGATTCCTCTCTTCCCAATCAGCAACTTGTCTCCTTTGTGTCGGAGTAATGTTGGGATCTTCAAGGTCTACCGGTTGTGGATCATCTCCACTAACTAGACTCCATAAACCTTTACCTTTAAGGTAATCTATCATTCTATACCTCCAAGACTGAAAATTATCTTTGTCTAACTTCTCAACTTGTTGTCCTAAATCAGCCATTGAAAACTTCCAAGATTGAAGTTTACCTCAAGTATTGTGTGGCGCTCTTCCTTGACTTTATGAAGCTCCTCCTTGATTTATAGCTTCTCCTTTGCTTCACTTCAGTTCCAATGCTTTGCCTCTTCAAAATCCAATGCTCTGATACCAATTGTTGGAGAATTCCTATCCTAATCATAGCGGAAAGTGTAGAAGACCTTCTCATGATCAAGACTCTTACGAATAGCTGAACCTTCAAATGAAAACTGTTACCAATTGAAAAAACAATGAACTTGAAACTTTGGTCACTCAAACTAGACACCTATAGCTTTAAAATGAGCTATCAAACACTCAATTTGGAGTAGATTTGGGTTGGCAAATCATTGATACAAAACAGGCTACATGTCCACTCAGTTAGGCTGAAAATTGGACTTCACTAAAAACAGAATAACTCACAGAGCATAAAGAATTTCATAAGACTGTTCTAGATAGAGGAAGTACTCGAGATAAGCTTTCTAACGAATGTTTAAACACTAAAATTGGATACATATATTGAGAGATATGACTCTCACAATTAGACTACCCAGAAATGGGTGTGCGGCTGGACATACTCTATGAGAGTGAACTGAACGAAATGACTCAAAACAAATGAAGTAGCTACAATGGGGCTTCCACGCCTTCTTCTTCTATACTTGAGTGTCCTCCCTTGCCTCATTTATAGCCAAGTGACCAAAATCTCTCATGATGAGTTTGAGAGCTCTTCTCCATCATTTCTCCACTACTTTGGATAGCCACTCCTCTTACAGTTCAGTTTTTTGGATTTGATTCTCTTTTGAATGATTCTCTTTTGGCCTCCACTACTTGCTGAAGTAAATGCTTCTATTTTTCATTTTTGTATTTTCCTTCTACTTGAAGAAAATCCTTTTTGCAAAAATATATATGAGCTTACTTCTTTATTTTTAACATTGCACACATGATAGCCTCAAGCCAGAAACTATGTGGTAAAGTCTGACTCTTGACCATACACCTCGCCATCTCCATGAGTGATGTGTTCTTTCCTTCAGCAAATCCATTCTATTGAGGTGTATACGGCACTTTACACTGGTGTTTTATCCCAGGTTCAAACAGAAATGCATTAAAATCAAGAGACATATACCCCCCCTCCCTCGATCAGAACGGAGTGTGCCCATTTTACATGCTGATAGATTTTCAGCCAAAAACTAAAAACTATTTGAAGCACATGAACACTTCCGACTTTGCCTTCAATGGATATACCCATGCATGCCTGGAAAAATCATCAATGAAAGTCACGAAGTAAAGATAATTTCCAAAAGAAGGTGTCTGCATAGGACCACAAACATCACTATGTACAAGCTACAATTTCTGAGTAGCCTGAATTGAACCATCTTTTGGAAAGGATGAACGCTGCATTTTGCCCAAAATACAGCCCTCACAAACATGTTTTCCAGGTGCCTCAAGTTTGGGCTAAGAGGACACCATTTTGAATTTCTACAGGGATAGCAAACTAGCAAAATTCAGATGACCAAAGCATGCATGCCAAAGCTTTGCATCTGACATAGCCTGAGAATCAAGTACTGCACATGCCAAATCATTTATAGATCTTTCATGGTCTATGAGCTTATACAGCCCACGACATAAAATGCAAAAAGAAATAATCACATCGCCATTTGATAGATCATGAACTGTACACCTGTCATCAACAAATTTCACAACCAAGCCAATCTTGGCTAATGCAGAAACTGATAACAGATTTTTCTTGATCCCTGGCACAGACAAAGCAGCTAACAAAGTGAAAGAACTACCATCAGCAGTAGTCAAAATGATCTTACCAACTCCCATAACAGGATAAGAGGAGTTGTTAGCACATGTAATAGTATTCCATGTAGGGGCAGGCTCAAGTGAAGAGAAAAAATTATGTTGCAAGGTAATATGTTTGGTCGCCCCACTGTCAAAGTACCAAACATCTGAGTCTACTGTAGACATGCACTGCTCATGAGAAGATGGGTCAAAACTGCAAACAGTAGTAAATGCCCATTCTTCCTTCTACACAAGATTAGCAAACTCTATTTTTGGAGTAGAGGCCTCTGCAACAACCATTCTTGCCTCTTTTTTCTTTGCCTCTTTTGCAGCTAGTTTAGGACAGTTCTTTATGATATGATCAGTTCCTTTACAGTAATTGCAAAACAATTTTTGCTTTTCTAATTTCTTTTCATCTTGTCTTCCCTCTTCGATTGTGCAGAATTAGCAGATTTTTGCTTACTAGTTAAAGAGCTCCATTTTCCTTTGCCCTTCTGATTAGCTAGGAAAGCTTGATCTGCAACTCGTATAATGGACCTGTTCTGCCTGGATTGATCTTCTTTCAACAAAACAAAGACTAACTCCTCAAATGACAAGGCATTTGGATTGCCTTTCATCATCAACCGAAGAGTAGAAGCAAAACTCTGATATGAATCAGGAAGACCATTGAGAATAGTCTACACAAGTGAGCTATATGGTATAACCTAATCAGCAGAAATCAATTGTTTCTTCAAGTCTTTGATATTTGTTAGGAAACTGTCCATAGAATCACCTTCATTCATGTGCTCACTCTCCAACTGTTTTTGGAGGTAAGCAACACGAGCCTCACTCCTAGCTTGGTACAATGTGATAAGTGTATCCCAAGCATCCTTAGCTATTCCGTAAGAGTGAATGTGAGGAATAATGGCACGTTTAAGAGACAAAGCTATCAATGCATGTGTCTGGGCATCTCTGCCATCCCAACGAATCTGCTCTGCAATAGGTGCAGCAAAAACCGCAACACGAACAGGAATATGCAGAATATCATCATCTTCAACACCTTTTGCATCTGCTTCAGTACCTACTGTTGTAATAGTTACAAGTGTGATAGGACGTTTTTCAACACCCTGCACAATGTTCCATAGTCCTTTTGAAACCAATACATGTCACATCATATAAGCCCACAATGGGTATTTGGTACCATCCAACTTATCCTCAACATCCAACATACGATATACATCACTGCTTTCAGCCATGGCCAGTGGCTAAAATACCTTGATGCAGAAAATTGATTGTATCTCAAAAAGTTGAACGGAATTGCCTAGATGAGTTCTGCTAAACTTGTAGCAAACTTTGAGACGCTTATACTGGTGAACAAAAACAGGTATATACCTTTGGCACAAAAAGACAAAATAGCCTGCACAAGCACTGCGATAGTGCGTTCGGAGACCAAAATTCATACAATTCTGAGACTGCAACTGGGGAGGTATCGATGACGCCCTAGATGAAGCGGCGACCTGCTCTGATACCAATTGTTGGAGTTAGACATCTACGGAAGCACGCAAACAGCACAAGCAGGAAGAAGAAGCTTGGAGCACAACACACAATACTAAATGTATTACTAGAGAATGTACAAAGATAAGTAGCCCATTAGGGCAATAGGCGTATATACAAGCTGGGGGAAAAAACCTCCTAAAGAGGGAAAAAAAGTACCCCGGCAGTCCTAGAGTGTTCACACACATCACTACCTAAATATATCAACAAATAGGTGGTTGAGGATAATCTCTCACAAAGTGGTCTCCCCCACACTTATAACAAGTTACCTTTTGTGTGCTCTTGAAATGTGGTCTTGGGTTTTACATGTAATTATTTGTTATATAAATGTGGCTACATACATTTCAATTCTCCCATTTCCCAAATCCAAGGCTTGAAGATCAAGTTCTTTGTTGTATGTATAGTCCTAACTTGTATCCTTAGAATGATCATATGAATGGCTATTATAACCATGAAAGTATTCTCTAGTTGGCATTAAGGAAATTTCCGAATTTTCTTCTACATGTGTGTACTTTACTGGAACAACATTGGTTGGTACAGGTGTTTGTTGTCCTAAGACAGGTCTAGGTTTATCCAAAAAATCTATTTTTCTCAATTGTATTGGATAGCTTTGATACTCTCTCTCGGTTGTTTGTTATAGAAACAGTCATCCCTTGAGTGATTTTTCCATTTCTATTATAGAGTAAAATATTTGATTGTTCTTCTATGTTGTAGGTGTGATGGGTTTTGATAGTTGCACATGTAAGGAGAATGATTATCTCCACGCACATAACATTTTTTTACTTGTGTTATTTTGGGGTTGATTGTGTTTGTTTTGGTAATAGCTCCTAAATCTTTTTCTATGGCTTGAGCTAATTCTTTTGTGGGTGGTATTTTACTCTCCCCATTGACTTGTTGATCAAATATGAGAAGGTCATTTCCTCTGATCTCTTCTAAATCAATGACTTCTTTGATGCAAGAGTCTAGGTTCGCACATCTCCTACAATAAACCATTGTCCTTAATTATGCATTATTCAATCCTTCAATGAATAATAACACTCTTTTAGACAACTCGTGCTTGTGCTCCACCTATTGCAATTGACAAACCACCTTCATTTGTAGTTGTGGATGATGATGCACCACTTGACATCTCCTTTTTGTCATTAAAGGCTCTACAACCTCTACGTTTCTGCTTTTGGATAACTTAGATCCTCCTTGTTGGAGCAAGTCTATGACAAGCCTAAGTATTGGCTTGAGTCCCACAAAGTCATAAAAGAAGCTTTAAAATGAAGACTATGTAAAGTTCACTTGTGAACTACCTCTTGTAACTTTTGAAGAGTTTACTTAATGTAAAAGTAAGAGAATCTTAAGTGGTTGAGTCCACTTGATCAAGAATGGAAAGAGGAGCCACAAATTCGTGATTTGTGGTAGGTAGAGAATCAAATCAATCATTGATTGATTGGAGAGTGATTGAGGGAAGTTAGCCTCCCAAACTCAACTATAAATAGATGGCAGTTTTAGTCGTGGTTAGAGAGACCTATGTGAAGACCTCCAAGAGCTGAGCTTTATGCCATATCAAGGTGTGATTACAAGGCACACATATGTATCAGTAAGTCATTGTATTGTACAAGCAATATACTTTCATTTTCATGATTATTTGAGTTCATCTTTCCATGTTCTTGTGAAGTGTACTACTCACTACCATTACTCTCAGTTTTCTCAGTCAGCTTGCAGAGATGTTTTCTCTGAGCTTGGTGCATCATTTTCAGTGATTTAACTTGGTAAAGTTAGCTCTATAAGTCTACTATATGCTGACAAATTTTCATGTCATTTGGATGTTGCAATCTTCAGTTATGTTCATTTGAAGTCAACAGGGTCTGTTCATCTTCACTTCTCTGTCAGGTACCCGACTTTTTTACTCATCTTGTCAAAGCCATTTCTCAGTGGTTACTTATCCAAATTCAGTGATTTAAAGCTTGTTGGATTTCGCTTACTGTCTAGTATAACCATACAACTTTTCATAATCATTGGATTTCTACATGATGAGTTATGTTGATTTTTCTACTCACTGGTCTATTTCTATAGCAGCCCGTGAAAATCGGGATGATGTCATCACTTGTTAAAACTCATTCTCAGTGTGTGGTTCATTATTTTTTATGAGACTACTCTTGAAAGTTAGCTCTTTAAGCTATTTAAACTTCCCCAAGAGGAATTAAGCTAATTGCTGCTATGCTCAGAGAATTATGTAAAACACTGGACAGGTGTATGAACCAAGAATAGCAAGTTTTCACCTCTGAGCTAACTCCAACTTATCTGTTTTGATCTATCTTTTTGAGAGTGATCTTCCAAGGTACATAGGGTGTCTAATACATCCATTGGCAAGCTAAAAGGGCCCACCATATACTCCTGGAGTTCATTTGGCTGGTGTAGATCAAGGATTTTGCAACACCTCTTCATCTTCAAGCACATACCTATCCATCTCTTCATAGTGGTATCAGAGCAAGGTTGGACAACATGGCAGATGGATTTCCTTCATCAATTGACAAATTGGACAGAGGTAACTACTCAGCTTGGTCATTAAGGATGGAAGCTTATCTCCAAGGTAGAAGTTTATATGATTATGTGGCTGGAGATGAAGTTATGCCAAGTTTCAGGAACAAAAGTCAACCAACACAAGAAGAGCAAAAAAGATTGAGCACATGGTGCTCCAAGGATGCACTTGCAAGGTCTTATCTCCTCAACTCTATCTCAGATTTTTTGTTGCCTCACATTAGAAGTTGTAAGACATCTCAGGAAGTGTGGGATGCACTTGAAGCTTTCTTTTCTTCAAGTACCAAAGCTAGGAAGCATCAACTATGGCTGGAGTTCACAACTCTCAAGAAGGCTCCCAAACAAAATGTGACTGATTTTGTCACAAAGCTCAAGGACATAGCGGATCAGTTGGGAAGCATTGGAGAGGTAATAGATGAAGAGCAAATTGTAAGGCAGGTCATCAATGGCTTGAAGGCAGATGATAAGTGGGAAGCATTCACCACAGCTATGGATTTGTACATGGACATGCATGTACCTGATTTCAACACACTCATTGGACAACTACTTACTCAAGAGGCAAAGCTTATCAAAACTGGAGAAAGCTCTAAAGGTAATCAATCTTCAGCTTTATACACGGATAAAAGCAAGTCTAAAGATAATAAAGGAAAGGCAAAGAAAGTGGATGATGAAGCAGGTACATATCAAGCTAACTATGCAAGTAGAGGAAGACATGGTAGAGGTAGAGGAAGAGGAGGTAGACAAGGCAGGGGGAGATCCCAAGACTCCAACTCATGTTCTATTTGTGGATTAACTAATCATACAACTGAAAATTGCTTTAGGAATTCCAGGAATCAAAGAGGCAGAGGATACAATAGAGGAAGTTATGGCTACTCAAGAGGAAGGTTCAACAACTACCATGGCAACTACAACAACTACAATCATTCAACCTATCAAGGAGGCTACAAAGGAAGGAGAGACTACAATAACTACACAGAAGACTCAAACAAAGAGGATTCATTATTGATCATGAACATGGCTATGCCACAAGGTAAATCTGATGAGCATGTTTTCTACATAGATTCAGGTTGTTCAAATCATGTGGCAGGAAATGTGGCACTCCTATCAGATTTAGAAGATCCAAGGAATAAGCATGAGGTACAAACAGGAGATGATACAAAACATCCTGTGGAGAAAATAGGCAATGTCAAAGCACCTGATGGAAACATCAACCTACTCAGTAAGGTACTCTATGTCCCTACCATTACAAAGAATTTGATAAGTGTTGGGCAGATAGTAGAGAAAGGGTTGCAAGTCAGGTTCACAAAAGCAGGAGCATTTGTTGAAGATCCAAGTCAAGGATTCAGAAGAATTGCAAAAGGTGAAAAGACAGGTAGATTGTTCACATTTGAATTACAGGACACTAGAAACATTGCTCTCTTTAATTATGGTAGTCAGACACTCACAGAATTGGAAGTATGGCACAAAAGGTTAGCACATATTGGTGAAAGGTCATTAAAGCAAATCTGCAGGGACCAAAGTGTACTTGGACTTCCTAATTTGTCAAAACAACATATGATTTATAAGTGTAGTGCATGTCAATTTGGAAAGTCTCACAGGTTACCATTCATGAAGAAAGGTTATATGCATGGAGATCTCTTGGAGTTGGTTCATACAGATGTATGGGGACCTAGCAAGGAAGCTTCAATATCTGGATCAAGGTATTATGTTTCCTTTATTGATGATTGCAGCAGATGGACTATCCTATTCTTTATGAAACACAAAGATGAAGTTTTTTCATGTTTCAAAAGATATTTGGCTCTTGTGGAGAATCAAACAGGTAAATCACTAAAAAGGCTAAGGTCAGATGGAGGGGGAGAATACTTCTCCCATGATTTTGATTCTTTTCTTCAAGAAAGAGGAATCAAAAGAGAGGTAACTACAAGGTACACTCCTGAGCAAAATGGAGTGGCAGAAAGGAGGAATAGGACAATTGTTGAAGCTGCAAGGTCTATGTTAAATGAAAAGCATTTACCTAATTACTTATGGGCTGAGGCTGTATCTACAGCCACTTACTTGATTAACAGGTTGCCTTCAAAATCCCTTGATGGGATGACTCCATATGAGGCTTGGAATGGAAGAAGACCAAGCTTAGATCATTGTAAAATTTTTGGATGTATTGCTTTTGCTCATGTTCCTTCATAGGTTAGAGGCAAGATGGATCCAAAGGCAGAAAGGTGTGTATTTATTGGATATGACAACAATCAAAAGGGCTACAGGTTATACAACCCTACCAACAAAGGATTCTTGGTAAGCAGAGATGTAGTTTTTGATGAGAACAATTCATGGTATGAAGATTCATGCAGGAGGGTCAATTTACCATATAATCTTGAAGAAGATTTTCCAAAGCTTGGTAGAGAACAATCAAAGATTGAAGAACAAGACACCTCAGAGGATGATGAAGAATCTCACATGGAAAAGATCAAAGCATGGAAGTCTAAAGGTAAAGCAAAATTGCAAGAACTTGGACATGAAGCAGAATCATCACATCATGGCCTAAGAAGATCTATGAGGGAAAAGAAAAAACCAGAAAGGTATGGGTTTGACACCTCATTAGTAACTAAACATTCTATCTACATAGCACAGGATATAAACCAAGAGGAGCCATCATCATTTGAAGAGGCCAAAGCAAAAACAGAATGGAAGCATGCAATGAAGGAAGAGATTGAAGCACTTGAGGAAAACAACACTTGGGATTTGGTGCCCAAGACTTCATCCATGAAGGTAATAGGCTCAAGATGGGTCTATAAACTCAAGAAGAATTCTGATGGTTCAATTAACAGGTATAAGGCAAGGCTTGTGGCAAAAGGCTTTGCACAAACTCAGGGAATTGATTATGAGGAGACTTTCTCTCCTGTGGCAAAGATGCCTACTATTAGGGTTTTGCTTAGTATTGCCTCTTCCAAGAATTGGAAGATACTTCAACTACATGTAAAGAATGCATTTTTGAATGGTTGGATAACAGAAGAGGTATATATGGCACAACCACCTGGTTTTGAGAATCAAGTTTATCATGATTATGTGTGTAAACTTAACAAAGCATTGTATGGTCTCAAGCAAGCTCCAAGAGCTTGGAATTTTAGGCTTGTTTCATTCTTGCAGGACAAAGGCTTTCAACCAAGCAAGGCAGATCCTTCACTCTTTATTAAAAAGAGTAATTCCGAGGTCATCTACCTATGTGTATATGTAGATGATATTATATTGACAGGAAATGATGCAGATGGTATGAAGAAGATCAAAGATCAGATGAGAGAAGAGTTCAAGATAAGTGATTTGGGTTCACTTACCTACTTCCTAGGTTTGGAAGTTGTCTACAAAGATCATGGTTTGTTTCTCACTCAAAGAAAGTACATTAAGGACATGTTGGCAAAATTCAAGATGCAAGATTGTAAGATTGCAGGTACTCCAATGGAGGTCAATCACAAATTGAGCTCACATGAAGGTGAACTCATAGAGGACATCACATCATATCAAAGTCTAGTGGGTAGTCTCAACTATGCCACATTGACAAGAGTAGATATATGTTACAGTGTGAGTGTGCTAAGTCAATTTATGCACACTCCAAGGAAACCACATATGGATGCTGCCAAAAGGATTCTCAAGTATCTCAAAGGAACCATAAATGAAGGACTTTATTATCCTTATGTATCTGATTTAGGTTTGAAGCTATTTTCTGATGCAGATTGGGCTGGCTCCAAGGAAGATAGAAGGAGCACTTCAGGTTATCTTACCTTTGCAGGTTCAAAGCTTATTTCATGGTCATCCAAGAAGCAACCCATAGTTGCTCTCTCTTCTACTGAAGCTGAATATAGAGGTCTTGCCATAGCTACACAAGAAGCTATGTGGATGAAGACATTATTCAAAGATCTTGGATTGGAGTTTGGAACTCCAACTATTTTTTGTGACAATATGAGTTCTATTCATTTGGCTGCTAATCCTATTTTTCATGCAAGGACTAAACATATTGAAGTTCATTATCACTATGTACGAGAAAAGGTTCTAAGCAAAGAGATTCAAATATCATATGTGTCCACTCATCAACAATGTGCAGATATTCTAACCAAAGCATTGGATGGTACAAAGCTTTGCAAATTCAAGGCTATGATTGGTTTGCAGGTAATCTTGGAAGATTGAAGACCTCAAGCATACTTGGCTTGAGGGGGAGCTGTTGGAGCAAGTCTATGACAAGCCTAAGTATTGGCTTGAGTCCCACAAAGTCATAAAAGAAGCTTTAAAATGAAGACTATGTAAAGTTCACTTGTGAACTACCTCTTGTAACTTTTGAAGAGTTTACTTAATGTAAAAGTAAGAGAATCTTAAGTGGTTGAGTCCACTTGATCAAGAATGGAAAGAGGAGCCACAAATTCGTGATTTGTGGTAGGTAGAGAATCAAATCAATCATTGATTGATTGGAGAGTGATTGAGGGAAGTTAGCCTCCCAAACTCAACTATAAATAGATGGCAGTTTTAGTCGTGGTTAGAGAGACCTATGTGAAGACCTCCAAGAGCTGAGCTTTATGCCATATCAAGGTGTGATTACAAGGCACACATATGTATCAATAAGTCATTGTATTGTACAAGCAATATACTTTCATTTTCATGATTATTTGAGTTCATCTTTCCATGTTCTTGTGAAGTGTACTACTCACTGCCATTACTCTCAGTTTTCTCAGTCAGCTTGCAGAGATGTTTTATCTGAGCTTGGTGCATCATTTTCAGTGATTTAACTTGGTAAAGTTAGCTCTATAAGTCTACTATATGCTCACAAATTTTCATGTCATTTGGATGTTGCAATCTTCAGCTATATTCATTTGAAGTCAACAGGGTCTGTTCATCTTCACTTCTCTGTCAGGTACCCGACTTTTTTACTCATCTTGTCAGAGCCATTTCTCAATGGTTACGTATCCAAATTGAGTGATTTAAAGCTTGTTGGATTCAGCTTACTGTCTAGTATAACCATACAAATTTGCATAATCATTGGATTTCTACATGTTGAGTTATGTTAATTTTTTTTGCTCACTGGTCTATTTCTATAGCAGCCCGTGAAAATCGGGATGATGTCATCACTTGTTAAAACTCATTCTCAGTGTGTGGTTCATTATTTTTTATGAGACTACTCTTGAAAGTTAGCTCTTTAAGCTATTTAAACTTCCCCAAGAGGAATTAAGCTAATTGCTACTGTGCTCAGAGAATTATGTAAAACACTGGACAGGTGTATGAACCAAGAATAGCAAGTTTTCACCTCTGAGCTAACTCCAACTTATCTGTTTTGATCTATCTTTTTAAGAGTGATCTTCCAAGGTACATAGGGTGTCTAATACATCCATTGGCAAGCTAAAAGGGCCCACCATATACTCCTGGAGTTCATTTGGCTGGTGTAGATCAAGGATTTTGCAACACCTCTTCATCTTCAAGCACATACCTATCCATCTCTTCACACTCCTAAGCTCTGATACCATGTTAGAAATAATAGCACAATTGAATAGACCAATAGATAGAGTTGAGAAAAAAATGCAGACAAAGAGAGAAACAGATCGATATAGATGCAGCTACAAAGATGGTGTTTCAAGTATTTCAATGGCGATGCACCACAGTGCGCTCTCCTTCTCGCGGTATCCACGATGATATCCTCAGAATAGAAAACTGAGCTCCTAAGGCCGCACACGGTACTCCGCACAAAGACTACAAAATATGCAGAAAGACAGAGTACACGGGGAGCTAGACTTCTTAGGTCTTACAAATGCGGTCGAACTTACAGTCTGTGACTGACAAAGCCACTATATGTTTTATTAAAGAACATATACAAAGAAGTGTTTAGTGGCCATTTGGCCTTTCACATGGACACTAACGGTAACAATCTCCCACTAAACGCCAATATGGCCAAAGTAACTATGGAAGAAAAATAAAGAATGATAAAGAATACCTGAGTGTAAGTAAACAAACTCTATCTCCCACATGATGGGCATGTTACAGAGTATACAAGTAACTACGTAAGGTCATGAATCAAGTAACCCCCATCAAGTGACAAGAGTGTCGAAAGCTATCATGTGCTAGAGCTTTAGTCAAAGCATCTGCAGCATTATCTCGAGTGTGAACCTTCTCAAGAATAATGCGCTCAGTGGCTAAGAAATCTTGAATGAAGTGATACGTCACCTCAATGTGATTGGTCTTTGCATGATAGACCGGATTCTTAGCCAAAGTAATGGCACTCTGACTATCATTGAGCAAATGAGGTACATGCTAAGGTAAACCCATATCACAAGCAAGACAAGAAAGCCACAACGCTTCCTTACATGCCTCACTTGCTGCAAGATACTCTGCTTCTGTGGTAGAAATAGTTGTACATTCTTGAAGACGAGATCTCCAAGAGATAGCACCTCCAGCAAAATGAAAAATAAACCCGGATGTAGACTTATGATTGTCTACACAACCAACATAGTCAGAATCATAAAATCATCTTGACTGCTTCCCAACGTTTCTTGCCAGGAGTAGATATATATCTGCTCACAACTCCCACTACAAATGCAATGTCTGGTCTTGTAGCTAACATAGCATACATGAGACTACCAACAACAGACTGATAGGGAATTTTGTTCATGAATTCATTTTCCTCATCTGATTTGGAGCAATCATCCTTGCTCAATTTCACATATGTGGGTAAAGGTGTACTCAATGCCTTTCGATTCCACCCTGCATATTGAACCTGTCAAATACTTTGGATATGTACTCACTTTTGTTGATATATTTAGGTAGTGATGTGTGTGAACACTCTAGGACTGCTCGGGCACTTTTTTCCCTCTTTAGGAGGTTTTTTGCCCTCGGCTTGTATATATGCCTATTGCCCTAATGGGCTACTTATCTTTGTACATTCTCTAGTAATACATTCAGTATTGTGTGTTATGCTCCAATCTTCTTCTTCTTCCTTGTGTTGTTCGTGTGCTTCCACAGACGTCTAACTCCAACAATTGGTATCATAGCAAGTCATCACTTCATCTAGGGCACCCTCGACACTCCTCTGGTTGCAGTCTCAAAATCGCATGAATTTTGGTGAGCATACTCAGCGTGTTTTCGAGATCAAAACATCTTTGCTCTGTGGTGCCAAAATCGCGTTTGAGCTCATTTCAGCCTTCGAACGCACTATCGCAGTGCTTGTGTAGGCTATTTTGTCTTTTTGTGCCAAAGCTATATATGAGTTTTTGTTTGCCAGTATAAGCGTCTCGAAGTCTGCTAGAAGTCTAACAGAATTCATCTGGGCAGTTCTGTTCAACTTTTTGAGATACAGTCAATTTTTTGCATCAAGGTATTTTAGTCAATGGCCATGACTAAAAGCAGTGATATATTCTGTATGTTGGTTGTTGAGGATAAGTTGGATGGTACCAACTACCAATTATGGGTTTATATGATGTGACATGCATTGGTTGCAAAAGGACTGTGGAACATTGTGCAGGGTGTTGAAAAACGTCATATCACATCTACAACGGTTACAACTACAGCTACAAAAGCTGAGGTAGAAGGTGTCGAAGATGATGATATTTTGCATATTCTTATTCCTATTGCGGTTTCTGCTGCACCTATTGTAGAGCAGATTCGTTGGGATGGCAGAGATGCCCAGGCACATGCATTGATAGCTTTGTCTGTCAAAGGTGCCATTATTCCTCACATTCGCTCTTGTAGAACAGCTAAGGATGCTTGGGATACACTTACCACATTGTACCAAGCTAGGAATGAGGCTCGTGTTGCTTACCTCCGAAAACAGTTGGAGAGTGAGCACATGAATAAAGGTGATTCTATGGACAGTTTCCTAACAAAGATCAAAGACTTGAAGAAACAATTGATTTTTGTTGATGAGGTTACCATATACCTCACTTGTGCAGACCGTTCTGAATGGTCTTCCTAATTCATATCAGAGTTTTGCTTCTACTCTTTGGTTAATGATGAAAGCCAATCCAAATGCCTTGTCGTTTGAGGAGTTAGTCTATGTTCTTTTGCACGAATATCAGTCCAGGCAGAACAAGTCCATTATGCGTGTTGCAGATCAAGCTTTCCTGGTTAGTCAGAAGGGCAAAGGAAAATGGAGCTCTTCAACTAGTAAGCAAAAATCTGCAAGTGTTGCACATTCGAAGAAGGAAGATAAAGATGAGAAGAAATCAGAAAAGCAGAAACTCTTTTGCAAGTACTGTAAAGGGAATGATCATATCATAAAGAACTGTCCAAAACTGGTTGCTAAAGAGGCAAAGAAGAAAGAGGTTGGAATGGTTGTTGCAGAGGCCTCTACAACAAAAACAGAGCCTCCTAATCTTGTGCAAGAAGAAGAATGGGTGTTTACTATTGTCTGTAGTTTTGATCCATCTTCTCATGAGCACTGCATGTCTGCCATAGACTCAGATCTTTGGTACTTTGTTAGTGGGGCGACCAAACATATTACCTCGCAGCGCAGTTTCTTCTCTTCACTCGAGCCTACCACTACAGGGAATACTGTTATATGCGCCAACAACTCTTCTTATCCTGTTTTGGGAGTTGATAAGATCATTTGACTACTGTCGATGATAGTTCTTTCACTTTGTCAGATGCTTTATTTGTGCCAGGGATCAAGAAGAACCTGTTATCAATTTTTGCATTAGCCAAGATTGGCTTGGTAGTGAAATTTGTTGGTGACAGGTGTACAGTTCATGATTTGTCAAATGGAGATGTGATTATTGCTTATGGCATTTTATGTCATGGGCTGTATAAGCTCATAGACTATGAAAGATCTGTAAATGATTCGGCATGTGCAGTACATGATTCTCAGGCTATGTCAGATGCAAAGCTTTGGCATGCACGCTTTGCTCATCTGAATTTTGCTAGTTTGCTATGCCTACAGAAATCTAAAATGGTGCCCTCTTTGCCCAAACTTTAGGCACCTGGAAACATGTTTGTGAAGGTTGTATTTTGGGCAAAATGGAGCGTTCATCCTTTCCAAAAGATGGTTCGGTTCGGGCTACTCAAAAATTGCAGTTTGTACATAGTGTTGTCTGTGGTCCTATGCAGACACCTTCTTTTGGAAATTATCTTTACTTCGTGACTTTCATCACTGATTCTTCTAGGCATGCATGGGTATATCCATTGAAGCCAAAGTCTGAAGTGTTCATGTGCTTTAAACAGTTTTTGGTTTTGGCTGAAAATCTGTCAGCATGTAAAATGGGCACCCTCCGTTTTGATCGAGGGGGGGAATATATGTCTTTTGATTTTAATGCATTTATGGCCAAATGTGGGATAAAACACCAGTGTACAGTGCCGTATACACCTCAATAGAATGGAGTTGTTGAACCAAAGAAAAGTTCTGAAAGTAAAGGCTATCGTTTGTATCATCCATAGAATAAACGCATTTTGGTTAGCCGTGATGTTGTTTTTGTGGAAGATGCTATTCAGCCATTGCTTTCATGTACTAAGGAGACATCTGTTACCTCCAAAGACATGTATGAGACTTTGCTACCTCTTTTTACAGGTGGACAGTCTAGTGTTGGTCCTAATGAGGCAACTTCTCAACCTTTGCAGGTTTCATGTGATGATGCAGATCATCCCATTTCTGATGCAGATATACATGATGCACTTGTTGATGAGAGAGCTGATATTGAGGAGGCAAAAACTATGCCAAAATGGCTGATGCAGACTTTGAGTGACAGCAAATTAGATGCACCTCTATCATATCGCACTCGATCACGCTCTCATAGTGCCTCTTTTGCATTAGATTGCTATGTTATGGGTGCATCTAGTCTCTGTGATGAGACTGAGCCTATTTCATTTGGTGAAGCACAACATTCAAAAAATTGGATGACTGTTATGCAATCTGAATATGATGCTATAATGAAGAATGGTACTTGGTCTTTATGTGACTTGCCTCTTGGCAAGAAGGCCATTGGCACTAAGTGGGTATACAAGCTAAAGTGTAAACCTGATGGTACATTTGATAGGTATAAGGCTAGGCTTGTTGCAAAGGGTTATGCACAGGAAAGAGGCATTGATTTTGATGAAACCTTTGCACCTAGAGGCCGTATGACTACTGATCGGAGCATCAGTGCACTTGTAGCTCATCATGCTTTTGAGAATAGTTCAACTGAAAGCACCTTATATGTTAAGTTTGCTAATGATGTACTTCTGATCATTGTGGTTTATGTTGATGACATGCTACTCACTGGTCCTCATGAGAGGCATATTCTGATTTTAAGGCTGATTTGCATGCCTCATTTGAGATGTCTGATTTGGGGCATTTGCATCACTATTTGGGCATTCACTTCATGCATGTTGATGGTGGAATGGCTTTGTGTCAAATGAAATATATGAACACATTATTGCAATGTTTTAGCCTTGAAGACTATAAACCTATTGCCACTCCTATGGAAAGAGGCTGACTACTGAGTCTTCATGATGCTGGAGATGCATTTGATGTTGTCCTCTATCAACAGGTTGTTGGATGCTTGATTTACTTATGCATTACTCAGCTATTTATTTAGTTTGTTTTCTCACAGATGAGCAGGTTTATGCATTGCTCAAGAGTCAAGCATTGGCAGATAGTTAAGTGCATCTTTCACTACTTGAGTGGTACCTGGCTACTTGGTTTGTTTTATCCCAAGGGGGGATCACTACTGCCAGATTTGCATGCTTTTTTTTACTCTAACTGGGTTGGTTGCTATGACACTCGTGTGCCCACTAGTGGCTTTTGCTTCATGCTTGGTAGCTCATGCATATCTTGGTTGAGCAAGAAGCAGCCTACTGTGGCCACTTCCAATTGTGAGGTTGAGCATAGGGTAGCCTTCACAGCGACTATTGAGTGCATGTGGCTCAGACGCTTTATGGCTGATTTGGGTGTTGGTCAGTCTTCTGCCACCATCATCTTCACTGACTATCAAAGCACATTGGCAGATGTGAGGAACCTTGTGTTCCATGCTCACACTAAGCACATTGAGGTGCATTATCATTATGTCAGGGAGAGGTTCTCTGCTGGGGAGATCACCTTGGCATGTGCCCATGCAGGAGAACATTGCAGACCTTTTCGCAAAGGCTCTGCCTAGGGAGAAGTTTGAAGCTTTTTGCAAAGCTTTGGGGGCACTTCCTTATACATGAGTGCCAGCTACTTGTTCATCGCATCACTCCCAAGGTGAATTTGTTGATATATTTAGGTAGTGATGTGTGTGAACACTCTAGGACCGCCGGGGCACTTTTTTCCCTCTTTAGGAGGTTTTTTTCCCTCGGCTTGTATATACGCCTATTGCCCTAATGGGCTACTTATCTTTGTACATTCTCTAGTAACACATCCAGTATTGCGTGTTGTGCTCCAAGCTTCTTCTTCTTCCTTGTGTTGTTTGTGTGCTTCTGCAGATGTCTAACTCCAACAACTTTGGGACAAGTATATGCATCTTTTGCTCCTTTCATGAGTAATGTGCATGCCAAGAATATGTTTGGCATCCCCCAAATCCTTCATATCAAATGTCTGACTCAACTTCTTTTTGAGAATTGACAAATCATAAGAGGACAATCAGCATATCATCGACATAAAGTGTGAAGCATGTCAGGCTGCCATCTGAGCATCTCTTTGTGTAGAGACAATGATCCTCATTGCTTCGAGAATAGCCTTGAGACTTCAGCATCAAACTTTTGGTACCATTGTCTAGGGGATTGTTTAAGTCCATACAAGCTTTTCTTAAGCTTACAAACTAGATTTTCCTTGCCAAGAACTACATAACCCTCTAGTTGTTCCATATAGATCTCATCTGTAAGATCTCCATGCAAGAAAGCAGTTTTCACATTCATTTGGACTAGCTCTAAGTCCTCCATTGCAACGAATCCAAGCAACATGCACAAGGTAGTCATCTTGACCACTGGAGAGAAGATTTCCTCAAAATCAACACCATGATGTTGCTTAAAACCCTTTGCAACAAGTCGTGCTTTATACTTTGGAGAAGCACTATCTGATGTGAATTTTAGCTTATATACCCATTTACATGGTAAAGCTTTCTTGCCCTTTGGCAAAGGTATTAAATCCCAAGTGCCATTCTTGTGAATAGAATCCAACTCACTCTTCATGACATGCTCCCACTTGACATGATCCTCTGTCTGCATAGCCTCTTTGTAGCAAGAAGGCTCATCGGTATCTGTTAGCATAACAAAATCTAAACCTGGAACATATCTATCAGGTGGATGTGAGACACGTGCAGAATGTCTCAATGGTTGCTAAACAAGAATATGTGTTGACTGAACTGAATGGACATTCTCTTGAACATCCCTATGTGCAGCATCTTTATGCATGCTAACCGGAGGACTAGTATCCTCAAACACCCCTCTTCTCACTTCAACCTCCTTAATGGGTTGTTTATACATCTTAGACTCATTGAAAATGACCTGACTACTTCTGATCACTGATCGTGTTTGAGGATCCCATAAGCGATATCCAAATTTTCCTTCTCAACCATATCCAAGAAAAATGCATTTCTTTGACTTATGATCTTTTGTCTAAGATTCTTTGGTATATGAACATATGCTTCACAGCCAAAAACTCGAAGATGATCATAATATGGTGGCTTCCCTATCCATAACTCTTGTGCCACTTTCAAACCTTTGGCACTAGTAGGTGCAAGGTTAATCACATGAACTGCAATCAATACTGCTTCTGCCCAAAAACCTTGTGAGAGGTTCGCATGATGCAACATAGAGACTACTCTATCTTGAATAGTTCAGATCCTTGTAGATTCTCTACAAATCCCTCTAGACTAACAAAAGAGGCTTAATTCATGTGAGGTAGACTCACCCCCATTATCTGAATGTAAAGCCTTTAGCTTAGTTCCTTTTTCAGTCTCAATTGAAGCAAGCCATTGTTTGAAAGTAGGGAATACCTCATCCTCCGATTTGATAGGATATACCCAAACTTTTATAGTAGTATCATCTATGAAAGTGAAAAAGTAAAGAGAACCACCTAAGGACCTAGTGGGCATAGGACCACACACATCTATATGAACGAGATCTAAAGGCTAAATTGAAGAGTCAATGTGCGTTCTATGCACATTTCTAGTTTGCTTTCCATATTGGCAATGCTCAAAAAATGAAAATTCAGAGAAAAATAACACAGGTAAGTAGCCAGAACGAGAAAGATTTTCCATTCCACTACGAGATATATGGCCCAAATGACCATGCCAAATACAACCCATAGGCTATTTAGTAATAGCTAAAAAGTGTTCTTTCTATGATACGAATAAAGGATAAAGTGAGCCAACTTTGTTTCCTTTTGCAATAACCATATTGCCCTTTGATATGCGAAAGGACTGAGCATAGAAGACCACCTTGTAACCAAGGTCATCAAGTTGACCAACTGACATCAAACTACGTGATAACTCAGGTACATGGCGTACATTATGCATAGTAAATTTTGAACCATCAATGAACTACACAACCACATCTCCAATCCCCACAACATCACGCTGGTAAGAATCACCAAGTCTCACGGTACCAAGAGACTTTACTACATAATTAGAGAACCATTCTCTATGTGGTGTCACATGGAAAGAAGCAACAAAATCTAGCAGCCAGGTGTGGGAAAGAGAATTAGCCATAAGAGCCTCAGTTGGCACAGTACTATCAAGTGTCAACACATCAGCATCATCAAAAATAGCATTAATTTCTTCAATCTTCACATTCAAAGTAGATGGTGCAAGTAACTATTTAACATGCCCATCAATATTTTGTCCTTTACCTTTAGCATTCTTTAATGCATAACAATCTTTCTTCATGTGTCCTTTCTTATGACAATAATAGCATTCGATATCCCTCTTCCTTGATTTACTTCTACTCTTATATATGCATCTCCACTCTGAGTGCCAACCATAGATTTTCTACGAATCTCCTGACTCAAGAGTGCTCCACATATGTCATCATAGACGAGTTTATCACCAGGTGCACTATTGCTAATAGCTGTGCAAAATGTATCCCATGATGAAGGCAAGGTGCATAACAGCAATACTGCTTTCATTTCATTATCCATATCCATTTTTTGAGCCTGTAACTGAGAGAATATAGCATCAAACTCATTTAGATGAGCAGCAACACTACATGTGTCCTTCATACGAAGGTCATATAATTTTCTCATCAGATAGACTTTATTTGATGCCGTCTCTTTTTCATATGTATTGCATAACTTCTTCCAAATCTCCTCTGCACTTTCACAGTCTAATACTGTAAAGTAAACATTATCTGACAGGTGCAAGCGATTGGTAGACCTAGCCATTTCATCTAACTCATCCCAGTCATCTTCATCCATGTCAGTAGGCTTCTTTGAAATTCCATTTACTTGCTTCCATTGCCTCCTTTGAATCAGCACATCTTTAATCTGATTCTTCCATAGAGCAAAGTTTGTGCCATCGAATTTTCGGATCTCAAAATGTTCTTTGCCCTGCAAGTTATAGCTCCTCCTCGGAACACTAGCACTAGACCCTGATCCACCGGATGTGCCTGAGATCTCTGATGCCATGATGATAGAGAACTAAATGAAATAATAATGGATCTAGAAGAGTCTGAACACCAATGAATAAGTGTATCAAGGAATAAATCGACCATTGTATAGGTGAAAAAACCAAAAATCTGGAAAAATTTTGCCAGAGTATCCTCTGCAAAATGAACGTATGAACAGTGTCAAAATATCATAAAACTGCAAGTGCGGACATGTTTGCCTGCAGAGTGAATCATTGACTCCACTGCATATAATCAATTACCCAATAGAAGCCAATTAGGCTATTCGAGCACTTATGAACAGGTATCATACATCTCTATTGGTGAGGCTCGGTAAGTCTTCCACCTGCATTACCAAAGAGATCCCAACATCTAGGTGTCTCCCAGTTAAGCAAACCTCACCACGACCCTCTTCATCAAACGTAAAAGTCTTTATGCAAAGAACGTAGCCGCTATATCAAGGACCACATGGACGTACATAAGTGGTATCCACAGAAGCATACATAATGTGTATGTGCTCAATATATGTAGTAAAATGACACTAAAAGGCTGAATGCACAGCCCAAAGACCAGCCAATAACACCTGCAAGTGTCTGTCACCTCTGATGTTTTTGGCTCAAAAAACCTGCATAAATTTGCAGCGGTTGCTCCCACCAAAATTGAAATCTTTCAAAAAACCTGTAGTTTTATGAGTGTGGCTGAAAACACAGCCCCCAAAGGTTGATATTTAATGTCAGATAAGTACAAAGAGCACTCTTCTTGATGTTCTTGGACCTGTGTGAAGAGAACTATGTGTTGAAGTACTCCAAAACGGCTCCAAAAGACATCCTCCAAAATGGCTCCAAAAGACATCCCAAAAATGCTTCAAATATAGGCTTTGAAAGCAAAGAATTAAGCTTTGAGGGACCAAAACATGTTCAAGGTAATGTCAACCTTAGTCTTTCCCCTTCTTCAAACACCACAAGGGTGTAGCTTAGTGGCAAGAGATGGCCACGGTTAAGCGAGCTCCGGGAGGAACAGTACTCGAACGAGTGACCTCCCAAGAAGTATCGGGAACCTCTATATTCCTTGATCATTGAGGTCCTCCCTCGCGCATAGCCAACGGAGCCAACGATGACTTCGGTGACTCGGATGACAAGGTATGCCAAGGTCTATGCCTTGGTCGCCACCTTAGTCATAAGCCTTGGATTAAGCCGAGGGGGGGGGGGAGGGAGGTGCTCGCTTTTCTTACACAAAAAGAACAAAGCTTTTGCCTCGAAATGTTAGTGAAGTATTTCGATGGAAATTCACAATGCTCTCTCCTTCTCGCAATCTCCACGATGATATCCTCGAAGTAGAAAACCGAGCTCCTAAGGCCGCACACGGTACTCCACATAGAGACTACAAAATACGCAAAAAGACACAATACACGAGGAGCACAAAGGTAGAATTCTTAGGTCTTACAAATGCGGTCAAACTTACAGTCTGTGACTAACTAGGCCACTATATGTTTTATTAAAGAACATATACAAAGAAGTGTCCAGTGGCCATTTGGCCTTTCATATGGACACTATCGGTAACAGCATTTTCCACACATGCACTCCCAATGTGGAGCTTAGATGGAGATCTAGATAGACTCTAGATGAAGGGCTTACTACTGCACAATGTTATGTAGAGTTACACATGGGCCATGCTTAAATAGCTTTTACAACGGGAGTCCACATAGAAAAACATAGTCGAGAGAGATGAAACAATTGGGAAAATATATAATTTGACAATACATCCATAATCAAAAAATCGTGCATGTGGGTTCGGGGATAGGTTCTCGTAGATCCCACAAAAGGAGGAAAAGCCCCCTCTGCGCTCCGCCCATTAAGGTTTTAAGGGAAAATTGTGCAGCACCACATTGCCTTTATTTCCACCTTGAATGGAAACCCAATATCCCAAAAAACATCTATAATAAAAATCATAAACATGTCTAAATTAGTCACATATAGGCCTTTTCAAAAGTTCTCCCCAAGATCCAATGTTCTTTTGGAGCATGAGCACATTGGTAGCTTCGAATAGTTATAATAACACCTAAATCTTCCAAAGCAAATGGTTGAAATGAAAAACTAGGTTATATCTTGGTACACTGGATCAAAGGATCCACTCATTCCATTTCATCATCTTGAAAAGAATAGTATGCAATTGAGAAAGGTACATTATGTACACAATGCGTAGGTAAAAGATAAATGGAAAGTGGTTTGGTTGGGAATCAATACATTGAATCAAAGATTCTACTCCTTTTGATTTGTTTGAAGGATAGGATCTTCAATTGAAAGAGGAGAATCTAAGAAGAGGGCATGATCATGCTTCATCAGATGGATGATGGGGCTCTAGAGAATTCCCATATATATTTCATATGTTGAAGAACATTTTCAAAGACAAGACTCCTCTTAAAGAGGGGAATAATGTCATAAAGTGATTTACGACTTGACTAGACAAGAATTCAAGTTAAGAGGAAACTTCTTTGATGAATTTGGCAATGGTTTATTCTAATGGATTTGGAGAAGATGTTGGATTTATGTCACATGGGTGGCATGGGAGCGTGTTTTCTTGAGGACTTTTTAAAGCCCTCTAGAAGCCTCTAACTTAAGCTAACTTGAAATACCATAAATATACTAGGATAGATGGCAAGCTTACCACTAGTGGCTCTAGAAAGTGAACACATAACAATGTGTGCAATCACTTCCCTACATGGACTCAAGTCCTAATTTGGCAAGTATCTTCTAGATCAAGGCTATGTAGCATGTTGTTTGGGAGGTGAAGAGCTCTCTTCCAAATGGTAGGTAGCAATCCTTGTAACTACTTCCTTGGGTTACTTCCTAAGGTGATTGGGATACATGTAAGTGTTCAATGGATGTCATAGGCTAGCATATAGATTATATAGAGAATAAATGAACATATAACAAGATGTATATGAAAAAGGGAAAAAATAATGTAACAATTTCCTAATTACAAAAATGAGTTCTAGAGTAGCTCGCATGGTTTGTCCTTCACATGGTTGACTACCTTAATACAATGTACTCACTATCACTTTGGTTGCAATGTACATCCACTCCAAGCTCTTTTATTGGGACAATAGACCAAGCATATCTACACGTCTGGCCTATATATCTCCATTTCCTTTTCCTCGAATAACTTTTATGTTAGATTACCTCAAACTCATTAAAAGTTTTCACTTAAACCATGACAAGAGTACATCTACGTTGAAATCATTGAAGGGTTATATCAATGCTAGTCGACTTGGCCTATGGTTCCAAAAAATACCATCCTAAATGATAAGTCATAAATTATGACTAAGTGATTGCATGTAGAGCTTTATAAACCTTTAACATGGTGTTGCACCTATGAGACATTGGATTTATTTTTAATGCAAGATCTTGTGTTCAATAGGCACCATGTGAGAATGATTGCAACCTACTACTCGAAAACCCTATGGTTAACTCATGTAAGCTTATAAATAGTAAAGATGTCCCATGAATCATGATTAGGATGATAGATATATAGACATGATGTTCAAATTTGATGATTGAGATACAATAAATTAGAATTATAGATAAGTAGATGGGATGATTGACCTAGATCATGGAGATCTATATATTCCCATGGTTTAGAACATGAGCTTGATTTCAAAATTGTTAGGTGCATTGTAATGAATATACCAATACAAGACTAAGCAAGAAAAGATCGTAAATTCACACGATTGACACGTCCCTAAGGGTATGAGAGACTAGCATATGGGAGGAGAAGATTCACATGCCATGGTTAAAAAGACTCCTATTACAATCAAGATTTAGTTCACTTGACCTTACATGTACATGTACCACAATGTGTCAAAAATACTAAGGTCGTTATATATATGTATTTCAGAATGGTTGTCAAACATGACTTTAGTTCCACATTGGATTAGAGAAATGGAGAAGCAAGAGATGATAACAAAAACAATGACGTGATCAAGTGGTAACAACCTTCATATGCCAAAACAATATGCTCAAGAATTCATTCCTTTGTCAAAAACACCTAATTTTGAAACCAATTTTACAATCAAAACTTAGACATTGTCCAACACAAAAATCATGGTGCAAGAACCAGTGCTAGACATAGGCAACAATGAAGCATGGATATGCATAGGAAAGGGAACCCAAAACCTATATGTAGGTTTCAAATTAAGTGCTCTAAAAATGATTATCTACTAGTTTTCATTGTGTCCATGAATTGTTTTCTTTTTTTACAAAAGGAGGTCAACAAGTGCCTACTCCCCCAGATTTAACTTTGAAAGTACAACTGTACAGGTGAAAGTACAACATGAATTGTTGTTTTTAGCAGCTTGTCAAAAGTGGTCAATAAATAATAGCCAAATCATTTTCATGTATATAGAAGCATATTTTGAGGCATGGTGATAGGATTTCAAACCTACAAGATAATTCCAACATGAAAATTCCTATAAGAAAACCATTATTTGAATTGTGCACATTGTGACAAATGCAAAAAGGACTTTAATCTCAACAAACTTTAATAGTTGGTCCATTCATCCTTCTTAAACTTGATATGGTGGAAAACGTGCATTATTAAAATGTTGCTTCATTATTCAAAGAAACGTGCATGGCATTTTACTCCTTCCTAATGTAAACTCCTTACCAAGAGTTTCACATGGTTACATAGCAAACTATTTTAATGCAAAACACATAAACAAAATTAAACATGGAGGAAATAATTGAAACGTTTAAGTAAATATTATTAATATTTCACGATATTCTTATCTTCGCTAGATTGTCATCCATCTGAAAGAAATGATATTGCATGAGAATAGATGGAAAATAGGTTGCTAAGCTTCCATAATATACAATACAAAACAATGAAAAAAATGCTAACCATTCAAATGGAAAATAAAGTGGTCTAGCATATTCTTTGCGGATCATTGAACATGCATATTCACCCATGCATAGTTATGTTGTCCTAGAATTTTGGCCAAACTGTTTTAAGTTGTCTCTATAGTAGCACTGTTTATCTTCAATATTTGAGAAATAAATAATTATATTGCCCACCAAATCTTATAGACCCTCAAAATTGTTCAAAAACTTGTGAAACCGTCTTAATCAAAGTGTCAAGTCATAGACCTTGTATTGTTGGCTCAATTAATAAATTCCATAAGTCAATTCCACAACTTCAGCTCTAACCTCATGACGGTGGTGCATTGCTTGAAAATGAGGGACCTACCATGGTCTCAAGATTGCCTTGCGCTCACAAAACAAAGGAGATTTAAATTACAGATCTAGATTGACATTTAAATAGTTTGCATCATAAAGATCTAAATAATCCAAATTTCTATATCACTATTCTCTTTCATTGGTAAACTTTATATCCTTACTAAAAGTATACGCAATATGCTAACAAAATACTCCTTTACAAAAAAGTATCTAAAATGCATAAATCAAATTAACACTTATGTACTTAAAATCTACCAATAATGTATCCTTGAATCTTTCATCCACCTACTTATCTGATTATCTATCAATCTATGAATCTACTTATCCATCTATCAATCTACTTAAACAATCTACTTACCTTGAAATATGCAGAAGTATTTCCCTCATGAGAAAAAGTAACCATCAATAATTGGTCAAGAAGAGTTCAAGGACACTGAACACATGAGACTGTAAATGAAAATTTCCATTGTTCGATTGTACCATGAGGTAAAATAATACGTCTACGCTGAATGCATTTTAAGCAAAATAATGACAAGCTACAAGAGTAATGCTGTTATCCAGGCCTTAAGTCACCTGTGCTAACAGAACTCAGGTTAGTTTTTGTGACAGATTTCCTGTTGTAACTTGGACCTGGCAATTTTGGTTGCCAGCTCTTACAAGGGCCTTGAATGATGGAGGTTGAAACAAATTAGAAACATAGTCCACTAAGTTCACTCTGATGTACAAGTTCCACTATGGCATTGATCTGTACAAAGTGGAACAGCCAAAGGAAGCCTTTGTTCCACGAAGAAAAGGGTCCAGATAAGCAATGCACTTGCATGCACATCACGATTGCCCTGGCTTTGCTTTGTGATCTGGACATAGACATATCCATCATATCTCTGAAGTGATGGGATGGGAAATTTCAAATTGTTTGATCCATAAAGGACCCTGACTTGTTAAAGATATTCCTCTGGGATTTCTATATAAGAGCCAGGCATTGAAAGTGAAATATGAAGCCATTAACAAAAGGCTCTAATGAAAATGACTTTACACCCTCCCAGATGACCTCACATTATCTAGATATCTGGCATAAGAAAATCCATCCTCTCCATCGATGTGAAAAAGGAAAAAAGATCTGTTCACCATGTTGGCAAGGAAAGAGGGGGAGTCGCATGTTAAACCAGTAGGTCACCTTGCAGCTTGCTCAGGATTGGACGCATTGGATTGTACAACACTCATGGTTCCGTTTGAGATACTTTCAGGAGGTGGCCCTGTGCCCCATCGCCCTTCAGATTCCAACGGCTCCACCACTTGGACCCCACCATCAGTCAGACCAAGAGCAAATTGGTTCGGCTCACTTGGATGTGCCGCAACAACCAAAGGATAAATAGAGCTGCAGCATTAATTATCAAGCAACATAAGAAACATATCTCAACAAACAACAAACAGAAATGACTGTACAGTTACAAGGCTTCATTGAAAATTCCTGTATTGCATACTTATTCCATTATAAAGACATGAAGCTTGACCTACCTGCTAACCCCACTGGACAAATAAACAGATGGTGCTATTCTACATCGTGGTCGAAGACTTTCACCATCAAATACACAGACTGAGCCATCACAAAAGCTGGTATAAACGAGCTGGCTATCACAAGAATAAGTAGCATTTGATATTGAAGCTGATAATGAATCACGAGGAACCCACTGCAAGAAGTGGACATCATTCATGCAATCAGCAAAATATAAGATGAACATTGATATGTGAAAGGAATAGGGACAGCCACAAACCTGTCTGACACGCTCGAATTTGGCAGCATCATAAATAGCTATCTGACTTTCATGAACCACTAAGAAGCGGACTTGATCATTATGAAATTGAACCCTTGTGTCTCCCATCGAGGGAAGAGATCTACCTGGTTGCGCCTGCAGAACCTTTGATTTTCGTTTCTCCCATCCTTCTATGGACCACACACAAATCTGCCGAGAAGTTTTCATCAACATGAGTCACTGATCATGATTAAATAACCATTGATTTCATGTACAACTTCATAATCAGAACTCCAGGTTGGTACCTGAGCATCCGCACCAGAGGATATGAGTACATTAAGAGCATTTGAAAATGCAAGTCCAGATATTCTCTTCGTGTGACCTTTCAGCTTACTTTTCACCTACAAAAGATATCAACTTGATTAGAAACGACAGCATGTCCTACAGCTGAATACAGCTTTCTACATCCACACACTAACCTCGTCTACCCTGACATTGTAAATATGAATGGTTGAATCTTCCATTCCAATAGCAATAATGTTGTTGTCTTGAGGATGAAAAGCTAAGAATGTTGCAGCAGGTGGTGGTGACATAAATGTTGTCATTACCTTCACCATGAAAAATAAATAATATTGAAAATAAATCCAGCACAGGTGAAAATAGAAGCATCTACACTCGACACATGATTCTTACCTTGAAAGTCATCATGTTGAATAAAGAGACTTTTCCACCAGAAGCAGACATAACATAAGAGTCATTCTTTGAAAGAGCAATGCAAGGAACTGCCTCCTCAGGATTCGCATCATTTACATCATTTGTCATCAGTATCCCACTGGCAGGCTGCCAGAGTTGTGGTGTAATAGCTGCTGTTGCCTGCAAAGGAGGTACATACCATGGTTTCATCCCTGACTAATATTTGGAAGCTAAGTAACAATTTGATACATCATTAGGTAAGATCTTGCCTTTCCAGAAGGATTCCGCTCATTCCGCTGCCACTTCCATAGCTTGTGTACAGCATTTGATGCCAACGCTAGCAATGCCACACCTGTATTTGTGTATATCAATCTTGATACCTAACCAAAGATACAAAGGGCATGAGAGGGTAGATCCAACAATGTCTTAGAAAATACTGAATATTGAGCAGCTTACCTTATTTGAAGGTAAGTTATCAGGAAGCCTTATTGTTCTACACTGGTTTGGTTCAGTAATTTCAGTTAGCTTCCAAGCCTTGGCCTTATCCACAGAGTCTTCAATCCGTGGTTTGACATCAACAGTTATATTACTCTCCATGGCATTCTGCAATGTATTTAATTAAAGAAACATCAGAAAATGGCACATTTCAGGGAAGAGAAGCAGAAAACATTTTGGCACATGTGATTTTACCAGTCCTACAACAGAGACAGCAGGTGAGACTCTATCAGAGACAGCACTACTCGTGGATGGGCCACTAGCAGTAGTTGCCCCTAACATTGCATTCACAATAAGAGGCTGCAGGTGCAAAGAGAAATATATTAGTAACATTCATTTTAAAGGCAAAATTTGTGCAAGATCCCTCTCACATGCATATGTACAGACATCACAAAACCTACAGACCAAAAACTGTACGAAAAAAATAGGAGAGAACAGAGATAAAGAGAGAGCTTACACAGAATACTGAGTACAATCTCCCCCTACACACTTCATCCAATTCGTCCCATGACCCATGTACTTTACTTATAAGCAATTTTCATTAGTTCGAAAGTAGCTTTTTACATATAAAGCAGAAAAATAGTCTGCTACTTTTCGTCACAAGAAAAAACAGTTCATATACCTATCTATAACAGCAGCTGAACAGTAGTTTCTCAATGAAGGATATTTGGGAAGTACAACACGTGCTTGGTACGCCAATAAAAAGGGATAGGCAACAGCATACTTTGCATTTATCCCAAGAAAACACTTAATATGTGATTCATTTCTAGAAACCCTAAATGTCATTTTTTATCATTTTTTGACTTAGTTCTAATTTTTTCCTATGGTACAATGGATCAAAAAGCTCATTTTTAATATACACTATGACTTGAGAAATCTAACCTAAAATATATGCAACTAAAATTTCAAATGTCCATTTCCTAACAATTCCTAACGATTGCCCCCTAAATACTAATTATCTCAAGTATGGGAATAAGTAGTAGTAGAAAAACACATAGAAAGAGCTGATCTTCTTTATCAAAGTCTATGATGTTCAAACTCTCAACTTCTTTATTAATTTTTTTATCCTCATTATCTACTACATTTCTAGAATCTCTTTTCTATTTTGCTAACCTAAGGCTGCACTCACTGATGTAATGTCATATCCAAGTTTCTTACAATAGACACAATTACATTTCTTATAGGTTTTCTTCTTTTCTAATTTTAAATCTTTTGAATCACTCAGATCTTCCTAATCTTTATTTAGACATGGAAGCAAAAATAGAACTTTTTATAGATTTTGAGCTAAAAGTCTTGTTACTTTTGCCCTTACCTTTACCTTTCGTTGTGGTAGCCAAGGCTAGGTCACTAAAAGACTCTTAGAGATGTAGATTAGTTTTAGAATGTATTTCTTGTAACAAAAGGGTTTTGTAACTTCCTAAATGTGGCCACTATGTCAATGGTAGAGAAAGTGTAAGAGCAATGGATAGTAGAACCTTCCAATAGGGGAAATCTTTCGTCAAAAAGGTAATAAATGATCAAAATATGCATGAGAAGATATTCATATACTCTTGAAGTACTCAAAGAGATCTTTCCGACCATGTATAACACTATCATCTGACATCATTAAACCCTTCAAAAGATAAACCCTATTTTCTGGTCAACGCTTCTAAAAAAGTCAAATTCACTATGCACGTGTAAGGCCATGGTTAAAAGTTGAAAAAGCACAACACCAATGGTTGTTAGCAAATAAGTTAAAATTGATAAAGAGATTGTTAGAGAATATAAACAACATCAAGAGTACAGAGCACACATGAGAAATGTAAGGAGCCATATCCACATATTTCATTACATTACAAAGCTTGAAGTTACAAAAGGATAAAGAAAACCTTGATGTTACGCATGAGAAATGTGAGTATTACGTTACAAAAAGGTAAATAAAATAATAACTTGGAAATTCGAGTTGTTCATGTACTTCAATAGATGTCCTATGGCCATAGTTTTTCTTATGAAAAAAGTATAGAATTTCTTCAAAATTATCATACGTGATATCATACATCTAGCACACAAAATACTCAAAATTTGACGATCTCGTCTATACAATAATATGATATTAAAGATCAGAATTTTGTTGGCTACTATACATGGGCATGATGGAAGAAAATATATAAGATTGAATTAGCATAAAAACAATATGAAATTGGTATGGATTTGTCATTGGTTGAAATTGATGAGAGAAGGAGAAAAATCACAAGTATGAAAAATTTCATACCTCAACCATACACATGTTTTCATACGTTCGGTGTTTTTTTTATACGAGTCTGAAAATAACTATGCCTAGGGCTGAGACAAAATTCCTCCAATCTCCTCCAAGTAAGAAAATACATAAGACCATACAACACACCTTGAAGTTGCAAAGCTACTCCCACCAAGTTGTAGAAGACCTCCAAGACTAATGACCACGACGCTCAAATAGATGAATAGCACTCCAAGAAAGTACTCAAGAAAGATATATAAGACTTTAGCAAAGAGTTAGGAGTGATGACCATAATCTCATCATCTTTTATAAACACATCTATATTCATGAGTTGATCAACTAGATCTTGAATTCTAATTTGATTTTCTTGTACTCAACTACCTTCTTCCATTCTCAAGTTGTGTAGTTGAGAATGGAATAAAGCAAATTTTTTAGTCTATCCAATCTTCTTTTGAAGTTAGACTAGAAGAATAAATAAATTTTCTAGTCTATTTCAAGCTTCTTTTGAAGTTAAAAACGATCCAGATGTAGAATGAAATAAATTTTTTAGTCTACCCAAGCTTCTTTTGAAACTAGACAAGGTCTAAAATGTGGAATCACAGATGCATGTACATCTTTTGAATCTCATCCAGATGTAGAATGAAATAAATTTTTTAGTCTACCCAAGCTTCTTTTGAAACTAGACAAGGTCTAAAATGTGGAATCACAGATGCATGTACATCTTTTGAATATCATCTTTTTTGTTCTTGACTACCAATAGGCTAAGTCTAACTAGTTGGGGTTTATGGTTCTCCAAAAGTAAAAGTAGAAGTAGAAGCTTCATTTTACTGAAGTCCCTAAGGACAAGATAGATCAACAAAAACTATAGTAAATCTTTTGCTTCAATAGTAATAAGTAGAGTTTTCCTCAAGCCTTTCATCCCAAGTTGAAATACCAAGGATATTGTTTTGGTCAAACATGGAGATAACTTCAAGCGCTCAGAAAATTTACTAGATAGACTTTAAAGTGCAATGGCACCATTTCAAGAACTCTATTTCAATATCTCTCAAGCACTCAATAGAGTTGTCAAACCTTGCCAAAAGCAAGTATAATCCTTCCGCACAGAAATTTTTTGTCACTAGGTGTGACCTAAATGCTCATAAAGTTAAAAACTAAACAAAATTACTCTTCAAGGATCATATGCTTACTTTGATCAAATTAAGGATTTAGAACCAAAGTTCTCTACAACAACCCCTAGAATCAAAACTAGAGTAATAACTTGCTATGTAAAAATAGACTAATAACTTTCTCTAAATGTGTCAAGATAACATAATCTAGATGATTAGATGAAAGTCTAGATGTACTAAAAACCTCAACCTTGTTTAAAAATAAGTTTCAATTTAATGTACATGGAGGGGAGTCCAAGAATTGTGAACTAAGAGCAAATCTAGTATCACAATTCTCCAAATCAATCTTCAAAATCCAAAATTCTAGACCCATGTATGAAACTAGATTCTTTATGTTCACAAAAATGAATCCAATCAAAACTTTCAAATTATATCTTATGTTCCAATAGAACAAACAATCTTCTCAACTTAATAAAGTAAGAATACCTTGCTGATATTTTTCATCATACTTGCAAATATTGAAACCAAAGACAATGCAAAAGCACTCCTAACAAATAGATGGCTCTTGAATTTTATCTATGTGCAATACATGAAAATTACCATTCAAATCTAGGTGATTGGCTATATAAAACAAAGATTTAAGCAAATCTTTTCACAACTGCAAGTAATTTTTAATATGCACAAAGAATTAGACAGCAAGCAAGTACTTATGTGCAGAAATTTACAAACATATAATGCTGGAAAACCTTTCCTTACTCATTGAAAAACTTTTACCTTAGCTTACTTCGACATCATAACCACATTTATGACTTGACCATTATGGATTGTCAAACAAAAGTTGAACTTTTTTATTTGATTACGTATTTGTAATTGGGATGACTAAATTAGTAGCTACATGTGCATTGACTTCATAGTACAAAGTGAGTTTTATAAACGAGTTTTAAAAATGGGTTTTAAAACGTTTAGTACGTAGAGTACTAAAAAAATGGAAATAAAAAACGAGTATTATATTTTATCGCAACATTCAATTTTTGTTTTTTAAATAATCCATGAATAATGCATATCTACCATTCATTTACATATATAGTGCTAAAAAAAACATTAATAACTTAATCTACTACCTTATAGAAGATAATACATGCTACGAGTCGCGACATGTGACTCGCTCCATGGATCACGATTCACAAGCATGATATGTTAAAGTTTAATCAACTACTGAACATAAATTATTTAAATTCAATAATGAAGCATGATTCTGTCTCTATGTGTCCCAAAGAGAAAGAAATCAAAAAGGGCGAAAAGTTGAAACTATGCGCAAAGAGGGAAAGAGAGTCTAGATGGCAAGAGTGTGTCCAAAGAAGAGAAGGCAAAAGAGGGAAAGAACTTAGAAGGTGTGCAACTCAAAGTAAGCAAGACTCAAGGGGCTTTCACCACTCAAAACTTAACAAACAAAAAGTCTAAACTAAACAAAGCTCGAGGGTATATTCAGCAAAGAAGGCACATTTTTTTCCTCAAAAAAAAGTATCCAAAAAAACATATTAGTACGTTCGGACATCCTAAACGTTTTTTATTTTTAGTAAAAAATGCTTTTTTTTTTAACTATGATTGACTTCAATAACACGATGTGTAATAACTCACATGATCAATAGTATGTTGAAATCCAATGACATTTTACTATACTCGTCATAAGTTAGATTCCCATCAAAAGACAAAAGTCAGAATCCTATGAGAAACAAATATGCATACACATATAATGCATTATGTATACATACATACATTTAATGCATTACATACACACACATGTATATATTATAAATTAATTACACATGTAATATTATAAATTAATTACACATGTATATATTATAAATTAATTACACATGTATATATTATAAATTGATTATCATTAATACATATGATACATATCATGCATACATCTAAGCTCTAACATATAAATGATAATGTATTAAATTTTAATGGATGCATGCATCATGTATGATTATCATTAATACATATGATACATATCATGCATACATCTAAGCTCTAACATATAAATGATAATGTATTAAATTTTAATGGAGGCTTTAGTACACATACATCACGTAATGCATTATGTATGCATACATACATTTACAAAATGTATTACATACATAGTGCACACTGCACACATACATATATATAGATAAACTATCATTTGAGATTCATACATGCATACATGATACATGTCATGCATACATCTAAGTTCTAATATATAAATGATAATGTATTACGTTAATGCATACATACAACATCTATTGCATAGTAGCATACATCCATCATGTAATGCATTATGTACAAATGCATACATACATTTACATAATTCATTACATACACATACATATAAATTAATAAATTAATTATCATATGAAATTAATACTATCGTTAATACATACATGATACATATATGCATACATCTAAGTTCTAACATATAAATGATAATTTACTAAATTTTAATGCACACATACATCATGTAATGCATATGCCATAAGCACATGATACATCAAGTAATGCATTAGGTACATTTACATAATGCATTATATACATGATACATGTACATATAGGTTAATTATCATTAATACATGCATATCATGCATACATTTAGATTCTAACATATAAATGATAACTCATAAAATTTAAATGCATGCATACATCATGTAATGGCAAATGCATGCTAGAGTTTAGAACCTCCCTTTCATCATCAAAGGTCTAATAATAGTCTTAGGCTCAAGCCAAACTATGGACCTAGAGAAACTCTCGACCAGGGTCTTTTATTTTTAAGAAGAAACTCTTTGTACCTATTAATGTACTCCTAGACCATTTGGTTCTTTCACCTAATAAAGAACCAAGTATCCAATGCTCCATACCTCTTGTCTCAATTAGAGGCATAAAGTTGCTCTAAAATAATGAACCCTACTAAAATGTAGGGCTCTCTTTTATCTTGTTCTATTTATTGCCACTACTTATGGGTTAGGTACACAAGATTGTGTGAGTTTTTGAATTTTAAGGAAGTCATCTACAATATGATGTAACCTAAAACATTGATCCCATTTTTTGAGCCATGGCAACCCGCTGTCCTATGGTATCAACGCGGCTTCGAGTCCTTCAACTTCCTTTGGGCCTCATGCATGGTTATTTCCTAATTGAAAGTTTCAAGAGCAACTTGCCTCGCTTCTTAAGTTTCTCATTTACATGTTTGTCCTTAATAAGTTCTTTTTCCCCCATATATGTATGTATGTATGTACGTAGGTATGTATGCATGCATGCATGCATGTATGTATGTATGTATGTATGTATGTATGTATGTATGTATGTATGTATGTATGTATGTATGTATGTATGTATGTATGTGTGTATGTATGCATGTGTGTGTATATATATATGCTAGGATAGCCTACAATATATGCTAGGATAGCATATGTATGTATGTATGCATGTGTGTGTATATATATATGCTAGGATAGCCTACAATATATGCTAGGATAGCCAACAATATATGCTAGGATAGCTTTGCATCCTAGTATTCATGGAGTATAAGTCTATGTGGGGCTCCATGATAGTATGTATCAAGAGGTTCAAGGGAAGTTGATCATGAGGTGAGGCAATGTTGATGTCTTTCTCTTGTTTCTTGTTTTGTCTTATACACCTAAAAGAGAATAAATGATTGTAAAAAATTACAATGAAACATTAGGAAAAGACCAATATGAAGTGAATACGACATGCACAAATCATAAAACAAAAACTTTCTAGTCTATGGGTGTGACAACGCACACATATGCATAATTTTGAAAAAAAAAATCGACGACATTTTGATGTCATGAGTGAAAAAAATAATGAAAAATTAATGTTCTATGAGGCACTAACCAACATCCCAAAAGTGCTCACAGACACAATATATGATCATAAACAATGAATATCTCGACTGGATATGCAATCACCTAAATTTACACTTCTTGTATTTTGATACCTCCATAAAAAACTAAAAACAAACCCTACAATCTTGCTTTTTTGAGTAAAGAACAAACTCTGCATATGTACGAGGCCTTAGAATGGATATCATCCACGACTCATGCATGTGTGAAGGCTATAAACACATTCAAAAAGTATATATATATGCATTACTTATGTACTTATGATGCCTCGTGAAACAAAAAGAAACACGTTTATGAAGAAATTCAATGCATAACTCAAAAGAAAAAACATTTATATTTGTGTCCAAGTTTATGCAAAAAAAATTTGATGTACGAAAGAGTTTTTGAAACTGAAAGTTTTGATAAAATTACAAAATACATATAAACTTGAATGACTATGAAACGTCCATGTCTCATGATCCTTGACCTACTGGTCAAAACATAAACCACATTAAATTCCTCTATCTACAAAGCATAGTTCAGCCAATGTCACATGTTTACATGTAATTAGCCACTATTATGCAACAAATAAAGCAAAACTTCAATACAAATCAACCTTGGATGCTAACACTTCTGGAGGGGGTCTGATAGCTTCGAATGCTCGTGTCTCTGCCCGACTTTCAAGTGCTCGGAGAAGCCTCAATCCCTCTGCATTGGCAAGGATCTTTATTCCATTGTCATTAGTGGTAACAGCCAGTAGATAACCTTCCTTGTTGAACCTAAGACGTGGACTTGCCTGGGAGAGGAAAAAGAAAAGTACATACATAAAGATAGTGTTGCATTCAAATACACTTTTCTTTCGCTGATAAAGGCCAAAAGGACATGGCAAAAGCACTAATCCACAACCAATCTTTATGTATAGTTACATAGAAAGATAATTTAAAAGGTCATTCCAGTGTTGCTTACTGGCAATCCACCATCTGCTTCAATGCTAGTTAGAAGATTTGTATTGTCCATGTCCCATAACTTGATTTGAAACTCATCTCCAGCTGCAAGAAAGTGATTCCTTGTTGTGTCAAACTGCACCACTCCCAATGATCTCTTCCGGAACCCCATGTAAGTCCTTTTAATTTTCCCTTCGGTTTCATTCCACTCCACTAAAAAGGATTCACCATCCTTACTAGTCCCACAAGAAAACAACCTGAAAATGGAAAACACTATATTTAGCAAGGAAACTGAGAGAAGCAGCCCTCATGGCATGTATATTAAAACCTCTACCTCGTTCCATCAGCACTATATGCCATTGTTGTACACCAATGGCCAGGAGCATCATAATCTACACGCGAACCCATATGATCATACAGCCATGCTTTAATCTTTCCATCTATAGCTGTTGAGAATATAAACTGATAGAAAAAAGAGATCAATTAGAAATATTACAATTCTGATAGCCCCAAAAATGATGGGAGCAAGAGGATCATACATTACCTGAATATTCTCCTTCTGATGTGGACACACTGAATATACTGGAGCTTCATGTCCTTCAAAAGTATATTGTCGTCTGCCAGTGATGGCTTCCCAAACCTATACCAACCCAATTCTTCAAAAAAGATGACTCACAAACTGAAGGAATAAGTAGCATGAAAATCTGCTATAGACAGACCTTGATGGTTTTGTCGTCTCCACAAGTGATGATACATAGTTGCTTGTTAGGATGAGCAAATGCCAAGTCATTGACACCACCACTGTGAGCATCAATCTGCAGGAGGAACACAAGGAAAATATATCAAAAACAGGTCATTGCTGACCATGAGTAATGATCCAGTACGTACACACCTCAAGATGTGGCCTTAAATCAGCTCCTCCACTGTAAGAATATATATGGACAACGTGCTTTGAAAATGCAACCCCTGAGCAACACATGTTTCATTAGTCATCAAACAAAAGAACTTCCAGGTAACAACAATAACCCACTAAAATCACATTTATGGCAAAAGGCATAGGGAGAAAAATACCCAAAAAGTTTCCATCTGGGCTCCATACGCAGCGATTGACAGAAACGGCTGGGTCCTTAACAAGTGCTTGCTATGTCATATAGAAAAACTTTTTTAGAGAGAGAGAGAGACTGAATTTTCTTTTTTAAGAGAAACTGGCACACATCTAATCCTACCTGCATGTTCATCGAGCATACAGTGATGTCCCAGACCTTGAAAGTTCTGTAGGCCAGCCTCTCCTTTATCCCAACATCCCATATAGCAATGTCACCAACATTTGTACCAACTGAAATCAAAAACCATTACACGCCTGAAAGCTACAAAGTAGGCTAGAATTATCAACAACCATACCAAGCAATAGCATTTGCTGTGTTGGGTGAAAATCCATGCTCATGACACATGATCCCTGATTCAATGTCCGAGCAACAGTCTTTGGAAGCTCATCAGGAGAACAAACAGCTGTGGGAAGGTTGGGAACACTCCCAACAGGATAATTCACCTGCTAAATAGAAATCATGTGAGGTTACAACTACGAAAAATAAACAATTCCCAATAACTTCCTAACAATGCTGAACTTCAATCTATTCATAAGGGCACAAAACACACCTCATCCACAGCAGACCGGACTCTCTTCATGATATGCTCAGAGTCTGCAGATTGATAGTCAAGGGTAGAGCTATTCCCTGGAGGAGTTTTGGGTCGTTTCAGGAGAACTGCCGCTGCAGTATTAAGTTATAACAGATGAGAACACAAAACAGGTCACCATGAACTCATCCCCCATAATATACAATCATTCATCCTTAGATCTTTCCTCATACATTGCTGCGTTGGTGTCAAAAAAGCAAAAAACCCATTTGAATCAAAGAAGAAGAATTCTCAGTCCTTTACCAGACTGGCCAGAGGGAGCTGCAATAACAGCTGATCCTGGTGCAACCCCTGGATGTGGAGCTGCAGGATTTGCATTGGCCATCCAGCCAGCTAGGGCACCTGCAGAGGCTGCTGTGGCAGGAGGGAAGGGCTGCAAATGATGAGGAAAAGTCAGCGTATGAAGAACAACAAGGCAAACTTATAAGGAACAGCCACAAAAGCTCACATGGCCTACGGATATATTGCAACATATGAATAACAACAACATACATCTTTAAAAAAACTGACAAAAACCAAAACACCTACTCCATGTGCTAGAGGAGGAAATGCTCCACCCTTGGGAAGCCCACCAAGTGGATTGGTAGCAGGGGGTGGAGCTCGTGCTCCATTTTGTGGCCCACAAGTATGATCAACAAATAGAGTCTTGATATCAGGATTGGAACGAGGATTCTTGCAAAGCTGATGCTGCCAGTTCAAGCTGCCATGTGCACACAAGTCTCATGATGCAAGCATAGGGCACAATCCCACAACTCTAAATGAAGAGGTTTCTGGACATAATAGAGCACATGGAATCACCTCTGATTAATCAATGTCCTCAGCCGTGATGGTTTCAACTGTGGAAAGATGAGTTTTTCGCGAAACAAAGGATTAGCTTCAATAAGCTTCTTCAGCTCCAAAAGCATGATGCTTCGGGCAGACTTCGTATCACCATACTTAGACAATTGTTCGTTTTCTCTAAAAACAACCAAAGAGGGAGGTGATCAGCAGTGGACCTGACATTGGCCCTACACGCCAACAAAACATCAAAATTTTCTTGTAGAATGCATCCATCCAGAGATGAGTATGATGTCCCAGATGCTGACCTAAAGTTCTCCAGGGTCAACAGCTGAGTAATTTCTTTGTAAAGATCTTCATTGAAGGAAGAGAACACCTTAAGATCTTTGACCAGAATCTCTACAGCCTTAGCCCGATCTTGCCTAAGAGAACACAAAACAATGTTGCGGATGCTTGTGATTCTTGCCAAATAGATTCCATGCTCGAGGATGAAACAGTCAGAAACCCTACTTGTCCAAAGCTTCGAGGTACTTCTGTTTGCGGATCTCAAAGAAAATTTTCATTGAATAGCGATTATCGTCGACTTTTGTAAATCCTGAGAGATATCTTTCCACTTCCTCCCATTCGCCGGCCTGGACTTGATCTTCAAAATATTTCATATTAAAGGAGAAGCCAGACTCTTGTTCAAGCCTGTATGCATTAGAATATGCCTCATTTAGCACGTCTGCAGGAATAAAAACACGGGAAACAGACCCATTTTTCGCTTTCGATGGGAAGTAATGTTATTAGTCGAGTCACGCAAAAGCAAATCGTTGAATATGAAAAAGTCGCCTCAGTCACAGTTCGGGAATAACAAAATCAGCCACAAAAAAGGCCTTTGGAACGACGTTACAGACATTCGTTCCGTGACGTTAATGATTTAGCAAGGGAAATGGATGCCGAAAGCATCTTCTAAACTTCGTACGTGGGAACAAAGGGGAGGAGCGCCCATCCTCGCACGTTCGCGCGGAGATCCACTGCCAGGGATGAGAAAACTTACTTGTGGACGGTCTCCTTGAACTTTTCCTCCTCTAGAAACTGCAGGATTAGGAAGACAAGTTCACGACTGAGTGACGACATCGTAAGAGGTCTGCTGCTGCCCTAGTACTTTGGACAGAGGGGTGTTCCACGCAGAGATGTTCTGGCGCGCACAAAAGGACGCGTACAGCGGAAGTGTCGACGACGAATCGTGTTAAACGTCTTCAATAAGTATGTGAGCTAGACATGATCGTTCAAAAATCCAACCGGATATGCAAATGCGTTGGTAGATGGGTGTGCCCGGTTGGACAAAATCCTTTGTTCGGAAACCTTGGAGGCAGCACCCAAGGGGAAACCCTGTGACACGAGGAGCGGCGACAGCTATGGCGTTGGGTATCAGCATAGAGCAGATGCAGGTGTGGAGACTGGAGGAGTGCGTCGAGAAGATTGAAGTTTTTAGGCGCGGCAAAAGTGGGGCCCGAACGATAGGCAATGGCTAGGGTTCGGCGAAGCCGTGTACTATTGGTAAAGCAATGGGCGAAAATGCAGCTGGCAAGCGGATGCTATACTCATACAGGACAACATTGTCCTGTGAGAGCCGGATCGAGATGGGCGCCGGGAGAAGACGGTCTGCTGCCTGCATAATGCTAGCGTTGGTGGGAGTCACGATATCAAAGCTGACTGACTGAATACGAGTCCAGCTCAATGATAAGGAGGTCGACTTATCACGCAGTGGACTAGATATGATAAGCTATCGCAGATATGCGCTTCGGAGTTGCCGACCTCCATCGAGTACGCAGCCCGTTTGAGGAAAAGCAGCTGCTTATCCCATTCAACTCGAAAAGATGCCTGTAGGGCCCTGCCACGCTGGTCTCTGTGCATGCCTCATTCTGGACCTCTGGCGTCCTTTTTCTTTTGTTTGCGTGAAGGTGCGTTGCGGTCCTTTCCTCCCCCACGGACTGACTTCCAATTGTACACATGTCATGCCTAAGCTACAGCAGTTTTGCAGGTGCCAGCCCTGTTGCTGCGTCGCAACTCAGCTGCTCAGTGCGCATCAGCATTCTCAGAGGCCGTATGTGCTTTGTGTGCGGCAAAAACTACAGTTCTGTGCTGTGTGCCGTCCACATCCAACAACCGGGGTCGCCTTCATGACTCATCTTTTCACATTTGTCCAATTCTTTGGGATCCGGACAAATCAGAAAAAGGTGATAGATCATGTATGCTGCCCTTTTTTTTTTTTTTTTTTTTTACTGATGGAGCCGGTAATAAGTCGTTTTCAGCGCGAATTTTCGTGCCACTGTTTTTTTTTCCTCGAGAACGTAAGGCATCTCTGTCAAATGCCTTTTCATTGATTTTTCCAGAGTATATGGACTCTGATTCCGCCATCCACTCTTCAACGGCCGAGAGAGAGTCCTCGCATAAGTGCGTAGGTTTATATGTTTACATAGTGGAGTCCCTTCTCGTCCAAATTCCTAAGATGTAGAAAGTAAGGTAGGTTCACATGAGCTCGATGAATTTTATTTTTTAATGGAGGTTCGATAAATGCTTATTTTCTCGAGTTTTAATTTTCAAAAAACAATTGTACAAGTGAATGCGCATAGTACCTGTGGGACGTCCTCTATCCCACAAAATAGGGGTTAAACAAGATTACAATTAGTTTCAACTAGTTTAAATTGGTCAAAGTCATTACATGTTCAGCCCAAGGGTTAAACTTTGGACCTCTGCCTCAAGAGATCAAAGACTCAACCATTAAAACAATGAGACGTGAGAATTTTTGTTTTTGGTACAATAATATTTCAATCATAGTTTCGTCGTTCATTTGTTCACAAAAGAAGGTGACAAGTCACATACATAATTAATATGTCATTGTCTTATGTGAACATTGAAAATGGTAGAACAAATTAATTGATATCTCTATCATTGGTTCATACATATGAATTTGATTTTTTTTTAAAGGGAATTTAAGAATAGCAAAAAAAAGTTAAAATGATTCCAACTAAGTCGTGAGGTGGCATTACGTCATTACAATGATGTCATGCTATGTGAATAGATACAAACATGTGGTAAATTTTCATTGGTTAGCAAACTCTCCAAATTTGGGGGCCCACCCTATCTTACCTAGCCCAAAATTTCCTTTGAAGTTCGCATAGAGGCCAAAGAACTCTCTCACATGTGCAAAAACATTGGTCAAAAAGTGTCTTGAAAAATAGAGGGTGATGTCTTTTCTTGCCTTAGACAAGATAAGATGCTACTCCCTTCACTCTCATGGTCTCAAGTCACCCACTTTACTCAATGGATAGAGGATGCTTTTGCATTCACCATGGTGAATGATCTATTCGCCCCTCTCGCTCTCTATAATGGAGATAACGAGGGCACAAAGAGAAAATAGAATGTGAAACTTACAAGTTATAAGGTAACATAGCCACATATCTATCAAGTGTAAGGAGTGAGTTCTCAGACTCTACCACATTTAGTAGGTCCTCCATTGATGAGATTGCGAAAATAGTGGGTACATAGTTTAACTTGGAGCATCGATGAAAATATAGGGACGAGACTTGCCGAAAAATAGAACCTCTAAAAAGATTCCAAAATTGAAAAGGGTATCATCCAACATACTTGTATAAGAGAGGGCTTCTCGTTGACCCTCTATTTGAAATGAAATGCGTGCCATTTTTTGTAATGAAATAGAAGTGGGAAAGTCACACAACATCTACATGCTATTATAGCACACCCATCAAAGACAAAATTATCCACCACAATTAGTATAGCCACCTACGGAGACATAAAACCTACCTAGGGAGGCATAAAGGGAACAACAATAAGATCAATATAGAGACTCCTGTTATGCGCAACATAGGTAAGGATATGAACAAGAAAATAATGAAAAAAATAGAACAATGTTGTAACAACAACCCCCTCAAAAACCAAATGTGGTGCCATTAGAGTATGTTGAAAAAATCTCTAAATCATGCATGGTGGCAATAAATCCATCTATATCCGTATAACAATTGGAGAAAAGTTTCTATGTGGAAAACTATCATGAAACTCATCATAATACAAATGATATCTTTATCGCAAAAGATCGAGTCTAGAATATTATCTAGATTCGTGTGGTCAAGAACATTCAAACTTGATACATATGCAAAAAGGCTCAATCTCACAAAGACATAAGCCAAAAGTGAATTGACTCAAAGGACCATTCTATATCAAGCCATTATATGTTTTATGTTGATATATTTTGGTAGTGATGTGTGTGAACACACTTGGGATCTTTGGGGCATCTTTTTCCCTCTTTAGGAATTTTTTTCCCTTGTATATATGCCTATGGCCCTAATGAGTCTCTTATTTTTGTGTGAATACTTGGTAAAAAATTATGGATTGTGTTGTGCTCCAAGATTGTGTGCTTTCACAGACCTCGAACTCCGACAATCAGTATCACATCAGGTCGTCGATTTATCTATGGTGTTGTCAACACCCCTCTAGTCACAATCTTAGAATAGCACAAAAATTGGTGATCATACTCGAGGTAATTAGGATTTTAAAACTACTTCACTATGTGGCATCAAAATTTAAATATGAGCTCGTTTCGACCTTCGAATGCACTATCGCAGTGTCTATGTAGAAAATTTTGTCTTTTTGTGCCAAACATATATACATGTTTCAGTTTTCCAGTACAAGCACCTCAAAGTCTGATACAAATTTAGCAGAGATCTAGAGGGCATTTCTACTCAACTTTTTGAGACACGATCAACTTTTTGCATGATGGTATTTAGTCACTAGCCATGGCTAAAAGCAATTATGTATTCTATATGTTGGTTGTTGAGGATAAGTTGGATAGTACTAATTACCCTTTCTGGGCATATATGATGTTTCATGTATTGGTAGCAAAAGGGTTGTGGAATATCGTGTAGGGTGTTGAAAACCATCCTACTACACCTACAAATATAGTTATTGAAGGTGATGCAGATGCCATTGAAGATGATGATCTTTAATCTCCTGGTCGTGTTGGGATTCCTCTTGCGCCTACTGCAAAGCAACTTTGTTGGGATGGTAGATACTAAGTCCCAAGTACCATTCTTGTTAATAGAATCCAATTCACTCTTCATGGCACACTCTCACTTGACATGATCCTCTATCTGCATAACCTGTTTGTAGCAAGAAGGCTCACTAGCATCTCGTAGAATAACAAAATCCAAACTTGGATCCTATCTATCAGGTGGATGTGAGACACATGCAAAGTATCTCAATGGTTGCTAAATAGGAACATTTGCAAACTGATCTGATTAGACATTCTCTTGAACATCCCTATGTGCAACATTTGTATGCATGATAACTAGAGGACTAGTATCCCCAAACACCACTCTTCTCACTTCAACCTCCTTAATGGGTTGTTTATGCATCTTAGACTCATTGAAAATTACATCACTACTTCTGATCACTAGCCGTGTTTCAAGATCCCATAAGTGATATCCAAATTGGCCTTCTCGACCATATCCAAGAAAAATGCATTTCTTTGACCTATGATCCAGCTTTCTTATGAAAATAATGGCATTCAATATCCCTTTTCCTTGATTTAGTTCTACTCTTAATTTTTTTACCAACCTTTTCTTGTTCTTGCTCCTACCATGTTGCTGATTCTTTCCTTGGTAAGAATCATGAACATTACATGCATCTCCACTCTAAATGCCAGCCATAGATTTTCTATGAATCTCCTCACTCAAGAGTGTTCCACATATTTCATCATAGACCAGTTTACCACCAGATGCACTATTGTTAATAGGAGTGCAAAATGTATCCCATGATGATGGCAAGGTGCATAACAATAAGACTACTTTTCATTATCCATGTCCATTTTTTGAGCTTATAACTGGGAGAATATAGCATTAAATTCATTTAGAAGAGCAGCAACACTATGTGTCCTTCATGCAAAGGTCAAATACTTTTCTCATGAGATACACTTTATTTGATGTCGTTTTTTTTCATATGTCTTGCATAACTTTTTGTAAAGCTCCTCTGCACTTTCACGGTCCAATACTGTAAAGTAAACATTATCTGCCATGTGCAATCAAATGGTAGACCTGGCCATTTCAACTCATCTCAATCATCTTCATCCATGTCAGTAGGCTTCTTTAAGACTCCATTTACTAGCTTCCATTGCCTTCTTTGAATCAGCACATCTTTAATTTGATTCTTACACGCAACAAAATTTTGGATCTCAAAATCGTTTTTGCCCTACAAGTTCTAGCTCCTCCTTGAAACACTTGCACTAGACCTTGATCCACTAGACATGCCTTAGGCCTCTAATGCCATCAAAATTTCGGATCTCAAAATCGTTTGTGCCATCAAAATTTCGGATCTTAGAATTGTTTTTGCCCTACAAGTTCTAGCTCCTCCTCGAAACACTTGCACTTCAAGAATGTACAGCTATTTCCACCACAGAAGTAGAGTATGTTGTAGCAAGTGAAGCATGTAAGGAAGCATTGTGGCTTTCTCCTCTTGTTTGTGATATGGGTTTATCTCAGCATGTACCTCATTTGCTCAGTGATAGTTAGAGTGCCATTGCTTTGGCCAAGAATCTGGTCTACCAAGCACATTGAGGTGAGGTATCACTTCATTAGTGATTGCTTAGCCACTGAGCGCATTTTTCTTGATTCTGCAGTGTCTGTGTGGTACCATGTGCGGTCCTAGGAGCTTGGATTTCTACTCCGAGGATATCGTCCTTGAGCTCTTGAGAAGGAGAGCGCACTGTGGTGCATTGCCATTGAAATACGTCAATGAGCACATTTATTCTCACATAATCCTTTTGGTTGGTCATTACCATTCATTAATTCATTTTTTTGGGAAGAATCTACTGAATTTTTTCCAAGAATCTTATAAAAAATTCCACAACACATCATTACATGCTATTATCACTCCAATTTTCAAGGATTTTTTTTTTGTGCTCATCACATTGAAGCAAGGCCTATTTACTTGATTTTCTAAGTGCATTGGAAGAATTTTGAAAGAAATTGTTGATACAAATAAAACAAAAACAAAGAATTAAATAACACAAAGTTGAGAATTTATAAAACAAAGGAATACAACTCACACACTTCTATTTATGTTTGGTGTTACTTTACTTTGCCATACAAGTACAACATAGGTTCAAGAAATGAGGATTACCGGAGTTTACTCGAGTGCATTTCTATTCCCTGTTTGGTATATTACCACACTTCACATATAATTACCAACATAGATAAGAGAAATTAAATGAACAGTACTCATGCTAATGAATCAAAGATTGGAATCTGTATTATGTAGAGAATGCATTACAATATTGGCACAACAGTAAAACCTTCTTCTGACTATTGCCAAACTCTCTCATACTCCATTCTCTATGAGAATGTGCACATCTGCCTTTTGGAATCGATGCATTTAATCTCTTTCTCATTAATTACAATAGTGAATGACAATTAAATTTCCTAGGAAGTTCTAGAGGGACATGAATTTATAGGAAAAAATATAATTAATTTGTTTTTTTTTAAGGAATTTTGGATAGCCATACCGGTGACAGCCTAACAGTACCACGCATGATGGACTTGAGCCCACTTATTTACAGCTCATCAGAATCTGAAGACAGATGTTGGATTCTATCTACATCATAAAGGAATTCATCAAAAAGTTCTCTAAGGCTAGATACTCTAGAATCAATTGTCTCCCCAAAAAGATCTTCATTTGGATTGTCTTGAAGTTGAACCTTTCACCAACAACTTTTGCTTCTGTAAATTCTTTAGATAATTTCCCAAAAAATCTTTTATCGCCACCTATGCCACTTCAGTCTAAGTTTGGAGCTGCTAGAACTCTGCGTCTTTCTGAATCAATGCATCATCTCTACTTTCAACATGTTTCTGTAATTCATCTCGAGATTTTGTCAGCTCAATAAATTGTATTTCTTTATCCTGTAACATTTGAGTTTTTTCTACAATAGTTTGTGTAACTTCTTGTATTTAACTTTCCAAATCCTTGATACCGTCAATCTTCGCCAAGACAACCTATGAATTCTCTGTTAAAGACATTACCTGATGAGAAAATAAATTATTCCAAGTGATTAGAGCAACAACTTGATGATGTTCAATGATCTCCTCTATCTGGATCTCTAAAACATTGATCTTGTTGTTCAATGATCTATGGCTTTTTGATGATGTTCATTGATCTCCTCTATCTGGATCTCTAAACCATTGATCTTGTTTTTTAATAATTGAACTTCTTCTTCATGGATATTGGCTCTTCTTGCTAATGCATCTTGCAATTCGACACTTTGTTGTTTCAATATCAACAATTCTACATGCATGTGATCCATTTGAGTTTGAACAGTATTGCAAAAACTTTGATCTTTTTCCATTTGTAGGGATCACATTGTTAATAGCCTAGCAACATTTGCAATAGTGTTGGCTTGAATTTGATAGTCCTTTAGGAACAAGGCATATATGATTAGTGAACAACCAATCATTGCAATTCAATTTGATCAATTGGGCTTGCAGTTGAATGATGAAAATTTTATCGAACGGGACTGTTCGGTTTGTGAGATTTGATCTGTTTTTGTTCATGTTGAAGTCAATGATTGAGAGTCCAAAATGTAGAACTCTATGGTTGTTGCTATGTGTTTATGGGTAAACCACCTGTTGGTTGTTACTTCGATGTTTGAATAGGATGTTATGGTTGACCTTGACATCCCGTCTGTGGTTTTTTTTTTTTTTGTTGTTCTTGTTGATGCTATTGTTGTTGTCTTTGAGCAACTTCTTCTTCAGTAGCCTTTCGTCGACATTCCACTTCCGCAATCACAACACAACCCAAACTTCCATGGTTAGTATCTAGGATATATTCATTGGAGAAGGCCTTGCCAAACATCTGCTCCATCTCCTCTACCAAAGCCATCTCTGATGGTGCTTTAATACCACATGGACTAACCTTGACCTGCACAACAGTATAGGCTAGGTCAATCACTATATGCGTAGCTTCTCCAATTTTGAATTCGACAAACACACACTAATTGCCGACAACTTCCAGTTAGTCATTGCACTATTGAATAAAGGAATTGATTATGGGATGATTAGGGATGTGGCTTCAAGTGATCTCTACATACTAAAATGATTTGTCTTGTTGGAACTAGTCAATATGGCACTGTAGTAAGTGATCAGGGATCACCAATGGGCTCATATGTGTCAACTTAATGGTTTTGGGAAACACAATTCTTGTCATGGTGGTCGAAACATGTTATACATAGAATATACAAGGTAGGATGCATAGTGAAAGTCATAGGTGAAAAAGTGAGTCGATGAATCAATATGCTTACATAGAATAGTAAAACCCGTTGTAAATTTTGGGAATGTGCACTAAATTCTGCATGTGTGCAATTTGAAAATTTGAGACTTCAATGTTGCATGCATAGCCCATGATTCCGATTTGATTCTAAGATTTTTTTTGAGTTCTCGCCTTAAAGGTGCCAACCATCATGCATGAAAGCAATGATGCATTTATTAATTACGTGACTAATTACCACTTATTCAATGAAAAACATATATGCACTATATACAATGATAGCTACAACATCACAAATGGTAAGGCAGCAGCTTGGACCCATTGATCGGAGTTCATAAAATTTACTTGTCAAAGTTTCTAACTAGAAAGTGGCTAGCCCAATTTGATGATGAATCAAAAAAGGACCTGTCCACCAAAGTTTAAATTTTCGTGTTGATATATTTCGATAGTGATATGTGTGAACACACTACGATTGCCGGGGCACTTTTTTCCCTCTTTAGGAGTTTTTTCCCCCCAGCTTGTATATACGCCTATTGCCCTCTTTAGGAGGGCTTGTATATACGCCTAGGACCACTGAGGCACTTTTTTTCCTCTTTAGGAGGTTTTTTTCCTCCGGCTTGTATATAGGCCTATTTCCCTAATGGCCTACTTGTCTTTGTACATTCTCTCGTAATACATTCAGTATTGTGTGTTGTGCTTCAAGCTTCTTCTTCTTCCTTGTGTTGTTCGCATGCTTCCGCAGACTCTATCTCCAACAATTGGTATCAGAGTAGGTCGTCGCTTCATTTAGGGCACCGTTGACACTCCTCCGTTTGCAGTCTCAAAATCGCATGAATTTTGGTGAGCATACTCAACATGTTTTTGAGATCAAAATGGCTTCGCTCTGTGGTGCCGAAATCACGATCTGAGCTCGTCGGCCTCCGAACGCACTATCGCAGTGCTTGTGTAGGCTATTTCATCTTTTTGTGCCAAAGGTATATACCAGTTTCTATTCGCCAGTATAAGCACCTCAAAGTCTCCTACAGTTCTAGCAAAATTCATCTGGGCAATTCTGTTCAAATTTTTGAGATACAGTCAATTTTTTGCATCAAGGTATTTTAGTCACCGGCCATGGCTAAAAGCAGTGATGTATTTCATATGCTGGGTGTTGAGGATAAGTTGGATGGTACCAACTACCCATTATGGGCTTATATGATGTGACATGTGTTGGTTGCAAAAGGACTGTGGAACATTGTGTAGGGTGTCAAAAAATGTCCTATCACACCTGCAACTATTACAACTGCAGGTACTGAAGCTGATGCAAAAGGTGTCAAATATGATGATATTCTGCATATTCTTGTTCGTGCTGCGGTTTCTTCTGCACCTACTGTAGAGCAGATTCGCTGGGATGGCAAAGATGCCCAAGCACATGCATTGATAGCTTTGTCTGTCAAACGTGCCATTATTCCTCACATTTGCTCTTGCAGAACAGCTAAGGATGCTTGGGATACACTTACCACATTGTACCAAGCTAAGAATGAGGCTCGTGTTGCTTACCTCTGAAAACAGTTGGAGAGTGAACACATGAATGAAGGTGATTCTATGGATAGTTTCCTAATGAAGATCAAAGACTTGAAGGAACAATTGATTTTTGCGAATGAGGTTATACCAGATAGCTCACTTGTGCAAACCGTTCTGAATGGTCTTCCTGATTCATATCAGAGTTTTGCTTCTACTCTTTGGTTGATGATGAAAGGCAATCCAAATGCCTTATCATTTGAGGAGTTAGTCTTTGTTCTGTTGCAAGAAGATCATTCGAGGTAGAACAAGTCCATTATGCAAGTTGCAGATCAAGCTTTCCTCGCTAGTGAGAAGGGCTAAGGAAAATGGAGCTCTTCAACTAGTAAGCAGAAATCTGCTAATTTTGCACATTCGAAGAAGGAAGATAAAGATGAGAAGAAATTAGAAAAGTAGAAATTGTTTTGTAAGTACTGTAAAGGGAATGATCATATCATAAAGAAGTGTCCAAAACTGGCTCCTAAAGAGGCAAAGAAGAAAGAGGCTGGAATGCAGAGGCTTCTACACCAAAAACAGAGTCTGCTAATCTTGTACAGGAAGAAGAATGGGCGTTTACTACTGTCTGTAGTTTTGACCCATCTTCTCATGAGCAGTGCATGTCTACAGTAGACTCAGATGTTTGGTATTTTGATAGTGGGGTGACCAAACATATTACTTTGCAGTGCAGTTTCTTCTCTTCACTCGAGCCTGCCCCTACAGGGAATACTGTTACATGCGCCAACAACTCCTCTTATCCTGTTATGGGAGTTGGTAAGATCATTTTGACTAGTGCTGATGGTAGTTCTTTCACTTTGTTAGATCCTTTATTTGTGCCAGGGATCAAGAAGAACTTGTTATCAGTCTCTGCATTAGCCAAGATTGGCTTGGTTGTGAAATATGTTGATGAAAGGTGTACAGTTCATGATCTGTCAAATGGTGATGTGATTATTGGTTATGGCATTTTATATTGTGGGCTGTATAAGCTCATAGACTATGAAAGATCTCTCAATGATTCGGAATGTGGAGTACATGATTCTTAGGCTATGTCAGATGCAAAGCTTTGGCATGCACGCTTTGGTCATCTGAATTTTGCTAGTTTGCTATGCCTGCAGAAATCTAAAATGGTGTCCTCTTTGCCCAAACTTGAGGCACCTCGAAAACATGTTTGTGAAGGTTGTATTTTGGGCAAAATGCAGCGTTCCTCATTTCCAAAAGATGGTTCAGTTCGGGCTACTCAGAAATTTCAACTTGTACGTAGTGATGTTTGCGGTCCTATGCAGACACCTTCTTTTGGAAATTATCTTTACTTCGTGACTTTCATTGAAGATTTTTCCAGGCATGCATGGGTATATCCATTGAAGGCAAAGTCCAAAGTGTTCATGTGCTTCAAACAGTTTTTGGTTTTGGCTGAAAATCTGTCAACATGTAAAATGGGCACCCTCTGTTCAGATCAAGGGGGGGGGGATATATGTCTTCATATTTTAATGCATTTCTGGCTGAACGTGGGATAAAACACCAGTGTATAGTGCAGTATACACCTCAACAAAATGGAGTTGCTGAACGAAAGAATAGGTCTCTCATGGAGATGGCGAGGTGTATGGTCAAGAGTCAAGCTTTACCACATAGTTTCTGGCTTGAGGTTGTCATGCGTGCAGCATATGTACTGAATAGGTGTCCCACTAAAGCACTGCAGTCTATCACTCCATATGAGGCTTGGCATGATCGCAAGCCATCTGTTGCTCATCTGCATGTTTTTTGTTATTTGGCATATGCATTAGTCCCCAAACAACATCGCAAAAAATTGGATGATAAAGGAGTAAACTATATTTTTATTGGGTACAGTTCTGAAAGTAAAGGCTATCGTCTGTATCATCCATAGACTAAACGCATTCTGGTTAGCCGTGATGTTGTTTTTGTGGAAGATGCTATTAAGCCACTGCTTTCATGTACTAAGGAGACATTTGTTAGCTCCAAAGATATGTATGTTACTTTGTTGCCTCTTTCTATAGGTGGACAATCTAGTGCTAGTCCTAATGAGGCAACTTCTCAGCCTTTGCAGGTTTCATGTGATGATGTAGATCATTCCTTCTCTGATGCAGATTTACATGATGCACTTATTGATGAGAGAGCTGAGATTGAGCTCGCAAGAACTATGCCAAAATGGCTCGTGCAGACCTTGCGTGATAGCAAATTAGATACACCTCTGTCATATCGGACTCGATCAGGCTCTCATAGTGCCTCTTTTGCATCAGATGGCTATGCTATGGCTACATCTAGTCTCTGTGATGAGACTGAGCCTATTTTGTTTGATGAAGCACAAAATTCAAAAAATTGGATGGGTGCTATGCAATCTGAATATGATGCAATAATGAAGAATGGTACTTGGTCTTTATGTGACTTGCCTCTTGGCAAGAAGGCCATTACCACTAAGTGGGTATACAAGCTGAAGCATAAACCTGATGGTACAATTGGCAGGTATAAGGCTAGGCTTGTTGCAAAGGGTTATGCACAGGAAAGAGGCATTGATTTTGATGAGACCTTTGCACCTACATGCTGTATGAATACTGTTCAGAGCATCTATGCACTTGCAGCCCATCATGGTTGGAATGTACATCAGTTGGACATTAAAAATGCAATTTTGAATGGTGACTTGCATGAAGAAGTGTATGTTTTTCAGCCTCGTAGCTTTGTGCAGAAAGGGCATGAAAACCAGGTGTGCAAGTTAAAGAAGGTATTATATGGTTTGAAGCAAGCACCACGTGCTTGGTATGAGAAGATACATGCCTATTTGATTGCACATGGTTTTGAGAACAGTCCAACTGAAAGCACCTTATATGTAAAGCGTGCTAATGATGTGCTTCTGATCATTGTTGTCTATGTTGATGACATGCTACTCACTGGTCCTATCGAGAAGCATATTGCTGATTTTAAGGCTGATTTGCATGCCTCATTTGAGATGTCTGATTTGGGGCATTCACATCATTATTTGGGCATTCAATTTATGCACGTTGATGGTGGAATGTCTTTGTGTCAAATGAAATATATTGACACATTATTGCAACGATTTGGCCTTGAAGACTATAAGCCTATTGCTAGTCCTATGGAGATAGGTTTACAATTGAGTCTTCATGATGCTGGAGATGCATTTGATGTTGTTCTCTATCAGTAGGCTGTTGGATGCTTGATTTACTTATGCATTACTCAGCCAGATATTCAGTTTGTTGTCTCACAGATGAGTAGGTTTATGCATTGCCCAGGTGTCAAGCATTGGTAGGTGGTTAAGCGCATCTTTCGCTATTTGAGTGGTACTCGGCTACTTGGGTTGTTTTATCCCAAGGGGGGATCACTACCGCCAAATTTGCATGCTTTTTTTGACTCGGACTGGGCTAGTTGCTATGCCACTCGTGTGTCCACTAGTGGCTTTTGCTTCATGCTTGGTAGCTCATGTATATCTTGGTTGAGCAAGAAGCAGCCTACTGTGGCCACTTCTAGTTGTGAGGCTAAGTATAGGGTAGCTTTCATAGCAACTGTTGAGTGTCTATGGCTTAGATGCCTTATGGCTGATTTGGGTGTTGGTCAGTCTTCTGCCACCACCATCTTCACTGATAGTCAGAGCGCATTGGTAGTTGCGAGGAGCCTGGTGTTCCATGCTCGCACTAAGTACATTGAGGTGCATTATCATTATATCAGGGAGAGGTTCTCTGCTGGGGAGATTAGCTTGGCATATGTGCCCATGCAGGAGAACATTGCAGACCTTTTCACGAAGGCTCTCCCTAGGGAGAAGTTTGAAGCTTTCCGCAAAGCTTTGGGCTTACTTCCTTTTGTGGAGTGATTTCTGCATAGCTTGGCACTTCCTTATACATGAGTTTGTTCACTGCATCACTCCCAGGGGTGATTTGTTGATATATTTGGTGATGTGTGTGAACACTCTAGGACCGTCGGGGCACTTTTTTCCCTCTTTAGGAGGGTTCTTCTTCTTCTTCTTCTTCCTTGTGTTGTTCGCATGTTTCCACAGACGTCTATCTCCAACATCTTTGTTGGGTACAGTTCTAAAAGTAAAGGCTATCGTCTGTATCATCCACAGACTAAACACATTCTAGTTAGCCGTGATGTTTTTTTTGTGGAAGATGCTATTTAGCCATTGCTTTCATGTACTAAGGAGACATCTGTTAGCTCCAAAGACATGTATGATACTTTGCTACCTCTTTTTACAGGTGGACATTCTAGTACTGGTCCTAATGAGGGAACTTCTCAGCCTTTGCGGGTTTCATGTGATGATGCAGATCATCCCATTTCTGATGCAAATTTACATGATGCACTTGTTGATGAGAGAGCTAATATTGAGGAGGCAAAAACTATGCCAAAATGGCTGGTGCAAACTTTGCGTGACAGCAAATTAGATGCAACCCTGTCATATCATACTCGATCAGGCTCTCATAGTGCCTCTTTTGCATTAGATTGCTATGCTATGGCTACATCTAGTCTCTGTGATGAGATTGAGCCTTTTTAAGCACAAAATTCAAAAAATTGATAGTTGCTATGCAATCTGAATATGATGCTATAATGAAGAATGGTACTTGGTCTTTATGTGACTTGCCTTCTGGCAAGAAAGCCATTGGCACTATGTGGGTATACAAGCTAATGCGTAAATCTGATGGTATAGTTGACATGTATAAGGCTAGGCTTGTTGCAAAGGGTTATGTGTAGGAAAGAGGAATTGATTTTGATGAAACCTTTGCTCCTACTTGCCGAATGACTATTGTTCGTAGCATCTGTGCACTTGGAGCTCATCATGGTTCGAATGTACATCACTTGGACATTAAAACAACATTTCTGAATGGTGGCTTGAATGAAGAAGTGTATCTTTTTCAGCCCCGTGGTTTTGTGCAGAAAGGGCATGAAAATCAGGTGTGCACGTTAAAGAAGGTATTATATGGTTTAAAGGAAGCATCACATGCTTGGTATGAAAAGATGCATGCCTATTTGATTGCACATGGTTTTGAGAATAGTCCAACTGAAAGCACCTTCTATGTCAAGCATGCTAATGATGTACTTTGATTATTGTAGTGATTTCAAGGCTAATTTACATGCCTCATTTGAGATGTCTAATTTGGGGCATTTGCATCATTATTTGGGCATTCAGTCTAAGCATGTTGATGGTGGAATGGATTTGTGTCAAAAGAAATATATTGACACATTATTGCAGCGTTTTGGCCTTGAAGACTATAAACATATTGCCACTCCTATGGAGACAGTTTACAACTGAATCTTCGTGATGCTGGAGATGCATTTGATGTTGTTCTCTATCAGCAGTCTGTTGGATGTTTGATTTACTTATGCATTTCTCAGCCATATATTCAGTTTGTTGTCTTATAGATGAGCAAGTTTATGAATTTCCTAGAAGTCAAGCATTGGCAGGCGGTTAAGCACATCTTTCACTACTCGAGTGGTACTCGGCTGCTTCGGTTGTTTTATCCCAAGGGGGGATCACTATGGCCAGATTTCCATGCGTTTTCTGACTCTAATTGGGCTGGTTGCTATGATGCTCGTTTGTCCACTAGTGGCTTTTGCTTCATGCTTGGTAGCTCATGTATATCTTGGTTGAGAAAGCACCAACCTATTGTGGCCCAATTCTAGTTGTGAGGCTAAGTATAGGGAAGCTTTCACAGCGATTGTTGAGTGTGTGTGGCTGAGACATCTTATGGCTGATTTGGGTGTTGGTCAATCGTCTGCCACCACCATCTTCATTGACAGTCAGAGCGCATTGGAAGTTGTGAGTAACCCTATGTTCCATGCTCGCACTAAGCACATTGAGGTGCATTATCATTATGTCAGGGAGAGGTTCTCTGCTGGGGAGAACAGCTTGGCATATGTGCCCACACAGGAGAACATTGCAGACCTTTTCATGAAGGCTCTGCCTAGGGAGAAGTTTGAAGCTTCCCACAAAGCTTTGGGTTTACTTCCTTTTGTGGAGTGATTTCCACATAGCTTGACACTTTCGTATACATGAGTGCCAGCTCCTTGTTCACTGCATCACTCCGAGGGGGAATTTGTTGATATATTTTTGTAGTGATGTGTGTGAACACACTAGGATTGTCGAGGCACCTTTTTCCCTCTTTAGGAGGCTCCCCCCCTTATATATACGCCTATTGCCCTAACGAGCTACTTATCTTTGTACATTCTAGTGGTAATACATTCAGTATTGTGTGTTGAGCTCCAAGCTTCTTCTTCTTCCTTGTGTTGTTCGCATGCTTCTGTAGACGTCTAACTCCAACATTTCTTGCTTGCGGCTTTATTTTTTAATTGAAAAACAAGACCAAATCACTAATCCAGCGGGAGTCTGTAAATGACAATCATGCCAGTGTTGTTGTCTATACTAGACTTCTTGTATGAGGAGGAAACTATTGTAGCAACGCTCTTCCAATTGTCGTAAAGTATCCATCTATAAAATTAAAGATTCTTTTGGTAATAATCTTTGTTGTATTGCAATCCGTAAACTAGGGACTGTAAATTACATAGGAGCAATAACTTCGAAGCCATAAACTAGCTTAAAACGTGTAAAGCCTATTGAAACCTTGTACGAAGTATGGTAAGCCCAAAGAACCAAAGATAAGTATTGTTCCCATTTGGTTGGACACTTGAGAGCCTGATAGACGATGAGTTGATTTAAAAAATGAGTACCCTGATATGAAACTAATGTTGATATATTTAGGTAGTGATGTGTGTGAACACTCTAGGACCGCCGGGGCACTTTTTTCCCTCTTTAGGAGGTTTTTTTCCCCCGGCTTGTATATACGCCTATTGCCCTAATGGGCTACTTATCTTTGTACATTCTCTAGTAATACATTCAGTCTTGTGTGTTGTGCTCCAAGCTTCTTCTTCTTCCTTGTGCTGTTCGCGTGCTTCCGCAGACGTCTAACTCCAACAATTGGTATCAGAGCAGGTCGTTGCTTCTTCTAGGGCGCCGTCGACACTCCTCCGTTTGCAGTCTCAGATTCGCACAAAATTTGGTGAGCATACTCAGGGTGTTTCCGAGATCAAAACAGCTTCGCTATGTGGTGCCAAAATCACGATCTGAGCTCGTTTCGGCCTCCGAACGCACTATCGCAGTGCTTGTGCAGGCTATTTCGTCCTTTTGTGCCAAAGGTATATACCAGTTTCTATTCGCCAGTTTAAGCGTCTCGAAGTCTGCTACAGGTCTAGCAGAACTCGTGTGGGCAGTTCTGTTCAACTTTTTGAGATACAGTCAATTTTCTGCATCAAGGTATTTTAGTCACCGGCCATGGCTGAAAGCAGTGATGTATTCCGTATGTTGGCTGTTGAGGATAAGTTGGATGGTACCAACTACCCATTATGGGCTTATATGATGCGACATGTACTGGTTGCAAAAGGATTGTGGAACATTGTGCAGGGTGTTGAAAGACGTCCTGTTACACCTGTAACGACAGGTACTGCAAATACAGGTGTTGGAGCTGATGAAGATGGTGTCGAAGATGATATTCCGCAGATTCCTGTTCGTGCTGCTGTTTCTGTTGCACCTACTGCAGAGAAGATTCGATGGGATGGCAGAGATGCCCAGGCACATGCATTGATAGCTTTGTCTGTCAAACGTGCCATTATTCCTCACATTCGCTCTTGCAGAACAGCAAAGGATGCTTGGGATACACTTACCACTTTATACCAGGCTAGGAACGAGGCTCGTGTTGCTTACCTCCGAAAACAGTTGGAGAGTGAGCACATGAATGAAGGTGATTCGATGGACAGTTTTCTTACAAAGATCAAAGACCTGAAGGAACAATTGATTTCTGCTGATGAGGTTATACCAGATAGCTCACTTGTGCAGACCGTTCTGAATGGCCTTCCTGATTCATATCAGAGTTTTGCCTCTACTCTTCGATTGATGATGAAAGGCAATCCGAATGCCTTGTCATTTGAGGAATTAGTCTCTGTTCTGTTGCAGGAAGATCAGTCCAGGCAGAACAGGTCCATTATGCGTGTTGCAGATCAAGCTTTCCTGGCTAGTCAGAAGGGCAAAGGAAAATGGAGCTCTTCTACTAGTAAGCAGAAATCTGCAAATGCTGCACAATCGAAGAACCAGGATAAAGATGAGAAGAAATCAGAAAAGCAGAAATTGTTCTGCAAGTACTGTAAAGGAAATGATCATATTATAAAGAACTGTCCAAAACTGGCTGCTAAAGAGGCAAAGAAGAAAGAGGCTGGAATGGTTGTTGCAGAGGCCTCTACACCAAAAACAGAGTCTGCAAATCTTGTGCAGGAAGAAGAATGGGCGTTTACTACTGTCTGCAGTTTTGACCCATCTTCTCATGATCAGTGCATGTCTGCAATAGACTCAGATGTTTGGTACTTTGACAGTGGGGCGACCAAACATATTACCTCGCAGCGCAGTTTCTTCTCTTCACTCGAGCCTGCCCCTACAGGGAATACTGTCACATGCGCCAATAACTCCTCTTATCCTGTTATGGGAGTTGGTAAGATCATTCTGACTACTGCTGATGGTAGTTCTTTCACTTTGTCAGATGCTTTATTTGTGCCAGGATAAAAAAGAACCTGTTATCAGTTTCTGCATTAGCCAAGATTGGCTTGGTTGTGAAATTCGTTGATGACAGGTGTACAGTCCATGATCTCTCAAATGGCGATGTGATTATTGCTTCTGGCATTTTATGTCGTGGGCTGTATAAGCTCATAGACTATGAAAGATCTGTGAATGATTCGGCATGTGCAGTTCATGATTCTCAGGCTATGTCAGATGCAAAGCTTTGGCATGCACGCTTTGGTCATCTGAATTTTGCTAGCTTGTTACGCCTGCAGAAATCTGAAATGGTGTCCTCTTTGCCCAAACTTGAGGCACCTGGAAAACATGTTTGTGAAGGCTGTATTTTGGGCAAAATGCAGCGTTCTTCCTTTCCAAAAGATGGTTCAGTTCGGGCTATGCAGAAATTGCAGCTTGTACATAGTGATGTCTGTGGTCCTATGCAGACACCCTCTTTTGGAAATTACCTTTACTTCGTGACTTTCATTGATGATTTTTCCAGGCATGCATGGGTATATCCACTCAAAGCAAAGTCCGAAGTGTTCATGTGCTTCAAACAGTTTTTGGTTTTGGCTGAAAATCTGTCAGCATGTAAAATGGGCACCCTCCGTTCTGATCGAGGGGGGGAATATATGTCTTCAGATTTTAATGCATTTCTGGTTGAACGTGGGATAAAACACCAGTGTACACTGCCGTATACACCTCAACAGAATGGAGTTGCTGAACGAAAGAACAGGTCACTCATGGAGATGGCGAGGTGCATGGTCAAAAGTCAGGCTTTACCACATAGTTTCTGGCTTGAAGCTGTCATGTGTGCAGCATATGTACTGAACAGGTGTCCCACCAAAGCGTTGCAGTCTATCACTCCATATGAGGCTTGGCATGACCGCAAGCCATCTGTTGCTCATCTGCGTGTTTTTGGTTGTTTGGCATATTCATTAGTGCCTGAACAACATCGCAGAAAATTGGATGATAAGGTAGTAAAATGTATTTTTGTTGGGTACAGTTCTGAAAGTAAAGGCTATCGTCTGTATCATCCACAGACTAAAGGCATTCTGGTTAGCCGTGATGTTGTCTTTGTGGAAGATGCTATTCAGCCATTGCTTTCATGTACTAAGGAGACATCTGTTAGCTCCAAAGACATGTATGATACTTTGATGCCTCTTTTTACAGGTGGACAGGCTAGCGCTGGTCCTAATGAGGCAACTTCTCAGCCTTTGCAGGTTTCATATGATGATGCAGATCATTCCATTTCTGATGCAGATTTACATGATGCACTTGTTGATGAGAGAGCTGATATTGAACAAGCAAAAACTATGCCAAAATGGCTGGTGCAGACTTTGCGTGACAGCAAATTAGATGCACCTTTGTCATATCGTACTCGTTCAGGCTCTCATAGTACCTCCTTTGCATCAGATTGCTATGCTATGGCTGCATCTAGTCTCTGTGATTAGAATGAGCCTGTTTCTTTTGATGAAGCTCAAAATTCAGAAAATTGGATGGCTGCTATGCAATCTGAATATGATGCTATAATGAAGAATGGTACATGGTCTTTATGTGACTTGCCTCCTGGCAAGAAGGCCATTGGCACTAAGTGGGTATACAAGCTGAAGCGTAAACCTGATGGTACAGTTGACAGGTATAAGGCTAGGCTTGTTGCAAAGGGTTATGCGCAGGAAAGAGGCATTGATTTTGATGAGACCTTTGCACCTACATGCCGTATGACTACTGTTCGGAGCATTTGTGCACTTGCAGCCCATCATGGTTGGAATGTACATCAGTTGGACATTAAAACAGCATTTCTGAATGGTGACTTGCATGAAGAAGTGTATGTTTTTCAGCCCCGTGGCTTTGTGCAGAAAGGGCATGAAAACCAGGTGTGCAGGTTAAAGAAGGCATTATATGGTTTAAAGCAAGCACCACGTGCTTGGTATGAGAAAATACATGCCTATCTGATTGCACATGGTTTTGAGAACAGTCCAACTGAAAGCACCTTATATGTTAAGCGTGCTAATGATGTGCTTCTGATCATTGTTGTCTATGTAGACGACATGCTGCTCACTGGTCCTCTTGAGAAGCATATTGCTGATTTCAAGGCTGATTTGCATGCCTCATTTGAGATGTCTGATTTGGGGCATTTGCATCACTATTTGGGCATTCAGTTTATGCAAGTTGATGGTGGAATGGCTTTGTGTCAAACGAAATATATTGACACATTATTGCAGCGTTTTGGCCTTGAAGACTGTAAGCCTATTGCCACTCCTATGGAGACAGGTTTACGATTGAGTCTTCATGATGCTGGAGATGCATTTGATGCTGTTCTCTATCAGCAGGCTGTTGGATGCTTGATTTACTTATGCATTACTCGGCCAGATATTCAGTTTGCTGTCTCACAGATGAGCAGGTTTATGCATTGCCCAGGAGTCACGCATTGGAAAGCGGTTAAGCGCATCTTTCGCTACTTGAGTGGTACTCGGCTACTTGGGTTGTTTTATCCCAAGGGGGGATCACTACCGCCAGATTTGCATGCTTTTTCTGACTCAGATTGGGCTGGTTGCTATGACACTCGTGTGTCCACCAGTGGTTTTTGCTTCATGCTTGGTAGCTCATGTATATCTTGGTTGAGCAAGAAGCAGCCTACTGTGGCCACTTCCAGTTGTGAGGCTAAGTATAGGGCAGCTTTCACAACGACTGTTGAGTGTGTGTGGCTCAGACGCCTTATGGCTGATTTGGGTGTTGGCCAATCTTTTGCAACCACCATCTTCACTGACAGTCAGAGCGCATTGGCAGTTGCGAGGAACCCTGTGTTCCATGCTCGCACTAAGCACATTGAGGTGCATTATCACTATGTCAGGGAGAGGTTCTCTGCTGGGGAGATCAGCTTGGCATATGTGCCCACGCAGGAGAACATTGCAGACCTTTTCACGAAGGCTCTGCCTAGGGAGAAGTTTGAAGCTTTCCGCAAAGCTTTGGGCTTACTTCCTTTTGTGGAGTGATTTCCACATAGCTCGGCACTTCCTTATACATGAGTGCCAGCTCCTTGTTCACCGCATCACTCCCGGGGGGGATTTGTTGATATATTTAGGTAGTGATGTGTGTGAACACTCTAGGACCGCCGGGGCACTTTTTTCCCTCTTTAGGAGGTTTTTTTCCCCCGGCTTGTATATACGCCTATTGCCCTAATGGGCTACTTATCTTTGTACATTCTCTAGTAATACATTCAGTCTTGTGTGTTGTGCTCCAAGCTTCTTCTTCTTCCTTGTGCTGTTCGCGTGCTTCCGCAGACGTCTAACTCCAACAACTAATTCTAATGGAAGTCCAAACCAAGGGAATAATTTTCTAATTAGAACTCTAGCGACACTTCCTTCAGTTGAACGGCATAAGCAGCAAGCTTTTGCCCATCGAGTACAATAATCAATGCATATCAAAATAAATGTTTTTCTAGAAGTAGATGGAGGATGGATAGGACCAATGAATTCCAACGCCCATTTTTGAAAAGGTTCTAAAGGAAGAATGCACTACAAGGGAAAATGATGAATATCTCGAGGTTTACCTATTCTTTGGAAAGGATCACAATGTGGGATTTGATTGCAAACATCCTTGTGAATAGTAGGCCACCAAAGCCCACTTTGCAAGATTTTCTAAACTGTAAGATGTGCACCATGATGACCCCCAAAAACTCTCGAATGAGCTTCTATAATAAGAACAATTACATCATACAATGGCACACATTGAAGCCATATCCTAGTAATATCGTTGTAATCCCAATGATCCAAAATAGAAAATCAACAGCTTTGTAATGCTAATTTCTTTTGAGTAGTGGATCGTAAATGTGAAGGAGGGACAGCTGCTGCCAAAAAAGACATCATTTCCTCATACCAAGTAGGGACTCCCAATTTAGGTTCAATCTGATCTGTCACATGAAACAAATTGGCATCAAGAAAAGAATCATCAACCCTATCTGGAGGTTCACTGTGCACCTCAATATGCTTAGTGCGAGCATGGAACACAGGGTTCCTCGCAATTGCCAATGCGCTCTGACTATCAGTGAAGATGGTGGTGGCAGAAGACTGACCAACACCCAAATCAGCCATAAGGCATCTGAGCCACACACACTCAACAGTAGCTGTGAAAGCTGCCCTATACTCAGCCTCACAACTGGAAGTGGCCACAGTAGGCTGCTTCTTGCTCAACCAAGATATACATGAGCTACCAAGCATGAAGCAAAAGCCACTAGTGGACACACGAGTGTCATAGCAACTAGCACAATCAGAGTCAGAAAAAGCATGCAAATCTGGCGGTAATGATCCCCCCTTGGGATAAAACAACCCAAGTAGCCGAGTACCACTCAAGTAGCGAAAGATGCGCTTAACCACCTGCCAATGCTTGACTCCTGGGCAATGCATAAACCTCCTCATCTGTGAGACAACAAACTGAATATCTGGTCGAGTAATGCATAACTAAATCAAGCATCCAACAGCCTGCTGATAGAGAACAGCATCAAATGCATCTCCAGCATCATGAAGACTCAATCATAAACCTCTCTCCATAGGAGTGGCTATAGGCTTACAGTCTTCAAGGCCAAAACGCTGCAATAATGTGTCAATATATTTCGTTTGACACAAAGCCATTCCACCATTAACGTGCATAAATTGAATGCCCAAATAATGATGCAAATGCCCCAAATCAGACATCTCAAATGAGGCATGCAAATCAACCTTAAAATCAGCAATATGCTTCTCAATAGGACCAATGAGCAGCATGTCGTCAACATAGACAACAATGATCAGGAGCACATCATTAGCACGCTTAACATATAAGGTGCTTTCAGTTGGACTGTTCTCAAAACCATGTGCAATCAGATAGGCATGAATCTTCTCATACCAAGCACGTGGTGCTTGCTTTAAACCATATAATGCCTTCTTTAACCTGCACACCTGGTTTTCATGCCCTTTCTACACAAAGCCACTGGGCTGAAAAACATACACTTCTTCATGCAAGTCACCATTCAGAAATGCAGTTTTAATGTCCAACTGATGTACATTCCAACCATGATGGGCTGCAAGTGCACAAATGCTCTGAACAATAGTCATACGACATGTGGGTGCAAAGGTCTCATCAAAATCAATGCCTCTTTCCTGCGCATAACCCTTTGCAACAAGCCTAGCTTATACCTGTCAATTGTACCATTAGGTTTACACTTCAGCTTGTATACCCACTTGGTGCCAATGGCCTTCTTGCAAGGAGGCAAATCACATAAAGACCAAGTACCATTCTTCATTATTGCATCATATTCAGATTGCATGGCAGCCATCCATTTTCTGAATTTTGTGCTTCATCAAACGAAATAGGCTCATTCTCATCACAAAGACTAGACGCAGCCATAGCATAGCAATCTGATGCAAAAGAGACACTATGAGAGCCTGAACGAGTATGATATGACAGAGGTGCATCTAATTTGCTGTCACGCAAGGTTTGTACCAACCATTTCGGCATAGTTCTTGCTTGCTCAATATCAACTCTCTCATCAATAAGTGCATCATGTACATCTGCATCAGAAATGGAATGATCTACATCATCACATGAAACCTACAAAGGCTGAGAAGTTGCCTCATTAGGACCATCACTAGACTGTCCACTTGTAAATAGAGGCAACAAAGTATCATACATGTCTTTGGAGCTAACAGATGTCTCCTTAGTACATGAAAGCATTGGTTGAATAGCATCTTCCACAAAAACCATATCATGGCTAACCAGAATACGTTTCATCTTGGATGATACAGACGATAGCCTTTACTTTCAGAACTGTACCCAACAAAAATACATAGTTCTGCTTTATCATCCAATTTTCTGCGATGTTGTTCAGCCACTAATGCAAATGCCAAACAACCAAAAACACGCAGATGAGCAACAGATGACTTGCGATCATGCCAAGCCTCATATGGAGTGATAGACTGTAGCGCTTTAGTGGGACACCTGTTAAGTACATATGCTGCACACATGACAGCCTCAAGCTAGAAACTATGTGGTAAAGCCTGACTTTTGACCATACACCTCGCCATCTCCATGAGTGACTTGTTCTTTCGTTCAACAACTCCATTCTGTTGAGGTGTATACGGCACTATACACTGGTGTTTTATCCCACGTTCAGCCAAAAATGCACTAAAATCAGAAGACATATATTCCCCCCCTCGATCAGAACGGAGGCTGCCCATTTCACATGCTGACAGATTTTCAGCCAAAACCAAAAACTATCTGAAGCACATGAACACTTCGGACTTTGCCTTCAATGGATATACCCATGCATGCCTAGAAAAATCATCGATGAAAGTCACGAAGTAAAGATAATTCCCAAAAGAAGGTGTCTGCATAGGACCACAGACATCACTATGTACAAGCTTCAATTTCTGGGTAGCCCGAACTGAACCATCTTTTGGAAAGGATGAACGCTGCATTTTGCCCAAAATATAGCCTTCACAAACATGTTTTCCAGGTGCCTCAAGTTTGGGCAAAGAGGATACCATTTCAGATTTCTGCAGGTGTAGCAAACTAGCAAAATTTAGATGAACAAAGCGTGCATGCCAAAGCTTTGCATGTGACATAGCCTGAGAATCATGTACTAAACATGCCAAATCATTTACAGATCTTTCATAGTCTATGAGCTTATACAGCCCACGACATAAAATGCCAGAAGCAATAATCACATCGCCATTTGACAGATCATGAACTGTAGACCTGTCATCAATAAATTTCACAACCAAACCAATCTTGGCTAATGCAGAAACTGATAACAGGTTCTTCTTGATCCCTGGCACAAATAAAGCATCTGACAAAGTGAAAGAACTACCATCAGTAGTAGTCCAAATGATCTTACCAACTCCCATAACAGGATAAGAGGAGTTGTTGGCACATATAACAGTATTCCCTATAGGGGCAGGCTCGAGTGAAGAGAAGAAACTGCACTGCGAGGTAATATGTTTGGTCGCCCCACTGTCACAGTACCAAACATCTGAGTCTACTGCAGACATGCACTGCTCATGAGAAGATGGGTCAAAACTGCAGACAGTAGTAAACGCCCATTCTTCTTTCTGCACAAGATTAGAAGACTCCGTTTTTGGTGTAGAGGCTTCTGCAACAACCATTCGAGCCTCTTTCTTCTTTGCCTCTTTAGCAGCCAGTTTTGGACAGTTCTTTATGATATGATCATTCCCTTTACAATACTTACAAAACAATTTCTGCTTTTCTGATTTCTTCTCATCTTTATCTTCCTTCTTCGAATATGCAGAATTAGCAAGTTTCTGCTTACTAGTTGAAGAGCTCCATTCTCCTTTGCCCTTCTGACTAGCCAGGAAAGCTTGATCTTCAACTCACATAATGGACATGTTCTGCCTGGACTGATCTTCCTGCAGCAGAACAGAGACTAACGCCTCAAATGATAAGGCATTCGGATTGCCTTTCATCATCAATCGAAGAGTAGAAGCAAAACTCTGATATGAATCAGGAAGACCATTCAGAATGGTCTGCACAAGTGAGCTATCTGGTATAACCTCATCAGCAGAAATCAATTGTTCCTTCAAATCTTTGATCTTTGTTAGGAAACTGTCCATAGAATCACCTTCATTCATGTGCTCACTCTCCAAATGTTTTCGGAGGTAAGCAACACGAGCCTCATTCCTAGCTTGGTACAATGTGGTAAGTGTATCCCAAGCATCCTTAGTTGTTCTCCAAGAGCGAATGTGAAGAATAATGGCACGTTTGACAGATAAAGCTATCAATGCATGTGCCTGGGCATCTCTGCCATCCCACCGAATTTGCTCTACGGTAGGTGCAACAAAAACTGCAGTACGAACAGGAATATGCAGAATATCATCATATTTGACACCTTCTGCATCAACTTCAGTACCTGCAGTTGTAACAGTTGTAGGTGTGATAGGACGTTTTTCGACACCCTGCACAATGTTCCAGAGTCCTTTTGCAACCAACACATGTCACATCATATAAGCCCATAATGGGTAGTTGGTACCATCCAACTTATCCTCAACAGTCAACATACAGAATACATCAGTGCTTTCAACCATGGCTGGTGACTAAAATATCTTGATGTAGAAAATCGACTCTATCTCAAAAAGTTGAACGGAACTGCCCAGATGAGTTCTGCTAGACCTGTAGCAGACTTCGAGACTCTTAAACTAGCGAATAGAAACTGGTATATACCTTTGGCACAAAAAGACAAAATAGCCTGCACAAGCACTGTGATAATGCGTTCGGAGGCCGAAACCAGCTGAGTATGCTCACCAAAATTTGTGCGATTCTGAGACTGCAAACAGAGGAGTGTCGACGGTGCCTTAGATGAAGCGACGACCTGCTCTGATACCAATTGTTGGAGATAGATGTGTACGAAAGCATGCGAATAGCAAAAGGAAGGAGAAGAAGCTTGGAGCACAACACACAATACTGAATGTATTACTAGAGAATGTACAAAGATAAGTAGCCCATTAGGGCAATAGGCGTATATACAAGCCGGGGGAAAAAAACCTCCTAAAGAGGGAAAAAAGTGCCCTGGCGGTCCTAGAGTATTCACACACATCACTACCTAAATATATCAACAATTCCTCTAATGATGGTGATTTGCAAAAGAAGAAGAGATGAAAATATTGTCGAAAGGCTGGTCATACTATTGATGAGTGTAGAAAGCTTGCTAAATGCAATGAAAAGAAGAAGGAATCCAGCATGTCTATTGTTGAAAATTCAGCAAATGTAAAGAATGATGAAGCTAACATGGCTCAAGTTTTTTGGGCATGTGTTGTTACATGTCATTATGATGCTTCTTTGCATTCTAAATGTATGATTGTGAGTGAGGCTGATTCGGATTGGTTCTTTGATAGTGGTGCTTCAAAGCACATAACATCATGCAAAAGATTTTTTGCCTATTTGAAAGATGCACCCAAAGGAGGACATGTGGTGTGTGCAAGCAATGTCTCTTACCCTATCATTGGAGTAGGAGAAATTGAGCTTACGGCTGCAAATGGAGGTGTGATTCTCTTAAAAAATGCATTGTATATGCCCGGTATCAAGAAGAACTTAATTTTAGTTCCATTGATTGCCAAAGCTGGATTTCATGTACACTTTGTTGATGATAAATGTATGGTTCATGATTTCAACAATGGCGATGTTATTGTGATGTCCGGTACATTATGTAATGGATTGTATTGCATGGATACATACAAGAGGGCTGCCTTGAATGCATTGGTTGCTCATACTTCTTCCATGGCTGAAATGAATCTTTGGCATGCTCATTTTGGTCACTTAAATTTCAATAGTTTGCTTTAATTGCAAAAGAAGGACATGGTTGTTGGCTTGCCTACACTTGAGTCCATTGAAAAGCATGCATGTGAAGGTTGCATTCTTGGAAAAATGCATGAAGCTTCTTTTCCAAAAGATAGTCATACACACACTACAAGAAAATTGAAGCTTGTTCATAGTGATGTATGTGGTCCCGCCAGGACTCCATCTTTTGGGAAGCATGTATATTTTGTTACCTTCATTGATGATTCTACTCGCCATACATGGGTGTATCCTATGAAAGCAAAGAATGAGGTATTTTCTTGCTTCAAAGCATTTTTTGCTATGGTTGAAAATGTTTCTTCACAAAAGCTTTTGACTCTATGCACAAATTGTGGTGATGAATACATGTCACATGAGTTTAATGCTTTTCTTTGTGAAAGAGGTATTTCACACCAATGTATGGTGCCATATACACCTCAGCAAAATGGTGTTGTCGAGCGTAAAAATAGAACTCTACTTGAAATGGCACGATGTATGGTTAAAGGAAAGCATCTTCCTGATAAGTTTTGGATGGAAGCGGTCATGTGTGCAAACTATGTATTGAATCCTTGCCCTACAAAATCATTGAGAGGCATCACTCCTTATGAGGCTTGGATTGGTCATAAGCCTATGGTTAGTCATATGTGTGTGTTTGGTTGTTTGGCAGATGCTCTTATGCCATCACAACAACATCAAAAACTTGATGACAAGGCAAAGAAATGTATATTTGTTGGTTATAGTGCTGAAAGTAAGGGATATCATTTGTAGCATCCATTGACGAACAGAATTATTGTGAGTCGAGATGCGATATTTGCTGAAAATTCACTTTTCCCTCTACTTGAATGCAAAAAACAACCAACAGTTAGCTCACAAGATGTGTTTGATACACTCATACCTTTGTTCCAAAATGGTGTGCTTGACTATGGCCATGTAGATCAGCCAACTGAGGCTCAAAGGGCTCAAAAATTCCAGCAAAATAGACCTTAAAATGTAGAGAATTTCTAGCCAAAGATGGCTGAAATTTTTCAGCTAAAAAATGTCCAAAATGCTAGAAATTTCCGGCCACATATGGCTGAACATTTGCGTCAAAATATGGTTGAAAATGAGCATGAAATTCAGCCCACACATGATGTACATGTTGAAGATGTTTTACATAATGAACGCATGTCTATCAAGAGTGCACAAACTATGCCAAAGTGGTTGAAACAAACTTTGCAAGATAGCAAACTGAGTGCACCTTTACTTGGTAGAACAAGATCAAGCTCTCACCATGCATCAAGTAATTTTGTGGATTACTCTTTTATGCAACAACATGTAATGAAGAGCCACTTTCTTTTGAAGATGCATGTGACGATCCACAATGGATGAGTGCTATGCAATCAGAAATGGATTCCATACATAGGAACGGTACTTGGGAGTTATGTGAATTGCCAAAAGGAAAGAATGCCATTGGTACAAAGTGGGTCTATAAGATTAAGAGAAAATATGATGGTAGGATTGATCGCTACAAAGCTAGATTGGTTACGAAAGGATATGCACAACAATATGGCATTGACTATGAGGAAACTTTTACACCTACTTCACGCATGACTACCATTCGTACCATGGTTGCATTGGCTGCCCATCAAGGTTGGAAAGTGCATCAGTTGGACATAAAAACAGCCTTCTTGAATGGTGATTTTCAAGAAGAGTCTATGTGAAGCAACCTCCTAGATTTTCTATGAAAGGGAAAGAACATATGGTTTGTCGCTTGCATAAAGCCTTGTATGGGCTCAAGCAAGCTCCACGTGCATGGTATGACAAAATACATAAGCACTTGATTGCTCTTTGCTTCACATGTAGTACGATTGAAAGCACACTCTATGTATGCAAAAATGGGGTTGATCTTATAGTCCTTGTTCTTTATGTCAATGACATACTCTTGACTGGTCATGTGATGCAAAACTTGACATTCTTATGGCTGATTTGAAGCATACTTTTGATGTCACTTATCTTGGTCTTTTGAGCTACTATCTTGGAATCCAATTTGTATCCGTTGAGGGGGGAATTGTTATGCATCAAGCAAAGTATGTTGAAAAAGTACTTCAACGTTTTGACTTTGAGGATTGCAAGCCAGTTTCCACACCAGTTGAGACAGGATTGAGGTTCTCAATCGAGGATTTCAGTGATGCATTTGACACTTTTCTTTATCAGCAAGCTGTGGGGTGTCTTATATATGCATGCAACACAAGGCTGGATATACAGTATGCAATTTCCCTGTTGAGTAGATTCATGCATAGCCTTGGCACTAAGCATTGGCAAGCGGTAAAACATGTGTCTAGATATCTCATAGGCACTTTGAGCTTAGGTCTCTTTTATGGCAGAGATGTTCAACCATGCTTGCATGCTTTTACAGATAGTGATTGGGCTGGTTGTTATGATACTCGCATGTCCACTAGTGGTAATTGATTTTCCTTGGAGACTCACGCATATCTTGGTTGAGTAAGAAGCAACCTACAGTGGCGACATCGAGTTGTGAAGCTGACTACAGGGCAGTTGCTATAGTGGAGTGTATATGGCTGAGATGCCTATTGATTGGATCTTTGCATGGAGATTGATGCTGCTACACATATTCTCACTGATAGTCAGAGTGCTTTGGCTTTTGCATGAAACCCAATGTTTCATGCACGGACCAAACATATTGAGGTGCATTATCACTATGTGAGAGAGCACCTTCATGCAGGAGATATTGATTTGGTATATGTGCCTACACAACATAATGTGGTAGACATATTCACCAAAACCCTTCCACGAGAAAAGTTTGAAGCTTTTCACAAAGCTTTAGGCTTATTACCTCGTGGGGGCTGATCTGTTGCCTTCTTGCCACAAAGAGGCTATGCACATAGAGGATCATGTCAAGTGGGAGCGCGCCATGAAGAGTGAGTTGGATTATATTCACAAGAATGGTACTTGGGATTTAGTACCTTTGCCAAAGGGCAGGAAATCTTTACCATGTAAATGGGTATATAAGCTAATATTCACATCAAATAGTGCTTCTCCAAAGTATAATGCACGATTTATTGCAAAGGGTTTTAAGCTAGCTAAGATTGGCTTGGTTGTGAAATTTGTTGATGACAGATGTACAATTCATGATCTGTCAAATGGTGACATCATTATTGCTTCTAGCATTTTATGTCATGGGTTGTATAAGCTCATAGACTATGAAAAATATGTGAATAATTTAGCATGTGCAGTAAATGATTCTCAAGCTATGTCAGATGCAAAGCTTTGGCATGCACGCTTTGATCATCTGAATTTTGCTTGTTTGCTATGCCTGTATAAATCTGAAATGGTGTCCTCTCTGTTGCGAACATTTGTTTTATGTAGGGTACAAGTTTCAAATTATGTAAATACCTTTGGGAAGTCTTCAAATACTTCAAGAAGGCTCATATTATTCATAAAATGTAGCAAAAATACCACGTGAGTTCTAGAACATGGTGAGTCAAATTAGTGAGTCACAAGGGAGCTTCAGTGGTGTCCTAGTGGAAGGTCGATGTGGCTAGTTCTCAAAGTTCATCAATACTTTGCTTATTTGAGCACTTGAGTCATGTAATACCTCCATCCAAGTGTCTACCACGAATTTAGATGTATTAGGAAGGTTTTAGATTAGTTTCCCATGCTATAAAAAGAGGAGAAAAGTCGTGATCTTGTGGGATGTCCAAGAGAGTCATATGTGTATCTCTACACTACTGTAGTTTTGTATGCAGAGATTGCAGAGCTTGTATCTCCCTCATTATATATCCAAATTACATGTTTGATAGCTCATTGGAAAGCTCTTACTGTCTACGTTCTTCCTGTAAATTTTCATAATCATTGGATGTGTGAGCTGAGAGCAATACTCTCTGCAAGTAGTGTGTGTTCTCTGTTTTTTATCCCTGCTGAAGGTCTCCATTAAACCTCAAACTTGCAGAGGTCATATCTCCTTGTGTATGTATCCAAATCATGTGTTCTTTGGCTTGTTAGAAAGCTCTTTAAGTCTACTTGTATTCTGGAAAGTTTCAAAGTCATTGGAGTTGTGAGTTAAGAGCAGTAGTCTCTGCAAGTGATGTGTGTCCTCAGGTTCATCTCTGTTTCAAGGTCTCCATTAAAGCTGCATATTGCAGAGGTCATAGCTCATTGTGTTTTTATCCATTTGAGGTGTTCTATATCTTGTTGGAAAGCTCTTAGAGTCTAGTTTATGTGTGTGAAACAGTTTTGGAAAATTCCAAGTGAGTAAAGAGAAATTTTCTCTGCAAGAAAATTGGTCTGTGCATACAAGTTTGTGAAAAAGTCAACTAGGTCCTGTTGGGTTTCACCTACTTCTAGCTGTACTTTGGAGATCAATAAACTCCAACACTCTCTGCCCAAACTTGAGGCACCTAGTAAACATGTCTGTGATGGCTATATTTAGGGCAAGATGCAGCATTCCTCATTGTTGATATATTTAGGTAGTGATGTGTGTGAACTCACTAGGACTGCCGGGGCACTTTTTTCCCTCTTTAGGAGGTTTTTTTTCCCTGGCTTGTATATACGCCTATTGCCCTAATGGGCTACTTATCTTTGTACATTCTCTAGTAATACATTCAGTATTGTGTGTTTGTGCTCCAAGCTTCTTCTTCTCCTTGTGTTGTTCGCGTGCTTCTGTAGACGTCTAACTCCAACAATTGGTATCAGAGCATGTCGTCGCTTCATCTAGGGCGCCGTCGACAAGCCTCCGTTTACAGTCTCCAAACGCACTATCACAGCGCTTATGCAGGCTATTTCATCTTTTTGTGCCAAAGGTATATACCAATTTCTGTTCGCCAGTTTAAGCGTCTCGAAGTCTGCTACAGGTCTAGTAGAATCGTCTGGGCAGTTCTGCTCAACTTTTTGAGATACAATCAATTTTCTGCATCAAGGTGTTTTAGTCACTGACCATGGCTGAAAGCAGTAAATGTATTCCGTATGTTGGTGTTGAGAGCAGTATGGGCACCCAAGGACTGACTAGACAAGGAAGCCAGGGAACCCAAGGATTGACGAGACAAGGAAGCCAACGGAGAGAGTCAGAACAAGGTGAAGGAGTAAGTAGACAAAGCAGTCGACGCAAATCTGGCAGATAGGCCCTTCAATTTTTCCAATCTACATCTTTGAACAGTGATTCTTATCACTAACAATCATTGTAAATACCATTTCATATTTTTGTAGCTCCATTTTGTGCAAGCCAAGGAGTCCTTGAGCTTGAGGAGCCTTAGAAGTACCTACATATCAATTTTCGTATTTTTTAGACTCCGTTTGAGCCCTCAAACTGGCCCTGGAACCTAATTTTTAACTAGGCCGGACACTAGGTCTGGACAGGGTCAAAAGCTAGTCAAAAACTATAAAAAGAGCTAGAGAGCTCATTTTTGAGGTTAGATTGTAATTGAAACGAACTTGTAAGAGCATTTTGAAAGTAATCTAAAAGCTCCATTGATTCTCACTCTTTGTCTTGCCTTGTGTGCGCGTGTGTGTGTATGTGTGTGCATGCTTGTGTGCTTCTCACTCACGCACTTGTGCCACCACTTGCTCGAGGTCTTCATACCATCCTCACGTCTTCCCGGATTGACATTAAAGGAGGTGCTACTCATCACTGAGCTACACCAAATTTTGGCGCCGTTGCCGGGGATCGAGCTTTGAGGACGAGCGTGTGATGGTAAGACGTAGAGTTGACGCGTTGGAGTTGTAGGTACTTTCTTCACTCTCATAGATTTTCTTTTACTTTCTTCACCATCTTCATCACCATCATCATCATCACCATCTCCCACGTCCATCTCCATCATCGCGAAAATTTCAGTTTTTTGACTATATCCCCACCTCCACCTCATTTCCCTCATTTCACTTGTGAGAGAGAGCGAGAGAGCGAAATTGCATGTGCTGTTTTTGCATGTTTCTTGAGCTATCTTGCAGGTACAGGTCACATCACCATCTCCAGCTTTCCGCGCAGGTACGGAACTCGACGAAACTGTCTCGCAGTCGCCGCCTTCTGTCCATCGCGATTGACAGAAATTTTCACTTGTTGGTAAATCTGAGTGCACCACAGTGGACTAGAGACCCTGCACACCACATTCCCACTAAAATTTTTGAAAATCTTGCAAAATTTCAGTCCATCGCGATTGACAGCCCTGTCCATCGTGATCGACAGCTCTGTCCATCGCGATTGACTGCCAGTCCATCGCGATCGACTGCCTGTCCATCGCGATTGACTGAACCCCCTGTCCATCGCGATTGACTGAAGTCCCTGTCCATCGCGATCGACTGCCTGTCCATCGCGATTGATTGAAGTCCCTGTCCATCGCGATTGATTGAAGTCCCTGTCCATCGCGATCGACTGCCTGTCCATCGCGATTGATTGAAGTCTCTGTCCATCGCGATTGACTGCCTGTCCATCGCGATTGATTGAATTGGGTGTCCATCGCGACCGACTGAATTCTCTGTCCATCGCGATTGACTGAGTGTCCATCGCGATTGACAGCCCTATCCATCGCGATTGACAGCCCTATCCATCGCGATTGACAGCCAATTTTAGCCAAAATTTTTAAGGTTTGTTAATTGAAAAATTGGGCTAATTTTGGTCACAAATATTATGCTCTTGAGCACATGGGGAAGTCTTAGGAAAACAACTTGGGGAAAACCTGTTGCACAGTGATCCTGTTTGAACCCTGTCGTAACCTTAGAACCCTGAACGGTCACAACTTTTTCATACGAGATCCATTTTTCGAGCTCTAGGGCTTGTTGGAAAGCTCGTAGCATATACTACACGCCCTCAACTGTTTTTTTATAAAGATAATGCATTGATTTTTAGATAGGGTATTTTGAAGTTGACCATACCCAGGGGGATCAAAGTCAGGGGTCTTTAGAATTATTTTCCTAAAAGTCAGAATGCACATGTGTGTTTATGTTACATGAATGAAAGTGGTTGGTTTTGTCCTGTGAATATAAGCATTGAGCTAGCCGTGGGTCTTTTATAGGTCCATTGAGAGCAGCTGAGAGCGTACAAAGCAAGGTTTCTTTGCAAGCTTGAGAACCGGGTTCTTGAGCACCATAAAGCGAGGGATCAACAAGTAAGGTTGGATTATTCTCAACTCCCTCTGTCATTTCCTAGCTCAAGCTAAGAACGAGTAGAGATAGGAGTAAGTCAGGGCGACGATAGGCAGTTATCAAGTTGAAGACTATTAAAGAACTCAAGTTCAAGCTAAAAACTTAGTTACTGTACTGTCGATAACCTAAAGGAAAAGAACCTAACGTGGAACGATCAACCTGAAATTACGAAGAACACTCAAGTATTCCGACGACGTGATATCAGACAAGACCATAAACACAATAATTAACTAAAAAGAATCAAGTGACTGGTACCAATTGATTGGCAACGAGGTTGTACTCTGAAAAAAAATTGGGCTAATCAGTTAGGCATATGAACCTTAGATCAGGACGACACCTAGCACGAGAGAGACAAAGCCTTAGGTCTTCAGAGGCTAGTGTCAATCACACTGCAAGGTCTTGGGCCCAGCAGTTGAGCCACCGTTCAAACTACCCTAGCTCTGAGACCAGTGAGTCAGAAATGTCCCAAGGCATGGACAGACCTATGGGAAGTTCAGGAGTGCCTTACCTATACAGGGTAGAAGGCCCTTACAAAACGCAGCTGGAGTACCTTAGGACCAACCGATTAGGTGCTAGCATCTATGAGGACGGCTTAGGAAGATCTGTGGTCCAGATTAAAAACCCCGATCAATCCATTGGACTAGAGCACCCAGCTGTCAAGTTTGAAAATGGTGCATACCTGGACAAAGAAGGAACTATATATGTTGTCACTAGTCACCCTGATAGGACAGATGACTTCGGGAATGTAATCTCAGAAGCGGACTTAGGTGACCTAGAACAAGGGAACATGGGTGCGGAACCTAGAACCCCTCGAGGTAAATCAGTTCTAACTAGGATTATCACACCTGAATGGGTCCCCCAAGACAACAAGAGCATAGAGTTGCTCCTCAATCGAGAAACTGATGAAGCCTTTTGGAGGTATAAGTCTAATCAGCCAACTGATATAGGAAATATCATGATCTATGAGTTTAAGGATCCGGATAGCCCAGGTAGAGTGACCTACTTAGATCACACTTCGGAAAGGATCTTCGTGGTGACGGAAAATGATAGGCATGCCTACACTTGGAAGGGTGAATTTATTTTTCCCCAACCAAGATCAAATGTATCCTATGGTCACCCTGGGGCTGGAACTTCCCAAGCTCATGGTACGCAAAGAGACAGAAGTAGAGATAGACCAGAAGTAAGTTTTGCCAACCCAGTGGGCAGAGAAAGAACGAGAACAGATATGAATAGGGTAGAACCTGAGATGCATAGAGCCCACAGGAGCCAAAGGAATGTAGATGGATTCCCTCTGCCGAGGCCTAGAGAACACACAAGAACTTTGAGACCCACCCAGCTAGTTAAGTCCATGAAGAATTACTTTGACGGCACATGAGATCCCTATGATCATGTGGCGGAGTTCAAGCAAGTCTTGAGAGCTGAACAAGTGGAAGATCTGTTCACGCAGTACAATGCCTTCGGTCTAACCCTTAGGAACACAGCACTTACATGGTTTCAGCCATTAGATGAGCGTCAGTTCAGGAGCATAGACCAACTCCTAGAGGCATTTATCGTAGAGTTCTCTAAAAGTGGCATAAGACACAATACCTCCTCATTGATTCACAGCTTCAAACAGACCCCCCAAGAGACTGTCAGATTGGCCGGAAGAAGATTTAGACAATATCTTGAAAGGTGCCCTATTTCGGAACTACCCACATTTGCTAAACAAGTAGCCTTATTCCTTGATGGATTGCTGAGTACGAAATTGAGATCCTATGTGTATCTGAAGGACCCTAGGACCATAGAAGAATGTGTACGCATGTGCATTGACATTGAAGATAACCTAGGGGAAGAGCTAGAGCTTTCCAAAATCTACAAAGATTCGGATAGTGTTTCTAGTCACTCTTCCACGCAATCCACGTCGATTGAGGAACTCGCAGAGAAAGTAGCTCAGAAATTAGGTGTAACTAGCAAACAAATCCCAAGGTTTGCCCCAGTGAAAAGGTGCTATACATGCGGTGGTGACCATATGGCGAACGTCTGTCCCATTATGGCTCAACCCCAAGTTAACCCTGGTAGCCAGTACTGCACTATAGAACGGAAGTACACAAACCACACTGCGCAAGATTGCCCATACAACAAGCAGACTGTTAGGCAACCCTACCCTCAGCCCTACCAACAAGGAAGATACCAGAACCAGTACCCTCCACCACCACAATATGCTAGACCCCAACAAACCTACCAACCACAATATCAGGCCCAACAGAGACCCCAACCGGTGCTAGCTCAACAGCCTCCAAACCCCTCTAACGTGATTCCAGTAAAGTATGCTGTTGCAGAAGAAAACCTGAATCGGGCCATAGTTCCAGTAACCCCATTGATCTCAGAAAGTGACCCGAGTGACCATAGCTTTGATTCTACACATGTCGATAGTCCCCAGGCTTACTACATGCAGTCTCCAGAACATGGTGAGTCCTACTATAGTGAAGAACCAAGTGAACCTAGTTGGGAGTCAGATTACACGAACGTCATGTATGCAAACCCCAACCCTAGGCCTCAACCTAGGCAGGTACGACCACCCTTTCCTAGAGGACCATGCTACCGATGTCAGGGGGATCACTACATTCGTGATTGTCCCTTACCTCCACCTACACAACCCCAGTCAGTGACTATCCAAGGTTTCTGCCAAGATTGTGGAAAAGAACATCTCTTACGAGATTGCCCTAAGAACCCCAATAATATGCCAAAAATCACTCCTATCAATGTGATTGGTTTGGTTGTAGATTCCTCAGGAAGCGTCACTTCCACTGCACCAGTGCAGGTAGTCACTAGAGCTCAGGCATTGCAGCAAAACCAAGAGACAAGCCAGGAAAAGGGCCCAGAGGCTAGTGAAACCGAGAGCGTAACAAAGAAAAGGACTAGAGCATGGAAAGATAGTCGGGAAAGAATGAAAAGACAATGGGCAAAAAAGATAAACGAACTTGAAGAAAGCATAAGAGAAACCAAAGCGAGGATAACTGAACTCACAGCTCCAACTCCCTCTCACATTACCCCGCCTCCACCACTCCCACCTCCCTCCAACCCACAACTTTCCCCACCGCCTCATCAAATCCCACCACCCCCTAGAGTAGGATCAGTCCTAGCTGACCCCACTCCCGAGGACCTTAATATGATGCTTAAAGCATATCAGGCCAGAATCCAAGAAGGGCCAACCATCACCGATCATGAAAAGTGCTACCCTAGAGCCGAGCTAGAGCTTGAACGAACTAAGATTTGTGCCAAAATGGTGGAATTGGCTCAGACCATGTTTGAGGCCAGCCGCCTATTTAACATTTCTAGTTCAGCTAAGACGCAGTTACACTTTGATGGACTGCTGGAAAGAATAGAGAAGTTAATTGCACAATCAGAGAAGGAACCTGCCCCTCAACGAAAGGAGAGGGTAAGAGAACTGATAAGCCAGCCTCTTCAGGAAGCCCATGTGCCTCCTCAAGAAGCTTATCTTCCCCCCCAAAAGTCACATGAGCCTCCCCCGAAAGCTTATGTACCTCCACAGGTGACCCACACTCCTTCTCGGAGAGCTCATGAGCCTGTTCGGAAAAGTAATAGAATAAGTATTCCTCCCCAAGAAGCTTGTGCTCCAGCCCTTTATGGGAACAAGGAGAGAGCCAACGATAGAATAAGCCCTCCCTCCCAGGTTGCCTACGTGCCTAATTCTACGGAGCCAGACACTTCTTCTTCTATGAATCGGTTTGCACCAGACTTCCTACGAGAGATTCAAGAAGATAAATGGGATAACGAAAGTGAGGTCGCCCCTCCTTTTGAACTTGTGGATGATGCACACGACCAATTCCCACAAGACATCCCATCTATTTACGGGGAACATGAGAGTGCTCAGTCTCACGAGAGATTGGACTTTGAGTCTAATTCCATACAAGAGCTACCCCACTTCACAGGCCCATGGGAAGCAAAGTCCACATGTATGAGAGCACCCACAGTCATGGTAAGGAACGACGACTCAGTCATACCAAGGAACACGGAGGCAGCAACGAACACCAAGGTGCAACGCGATCTCACTTTGGAAGAGCTGACTGAGGATAGACTAAACATGCAAAAATATGTAGCCAGTCAGGGAGCTGAAGTTGCAAAACCTCGTTCCAAGGTAGGATCCCATAGGACAGTGCCAGAAATTCCCTTGGATAAGATAGGAGATATGTGTGAAGGTGAAGAAGGGAACACCTATCTTCCCATCACCTACCAGGAGTACACCACCAAGGCAATTTTGGACTCAGGTGCAGGAGTTGCAATTGCCACCACTTCCCTATGGAAGCGTTGGGGCAAGCCGGCACTCAGGCCGACGAGAATGAAATTGCAGATGGCCGATGGTCACATAGAGAGACCCCTAGGATTGCTAGAAGGAATAACTCTCACCACTTGTGGTGTCGAGTTTGAACATACCTTTGCCATATGTGACTTCAGCAAAAATCATGCCTATGAGATGATTTTGGGAAGACCATTCATGCGACAGTTGCAAGTGGTACAGGATTGGGGAACCAATTCTTTGTACCTGCAGCACTTAGGTGTTACAACCAAAGTCAATCTCAAGGATTATTCTCATAGAGATGTACCTCCTATCCAGTGGAATCCCATCCATAGAGCCAAAGATGATACAGAATCCGTGCATTCCATAGGGTCTGGATCCTCATGGATGCATGAAGATACTCACTTATGGATGTGCAAGGTAGCAGTAGAGGAAGAGAAGAGAGAGAAAGCCAGAGAGGTAGGTGCGAAAGAAACCCTTAGATCAATCCAAGACCCAGCCTATGCACCTGTAGTTTTTCCAGACGAAGAATTTGAACCTCACGGTTGGGCAGAAATCTTAGCAACAATGGACGTAGCCATCAACGAAGAACAATGGACACCTCACTGTGATGAGGATGGCTATGATATTTCAGTCTTCTCCATAGAGCCAATCATGGGAGAGGCAGTTCTAGAAGAATGCGAACCTAGCCTTGATGCATTTGAGGATGCAAGTGACTCCGATCTAGAGTCAATCATTATGGACCCACCATTTGCATCAGATAAAGAATATTTCCATGAAGTGGAATTTCAACCCCAGAGACATGGAGAGGTTACAAATGATGTAAGATTAGCAACGCATATGACCCCTAAGGAAGGAGGAAAGAAACGAAAGAAGAGAGAAGCCTTACCAGAAGAGGAAGAATCTTTGTTTGAGGTCCCAGAAAATTTTAAGAAGTATGAGATAGATGACAGGAGAGTCATGATAAGAATGCCTAAACGAGAGGCACAATCGGGAGAGGCCTATGATAACAAAGAAACCACCAAGAAAATAGTAGTGGCCATAGAAGAAGGAGAGGAGAGATGCACGTATATAGGCCATGACCTGACAGAAGAAGAAGAGCACGAATTGATTGCCTTGCTAAGAGAATACAGAGATGTATTCGCTTGGATTTGAAAGGGGTTGACCCGGACATATGCTCGCACACCATCCCCATGACCTCAGATGCCAAACCCTCTAAGCAAAAGCCTTATACATATAACGATAATTACGCTGCTAAGATCAAGGAAGAGATAGATAGACTGGTCGAAGCTGGATTTATCTATGAAATTGAGCACACTGAATGGGTATCCCCCATCGTAGTGGTGCCCAAGAAGAATGGCAAACTGCGTGTGTGCATTAACTTGAAAAAGGTTAATGCCGCCACGATTCGAGATAACTATCCGCTTCCCATCACAGAACACCTCTTAGAAAGAGTGGCAGGCAAGGAAGTGTACAGCTTCCTTGATGGATTTTCGGGCTACAATCAAGTAGCCATAGCTCCAGAGGATCAGCATAAGACAGCCTTTGCCACAGAATGGGGCATTTTTGCTTTTAGAGTAATGCCATTTGGGCTTACCAATGCACCAGCTACTTTCCAAAGGCTGATGTGCCATGTGTTTAAGGAGTTCCTGAGGAAGAGTTTAGAAGTCTATGTTGATGATCTTTGTGCTCATTCCAACATTAGACAAACTCATATTCCTGAACTCAGACAAATCTTTGACAAATGTAGAGAATACCAAGTCTGCCTGAACCCAGAAAAGTGCGTTTTCATGGTCAGGCAAGGCAAGATCCTAGGACACATAGTGTCAAAGAATGGCATATCTACCGACGAAGAAAAGGTGAGAGCCATAGCAGAGCTACCTAGGCCAAAGAATGTCAAGGAAGTGCAAGCTTTCATGGGACATTGTGGTTATTATCGACGATTTATACACATGTATGCTGTCATTGCAAAGCCCATGTACGGACTTCTGACAAACTTTGAGTGGACGGATGAATGCGAAAATTCCTTCCAAGAGCTTAAACGAAGGTTATGTTCAGCACCAATCTTGACCACACCAGATTGGAATAAGCCATTCCATGTTCATGTGGATGCATCCAATTATGCTATTGGATGTGTGCTTGCACAACCTACTGGTGAAGGTAATATGGATCTTCCAATTGCCTATGCCAGTAGACAATTGAATGCGGCTGAACGGAATTACACCACTACAGAGCGCGAAGGATTAGGTATGGTATATGCGGTTAAAAAGTTTAGACATTATTTGCTTGCAAATAAGTTTAAATTTTTTACGGACCATCAGGCATTGTTGTACTTAGTAAACAAGCCATGCAATACGGGAAGATTAGTGAGATGGTTTCTCTTGCTAATGGAATATGACTTTGAGGTTGTGGTAAGAAAAGGTAGGACTCACTTGAGAGCCGATCATCTCTCTAGGCTCACATCGGGAGAAGCCCCACAAGGAGTGTCAGATGACCTTCCTGATGCTTACTTGTTTAATTTGGAAGTTATACCGCAGTGGGCTAAGCCATTGGTACCAATATTGACATATGGGCCTAACCATCCAGTGGTAAACACACGGAACAGAGAGGTTGTAAAAGCCCAAAAATACCACATCATGGCAGGAAGCATGTACAAGCACACAGATCAAGGGATCTTGGCTTGTTGCGTAGAAGAGGATGAGTACGCTAAATGGTTGCAATTAGCACATGTAGGTGCGTTAGAGCAACACCACTCAAAGCAACGAACTTTACAGACTCTAAAGAGATTCGGAGTGCATTGGCCAACTATGGAAGCAGATGTCCAAAAGTTGTGCAAGGAATGCCCAATCTGTTGCACTAAACCACCGGTGGAACATGCCACTCTCTATCAAGTATCCATTGTGCCAGATTGGAGTGAACCTCTAGTATCATTCTTGAGGACAAACACATTCCCTCCAGACATGACTCTAGCTAGGAAAAGGAGTTTAGAACAAGAAGCCCAGGATTACTCACTCATTGGTGATAATCTATACAAACGCGGTAAGGATGGTTACCTGAGACTGTGTGTCCATGAGAGTGAATATCTTAAGATCTTGGAAACTGCCCACCAAGGTGTAGCAGGAGGACACTTTGGACCAGATCGGGTGATCAAAGCAATTCTATTTGCGGGTTTCTGGTGGCCAACCCTTCACATGGATGCACATACCTATGTGAAACGGTGTGATGTCTGTCAGAGGACTCAGTATCCTATACGCAAAGATGAGATGCCACTGAAACCTATGATGGGTGGACGTGCATTCTCTAAGTGGGGAATAGACTTCGTAGGTCCTATTAATCCCCCAGCTAAGGGTTCTCATGCGGAATACATCATTGTGGCAACAGATTATCTCACTAAGTGGGTAGAGGTAAAGGCTACAACCAAGAACGATGCTCAAACAACTGCCAAATTCTTGTTTGAGAATGTATTCACGAGATATGGGCTACCTATAGAGCTTGTAAGTGATAGAGGCACTCATTTCTTGAATGAAGTGATTGAAAATCTACTCCAAGAATTCTTGGTAATACACAAGAAGTCTGCCCCTTATCACCCTCAAGCTAATGGACAAGCTGAGAGCACTAATAAGATCTTATGCAATGTACTGACCAAATTAGTGAACACTAAACGCTCTGATTGGGACAAACAGCTACACCATGCTGTTTGGGCATATCGAGTTGCCTACAAAACGGTACTCCAAGCTACCCCCTTTCAGATGGTATTTGGCCAAAACGTTGTGCTACCCTTGGACTTCCTGATTCCTACATTGAGAGTAGCACAAGAGCACGAATGGACATGTCATGAGCTCTCCTCCCGAATTTTTGACCTTGAACGATTAGGAGAAACAAGGCTGAGAGCTGCTGCAGGGATATACGCAGCCAAGAAGAGACAGAAGGCATACTTTGATGCCCACGTGAAGGATAAAGGCTTGAAAGCAGGAGATCTAGTCTTAGTCTATACGCTAAAACAACACGCGAGGAAGCTAGAAAAGAGAGGCTACGGGCCTATGATCATCAATAGGATCTCCACGAGCGGAGCAGTACAATTGGCCACACTAGAGGGTGATGTTCTCCCAAATTATATTAGCGGTTGCAGAGTCAAGTTGTATCAGGAACCCCTCACGGAGGAAATGCTCAGCCGACTCAACACTGCTAAGAAACGCAAAGAGGAAGAGAAGCGAATTAGAGAAGAAGCTCAAGCAGAAGCTTTAGAACGCATCAGAAGGATGAAATTACGAAGGCAAGGTAGAGAGCAGCCTAGGACAGATGACTATGCAGACCAAGGATATCATATGGCAATGTGTGAAGTTGCAGGAACCAGCTCACCTAGGATAACTGATCGACGTCCTTTCGTAACCCTAGAAATAGGACAAGAAAAGAGTGCAAGGACTGTAAAAGCCTTGATTGACTCAGGTGCCGCCACTAGTGCTGTTAGAGTGTCTTACTGTCAAGAGTTACAGTTAACTGTCAATCCTGTGGAAGCATATCTCATAGGATTGGGAGGCGTGGAAACCCCTTGCATGGGCGAGGTGGAACTTCCCCTCTACATTCATGATGAGGCAATGACAGTTAAAGCACTAGTGTGTCAAGATGAGGATCTCATTGAACCTCTTGTCTTGGGTCAAGACTGGATCTATGACCAAGCAGTCAACTTAAACCTAAGAAGTGGACTTCTTCACGTATGGGTCAATCATAGTCGAATTACAATAGAGTTGAATAAAGGAACACTCAAGGAACTAGGAAAGGCACGGACTCCTGGTCCCTCCAGGGGTACACATGAAGATGACCATGCTGTTCTTGTTCAAAACCCTGTGTTGCAGAGGAATGATATTTGCAAAAAAGGAGTCAGGGATGCAACGGAACTCCCTTCTTTTCCAAAGGCCAGAAGGAGGCAACAACCAAAGGTGGAGCAAAGGCAAAAGAAGCAGAGTACTACCTATGCCGGACATCAAAAGAACCTGCGCAGCAGAATGTCCCAACAAGTGAACCAAGTGTGGGTGCGAAAAGGCGAACACCCGGTTGCAACCACGCCAACCGCACGGACAAAGCCTCTTATTAGTAACCAACAACACGTCACTAATAAGAAGTCTTTCGGAAATTCTGCTGCTAACGTGAAATCTATTTGGGTGCCCAAAAGGTCGATGAAGGCTAGCCCACAATCAAGACAAATTTGGGTGCCTAAGGCTTGTTTGCGGGCTCAGATAGCTATACCAAGAACACACCCTACACAGCATGATCCATTCACTCGCACAGCCTACATCCACTCATTTTCAACACCAAGGCACATGAACACGAACAGAATCAGTTGTAAATGGGCCCCTAAAAGGCCTCAGGTTAAAGCTGACACACCTATAAAGCTCTCGAGAATCTCTACGGAACCACGAGTAAAACCCATCCACTGCATTTGGCAGCCCAAGACTTGTGGCAAACCCCCTGACCCTATTGTAAATCCATGACCACCTACTAACCGCTTCACTCTCATCACATCATTTCGCTTAGCTCTTAGGCCTACCTAACTCCTAACGACACACACCAGCACCGAGCACTTATTAACTCCTAACCACTCCAGAACTTTAAGTTAATATTGTAACAGGGGACACCATGTCATTTTTGTGTCCATTGCAATGTTAACGTTTATTCATATATTCTCACAGAATCAGCTGCGACATTTTCAACATGGCGGAGGCCGCAGGAACTAGCTCTCACACAGAAACAAACCCGCAAGTGGTGGACTTGGACAGTTTACCCGTTTTGCCTGAGACAGTTGAAAGACCAGAAGAGTTGCAGGCCGTCAAAATCATACCTATTGCGGACCCTCCGCGTGGCCACACCATGCCCGTGGGAAAGACTTCACATTGGTTTACCGAAGTAGCAGGACCTTTGGGGGAAGGAACGTATCTATGGGAATCAGAGTTGGACTACAATGGAAAGCAAGGCAGATACCATTTCTTTACAAGAGAATTTGAGAAGTTACAAAATGCGGAAGGTCTACGTCCGATATGGGAAAAAGCCGGATTGAGTGCCTATTTCAGTGCCCGACTCCCAAAACCTGACTTCATGCGATGCTACTATCTCATCAACACCTTGACTCCAAATCCGAACCCAAAAGGTGCAAGCTCATTTGTGATTCCATCTCTGACAAAGGGGAATGAGCTCAAGAGGTTTAGGCTATCAAACAATTTGGTGAGAGAAGCTCTGGATATGCGCGGCATGCATATTCCTACAGAAAAGGAAACCCTAGTACCGGACTACATGAAGAATCGAAGTCTCACCAAACTCAAAGACATGGTATCCATGACGCCTAATATTGCAATACACCTTCGCATGTGCATGCAACACTTTGCTTTCCCGGCGCAAGATAGATTCACCATGCCGCACAAAAAGATTTGGTTTAGCCTGTATCTGGCAGAGACACAGAGCCTCACCATCAACCTACCCCACTGGATAATTGATCAGATACACTTAGCTCACAAACGCTGGCCGCGGAAACAGGTTTTATATGGTTGCTGTGCTCTGACAAGAATCATCTATAGGTGTTTGGCTTATGACATCCCGATCCAACGAGCCCTGATGTGGAATCGGGTAGAGCAGTTTCGAGGCAGGACATCCACTGGACCCCCTTCTAAGAAGATGAGAGGCACGGTCCAAGTCCCATGTGCTCAGCCACGTGGAGCGACCCTAACACCAGAAGTCACCCCGCCACCCCGAAGAGTCCGGCCATTCACACTCCGACTTCCAAGACGCAGCACCGATGGTTCCACTTTGATATTTCCTCCCATCCCAACGGATCTCGAATTTCCTAGTGGTGCACCATTGGACGAACTCACTAATGAAGACTTCGAACAACTATTACAAGATGTAGAGCTGGAGGCAGAAGAGGCACAACACGCGGAAAATGTACAAACGCAGGCCACAACCTCCCAAGCACCTGTCACTCCTGTTGAAGTGGAGGAAGAAGATGACGGAGATGAAGAACAGGAGGATGATGAGGAGGAGTATGATCAAGAGCACCAAGAGGAGCAACAAGAAGTGCCAGAACTTGTTGGTGCACCTGCATATACAGCTCAACTACGAAGGCTATACGACACTATCAAAGCAGTACAAGAAAGGCATCAGCTCTCTCTGGTATCAGGTCAAGCTTTGATGCAAGAAATGCTATCAGATGAAGGAGTGGACCAACATTTCATTGACACCCTCAAATTAGTGTCAGACTCCTTAGGAGTTCCAGAGGCTGTCCACACCGCAGTCCGCCAGTCCGTGAGGTATGACAAACGCAGAGTGGACACATTACCACGAGCAGGTAAGACTATCAGGATACCCGTCACAGAACCGGAAGTACCCATTGAGACCACAGCCACCCCCATAACCACCACTGACCTCTCCGCTGAAACCTTCGTTCAGACATCACCCATCTCACCCCAGCATCCTCCATCACCATCTTCTCCGCCCCCGCCACCACCTCCCACCTTGGAAGAAACGACAGTCATCACCTCTACCTCCACTTATAATCCATCCTCATTCAAATCATTCTCATTTCGAGAACCCACCTCACAAGACACCCTCTTCTCCTTCGTCACCAATCCCTTGTACACTTCGTCCCATCTATCCGCTGAACCCATGACTGGCCATCCCATAATTACCAGCGTAGTTGGAAACCCAGCACCCACGGAAGGAACCCTGTGTTTCCCGACCTACCCCCCAATACGAGTACCTCCATTCCATAACCCTCACTTCCCAGCTGGCCCCTACACCTCTTTCAACCGGACCTCACCACCACAATACCCGTCCTTTGTGGAGCAGTTCTTCCGCTCTCCCATGTTTCAAAGCCACCTTCCTCCGATGTTCGCAACGACATCAATTTACACGGACACCACACTCACTTCACCTACCATACCCACCTATATGGTAGCCCCTGCACACACCACCTTGTCTGATCCAATGGACATTTCACCAACCACAGCACCTCTCCCCACGATTTCCCCACCTTCCCCTCCCTTGCCCCCCACCTCACCACTCACATCAGTGGCACACACAGCATTCACTACACCCCTACCCAATCCCACCTCCTCTGCATTTCAAACTATTTCCCTTGCATCTCATAATGTAAATAGTACGTTCGACACATTACTTCAGTGTGCACATCAGCTACAACAAGACTTCCATCAATTAGAAGAACGCAATGCTACCCTCCAGGCAGAATCTCAACGTCTCCAAGCTAGAGTCACCACTATTGAGGCTGACTACCTGACGCTCCTAGACGAGCATACCACACTACAGCAGGCTCACTCCGAATTGGAATCCAAGGCATCAACTGTAGATGACCAAGCAGTCAAGGAACTAGAAACAGTGCTTCAAGCGCAAATGATATCTAACGCTACACTCAGACGCAACATTGGACTACTAAGAAAGCATATGGCAGCAGCACTAGAAGAGAACAAACGCCTTCAACAACAAAACCAAGATAATTTTGAAGCGGCTATGGAAGGAACCGTAGGAGCAACCATTAGCCCTACCAGATATAGAGCAGTTCCATCAGAAGACATCCGCATCCTACTTGAGGAGCATGCAAATTTCCTGGAGTCATATGAAAAACTAGAAACTGAATGTGCCGATCTAAAGAAACAGTTAGCCAGTGTACCCACTGCTCAACAGGAGCCGGTAATCTTGCAACAATCTACAGAAGAAATGGAGACCCTTCGGAAACAGGTGGCAGAACTCCAAGCACGCCTCCTACCATATGAACGACCACCCTCGCCCATTGAAGAACCAGAACCTGAAACAGTAGTGGAAATCCCCGTCGAGGACAGCTACGAAGAGCCCTACGAGCCTATGCCGACGCCTGGTGGCCGAACTACAGAAGAAGGACAAGACACGTTAGAAATTCAAGTTCCAGATTGGGTCAGAAGGGTCGAGAAAGTGGGTAAGACACATGATGATCGTGTGGCCGTGCAAATGCAATCTCTCACGAATCTGGAAGAAACGGTCCTTCGGTCTTCCTACTTTCAACAATTATCCCATCAACGGTTAATCACAACATCAGAATCGCAATACATGCCTTATTTTGTCTTATTACATGATTATAATGCAGAAGTCAAAAGACATACAGGGAAGGAGCCCACATTCGCTACTCAATTTGAGATAGGGGATTTACCGACCGATGCACGTGCTGGCTCGATTTTCCAACCTAATTGGCGTGCACGTTTACTCACCGATTACCCTGAGATGATGAGTACCTGGGCTACCATGCCACTCTATATCAAGTATAATCCATGCTATTGTCCAGTGGTACGTCGCAGATCCTGGCAAGCATTTGCAATCAAGGTACGCAACAATAAAGAGTGCTCCGCTTGGGTTAACTACCCGTATTTTGCTCCACCTCGAGGACCTCCAACCGTAGCCTACATGATATCAACCATTCGGCCCTGGTCTGCACGCCTAAACAATGTACCTGATATAGCAGCGAAAATGTGTATGAAGATATTTGAGCTCATGACCATTGTCTTCAAAACCTTTCGGAATGTCCAAGCTCCATACATCTCCGCTCCTGGATTCGCTCAAGGCAACAAGGATTTAGTCTACGACATGAGCCAAACCCCCTCGGTCACTGTTATCTTTGCTTGGCATGCACGAATCAAGTACTTGCCCGCATGCTTCAAGCAAACATTTGAGGAAATGTTCTCTACGGGCTTCTGGGAATACAATTCCGAAATTTTCATTCCCAGACCCACACATTTGCTACATCTATTCGCAGTAGAACAAGCGATCCATGCAGATCAGTTACGTCTGCCACATCCGGATGTTCCAGGACCAATCGATTGGGATCGTATGATGACAGATTTGGCCAGAGGACTACGCTTACAAGAACATCAGCTTGCCACTCAGGTTGTGGAATATTACATCCAACACCCCCAGCAACAAGGGTCTGTCAGGGACGACAGACGCGAGAGAGGGGGGGGTGTTGAGAGCAGTATGGGCACCCAAGGACTGACTAGACAAGGAAGCCAGGGAACCCAAGGATTGACGAGACAAGGAAGCCAACGGAGAGAGTCAGAACAAGGTGAAGGAGTAAGTAGACAAAGCAGTCGACGCAAATCTGGCAGATAGGCCCTTCAATTTTTCCAATCTACATCTTTGAACAGTGATTCTTATCACTAACAATCATTGTAAATACCATTTCATATTTTTGTAGCTCCATTTTGTGCAAGCCAAGGAGTCCTTGAGCTTGAGGAGCCTTAGAAGTACCTACATATCAATTTTCGTATTTTTTAGACTCCGTTTGAGCCCTCAAACTGGCCCTGGAACCTAATTTTTAACTAGGCCGGACACTAGGTCTGGACAGGGTCAAAAGCTAGTCAAAAACTATAAAAAGAGCTAGAGAGCTCATTTTTGAGGTTAGATTGTAATTGAAACGAACTTGTAAGAGCATTTTGAAAGTAATCTAAAAGCTCCATTGATTCTCACTCTTTGTCTTGCCTTGTGTGCGCGTGTGTGTGTATGTGTGTGCATGCTTGTGTGCTTCTCACTCACGCACTTGTGCCACCACTTGCTCGAGGTCTTCATACCATCCTCACGTCTTCCCGGATTGACATTAAAGGAGGTGCTACTCATCACTGAGCTACAGTTGGTTGTTGAGGATAAGTTGGATGGTACCAACTACCCATTATGGGCTTATATGATGCGACATGTTTTGGTTGCAAAAGGATTGTGGAACATTGTGCAGGGTGTTGAAAGACGTCCTGTTACACCTGTAACGACAGGTACTGCAAATACAGGTGCTGGAGCCGATGAAGATGGTGTCGAAGATGATATTCCACAGATTCCTGTTCGTGCTGTTTCTGTTGCACCTACTGCAGAGCAAATTTGTTGGGATGGCAGAGATGCCCAGGCACATGCATTGATAGCTTTGTCTGTCAAACGTGCCATTATTCCTCATATTCGCTCTTGCAGAACAGCTAGGGATGCTTGGGATACACTTACCACATTGTACCAAGCTAGGAATGAGGCTCGTGTTGCTTACCTCCGAAAACAGTTGGAGAGTGAGCACATGAATGAAGGTGATTCTATGGACAGTTTCTTAACAAAGATCAAAGATTTGAAGGAACAGTTAATTTCTCCTGATGAGGTTATACCAGATAGCTCACTTGTGCAGACCGTTCTGAATGGTCTTCCTGATTCATATCAGAGTTTTGCTTCTACTCTTCGGTTGATGATGAAAGGCAATCCGAATGCCTTATCATTTGAGGAGTTAGTCTCTGTTCTGTTGCAAGAAGATCAGTCCAGGCAGAATAGGTCCATTATGCATGTTGTAGATCAAGCTTTCCTGGCTAGTCAGAAGGGCAAAGGAAAATGGAGCTCTTCTACTAGTAAGCAGAAATCTGCAAATGCTGCACATTCAAAGAACCAGGATAAAGATGAGAAGAAATCAGAAAAGTAGAAATTGTTTTGCAAGTACTGTAAAGGGAATGATCATATCATAAAGAATTGTCCAAAACTGGTTGCAAAAGAGGCAAAGAAAAAGGAGGCTGGAATGGTTGTTGCAAAAGCCTCTACACCAAAAACAGAGTCTGCTAATCTTGTGCAGGAAGAAGAATGGGTGTTTACTACTGTTTGTAGTTTTGACCCATCTTCTCATGAGAAGTGCATGTCTGTAGTGGACTCAGATGTTTGGTACTTTGACAGTGGGGCGACCAAGCATATTACCTCGCAGCGCAGTTTCTTCTCTTCACTCAAGCCTGCCCCTACAAGGAATACTATCACATGCGCCAACAACTCCTCTTATCCTGTTATGGGAGTTGGCAAGATCATTCTGACTACTGTTGATGGTAGTTCTTTCACCTTGTCAGATGCTTTATTTGTGCCAGGGATCAAGAAGAATCTGTTCTCAGTTTCTACATTAGCCAAGATTGGCTTGGTTGTGAAATTCGTTGATGACAGGTGTACAGTTCATGATCTATCAAATGGCGATGTGATTCTGGCATTTTATGTCGTGGGTTGTATAAGCTCATAGACTATGAAAGATCTGTGAATGATTCGGCATGTGCAGTTCATGATTCTCAGGCTATGTCAGATGCAAAGCTTTGGCATGCACGCTTTGGTCATCTGAATTTTGCTAATTTGCTACGCCTGCAGAAATCTGATATGGTGTCTTCTTTGCCCAAGCTTGAGGCACCTGGAAAACATGTATGTGAAGGCTGTATTTTGGGCAAAATGCAGCGTTCCTCCTTTCCAAAAGATGGTTCAATTCGGCTTACGCATAAATTGCAGCTTGTACATAGTGATGTCTGTGGTCCTATGCAGACACCCTCTTTTGGGAATTACCTTTACTTTGTGACTTTCATTGATGATTTTTCTAGGCATGCATGGGTATATCCACTCAAAGCAAAGTCCAAAGTGTTCATATGCTTTGAACAGTTTTTGGTTTTGGCTAAAAATCTGTCAGCATGTAAAATGGGCACCCTCCGTTCTGATCGAGGGGGGGAATATATGTCTTCTAATTTTAATGCATTTCTGGCTGAACGTGGGATAAAACACCAGTGTATAGTGCCGTATACACCTCAACAGAATGGAGTTGCTGAACGAAAGAACAGGTCACTCATGGAGATGGTGAGGTGCATGGTTTCTGGTTTGAGGCTGTCATGTGTGCAGCATATGTACTGAATAGGTGTCCCACTAAAGCGCTGTAGTCTATCACTCCATATGAGGCTTGGCATGACCGCAAGCCATCTGTTGTGTTTTTGGTTGTTCAGCATATGCATTAGTGCCTGAACAACATCACAGAAAATTGGATGATAAGGCAGTAAAATGTATTTTTGTTGGGTACAGTTCTGAAAGTAAAGGCTATCGTCTGTATCATCCACAGACTAAACGCATTCTGATTAGCTGTGATGTTGTCTTTGTGGAAGATGCTATTCAGCCATTGCTTTCATGTACTAAGGAGACATCTATTAGCTCCAAAGACATGTATGATACGTTGATGCCTCTTTTTACAGGTGGACAGTCTAGTGCCGGTCCTAATGAGGCAACTTCTCAGCCTTTGCAGGTTTCATATGATGATGCAGATCATTCTATTTCTGATGTAGATTTACATGATGCACTTGTTGATGAGAGAGCTGATATTGAGCAGGCAAAAACTATGCCAAAATGGCCGGTGCAGACTTTGCGTGACAACAAATTAGATGCACCTTTGTCATACTGTACTCGTTTAGGCTCTCATAGTGCCTCCTTTGCATCAGATTGCTATGCTATGGCTGCGTCTAGTCTCTGTGATGAGAATGAGCCTGTTTCTTTTGATGAAGCACAGAATTCAGAAAATTGGATGGCTGCCATGCAATCTGAATATGATGCTATAATGAAGAATGGTACATGGTCTTTATGTGACTTGCCTCCTGGCAAGAAGGCCATTGGCACTAAGTGGGTATACAAGCTGAAGCGTAAACCTGATGGTACAGTTGACAGGTATAAGGCTAAGCTTGTTGCAAAGGGTTATGCGCAGGAAAGAGGCATTGATTTTGACGAGACCTTTGCACCTACATGCCGTATGACTACTGTTTGGAGCATTTGTGCACTTGCAACCCATCATGGTTGGAATGTACATCAGTTGGACATTAAAACAACATTTTTGAATGATGACTTGCATGAAGAAGTGTATGTTTTTCAGCCCCGTGGCTTTGTGTAGAAAGGGCATGAAAACCAAGTGTGCAGGTTAAAGAAGGCATTATATGGTTTAAAGCAAGCACCACGTGCTTGGTATGAGAAGATACATGCCTATCTGGTTGCACATGGTTTTGTGAACAGTCCAACTGAAAGCACCTTATATGTTAAGCATGCTAATGATGTGCTTCTGATCATTGTTGTCTATGTTGATGACATGCTGCTCACTGGTCCTATTGAGAATCATATTGCTGATTTCACGGCTGATTTGCATGCCTCATTTGAGATGTCTGATTTGGGGCATTTGCATCACTATTTGGGCATTCAATTTATGCAAGTTGATGGTGGAATGGCTTTGTGTCAAACGAAATATATTGACACATTATTGCAGCGTTTTGGCCTTGAAGACTGTAAGCCTATTGCCACTCCTATGGAGACAGGTTTACGCTTGAGTCTTCATGATGCTGGAGATGCATTTGATGTTGTTCTCTATCAGCAGGCTGTTGGATGCTTGATTTACTTATGCATTACTTGGCCAAATATTCAGTTTGTTGTCTCATAGATGAGCAAGTTTATGCATTGCCCAGGAGTCACGCATTGGAAGGCGGTTAAGCGCATCTTTCGCTACTTGAGTGGTACTCGGCTACTTGGGTTGTTTTATCCCAAGGGGGGATCACTACCGCCAGATTTGCATGCTTTTTCTGACTCACATTGGGCTGGTTGCTATGACACTCGTGTGTCCACCAGTGGTTTTTGCTTCATGCTTGGTAGCTCATGTATATCTTGGTTGAGCAAGAAGCAGCCTACTGTGGCCACTTCTAGTTGTGAGGCTGAGTATAGGGCAGCTTTCACAGCGACTATTGAATGTGTGTGGCTGAGATGCCTTATGGCTGATTTGGGTGTTGGTTAGTCTTCTGCCACCACCATCTTCACTGACAGTCAGAGCACATTGGCAGTTGCGAGGAACGTGTTCCATGCTCGCACTAAGCACATTGAGGTGCATTATCACTATGTCAGGGAGAGGTTCTCTGTTGGGGAGATCAGCTTGGCATATGTGCCCACGCAGGAGAACATTGCAGACCTTTTCACGAAGGCTCTGCCTAGGGAGAAGTTTGAAGCTTTCCGCAAAGCTTTGGGCCTACTTCCTTTTGTGGAGTGATTTCCACATAGCTTGGCACTTCCTTATACATGAGTGCCAGCTCCTTGTTCACCGCATCACTCCCAGGGGGGATTTGTTGATATATTTAGTTAGTGATGTGTGTGAACACACTAGGACTGTTGGGGCACTTTTTTCCCTCTTTAGGAGGTTTTTTCCCCCGGCTTGTATATACGCCTATTGCCCTAATGGGCTACTTATCTTTGTACATTCTCTAGTAATACATTCAGTATTGTGTGTTTGTGCTCCAAGCTTCTTCTTCTTCCTTGTGCTGTTCGCGTGCTTCTGCAGATGTCTAACTCCAACACTCATTCCCAAAAGATGGTTTAGATCAAGCTACTCAAGAATTGAAGCTTGTTCACAGTGATGTCTATGGTCCTATGCAAATACCCTCTTTTGGAAATTATATTTACTTCATGACTTTCATTGATGATTTTTCCACGCATGCATGGGTATATCCATTGAAAGCAAAGTCTGAAGTGTTTATGTGCTTCAAATAGTTTATGGTTTTGATTGAAAATATGTCAGCATGTAAAATGGGAACCCTTCATTCTGATCGAGAGGGAATATATGTCTTCTGATTTTGATGCATTTTTGGCTGAACATGGGATAAAATACTAGTGTACAATTCTGTATATACCTCAAGAGAATGGAGTTGCTAAAAGAAAGAACATGTCACTCATGGAGATGGCGAGGTGTATGGTCAAGAGTCAGTTTTTATCGCATAGTTTCTAGCTTGAGGATGTTATGTATGCAACATATGTACTCAATAGGTGTCCCACTAAAGCATTGAAGTCTATCACTCCATATGAGGCTTGGTATGGTCATAAGCCATCTGTTGCTCACCTACGTGTTTTTGGTTATTTGGCATATGTATTAGTGCCTGAACAACAATGCAGGAAATTGGATGGTAAAGCAATGAAATGTATTTTTGTTGGGTATAGTTCTGAAAGCAAAGGATATCGCCTGTATCATCCACAGACTAAATGCATTATGTTTACTTGTGATGTTGCTTTTGTGGAAGATGCTATTCAGCCATTACTTTCATGTACTAGGGAGGTATCTGTTAGCTCCAAAGATATGTATGATACTTTGATGCCTCGTTTTATAGGTGGCCAATCTAGTGCTGGCTCGAATGAGGCAATTTCTTAGCCTTTACAAGTTTCATGTGATGATGTAGATCATTCCATTTCTGATGCAGATTTACATGATGCACTTGTTGATGAGAGAGCTATTATTGAGAAGGCAAAAACTATGCCTAAATGGTTGGTGCAAACTTTACAAGATAGAAAATTAGATAAAGCTCTCTTATATCATACTCATTATCGCTCTCAAAGTGCTTCTTTTGCATCAGATTTCTATGCTATGGCTATTTCTAGTCTCTCTGATGAGAATGAGCCTATTTCATTTGATGAAGCACAAAATTTTGAAAGCTGGATGGTTGCTATGCAATCTGAATATGATGATATTATGAAAAATGGTACTTGATTTTTATGTGACTTGCCTCCTGGAAAGAAGGCCATTGGCACTAAGTGGGTATACATGTTGAAGTGTAAGCCTGATGGAACAATTGATAGGTATAAGGCTAGGCTTGTTGCAAAGGGTTGTGCTTAGGAAAGAGGCATTGATTTTGATGAGACCTTTGCTCCTACATGTCCTACTGTTCATAACATCTGTGCACTTGCAACTCATCATGGTTGGAATGTACATCAGTTGGACATTAAAACTACATTTTTGAATGGTGACTTGCATGAAGAAGTGTATGTTTCCAAGACCCATGGCTTTGTGCAAAAAGGGCATGAAAAAAAGTCTGTAGGTTGAAGGAGGCATGATATAGTTTAAAGTAAGCACCACGTGCTTGGTATGAAAAGATACATGCCTATCTGATTGCACATGGTTTTGAGAGGGGGCCAATTGAAAGCACCTTATATGTTAAGCATGCAAATGATGTGCTTATGATCATTGTTTTCTATGTTGATGACATGCTTCTCACTTGTCCTATTGAGAAGCATATTGCAAGTTGATGGTGGAATAGCTTTGTGTCAAACAAAATATATTGACACATTATTGCAATGTTTTGGTCTTGAGGACTATAAACCTATTACCACTCCTATGGAGACAGGTTTATGGTTGAGTCTTCATGATGCTGGAGATGCATTTGATGTTGTTCCTATCAAAAAGCTGTTGGATGCTTGATTTACTTATGCATTACTTGGCTAGATTTTCATTTTGTTGTCTCACAAATTAGTAGGTTTATGCATTGCCCAGGTGTCAAGCATTGGCAGGCAGTTAAGAACATCTTTCGCTACTTAACTGGCACCCGACTACTTGGATTTCTTTATCCCAAGGGGAAATCACTACTATCAGATTTACATGCTTTTTCTGACTTATGATAGGGCTGGTTGCTATGTCACTCGTGTGTCCACTAGTGGCTTTTCCTTCATGCTTGGTAACTCATGTATATCTTGATTGAGCAAGAAGTAGCCTATTGTGGCCATTTCAAGTTGTGAGGCTGAGTATAGGGTAGCTTTCACAACGACTCTTGAGTGTGTGTGGCTTAGATGCCTTATGGCTGATTTCGGTGTCGGTCAATCTTCTGCCACCACCAACTTCATGACAATTAGAGTGCATTGGCACTTGCGAGGAACCCTATATTCCATGCTTGCACTAAGCACATTTAGGTGCACTATCATTATGTCAGGGAGAGGTTATGTGCTGGAGAGATCAGTTTGGCATATGTGCCCACATAGGAGAACATTGCAAAACTTTTCACAAAGGCTTTGCCTAAGGAGAAGTTTGAAGATTTTCACAAAGCTTCAAGCTTACTTCCTTTTGTGGAATGATTCCACATAGCTTGGAACTTCTTTATACATGAGTGCCAGTTTCTTGTTTATCACATCACTCCCAGCAGGGGATTTGTTGATATATTTAGGTAGTGATGTGTGTGAACACACTAGGACTATTGGGGCACTTTTTTCCCTCTTTAGGAGGTTGTTTTCCCCTGGCTTATATATACCCTAACGGGTCACTTATCTTTGTACATTATAGTGGTAATACATTCAATATTGTGTGTTGTGCTCCAAACTTCTTCTTCTTCCTTGTGCTATTCGCATGCTTCCACATACCTCAAACTGCAATAGTCTTCTAGGTCAATGGCTTCCCTAACACAAGAATCTAGGTCTGGACATTTTCTATAGTATATCATGGTCCTCAACAGTGCATCAATCAATCCTTCTATGAACAAAGACACTCTTTTAGACATTGATGGTTTTTCATCCTGAGGGAATCTATCCAAATATTGCTTAAATCTTCTAGCTCCTTCCCTAACACTTTCATCTTGTTTTTGCCTAAATGTGTGGATCAATGTAGCTGTACCATGTTTAATCCTAGTTTTAGAGAATTCTCCTATGAATCCTTCCAAAAACCTTTCTATATCTATGAACATATCCTTTCTCAATGGTAAAAACCATGTCAAGGCTACTCCTGACAAAGTTAATCCAAAGGCTTGAAATTGTGTTCTATAATCTTGTATTTCTTTTGCCCTTAGGATTTCTTTGTATTTAGCCACATGGTCATGAGGATCTGAAGATCCATCTTATTGATTTTTCATGCACTTAGCTACTTGGTATGTTCTCATGGTTCTCCCAATGTTATTCCATTCATTCCTCCTTTGCTCCATTTTTCTACATCATCTTCTTCAACAACCGTAAGCTTGCAGAGGCTGCTGCTCTCTCTACAGAGCTCAAAATTGGATGAGTGAGCACTCATTGGAAAGGTATTATTGACAAAAAATTTGGTTCAGTATATTGGGAGAAATCTTAGTTTTTTTGTCTCGGGGTCTATCTTATGCATTCCTGAAAAATAAGAGGTACCATTGTTGAGTATCTGATTCATTCCAAAAGCATATTCTACTTATATCTTGTACTCTTGTGCATTCTATACGATCAACCCTATTGTATCAATCCTCCAAAAGGATTTTTTCTAATTGTAATCACACTGTTCGTTATGAGCATTTGAAATTGATTGTCTCATCCAAAGATAGTAAGTTTTTTGAACTAGTCAATGTGCAAACCTATCTATTTTATATCGACTCTTTCTCCTTGATGCTAAGTACATAGTGAATTTTATTGCACTTATCGCATGCCTATAAGGTCTATTTGAGTCTCCATATGCGCTCAAGGGCTGGTCTTGTGCTAGTTGGCTAGACCAAACTTCTTCGCTTCACAACTCACTTATCTACCTCCTACAAGCTTCTCTAAGTTCTTTCATATGTGTATATATATGTGTAGTTTAGGGTATTCTTTGTTCCTAATGCTTCTGTTTACAGATAATTAAGAGAACTTATGAGCATTGATGAGTATTACAAAGAAATTATGGTGTACTAGAAGGTGGAGAGAGATAACATGTTTGTTGTCGCTGGGGTTGCAAATGCTAGGTTTTTTTCATCAATCTTTCTCATTGTGGATGGATTTCATGCATTAAAAATTGAAGATATTTTTTAGAATTTACTTGTGAACATATCATTTGTATAGGATTTTACTTTCCATACTAGATTCATATTAGTTGTGTATTCATGGATGTAAACTCTTCCACTAAACCAAATGCATCTTCTAGAAATGTTTTAAATCACACAAGGAATATTCCTATAGATCAGAGTGACATTTATATTTTTATTTCCACTTATTTATTACTGATGCCTAAGGAGAAAAATTCACTTGAATCTTAGAACATTCCTGTAGATGAGGAAACAATCGACTGTCTTATTTTTGAATATTTATTTCCTATGGCACAACATTAGGTCCCGCTCACTATCTAAATTTAGTTAAATTACTTTTTTTATTACATGCATTCCATAGGGTGTTAGCATATATGCATACAATTGAATCCATTTTGAAATCATGTCTCACGCCTTTAAGCAACACACAAGCACCCTGCATGTAGCCACGTTGAGAGACCCATAGAAAAGCTGGACCCAATCCACATGGTGGTGTTGATTTGCACCTCTCAATAGCATTGTGGCCAATGGGATTTGATCCTTGGTGGACCATTTGGAAGGCATTCGTTCTAACCATAATGCCCACACATTTGTTGTGTATAAAGTTCTCAATGAACATATAACATGACTTCTCTATTTGACTATATGACATTGTTTTCAACACATCTTACATCAAGCAATTTCACTCAACAGGTCTTCATAATATTTCTAAGGTTTTGGATCCATTGCACAATATTAGTTTCAACCATATAGTCTTGATGAGGAGGCATGATGACATAACTCTTTTATTTGCAAAGCAATATTCATATTCTCATGGGTGGGCGCCCAAGGATGGATGCAAATTTTTATTGCATCTTCCTAATTTGACTATTTATGGTGTAGAAAAATCACCATATGAAGATAAAAACAATATGGAGAAACATGGAAATGTGGTTGATCAAAGTAAAAGGTGGACACACATACTTATTAAAAGAAGAGATAGATTGAGTGTGCAGAAAAATATGATAGGGATCAAGACACATCTTGATGGGATGATTTTTTAAACCATCAAGAAGATATTATAAAGAATAAAATTGTAGGACATTGGCCAATTGACATTCCATTCACATGGGATTTTAGCACACAAAGATTGAATGTGCACCAAGCATGTAATCTAGTGACACTTCAAAGCTTAACACATCCACCAGAAATGAATATTTATGTAGGTCCAAGGATGGCAAAACAAGTTAAAGCACGATGGCATGGAAATTTGAAAGAAATAGATGTTGGAACACTTATTAAAATCCTTGCCGAGGGTGATGAATCTACCAAACCATTTTGGATTGTGAAACTTTTAGATGTCATTAAGGATATCGATCAAGATGGAATAGATGATGTCATAGTTCTTTTGTATTATACTGAAAGTAGTAATGCATTCATAGGAAAGTACATTTTGGAAATGGCATGTGACGCCAAATGAATAGGTTCAAGAAGGAAAAATAATATTTGGAGTACATCTACTCTTAAAATGGATGAAGTAAGCATTCTTGTTTATGATTTTGCATTAACAAAAATAGGGCACTTGAGGAAAGCAACCATCAATATGATAAAGAAGAACCTTCCAGATCTATGTGAGACAGTTAATCATAGGCAAACAAGAAGATCTATGCATGATCCTACAGAACTTGTTATGTACTTGGAGGAGGATAAGGCTCTTCTTGATATAAAAGAAGAATGAGAGAGCTAGCAGTAGTCTTAGACTGAAACAAACACATCCAATGAGGGGGGTGTAGAGATAGATGAAGAAACTTGTGGCTTGATTTGAAAATCTACGATATTTTTGTAGGTTATACAAATGCTCCAAAGCAGCTCACATGAAGAAATCATGTTCTGTAGCATATTTTATTAACTATCCCAAATCCTCCTTTGAATACGAGTTTCAAGTTTTATCTTATGTATGCAATTTTTAATCTCTTTTATATTTTTCATATAGATTCTAGAAATTCCAATATGTTTAGATCAAAATGTTTGGCATGTTTTGAGTTCCAAAATTTTCAAAAAATGTCAAAAAATGATAAAAAAATCACATGTTTTTAGATGATTTTTGAAATATAAGTATACTCGGATAAAGGATTTTGAAAAATAAGGCACAATTTTCTTGTTCTTTGATCGATGATTTCCCATTTATCCATATAGTTCTCATTTGTTATGACTCACTATTATCTATGAGTGTAACGAAATATGTGAATCCTTGAATAGAATCTACCCTCATATGTCCATTCACATATGGATGTATGATTTGTAATTTTCTAGTGGCTGTTATGTATCCGTGCATCTTGAAAGGTAGCTTGTGCAACTGCTACAAAGGATTTTAAAAAATAAGGCACAATTTTCTTGTTCCTTGATCAATGATTTCTCATTTATCCACATAGTTCTCATTTGTTATGACTCACTATTATCTATGAATGTAACAAAATATATGAATCCTTGGTGTAAAGGATTTTGAAAAATAAGGCACAAATTTCTTGTTCCTTGATCAATGATTTCTCATTTATCCACATAGTTCTCATTCATTACAACTCACTATTATCTATGAATGTAACAAAATATATGAATGCTTGAACAGAATCTACCCTCATAGTTCCATTCACATATGAATGTTTGATCTATAATTTCTTTGTAGCTGTGATGTATCCATGCATCTTGAAAGGTAGCTTGTGAAACTTTCCTTCAAGAAACCCTTTGCATGCTTCTACATCATCTGGTAAAGCAAGAATGGGAAGGCTCTCCTCCATTACTTGATCTTTAATGTGCTTAAGAGATGTGTACTGATATGACCAAATATAACATGCCATAACTTCATGTTTTCCTTAGGTGTTGATGACTAGAAACATTGGCATGACTAATTTTGGACAATACAAACATTTTAATTTTTTTGCTCCTTGCAAAAGGAGCTGATCCTCATTTGGAGTAAGAATTTGACATGAATCTTTCTTGAATATGACCTTGTAACTGTCTAAAAAGAATGTAGAGATGGATATCAAATTCTTCTTCATTTCAGGTATGTATAGAACATTAGAAATAGTGTGCAAAAGGATGATCTCTCCCCCCACAACCATATCAATACAATAGGTAGTAGATGCAAGGAACAAAGATCTACTATCATATTGAGCAAAGATACACCAATCAAATTACCAAAAATTGCCCGTATAATAGATAATCTAGGCCATTTCAACCACCCCAATACATGCCTTATGGATACCAGCCTAGAGATCAAGCCAAAGAGGCTCCAAGATATGTTCCATACCAAGGACCACCCATGGCCCCAAGGCCTTTAAGGGATGCAACCAACCTCAACCAATGTTAGGACAACAACCCCCACATCCTACAAATGTAGTTCCATTGAATATACACAACCGAAAGAAAACTTGGAAAGAGTGGTAGTGTCCGTAACTCCATTAATATGTAGATGAAGTTCCGCTCCCTCATAGAGTATGAGTCCTCCTATGAACAAAAATATTATGAACAAGATGGCTATGGAAATGCATATGGATTTGAATATGCTAATCTAATGTATGCAACACCTAGACGTCAAGCTCTAGGAAGACCTACGGTAAGACCACTTGCACCTGGAGGACCATGTTATAGATGTAGAGGAGACCATGTCATTAGGGAAAGAACCATGCGTTACCACCCACCACCTCAGAGGGTTTAAGAAAGGTATTGCAATGACTGCCGAAAAGAACACTTGTTCAGAGACTATTCCAAGAACCCTATAAAAGCATCATTCACTACTTAGATCAATGTAAGCAAAGTAATAGAGTCCTCAGGTAGTGATAAAGAATAGATAGTACCATTAAAATCCATCAAAGGAGCGAAAGTCAAGGAAATCCTAGAAAATCAAAGTCTAGATAGTCCAAAGATTGAAAAGGAGGTAGAATCTTTACCTCGAGTAGTAGAAGACTCAAAAGAACCATCCAAAACCTCAAAGGGAAAGAGAGCCCGAAAATGGAAAATTAGATGGGAGAAAATAAAGAACAAGTGGATTAAGAAGTTGGTTGAAGAAAAAAAATTGGTAGAAGACATTGAACCTAAACCAACCAACTCAACGACCAGAATCAAATGTGATGAAAGGAGAAAGAATGAGAGAATAGTCAGGATCATGAGCAACATGATTGTAGTTACCCAAGGGGAGACGTGGAAAAGGAAGGCTTAGAAATATGTAAAAAAGACTAATCAAAATTGCTAGAATAGTCAACACCAAACCTTCGTGAGATGAGAATGATAGAAGAAACATTCCAAGGATGTTTAGGCAACTCAAATTCCAACTAGAAGAAACAAGAACCAACTAAGGGAATGGAAAAAAATTAGGGTTAGAGACCATGGAAATAGACTGTGTGATTTTGGAGGTAGAAGGTGACTGGCCACATGACTTGTGGGCCAGAGTTCAAGAAGAGAGATGGAAGAAAAATGAAGATGATATCCCTCCCTTCATAGAACTAGATTCTTCTATGAATCAACCCATGATGGAGTAGGAAGTAAAGTCTGAAGATCTAGCCAACCAAGATCAGAATAGAGATGAAGCTATCAGCTTGACTACATTTCCTAACCATATGAGTGAATATGAACAAAAATCACGTTTCTTCCATGCCCCTACAATTAGATGCAAGGAGAAGAGAAATTCCTAGGAAGTATCAACCATTGTACAAGGTTGAAAAAAGTCAATTCATTGTTTCTTAACCCTACAAGAGCTTTTGTAAGTAAAGCCCCACATGTGGAACAAATTAGCCACCCAGTTGAATTTGAAGGAACAAAACACATTAGCTCAGGAAGAGAAGATTGAAGGAACACCAACCATTAAAATATATGTGGATAAAGTTGGAGACTTCAGTGAAGGCGATGAAGGAAATACTTGTCTCCCAATTATCTTTTGAGGTTATATGACCAAGGCCACACTAGGTACTAGTGTTGGAGTAGGAATAGATGCGAAAGAAATTTGGGAAAAATGGGGAAGACCAACATTGAGAACAACATGAATGAAATTGCAACTACTGGAGGATCATGGAGAATGACCTTTAGGACTTCTAGAAAATGTAATTCTATCTAAATATGGAGTTGAATTTGAACATACCTTAGCCATATGCCAATTTGGTAAAGTAGGTAATTATGAGATGATCCTAGGAAGACCTTTCATGCGACAACTAAAGGTAGTTCAAGATTGGGGAGGAGATGCCTTATTTTGTCAACATCAGGGCACAAACACTAAAATAAATCTCCAAAACTTCTCACATAGAGATGTTCAACCTCTTCAATGGAATCCCATCCATAAAGATGAGGATGCTGCATCAATCCATAGTGTTTGATCTAGTGATCAATCATGGATGAATGAAGATACCAAGCTATGTATATGTAAGCAACATAAAGAGAGGAAAAAAGGTTATAACATTGGCAAGTAGGACAAGAAGAAGACTAACCTATTGAGTATCTTGTATACATGCCTTAGATATTTCCTGATGAAGCTTTTTAACCACACGGATTGATGGAAATATTAGCTACTTTAGATGTGTGCATAAATGAAGAAGTATTAACCATTAATGAATGTGTAGACGAGGAAGGATATGATTTGAGGCTGTATACGGTAGTGCTCCAAGAGGAAAAAGAAGGAGAAGTAATAGAAAAGGAATCAAAAGAGGAATATGAAAGTATAGAAATGGAACTTGAATTCATTAAGAAGAACAATACCTAAAAGAAGTGGAAATGGAAGACTCCAAGGGAAATAAAAAAATATTATCCATATAAGAATACCTAGAAAACCCTAAGAAGGAAAATAGCAAAGTGGAGGACGAGACTCTACAACAAGAACATTTCAAAGTTCCAGAACATTTTAAGAGATATGAAGTGGAAGAAAGGAACATAGCAATTCAAATGCCTAAGAGATGTTGGGAAAGATGGATGGACACTCCAAGAAATGAGTAGGTACTGCGAAATCCTGCTTTGTACTAGCCCCTTGTTGCTTCTAGTTTAGTTGTAGGCCCTCTTAGCTTTCCAATGACACTAAATAAGTTCCTATTTACTTTGGAAATGGTGTGAGAAATGATTGAACCAAAACAGACTACTTCCAAGTTGAAGGATTAATGAAAACCTTCTATTTTGTTTATACACTTGCTGCTTGTTATGCTCAGTGCTTCCAGTACATTAGCAATTAGAAAAATTCCTCTTAGAGGTATAAAACTAGCTTAATGAGCTAATGATTCCAAGTGAAATCACTTAAAATGATACACTATACACAGAGCAATCAATTTAGCAATTGAATCATTACCCCCAATTTTTTAGGACCTCTGCAGAGTTTGACCAGTGAGTGCTTCGATGCACTTTTCTCCAAATTGGCTGGTCTTCAAAACTTTTGAGCATGTAGAGAACTTGGAGCGGATTCCAATAAGCTATAGAACATTAAAAATGGTGAAGGAATGACTGAGATATGAGTAGTACAAGTTGACTATAATAAGTGACTATGACAGAGAGACCATAGATGAGAAGTATTGATATATTGTATTAGAACACAATGTTGTACAAGATCATTAGCATGATAAACAATGCCTAATGATTGTGAGTAGTATAGGCTATGATGTATGCCTTACTCTCTTACAATGTGTTCAAGAATAACTCGGGTACAACAAGGAACAAACAAAGAAAAATTTAGTAACTCGAGAAGGGGATAAAGAGAGATGCACATATATTGGCAAAGATGTGTCCATAGAAGAAGAAGGAGTTAATTGAATTAATACAAGAATATAGGGATGTATTTGTTTGGACATAAAAGGATTTGAAAGGAGTTGATCAATCTATATATTCTCTATAATTCCAATGATCCCTGATGCCAAACCCTCTAAGCAAAGACCGTATACCTATAATGATGTCTATTCCACCAAAAATAAAGAAAATATAGACTAACTATTAGCCACTAAATTCATATATGGGATAGAACACACAAAATGGGTTTCTCCTTTAGTGGTGGTACCTAAGAAGAATGGGAAGCTTAAGGTTTTCATTAACTTAAAAAATGTTAATGTAATAAGAGATAGATATCCATTTCCCATTACAGATCATCTTTTGGAAAGAGTAATAGGCAAGGAAATGTATAGCTTCCTTGATGGATTTTCATGATACAATCAAGTAGCCATTGCTACTGAAGACCAACACAAAACTTCTTTTGCTACAAAATGGGGAGTGTATGCATTTAGGGTTATGCATTTTCATTTCACCAATGCCCCATTTACTTTCAAGAGATTGATGTTCCATGTTTTCAAAGAATATTTATGAAAAAGCATGGAAGTATACATAGTTGACCTTTATACTTATTCATCTCAGCATTGTGCACACATATTGGTTAAAAAGAAGATTGAGCTCAACACCTATACTAAAAGTGCCAAATTGGTCCAAACCATTCCATATTCATGTCGATGCATCTAATTTTGCCATTGGATGCATACTAGCACAACCAACTGATGAAGGGAAGCTAGATCACCCTATAGCCTATGCTAGTAGACAATTAAACTAGCCAGAATGAAATTACACCATGACTTGACAAGAAGGATTAGGGATGGTCTTTACAATGAAGAAGTTTAGACATTGCCTACTAGCCAACAAATTCAAATCCTTTATTGATCACCAAGCTCATTGTACTTGGTCAATAAACCTTACAATACAGGAAGGCTAGTTAGATGGTTTTTGTTACTTATGGAATTTGATTTTGAAGTAGTGGTCAAGAAGGACAATATGCATGTTAGGGCTGATCACTTATCCAAGATAATCATGGAGAACCACCAAATAGGAGAAGCAGACGATACACCTACCTATTTAATCTAGAAGTATGTCCTAGATGGTATGAAAGATGGGTGCCTATACTCACACATGGACCGAGTCATAGGATCAATTCAGCTAGAGACAAGGAACTTTGGAAAATAAGAAACCTCCACACCATGGTAGGCAGCTTATATTTCAAAGACTCTAATGAAATACTTCTATGATGTGTCAAAGATGAAGAACAAGGGAATCTAATTAAACAAGGTCATGAGAATAAATGGAGAACACATAAAGGTGTAAGTGCAACAACACAAGAATTGAAAAGATTAGGTGTGTATTGGCCAAGTATGCAAAAAGACATACACAAATATGTGATGAATTTTCACATGTTTCAAGTGTCTACACTAGACAAACATTCATGTATATGCTATTCTACGATAGCACTTGAGTGGAGTAAGCCACTAGAAGAATTTTTGAATTCACAAACCTATCTAGAAGGAGTGAGCCTAGCTAGAAAAAGAGCCCTAGAAAAACAAAGTAAATACTATGTAATCTTTGGAAAAAAATTGTTCAAACATGGAAAGAATAACCAATTACGGATGTGTGTTCATGATGGAAAACATGTTCTAGAAAGAGCCCTAGAAAAACAAAGTAAATAATATGTAATCTTTGGAAACAATTGTTCAAACATGGAAAGGATAACCAATTACAAATGTGTGTTCATGATTGAGAATTCCTTCCCATATTATAAATGGCTCATATTGGAGCAACTGGGAGGTCAATTTTTAGTTGACAAGGCTATTAAAATGATTCTCTTTGCATGCTTATGGTGGCCAACACTACATATGGATGTAAACATGTATGTGCAAAGCTGTGACATATGTCAATGAACTAAGTACCCAATCTGACAAGATAACATGCCTTTGAGACCAATGATCAATGCAAGAGATTTCTCTAGATGGAGAATCAATTTTGTTGGACTTATTAATCCCTTTGCAAGAGGATCTCATGCAGTGTATATCATAGTGGCAACTGACTACTTAAACAAAGTGGGTAGAAGCCAACACCGCTAGAAAAAGTGATGCCTAGACAACAACAAAATTTCTATTTGAAAATATATTCGCTAGGTTTGGACTTTCAATTGAGATAGTCAGTGATAGAGGTATGCATATTATCAATGAAGTCATTGAGTAACTTATGAATGAATTCTTAGTGATTCATAAAAACTTGGCCCCCTATCACCCAGAAGCTAATGGACAAGCTAAAAGTTCAAATAAGGTGTTATGCACAATTCTTACTAAGATAGTCAACAAATGGTAGAGTTGACTAAGATAAACAATTGCACCATGCAATTTGGGCATTCTGATTAGCATACAAAATGGCTATTAGAACCACACCCTTTAATCTAGTCTATGGAAAAAATGCAATCTTACCAATTGATTTCTTGATCAACACTCTTCGAGTAGTCAAGAAGTATGAATGGACAACACATAAGTTGTCTAATCGATCAGACCAAATCGAGAAATTGCATGAAAGTATACTACAAGTTATAGCAAGCATTTATGCTGCTAAAACAAGACAAAAGACCTTCTATGATGCTCACATCAAGGACAAAGGACTTAGAGTGGGAGATCTAATTTTAGCGTATACCCTAATACAACATGCCAACAAACTACAACAAAGAGGATATGGTCCTTTGATTATAAATCAAATTTCCTATGGTGGAACTATCAACTTAGCTACATTGGATGGAGACATAATACTAAACTACATAAGCGGTTGTAGAGTAAAAAGTACATGGAACCTTTGATCGAAAAATGTTGACCTGATTTTTAGGAGCTCAAATGCAAAAGAGAGAAGAGGAGAGAATAAGAGAAGAAGCTAGATGAGAAGCCCTAGAAAGATAAAAAAGTGAAAGGAATGGATTAGAGAATGAGAGGAGAGATATTTAAGAGGTGAATAACCCATTCCCATGGTAAGATTCTTTAATTGATATAGGAGCATCTTTAAGTAGTGTTCCTGCTTCCTTAGTTAATAAACTAAAGATACATATCACTTCTACAAAAGCATATATGATCGGGATTGGAGGTAGTCTTATAGAGTGCTTAGGAGAAATCACATTCTACTTGCACTTAGGGAACAACACAATGTAACAAAGACTTTTGGTCTACAAAGACACTGATTTGTTAGAAGAACTTATCTTAGGACAAGACTGGATGTATGAATTTGAAGTTACCCTAAATCTTGCTCAAGGATACATATCTACCAAAATAGGGCACTCTGAAGACAATAGTCAAAATAGAAAAACCTAATGAGCCCAATACCTCAACCAAACTCTCAATCTAATAAATCTACTTTTCAACCTACATTGTATGTCAATAAAAACTCTTGTTCCACTACGAGTGAACAACCCAACCCTCATTCTCAAGAGAACAATTTAGAGAGCCATAATAAGGTAATTAGTTCTCGAGAGGAAAATATAGTACCTACAACAAACCTAGCATCAAGAAAAACTCACCAATAGTCAAACCAAAAAATAAAAAAGATATAGATTTCCAAAGATCAACTACAGGAGTATAACTGCAAGTGCCAACAACTACAATCGAGAAACTCTAAATGCAAGAAGTCATTTAAAGCACAAAGAACACAACAATTTGACTCAAAGATAATATCAAGAACATCAAGAATTACCAAGTCCAAGAAAACAAAGGAAGCCACATACTCAATACAAACACATATGGCAGATCAAATCAAAGGTAGGAGTACCAGAAGTGTAACCATCACCATTAAAGAAAAATTAATGTAGATCTACAAAAACATATCAAATATGGAGAACAAAGCTAACTCAAGGAAAGCAAAAATTGGAGAAGCAATGTCCTGATTGCACTCATGCTGAGCTAAATGCACCTAGAGTATGCACAATAGGGCCACACTACAAGGACTTGCATTCGGCACATGAATTCTCTTTGACTATTTAGTGGTGCACATTTCCTGCAACAGAAATATGTCTTCACTTGTACCATAATAGCATAGGTTTTCTATTGACTACAACTAACTTTTTAGTTCGGCATTGACTAACCATTTTCTAAATTTTTTCGACAAAAAAGTAAAAAAAAAGTGTGTTCAAGTATTTGTATAATGACAAGTTCACCTTATGTGAGAGGCGAATCATGTAAAGGACAAAAATAAAATGCATGAGCACTATGGAACATCACAATTTTCACATTCTCTCATGTTAATCCTATCATTGGCTTCAATATAGATGGCCTTTGAGGACTCCGAGGTAATGCAACCAATGGAAATCAATGAATTTTCACTTGGAATGTGCAATCAAGGCATGTGATCACTGGTTCAGGGATGACCAACCTACCAGTGATCACCTCTTTTTAATAATAGTATGAATTATGGATCATGACCATCGATTCCTAGTGATGAGTCAAGATTTTCACATTCTACATGATATGCCAAGAACCATCAAAACTTGGACTAAAGTAGCAATAGAAGCTTACATGAAGCTTCTAATTTACAAATGTGATTTTGAAAGATGAACCCAAGTGATGAATACCTTACACTCCACTGCAAATAAACCATCAGTGCCAGATGCACAAGTAATCGGAGAACCATCCGATTTACCCATGAATTGATTAAGGAATCATTTGGATGGATGAAAGGCAGAATTGGGGATCTGAAATATGAGAGCCATGAAGCTAAAAAGAAAACTTTTATGGACATCAATAGATTGGATATAGAGGAGGAAGCATGACTTGTGCACCAATAATTTTGCCTCCCAAATGTGGACTGACACAACCCCTCAAAAGATAGTAGTTCAATTATTATCTCATGGAGTGAAGAAAATTGGAAATGAAATCAATCTGATCCCTTATGTACAAGAAAACCTATTCGAAGCTAAGAAGCAATGGGGCATAAGGAAGGTCTTAAATGGAAGAACTACTTTGACTATCTTGATATATCATGCATTGGAAATGCGAGAATATCTACGACAGATGCTTTCACCATTAAAAATGGCAAAATATGTAAATTAGCTACTGTACCCCTAAGAAGAAATATGGCATAGTGGTAACGAATGAAGTTGGAACAAGTTTGCAACAAAAAAATGAGAGGCTCCAAAAGAATGAGGGAGCTTGAAGAAGTGGCTACCATGGCTTGTGCAAAAAGAGTTCATGCTATACCAAAGTCAAATATCGCCCAACAACCACCAATTACAGAGGTAGATTTGGAAGAAGCCCTCCAAGCCTCTCACACATATATGGAAGGGCAAGTAAATCTAATGGCCCAAGCTCATCACTACCATTAAATGAGTGAATCCAAGGCTAAGAAACATGCAGGTAAAAGATTATCAAAGATGAGTCATTATAAGGGCTTGGGCTTAGAGAACTCAAGCTCATGTTTACGATTAGAAAATAATGATGATTGATCAACATTGAATGCTGATTTAAATATGATGGTCAATGGGATGAGCTTGATCAGATGGTGGATCAGTAGGAAACGGCGTGTAAGTCAAAAGAGCTAGAGCATGAGGATGATGAGGCTAAAGAAGAAGTTCTATGGACACCCCAACCATGTAGGAACTTTGCCATAAGAATCAATGATACTACACAGTTATGAATTCAGGAAGAAAGATTGGAAGGCATTAAAGCTCGAGTCCTTCCCAAAGAAGAAGAACAACTATAAGGAGAGACTCAAGCTCACGACCAAGTGCTCAGTGTTCCAATGAGGGGTATGGTAGAGCCATCTCCTTTGAATGTGCATCGTGTGAGCAGTAGCGCTAAAGTAGTCCATGAGAAAGAAGCTGAGCACAAAGTTTAATTGCAAATAAGACAAAAATTTAATGAAATCGTACACATTGTTCAAGGAAAGGACATAAAATGGAATTATCAAGGGGTAAAGAGAAGCATTTGATTGAGGCTCAAATAAGGTGACAAATAGCTTTCAATTCTTGAATGCTTTCTTGACTATTGGTGGCATGAAATTGAAAGAAATATATAGAGGGAAATCATAGTGTCAAGTCAAAGAGGAACAAGTTGACAAGAGGGGAAAGAGGACAAAAACCCTCATTGCCATATGTATCCCTGGTTGAGCCACTTGTTGAGTGTCAAGAAAACTGGCATAAAGCCTATCAAGGGACGATAGAGATAAACAGGGGAAGAGTGTTGTAGAGGACTGAAGACAAGAAGAGAAGAAAAGTAGGCCCATAAAATTTTACACAATTACCCATTTTCTTTTTTTTTTAATCCATCATAAATCATTGAGAAGCCTTGTAAATGCACTAGAGACTCTAGAAGCATAATCCTTGAAGATTGTAACAATACTTTTGTACAATAGTAGGAACTTAGAGATCTTTAGAGAAGTGCTTATCTCTTGTGTGAAATGACCAAATTTAGGGCACATGTATATAAGTCACTTGTGACTCAATTGTAAAGACTTTTTCTCATAACCAAGAGCTAAATTTATGAAATTTGGAGTTTTCTTCTTCTTGCCTATGTACCTTCTTCTCCATGAGCTTTTGTGTGTGCTTGAGGCATGTAATGCTTGTCTATAGGTGTTGTCTATCCCTTCTCCATCTCTTTTTGATGTTATTGTGTGTGTGTGAAGTATAGGAAGTCTTGGAGTGAGAGTAGATGATTCCTACCACTCTATTTTTTGGCCATAACTTGAAGCACAGAGATCCAATCAAGTTCAAGATATAACCATGGGATGCATCTTGTTGAGAGCTTCAAAATGAATCTGCCCTTGATGATATTGGGGTATTGGAGTGTGTAAGTTGTTGCTCCAAGTATCACGATACACTTTTGTGTAGGAGATGTAGTGTGAGGTGCATGCTCCCTTTTTCATGCATTATTTGTCCCTTTCCCACATTAACCATCATTTATGAGCATGTTACCATGCACTTGATTGGATCAGGCTCTCAGTTTCATAATTTAATGTGTGTATCAAACCACCACTATATGCATTTGCTTGGTGATTAAGGTATCGTCTCTTTCATTGCAAACCCCTAAGACCTTGTGAGTCTAGGTACATAGTTTCTTTTAGTTGCATGCCAATAGCAATCAAGGAATCATTCAAGACTCAGAGGCTATTTGTCACCTTATCCAAGCCTCTCCAATATTTTTTATTTCCCCCTTGATAATTCTTTACTCTTATCCACTAGGATCTTGTATTATTATCGTGCTGGCCACACACACCATTAGCATTTGAAATGGCATCCAGCAGTCAGAGGGTGGTGCTTCAAAGGTATTTGTTGTTTTTCTTTTTTTACATCATCTGGGACCTATTGCATTCTTCAACCTGTATCTTTTCTTTTGTTGTAGCCTCATGCGTGCCCCCACAGGGCTCTGGGTAGAGTGTAGAGCTTAAAGAATTACTTTCTTTCTTGATTTCCTTCTTCTTTTTCTCTTGCTTGTCTCTCCCTCCACACCCATCTGGATTCCTCTTCTAAAGATTGAATTTGCATATGTCTCCTTCTACCTATGGATGAATATGTAATCTCCTCTTCTTCCTCTTCAATATGTTGGGCAAAAATTGGAGTAGCAAACTTCTTGGATGAAGAAGCCACATCTTCATCTTCTTGTCTTGAATTAGGGTACTTGCCATTGACAATTTTCCATAGTTCCTTGGATACTATCAAATTCATCATCATAAAACTCCACATTGGGTAGTTAGACATTCCATCTAATTTATCTTCATGTTAAAGTCTATCTCTATAGTCACTCATCTTGCATTATTCTGTACCTTTATTTGAATGCCTTCCATGATCTGCGTCATGGAATCGGGCCGTAGCATGGATTGTAAAGTAGACGTAAAGGAGCGTGGTTCCATGTGCGAAGCATTTCAGGATATGTCTCTAGAAGCTTTTGCCGCCATGTCGGTTGATAGATCTTACCTTTTTGTGCTTTTGGAGGAAGGTCCTCTGGTTGAAATTGTGTTGCGAAGGACGGAATCTTGCTTGTGACTCTCTATATTTCTAAATTGTAATCTGCCAAAATGACATAGTAAGGCCTATATTGGAGTTCTGATGATATGATGAGAGGTCTAGATGACAAGTTCTTGAAGTACCTAGATTGTAATACTGTGTCTTCTATGACTCTCATGGTCTGATTCTGCACCACCGTGCGCTCTTCATGAGAACTCCCAATTTCTTCCACCTGTTTTAACCATGGAGGTCGTGGCGCTTCAAAAGTATCCTGGCCTTCTTCTGTTTGTTGTCCCCCTGGGATGGGCTGCAGCTCATAATCCTCTTCAAATGTCTGTTCCATAGGAATTAGTACTGTTTCTTCGTCGATGGGAGCCTCGGGTGGGGAAGGTGGTCTTTCGTATTGTTGTAGGCGTGCTTGCAATTTCGTGACCTGTTTTTGGAGATCTTTTAGGGCCTCTGAGTCTATGAGAAGTGAAGCAGTGGAGGTGATGGTTTGAGGGGCAGCTGTCGTCTCCTGGATCTTGGCTTGATATGCTCTAAGCATTATATCTATGTCCTCTGGACTGGGATATGTGAAGATTGATCCTACTCGGGGTGGTGGGTGGGTCACGTGTGGTGGATTAGAAGGTCGAGGAAAGGAAGGTGATGGGGATGGTAGTGGGGGTGATGTGCGAGAGTGCGTTTGAGATGTGATTTCTATGATTTTGGCTTTGGTCTCTCGCAGAATTTCCTCGAGTTTGCTCATCTTCTTTGCCCATTGCCTTTTCATACGTTCACGACTATCTCTCCAAGCTCTTGTTGTCTTTTTATTCTGGCTCTCAGTCTCGCTAACCTCCGCATTCTTTTCTTGGCCTAAGTCTTGGTCTTGCTTAAGTGCCTGAGCTCTCGTGATGACTTGCACTGGGGCTATGGAAGTCACACTTCCCATGGAGTATACCACTAAGCCAATAATGTTGATAGGAGTGACTTTTGGCATATTGGCGGGGTTCTTGGGACATTCTCATAACAAATGCTCCTTTCCACAATCTGGACAAAAGCCTTGAATTATCACAGATTGGGTTTGTGTGGGTGCAGGTAGAGGGCAATCACGAATGAGGTGATCTCCCTGACATCGAAAGCATGGTCCTCTAGGAAATGGAGGTCTTATCTGCCTAGGTTGAAGTCTAAAGTTGGGGTTTGCGTACATGACATTTGCATATTCTGGCTCCCAACTAGACTCACTTGGTTCTTCATAATAGTATGACTCATTATGCTTGGGTGATTGCATGTAGTAAGCCTGTGGGCTATCAATATGGGAAGAGTCAAAACTATGATCACTTGGGTCACTTTTTGAAAGTGATGGTGTCATTGGCACTAGATCTCTATTTAAATTTTCTATTGCAGTTGCATACTTCACTGGAATCACATTGGCGGGGGGAGGGGGTTGCTACATTAGGAATGGTTGCGGACTTTGTTGCCCTTGATAGGGTGGTTGATAGGGTTGCTGGGGCCTACCATATTGCTGTTGTGGGTACTGATTTTGGTATTTTCCTTGTTGTGGATATGACTGAGGATAATTTTGTCTAATAGCTTGTTTGTTATATGGGCAGCCTTGTGCAGTGTGATTGGTGTATCTCCTTTCTATGGTGCAGTATTGTCTGTTGGGATTAACTTGGGGTTGAGCCATGATAGGGCACACACTAGCCATACGGTCTCCTCCACAGGTATAACATCGTTTTCCTAGGGCAAATCTAGGAATCTGCTTGCTAGAGATGCCTAATTTATGAGCTACCTTTTCTGCTAGATCCTCAATTGATGTGGATTGTGAGGAAGCTAGGCTAGTAGAGCTATCTGAATCTTTATAGATCTTTGAGAGTTCTAATTCCTCCCCAAGATTATCCTCAATGTCTATGCACATGCGTACACATTCTTCTATGGATCTAGGGTCCTTCAAGTACACATATGATCTTAGTTTGGTACTTAACAATCCATCTAGAAATAAGGCCACTTGTTTGGCTGGAGTGGGTAACTCTGGAGCATGGCATCTCTCTAAGTATTGCCTAAACCTTCTTTCTGCGAGCTTCACTGTCTCATGAGGTGTTTGCTTGAAGCTGTATATAAGAGAGGATGTGTTATGCCTAATACCACTCTTGGAAAACTCAATGATGAACTCTTCCAGAAGTTGGTCTATATTTCTGAACTGGCCTTACTGAAGCGGTTGAAACCAAGTCAATGTGGTGTTCTTGAGAGTTAGGCCAAAATCAATGTATTGAGTGAACAAGTCTTCAATTTGTTCAACTCTCAAAACTTGCCTAAACTATGCTACATGATCATACGGGTCTCCTGTGCCATCGAAGCAATTCTTCATGGACTTAACCAATTGTGTGGGTCTTAGTTCCAACATGTTCTCTAGGCCTTGGTAGAGGGAATTCGTTTGTTTTTCTTGGATTCCTTGGATTCCTATGTCTCTCCCTGTCCATCCTATCAGTCTCTGTCCTCGTTCTCTCTCTTCCAAGTGGATTAGCAAAGCTCACCTCGGGTCTATCTCTACTCCTCTCTCTTTGTGTTCCATGATCTTGAGATGTTCCATCCCCTTTGTGACCATAAGACACAGTGGATCGAGGTTGGGGAAAAACAAATTCACCCTTCCAAGTGTATGTGTGTCTTCCATGCTCTGAGACCACAAAGATCCTCTCCGAAGCATCATCTAACTAGGTCACTTTGCTTGGGCTATCAGGATCTTTGAATTCATGGATGGTGAGGACTCCCACTTCATTAGGCTTCTCAAGCTTATACCTCCAAAAAGCCTCATCCATCTCTCGATTCACGAGCAAATCTATGCTCCTATTGTCCTGGGAAACCCACTTTGGCGTGATTATTCTCGTCAGAACTGACTTGCCTCGAGGAGTTTTTGGCTCCTTTTCTAAGTTCCCTTGCTCTATGTCTCCTATTCCGACCTCTGGGATTATGTTGCCAAATTCATCTATTCTTTCTGGTTGGCTAGTGACCACATACATTGTTCCTTCTTTGTCAATGTAGGAACCATTTTCGAACTTGACTACAGGGTGTTCTAGTCCCGTGGGCTGATCCGGATTTTTAATTAGGACAACAGATCTTCTCAGGACATCCTCATAGATGCATGCACCTAAGCGGTTTGTCCTAATATACTCCAATTGAGTTTTGTAGGGACCTTCAGGTCTTTCTAGGTATGCCACTCCTGAGCTACCTACAGGTCTTTCCATGTTATAAGACATCTCATAGTCACTAGTTTTGGAGTCCAAAGCATAGGGATAATCACTCAACTATTGGGCCCAAGATCTGGCTGTATGGTTGACACTAGCCTCGGATGATCTAATACTTTGAGGGTCTCTCCCTAGGTGTCTTCCTGATCTAAGGTTCATATGCCCTTCCAATTAACCCAATGATCCTTGTACAACCACGTTGCAGATTCTTTGATACCAATCACTTGTTCCTTTTAACTTTCCAGTACTTGTTTTCTTGTCTTTAGTTAAGCTTCATCAGGAGCACTTAAGTGTGTCGTACTTGATGTTCTTTGTCCACTTCGTTTAAGTTCTTTTCCTTTAAATTGTTGCTTGATTGCAATTTAACTTATTCTTGGACTTGAGAAGTTAGAGGCTCTTAGAACTTGAGTATTCCTATCATACCCCTTGTCAATCAGGACAACTACTCGCACTTAGCCTAAGCTAAGAATGGACTAAGGGGGTTGAGAGATATTCCAACCTCAAGTCGTTTCTCCTTGCTATGCTTGTCTGCCCAGGAAGCACGTTCCCAAGCCTGCTCACACTGGCACTTGCTTTGATTTCTCCAAAAGCTCTCTATGACCCTGTGAAAATTCCAAGTTTAGCTCAAGTTTTTACCTTTAATTGACTGACAATTTGATACAGACACTTTTAAAGACCCTTCTTCCCCCTTTTATATTTGCCAAAAAAATTTCTCTAGAGCTCCCTTGGTGTACCTAACCCTCAGAGGGTCAACTTCAAAATATCCTATCTGAAAATCAACGCACTATTCTTATAAAAACCAGTTGAGGGCATGTAGTATACACCACGAGCTTTCCAACAAGCCCTAGAGCTCAAAAAACGGATTTCATATGAAAAAGTTATGATAGTTTAGGGTTCAGGGGGTTAAAACAGACAATCAGGACCTTTTAGGAGTTCAGTGCATTTTTCTAAGGCCTTTGTAAGTGTACGAGTAATTGAGTATGCAAATATGCCCAAAATTTAGCCTAAATTTCCAAAAAATTACCCCTTTATTTTTTTGCCAAAAATGCCTATCTATTGCGATAGACTGTGTCTGTCGTGATAGACACTGACTGTCGTGTGGGTCTGTCTCTCGCGATAGACAGGGTCTATCGTGGTTCTCTATCTGTCGCGATAGACGATGTCTGTCGCGATAGACCGAGTCTGTCGTTTGTAGTGGGTCTGTCTGTTGCGATAGACGGTGTCTGTCGTGATAGAGGGTCTGTCGTCTGTCGTGATAGATGGTCTCTCTCGTGGGTCTTTGTCTGTCGCAATAGACGGTGTCTGTCGTGATAGACGGGGTCTATCGTCTGTTGTGGCTCTGTTTGTCACGATAAACGGTGTCTGTCGAGATAGACGATGTTTGTCACGATAGACGGTGTCTGTCGTGATAAACTGAAAAAACTCAAATTTTTTTGAAACTTTTAGTGATTTGGAGTGCCCTAATGGTGTAGGTTATCATGCAAAGCATGCATTCAAGAAATACTAAGTTTTTCTATCTGTCGTGATAGACACAGGTCGTCATCCTGGGACCTGAGCAGAGTTTTGTCGTACCTACGCAAGCTACTGGAGATGGTGGTACAACTAGAACCTGCAGAAAAAGCTCAAAAAACACACAAAAACAAATAGCATGCAAGCTCTCTCTCGTTCTCTCTCACAAGTCAAATGAGGAAAATGAGGTGGGGAGTGGAATATGACCAAAAACTGAAATTTTTGTGAAGATGGAGATGGAGGTGGGAGATGATGGGGATGATGATGGTGATGCAAAAACAAGAAAACATGAAGAAAAATAAGGAAAAGAAAGGATATTACCTATGACTCCAATGTCTCAACTCTATGTCTTACCATCACATGCTCGTCCTCGAAGCTCTCTCCCCGACAATGGCGCCAAATTTGGTGTCACTCTAGCACAATGGCAAGTACCAACGTGAGGAGATCCACCTCATAATTGTCAATCCGTGGAGACGTGAGGACTAGTATGAAGACTATGAGCAAGTGAGGGCACAAGTGGGTGAGTGAGAAGCACACAAACATGCACACACATACACACACATGCGCACACAAGGCAAGAACAAGGAGAGGAACAATGGAGTTCTTTGCATTAGTAAAAAAAAGTCTCTTACATCAGCTCAAATCACTAACAATCTAACCTCAAAATGAGCTCTCTAGCTCGTTTTACAGTTTTTTGACTAGCTTTGGCCTTGTCTAGACCTAGTGTCTAGCATAGTTAAGAATTAGGTTCTAGAGTTTATTTGAGGGCTCAAACAGAATCTAAAAATTATGAAAATTGGTATGTAGCTAATTCTAACACTCTATAAGCTCGAGGACTCCTCAACTTGAACAAAATGGAGTATATTCTACCAAAAATGGAATTTACAATGTTTGTGTAGTGATATTGAGTTGGGAAGTGTTTATGAAAAAAAATGATTGGGCCTTGTTGCCATATTGTGCATGACTGCTCCGTTGTGCCTATATGCTCTTCTTATGACTTGTATGCCAACATAGGTGCTTGAAGGATGTTCTTCATGTTCTTCCAATCACAAAGAATCTTGTTTTTGTGGGTCCCATGGTCGAGAGAGGATTGTAGGTCAAGTTCAATAAAAAAGGATACTTTGTGGAAAACCCTAAGGAAGGGTAAAAATTGATAGTCAAAGGTAGAAAGGAGGGAAGATTGATGAAGTGTTGCATAGTTTAGTTGTGCAGAATGTTCTGAATGGTCTTCCAAATTCATATCAGAGTTTTGCGTCTACTCTCGATTCATGATGAAATGCAATCCAAATTCCTTAACACTTGAGGAGTTAATCTCTATTCTATTGTGGGAAGATCAATATAGGTAGAACAAGTCCATTATGCGTGTTGCAGATCAAAGCTTTCCTTGTTAGTCAGAAGGGCAAAGATAAATGGAGCTTATCTACTAGTAAACAAAAATCTGCTAACTCTTCACAATCAAAGAAGGATGATAAAGAGGAGAAGAAAACAGAAAAGCAGAAATTGTTTTGCAAATACTATAAAGGAAATGATCATGTCATAAAGAGTTGTCCAAAACTAATTGCAAAAGAGGCAAAGAAGAAAGTGTAGAGAGTACGCATGCGGAAGCAAAATGAAAAGTAAAGTACTCTCACAAAACAAGAGCATGGAGTAGGCTCCTCAAGCTTCTAACCAAGTACAAATGAGGGGAGAGGCCCTCCTTATATATTTTTGGGAGGGGCTCTCAAAAGTACATCATATGTGGGATAAGTCTCTTGAAAGGAGAATGAATACAACTGGTAGAAGCACATGGCAAGGTACCCAAATACAAAGGAAGTACAATATAAAATGAAAATAGACTAGAAATGGAGTGCCTCCTGGATACAAAATGGAGATGCACTCATGCGGATACAAAGGTAGATGAAGTAGGAGCAATCATTTTGTCAACACCCCCTCTGCAGCTCCATTTTGGAGCAGCTGAATGCTGCAAAGGTCCACCAAGCGCTGTAGCGGAACCGAAGGTAGAGCCTTCGTCAACATGTCCGCCAGGTTCTCCTGAGAGGTACACTGCGCCAGAGTAATCTCTTGAGATATGAGCTTCTCGCGGATGAAGTGGTACTAGATCTCGATGTGCTTCATCCGAGCGTGGAACACTAGATTCTTGACGATGGCCAAGGATGACTGGCTGTCCACGTGAAGACATGTCAGAGTATCCTACAAAACACCAATCTTTTGTTTGCCAAACTTCCATACCTAAGAAGTAGTGTAGTAATCCAAGATCTGTCATAGAGTACTCAAGGTGAAGCTGTGTGATGATGAATTGGATGTGTTCTTCATCTGAGCCTGTCAAGATCAATTCATCTACATAGAGAATGATGATGGCTACTAAAGACTCCTTTTGATGGATATAGAGATTAGCATCAACATTGCTTCTGTGAAATCCCTTGTCTTCAAAGAACTTGTGAATCTTTTCATACCAGGCCCTGGGAGCTTGCTTGAGTCCGTAAAGTGCCTTGTGAAGCTTGTAGACTTGATCTTCTTTGCCTTTGATCTTGAAGCCTTCAGGTTGTTCAACATATACTTCTTCTTGAAGGTCTCCATTGAGGAATGCACTTTTGACATCCAGCTGGTAAATGGGCCACTTAAAGTGAGCACTTAGTGCTAAGATGATTCTTATGGTTGTGAATCTTGCAGTAGGAGCAAAGGTTTCTTCATAGTCAATGCCATGTTGTTGCTTGTATCCCTTAGCTACTAATCTTGCCTTATATTTATCTAGAGTGCCATCAGACTTGTATTGGACTTTGTATATCCACTTAACTCCTATGACTTGATGATTGGTTGGTTTGGGAACTAATGTCCAAGTCTTGTTCTTTGCTATTGCATCGAGTTCCTCTTTCATAGTTGTTTCCCACTCTGGTTGGCCTTGAGCTTCTTTGTAGTTGGATGGCTCTGGAATTTGCCAAATTTGGTGCATTAGAGCATAATTAACATAATGACTTTGTTCCCGTTGGCGCTTATCAAGAAGCCTTTGAGATCGGCGTGGTTGTTGTGAAGTACTTGCTTCTGAGTTGGAGTTTGGAAATACTGAGTCCCCCTCTGAAGTGTAGATAGGTGGACTAAGACTTGTACTTGAATCTTTTCTTAAGTATGAGAAACCTTCATTGAAGATCACATCCTTCGAAATGGTGATGGAGTGGTTTTCCATATCATATAGACAGTATGCCTTTGATTGGTCACTGTACCCTATGAATGTGTTTCTTGGAATTTGATTGTAACTTGTTTCTATCTTCTTTTGGTACATGGACAAAAGCTTCACTACCAAAGACTTGAAAGTAATTCACATTTGGTTTTCTTCCATAGTATGCTTCGAAGGGTGTTTTGTTGTGTAATGCACTTGTAAATCCTTGATTAAGAATGTGAACGGCAGTATGCACGGCTTCTGCCCAGAACTTGTAGGGTAGATCCTTGTGATGAAGCATTGTTCATGCCATTTCCATCACACTGCGTATTTTCCTTTCAGGGACTCCATTCTGGGATGGAGTATGAGGCTGAGTGACTTGTCTTTTGATCCCTTTCTGATTGAGAAAGTTATCAAAGTCATGATTGATAAACTCAACACCTCCATCAGATCTGATGGTTTTAACTTTAGTCTAAGCTTCATTTTCAACTTCCTTGATCCAAGTTTGAAACTTAGAGAATGTGGCTGTTTTTGACTTCAAAAAGTACACCCAAATATAGCGAGAGTGATCATCTACTAGAAGATAAAAGTAGAGGGATCCACTCAGAGATGGTGTGTTCATTGGTCCACATAAGTCCATGTGGATGAGGGTGAGAGGGTTCCTCGCTCGTGTTGAAGCTTCCTTGGGAACTGGGGCCCTGTGTTGCTTGCCTTGGGTGCAAGCTTGGTAGACATCAGTAAGTTGCCCTATCTTTGGTAATCCCTTCACAAGTTGGGATGAAGAGATTTTTGATAAGTAAGAAGTTTGGCCGAATCTCTGATGCCACAAACTTGAGGTTGATTCTTTGGATACAAAGAAAGATAGCTTGTAGAGGGCCTTTTCTTCAATACCTTGAGCAATGACATCCTTTGTATGGGGATCAACTACCTTAACTGAGGTGTTATCAAACCATACCTATTTGTCCTGATCTGTAATGGCCTTGACAGAAAGTAGATTCATACATAAATTTGGAACAAAAAGAACATTGGACAAAGACTTGCATTCCCCCTAATTGTTGGTAATTTGAACTTTCCCTTTCCCTTCGATGGGTAAACTTTTGTTGTTGCCAAGATAGACTTCTCCCGTGTGCGCTTCGAGTTCTTGAAAGGAGTCCTTGTCTTTGCACATATGGGAGGTAGCTCCACTATCAAAGATCCACTCATGCGGGGAGCTAGAAGTAACTAGGGCATTGGCTTCTGTGGAGATGAAGAGTTCCTCACTTGAGCAGTGGGATCTATGTTGGGATCCTTTGGATGCTTGCCTAGACATAGAAGCCTTCGATGATTGTTTCTTTTTATAGCAAAACTTTTCTAAGTGTCCTGATTTTCCACAGAAATTACAGGTGAACTTCTTCAATGAATTATGTGATCCTTGCTTAGATCCATTTCTAACCTGAGGACTTGTGGTTTTGCCCTTATTGAATGGGCCTTTGGCCTTCATGGCAGACTCCTGAGAGGAAGTCGATTTGGCTGGCGAGTCGTGAAGGAGCAATAGTCGATGAACCTCTTCCCAAGATAAGACTTGGCCCGGATTATACAAAGTTGTGACAAATGTCTCGTACGAATTTGGTCACTTGTTAAGAAGCTAAATGGCCATGTCTTCACTAGAAATCTGCCTACCACATAGTGCTAATCTATGCTGGTAGTCCTCAAATTGGATTATGACCTTGGTAATTGTGTCGTTTTGCCGAATGGTCAAATGATGAAACTCGGCCTCTAATGCATATATTTTCGAAGGGGTTTTGTCTTCATACAAAGCGGCTAACATATCCCAAGCATCTTGGGATATGTTACAGGCCGTGATATGTCCTTTCGTCAGTTCGTCACAGGCAAGTAACAGTTGACCTAAAGCTTGTTTGTCCTTGATATTCCACACATGCCAATTGTCTAAGTTGGTATGCCTATTGGGTTCGGGGTCTAACCCATCTACTACCTCATGAAGAAGATTCGTATAGAGATAGGCACGCATGACATCTTTCCATAGATTGTAATTTTTTCCATTGAGGCATTTATCCTTAGGCATAAAAATAGGGGTGAAAGATGGTAAGAAGTTAGCCATAGATGATGAGATACCTTCACTTTTGTTCATTACAAAGCTTTGAAGATAAAGTGTTTAGAAACACTACCAAAATCTTCGCCAAACGCACAAGCTTTGAAGATAAAATGTTTAGAAACACTACCAAAATCTTTTGCCAAAAATGCTGCAGCAAAATAATTGCTGCTACCAGATTGAAAAACTCCTTAGGAAGGGGGGGGGGGCTTAGAGTAGCCCTTCACTTGCGCACAGAGAGACACAAAGAGAACTTGTGGGTGGGCTTAGACTAGCCTCCAGACCCACAATCATACACACACAATACTTTTTCTTTTATTGCTTGAGTTTACACGAGAGGGCACTTAGTGCCAATTGGTGTGGAGAGAGAAGCCCTTGTGAGAAATACAAAGGATAGCCAATGAGGTTAAAAGTTATGGATTGAATGACAGTTGAGACCTTCTCAAGAGATACAAGTGGACCCTTTACAATTGATGGAGCCAAATGAGATGCCCTAAACCAAGGATTGGTACCCTTGAAAAAAATACAAGATAAATTCCTTAGGATTTTGCTTTTTTTTTTTTGTGTTGGTCAATTGGCATGAAACTTGGAGATCAATGAACCAAAATTAAGGTTGTGGAATGCAAGGGGTTGACAAGCACTAAGTGATCTTTGTAGAAATAATGCCCTGAAGATGAAATGAAGTGAAGACTATTCCATAATGCACACTATGTATGATGTGACCATGTCCAAGATTTATTGTATGTGAATGAAAATGTGACCCGATACTTGAAGGCAATGTATCAAAGCAAAAAATGATATTGACATGAAAAAAACATTGACATCAAAACCAAAAAAAACAGGTTGATATGCTATGGTCCTGCACATATGGATTGTTCCATACATCATTGATCATGTCAGATTATCTTTCTATTTTGCACCATATACACAGTCCACCACTCATTTTGCCACTAAAATATCCGTCACTGCACGCTGAGTGCCATGATCAGAGCAGTTCGGCACTGTCCGTGATGTGAATGTCAGAGAAGACGGCTCTAACAGTGAGGATGGCGCTGGCAGAGAAGATGGGGCTGGCGGAGTTAGAGAAGTAATAACCTATCGAGGAGATACAATAATTCTGGATGCATCGGCGATCAGTTTTCCATTCATGAACTCAGATACCGCAGCAAGCGGCCAGATGAATCCACACCAGGCAAGACAAGAAGCCAATGGGACTTCAATTAGGATTTCTTTCTTTGCAGGCTTCTTGGTTGTAGCCTTAATCTCGATGAGGTAGGAACATCCAACCCATCCAATCCATCCCCGAGGTAGGAGGAAGCACAGGAGGAAGCTATCTATTTGCCTTTCTCTCTCTGCTCTCTCAGTCACACACAGAGAGATGGTGCAACACAAAATCGGGATCAAAAAATGATGTGCAGAGCATTGTCCTCTCTGTTTGTGAAGAGCGGCACAGTTGTGATGAGCGCTATAGTGCGCTGGACACAGAGTGAGAGTTGGCTGCAAGGAGTGTTGAAATGGAGCTGAGATGGTGGCACTATCTATGGGAGAGCTGCTCTTTCTCTTTATCTCGCTCTCTCTCTCTCTCTATGGCTTGCAGAGATGGACTGAAGCGCTGAGACTATGCACAAAGATCAAGAGCTTCAGACACAATGGAGCACCGGTGGCTTTGGTGACTTGGACCGCTCTGGCTACAAGACAATGACTACGGCCGTGAGCTCTGTGCATAACAGTGAGCTTCCACGTGCGGAAGCACTTTGTGTCCAGAAGCGATACATAATACACTATGCTAAGCTCTGACTCTTTGCGCTTTCTCTTGCTGTAGATAAGGTGTCTTCTCCATCCATAATCGCTCGCTTCTTAGAGAGGTAACATAGGTGTCGGCATTGTGTGCTACTGAGAAGAGTTAGAGTGGTAAGGTTTTGTGTGCGCAGAGGGTATCTTCAGCTTCTCATCCAAGGAGTACTGAGACATTCAAACAAAATGCAGAAGAGGGTGGGACTTCCCATGCATCAAAACAGATGCGAGTCATTCTGTGGCTCAACAATCCCGTAGGTATTTGCTGTGTGATGATATATGGAGAGTGCTTGAGACAATTGTTTTTGACAAAGTGTGATGTGGTCAAGGACCTTTGTGCATGCTAACAGGTCACCTAAAGGAGAACAGATGATGAAGTGTTATTGACGATGGACAGTAGTTACAAAAAACAACACTCTAAGGGATAAGTGTGTATACATAGTATAGAGTAGGCAACTCACCATAAAAACTAAGATTCTCACCCCAACTGTGTTTATAAACACTTCAACAATGAGAACCACTATCAATTTTTTGTGTAAATGTGTCTCACAAAGAAAATAAATATTACACTCAATCCAGGAATAGGGTGGGAGGGAGGGAAAATATGGTAGAAAAGTGTGGGAGGGTGGGCAAATGGGCAATATAAAACCCAAAGAGAGCACAAAATGATGGAAAAAGGACCTCTCCCAACAAGTGGAGAGCCGCACCACCAAGCTCTACTAGGACCACCTCCAAAACAACCACCAAATAAACCACCAAGACCTCCACCTAGTGCTCTAATACCATGTAGAGAGTGCGCATGCAGAAGCAAAATAAAAAGTAAAGTATTCTCACAAAACAAAGAATGTGTGAGACACAAAATGAGTAGACCATGAAATGGGTAAACTCATGTGTATTAGAAATGAGCTTGCCAAGAGCATGGAGTAGGCTCCTCAAGCTTCTAACCAAGTAAAAATGAGGGGAGAGGCCCTCCTTATATAGATTTGGGAGGGGCTCTCAAAAGTACATCATATGTGGGATAAGTCTCCTGAAAGGAGAATGAATACAACTGGTAGAAGCACATGGCAAGGTACCCAAATAAAAAGGAAGTACAATATAAAATGGAAATAGAATAGAAATGGAATGCCTCCTCGATACAAAATGGAGATGCACTCATGCAGATACAAAGGTAGATGAAGTAGGAGCAATCATGTCATCAACAGAAAGATGCTGGAATGGTTGTTGCACAAGCCTCTACACTCAAAATAGAGTCTTCTAATCTTGTGTAGAATGAAGAACGGGCATTTACTACTGTTTGCAATTATGAACAATCTTCTCATGAACAATGTATCTCTATAGTAGACTCAAATGTTTGTTACTTTGATAGTCAGGAAACCAAACATATTACCTCAAAGCATACTTTCCTCACTTCACTTGAGCACGCCCCTACAAGGAATACTATGACATGTGCCAACGACTCCTCTTGTCCTCTCATGGGAGTTGGTAACATCATTCTGAATACTAATGATGGATTTCTTTTACATTTTCAAATGCTTTTTTTTTGTGCCAGGGATCAAGAAAAATCTATTATCAATTTCAGCATTAGCCAAGATCGACTTGGTTGTAAAATTTGTTGACGATAGATGTACAATTCATGATCTATAAAATGGTGTTGTGATTATTGCTTCTAGCATTTTATGACATGGGTTGTATAAACTCATAGACTATGAAAAATCTGTGAATGATTCAACATGTGCAATAAATGTATCTCAGGCTATGTCAGATGCAAAGCTTTGGCATGCACACTTTGTTCATCTGAATTTTGTTGATTTGCTATGCCTGTGGAAATCTGAAATGGTGTCCTCTCTGGCCAAACTTGAGGCACCTGGTAAACATGTTTGTGAAGGCTATATTTTGGGCAAAAATCAGCATTCCTTGTTCCTAAAAGATGGTCTAGTTTGAGCTACTCAAAAATTACAGCTTGTTCACAGTGATGCAGGTGATCCTATGCAAACACCCTCGTTTGGGAACCACCTTTAATTTGTGACTTTCATTGATGATTTTTCCAAGCACGCATGGGTATATCCATTGAAGCAAAGTCCGAAGTGTTTATAAGATTCAAATAGGTTCTAGTTTTGGATGAAAATCTGTCAGCATGTAAAATGGGCACCCTCCATTCTAATTGAGGGGGGAATATATGTCTTCTAATTTAGTGCATTTTTGGCTAAACGTAAGATAAAACATCAGTGTATAGTGCCATGTACACCTCCAAAGAATGGATTTACTGAAAGGAAGAACAATTCACTCATGGAGATGGCGAGGTGTATGGTCAAGAGTCAAGCTTTACCAAATAGGTTCTGGCTTGAGGCTATTGTGTGTGTAGCATATGTACTCAATAGGTGTCCCACTAAATCATTGCAGTCTGCCACTCCATATGAGGCTTGGCATGGTTGCAAGCCATATGTGGATTGTTGGTGCATTTTACCCAAGCCTACATGCTTGATAGATTTGATTTATGTTCATTTGTAACATATGTGTAGACATATGAACACCTAGACTTGTAAAAGAGTATATTTTATCTCTTGTAATTGTGAAAGAAAGAATGGCTTAAGTCATCCAATATGTAAAAAGGAAATTCGTGTCTCGAACTACCTAAAACCACGAATCCATCAGCTGAGAGAATATCTTCTAATTGAAGTTATTTGAATTCAAATTCAAAACTACCTCCAAAAGTAGCTATAAAAAGAGCAAGAAGGAAGTCACCATTAGAGAGCTTGATTCATGCCCACTTCATGTTCATTGACAAGTATTCTACTCCCATTGTGCAAGTATTCATTGACAATGTAATTGTAATTATATGTCAATCTATACATTCATCATTTATTTCTTCTCTGTTTTATTCTCTGTTATACTCACTCAAAATAGCAACTTTAGAAGCTCATATCTTGGGCTATACATAACATTATTCAGATTTTTAAAGTGTATTGGATTTCTATCTAAGTATAGTTTATGATTAGAAAATTACATGGACATGGGATTTACAGTTTGTGAGAAATTTGTGTTTCTCTACTCACTAGTCGAATCTCTCTAGAGCCCCGAAAATGATGGGAGTGTTCTAGATTTTCCTAAATCTTGTTCTCAGTGCTCAACCAATCAATTGAAGTGTTTTAACTTGGATTAGCAATCTATCTAAATTTATTTTCTATTTCCAAAAGAAATTTGTCTAATTCCTACCAACTTGAGAGTGCTGTTCATTTTTTCTAGTAGGTGTATGTACAAAAATAGCAAGTTTTGGGAGCTAGTTATTTTGCAACTAGTTTGTCTTGACTCAAACTTTTGAGATACTTGTTCCAAAACACTTGGGTGATATTTATGTGGATTTAGGAATCTCAAAGGGTCTACTAACCAACATTAAAGTCTCAATTGGCTGGTGTGAAGCTGGTTGTAGCAGCACCAATTGATCTTTGGATTGCATCTACCATCTCTCTTTATAGTCGTATCAAAGCATAGTCAATCAACATGCGAGATGGATTTCCATCAACAATTGAAAAATTGGATAGAAAAAACTACCCAGCATGGTCTGTAAGGATAGAGGCTTATCTTCAAGGGAGGAATCTATTTGGATACACATCTGGAGATGAAGCTATGCCAACCATGAGGAACAAAGGGCAACCATCACATGAAGAAGAGGAAATACTTTCAAATTGGTGTTCAAAGGATGCACTTGCAAGGTCCTATATTCTAAACTCAATCTCTGATTTTCTTTTACCTCATGTCAAGGGATGCAAGACATCAAGAGAGACTTGGAATGCACTTTCTTCTTTCTTCTCCTCCAACACTCGAGCAAAGAAGAACCAATTGTGGATGGAGTTCACACCAATGAAGAAAAGCCCCAAGCAAAGTGTGACTAATTATGTCACAAAGATGAAGGAGATTTCAAATCAACTTGGAAGCATTGGAGAGGTAACTGAAGAGGAACTAATCATTAGACAAATCATAAATCGAATCAAAATAGATGATAAATGGAAGTCCTTCACAACAGCCATGGATTTGTACATGAATATGCATGTACCTGACCTCAACACACTCATGGGCCAAATCTTCACTCATGAAGCAAAGATTAGCAAAGGTGGTGAGTCCTGAAGAGGCAATGAAACTTTTTCCTTATATTCTAATAAAGATAAGGTCAAGGAAAAGTCAAAGAATAAGAAGAATGAAGATGAAGGTAGCTCTTTCCAAGCAAACTTTGCAGGTAGAGGAAGAGCTAGAGGAAGAGGTAGAGGTGGAAAGCAAGGCAAGGGGAGGTTCCAATCATCTCAACCTTGCAATATATGTGGCTTATCTAATCATACTACTGAAGAATGTTTCAGGAACCCGAGGAACTCAAGAGGAAGAGGATTCAATAGAGGTGGCTATGGATCAAATAGAGGTAGATACAATGGAGACTACAACGACAACTACAACAACAATTACAACAACAACAACTATCAAAGTGGCCATAGAGGAAGAAGAGATTACAATAAATATGTAGAGGACCAAAGTCAAGAAGATTCTTTATTGATTATGAATCTATTAGTGGAGAAGGGTAAGGAGGATGACCACATCTTTTACATTGATTCGGGATGCTCAAATCATGTAGCATGAAATGTGGCTTTACTTTCCGATTTGGAAGATCCTCACAACAAACATGAAGTGCAAACAGGAGATGATACAAAGAACTCAATGGAGAAGATAGGTAATGTGAAGACATTAGATGGGAATATGAACCTCTTAAGCAAAGTCTTGTATCTCCCTACAATTACCAAAAATTTAATAAGTGCTAGGCAGATTGTTGAAAAAGGATTGCAGGTTAGATTCAATCGATTTGGAGCATATGTTGAAGACCCAAGGCAAGGCTTTAGAAGGATTACCAAAGGAGAAAAGACAAGAAGACTTTTCACTTTTGAAGTGGAAGATACAAAGAACATAGCTTTATTTAGTTATGGATCTCAAACTCTCACAGAGTTGGAGATATGGCACAAAAGGCTTGCTCACATTGGTGAGAGGACACTCAAACAAATTTGCAGGGACCAAAGTGTACTTGGTTTGCCTAATATCACAAGGCAACACATGATTTATAAGTGTGAAGCTTGTCAATTTGGCAAGGCTCATAGACAATCTTTCAACAGGAAGGGATATGTGTATCAAAATCTTTTGGATCTAGTGCACATGGATGTGTGGGGTCCTAGTAAGGAGCCATCTATATCAGGCTGAAGATTATGTGTCTTTCATAGATGATTGTAGCAGGTGGACCATTCTGTTTTTCATGAAGCACAAGGATGAAGTTTTTAATTGCTTTAAGAAGTATGTTGCTCTTGTTGAAAACCAAATAGGTAGGACTTTAAAAAGACTCAGATTAGATGGTGGAGGAGAATACTTCTCTTCTGGATTCGATGCCTACTTGCATGAAAGAGGCATTAAAATGGAGGTCACTACAAGGTATACACCCCAACTCAATGGTGTAGCAGAGAGGAGAAACAAAGCTATTGTTGAAGCCGCAAGGTCCATGCTCAATAAAAAGGGATTGCCAAACTACCTATGGGCAGAGGATGTCTCTACAGCCACATATCTCATAAATAGACTTCCATCTAAGTCACTAGATGGAAACACTCCATATGAAGTGTGGAATGGAAGAAGACCTAGTTTAGAGCATTGTAAAATCTTTGGATGCTTAGATTATGCTCACATTCCTTCTCAAATAAGAGGGAAATTGGATCCCAAGGCAGAGAAGTGCATATTTATTGGTTATGACCAAAACAAAAAAGGATATAGATTGTACAATCCAACCAATAAAGGAGTTTCTATGAGTAGAGATGTAATTTTTGATGAGAACAAATCATGATTTGATGATGACAGGAAAGTCGAGCTGCCTTATGACTTGGATGAAGATTTTCCATCACTTCAACCAAAGAAGCCAAAGAAAATTCAAGAAAGTGATTCAGAGATTGCCCTAGAAGACTTGGAAAGACTAAAGCTATGGAAGAGCAAAGGTAAAGCAAATATGCAAGATGCTATATATGGACCCAAGAGCTCACATCAACCACTTAGAAGGTCTTCAAGGGAGGAAAAGAAACTAGAGAGTTATGGTTATGATCCTTCTTTGGTCACCAAGCACTCAATCTACATTGCAAAGGATTCAACCAATGAAGAACCTGCCACATTTGAAGAAGCACCAATCAAAAAAGCTTGGAGAGATGCAATGGATGAAGAAATGGAAGCCTTGAAGGAGAATGACACAATGGGAGCTTGTACCTAACAAGCCATCTATGAAGGTAATTGGATCTCGATGGATATACAAACTCAAGAGGAATCCAGATGGAAGTATAAATAGACATAAAACAAGGTTAGTTGCTAAAGGGTTTGCTCAAACCCATGGTATTGATTATGAGGAGACTTTCTCTCCTATTGCAAAAATGCCTACAATTAGGGTTCTCATTAGTCTTGCTGCATCTAGAAATTGGAAGCTCTATCAACTTGATGTAAAAAATGTTTTCTTAAATGGATGGATTTCTGAGGAAGTGTATATGGCACAACCTACTGGATATGAGGATGCACATCATTCTAACTATGTATGAAAATTAAAGAAAGCCTCTTTATGGATTGAAGCAAGCTCCAAGAGCTTGGAATTTACAATTGGTCACTTATTTGTAGGACCAAGGATTCAAAGCTAGAAAGGTATCCATTTACTTCAGATATTGAGCTAAAGGCCTAGTCAGATGCAAATTGGGTTGGATCTAGAGATGATAGAAGAAGCACATCCGGGTATGTATCATTTGCAGGTTCAAAAATCATTTCTTGGTCATCCAAGAAGCAATCAACAGTGGCATTATTGTCTACTAAAGACAAATATAGAGTTTTGGCTAATGCTACTCAAGAAATCATGTGGTTAAAATCTTTGTATACAGATCTTGGACTTCATTCTTCAACACCTCACATTTTTGGTGATAACGCAAGCTCACTACATCTTGTAGCTAATCTGGCATACCATGCTAGAACCAAGCATATCAAAGTTCACTACCATTATGTAAGGGAGAAGCTAACAAGCAAGGATATTCAACTATCCTATGTCTCTACAGATATGCAATGTGCAAACATGTTGACAAAAGCTCTTGATGGTACAAAACTGAGTAGATTCAAGTTGATGGTTGGCTTGTAGGAAATCAAGGAAAATTGAAGACTTATTTGGAGGCCAAGCATTTTAGGCTTAGGGGGGAGCTGTTGCTGCATTTTACCAAGCCTACATGCTTGATATGATTTGACTTATGTTCATTCGTAGTCATATGTGTAGACATATGAACACCTCTTGTAAAATAGTATGTTTTATCTCTTGTAATTGTGAAAGAAAGAATGGCTTAAGTCATCCATGATGTAAAAAGGAAATTCCTAGCTCCAACTACCTAAAACCACGAATCTATCAGCTGAGAGAATATCTCCTAGTTCTTAGCATCACTTTTAGGTGAAGTTATTTGAATTCAAATTCAAAACTACTGCCAAAAGTAGCTATAAAAAGAGCAAGAAGAAAGTCGCCATTAGAGAGATTGATTCGTGCCCACTTCATGTCATTTGTAGAGATTGAAGAGCTTACTCCATATCTCTATCATTCTACACCCATTGTGCAAGTATTCATTGCCAATGTGGTTGTAATTATATGTGAATCTATACATTCATCATTTACTTCTCTGTATTATTCTCTGCTATATTCACTCAAAATAGTAAATTCAGAAGCTCATATCTCGGGCTATACGTAACCTTTTTCCGAGTTTTAAAGTGCATTGGATTTCTCTTTAAGTCTAATTTATGTGACAAAATTTCATTCTCATTGGATTTACTATTTTGGAGAAATCTATGTTTTTCTACTCACTAGTCCAATCACTACAGAGCCCCAAAAATGGTGGGAGTGTTCTAGATTTTGCTAAATCTTGTTCTCAGTGCTCAGTTGATCAATTGAAGTGTTTTAACTTGGATTAGCAAGGTATCTAAGTCTATTTTCTATGTCCAAAAGGAAGTTTTCCAATCCCTACCAGGTTGAGAGCACTGTTCATTTTTTTCTAGCATGTGTATGTACAAAAATAGCAAGTTTTGGGAGCTAGTCATTTTGCAACTAGTTTGTCTTGACTCAAACTTCTGAGATACTTGTTCCAAAACACTTGGGTGATTTTTTTGTGAATTTATGAAGCTCAAAGGGCCTACTAACCAAATCTAAATTCTTAATTGGCTAGTGTGAAGCTGGTTGTAGCAACACCAACTCATCTTCGGATTGCATCCACCATCTCTCTTTACATGGATCACTTGCATGTCTTTGGTAGTCTGGCATATGCATTAGTGCCTAAACAACAACGTAGGAAATTAGATGATAAAGCACTAAAATGTATTTTTTTTTGGTACAATTTTGAAAGCAAAGGCTATCGTTTGTATCACCTACATACTAAATGCATTTGGTTAGCAGTGATGTTTTGGTGGAAGATGCTACTCAACCATTACTTTATGTACCAAGGAGAGATCAATTAGCTCCAAAGACATGTATGACATTTTTCTACCTCGTTTTACAAGTGGAAAGTCTAATGCTCGTCCAAATGAGGCAATTTATCAGCCTTTATAGGTTTCACATGATGATGTAGATCATTACATTTCTGATGTAGATTTACATGATGCACTTACTGATGAGAGAACTGATACAGAGGAGGCAAATACTATGCCTAAATGGGTGGTGCGGACTTTACAAGATAGCAAATTAAATGCACATGTATCATATCGTACTCATTCAAGCTCTTATAGTGCTTCTTTTGCCTCAAATTGCTATGCTATGACTCCCTCTAGTCTTTGTGATGAGAATGAGCCAGTTTTGTTTGATGAAGCACAAAATTCAAAAAATTGGATGGCTGCTATGCAATTAGAATATGATGCTATTATGAAAAATGGTACCTCATCTTTATGTGAATTGCCTCCTAGCAAGAAAGCCATCGACACTAAGTGGGTATACAAGCTGAAGCATAAGCCTGATGGAATAGTTGACAGGTATAAGTGCTCCAAGCTTCTTCTTCTTCCTTGTGCTATTCACATGCTTCCGTAGACCTCAAACTCCAACATATGTGAGCGATCATCCACTTGACCTAGTCCCAGGGATGCACTTTTCCCTCCCAGGGAATAGGAGAGCACTTGTACAATAATCTCAAGGAAAATAATTAGAGATAAAATAAAGCTTCGGTTATGTACTAACATTTTTGTTTTCTAAAAAAAAAAGAAAAAATATGTATATGAAAAATCCCACGTACCACCTTTCTCACACCCACGGGGAAGGGACAACACAAGTCACTTGGAGAACTCTCCAACTCATTAAGGCTAACTGGAAGATAAATAATGCAACCACTTGTACATTGACTGTGGTATGCTTTAAGTGCAGATGGCATCATCTGATTCAGAAGCTATGCAAGGGGAAGAGGTCATGCTTCTTCCTTTGGAATCAATTACGAAAGCAAGGGGTCATTGGTTCCTCGAAGACCAACCGGTGGTAGATCTCATCTTTTTGGCCACCATCAAGATTATGGATAGGGATCTATTTTCCATTGATGTCGCAAGACTTCCAAACCATAATACAAGGATTGCCAAGCATTATGGAAGTTTGGACAAGGGCTAGAATCGACGCATTTCTACAATTCCCAATGTATTTACTGGATTTCCAAAGATGCACTCAAGTTATGAACACACTACAGGCAACCGCGGATAAGACATTAATCCTAGAAGCAAAAGTGCTTAACAAAACAGGTGCATGGAAAACTATTCAATTCACACATGAAATCATCAACAAAGTTCTTGAATGGAGTCAAGACGGTCTCATGAATCTCAAAGATGAATGTCATGATGCCAAAAAGAAAACCTTTACAAAAATTAACAGGACCGATATTGAAGAATCAGTGCGTGTGGTGCATCAACACTTTTGTTTCCCAAGCATGAACAGATATACAACGCCCCAAAAGATTGTAGTTCAATTGCTATCTCATGCTATGAGACAAATTGGGAACCAAGTCAACTTTACGCCATACGTACAAGAACACTTATTTGAAGCTAAGAAGAAATGGAGTCATAAGAAGTTTTTAAATGGAAGCTCTGCATTGACTTTATTGATCTATGAAGCACTTGAAATGAAGGAATGCCTATGACTGATGCCAACCTCCATTGAAATGGCAAAATATGTGAAGTCATCCACAATTCCAAAGAAAAATAAAGTATTCATATCCAAAGAGGAAGTCGGAACAAGTTCCAAGAAGCCAATGCGAGGGGCTAAACAAGTCAGAGAAGAAGACACACATGAAACACCACAATCGAAGCGAGCCCAGATACTGCCAAGGGTATCATTGACCCACCCTCCTATAACACAAAGAGATCTTTCAGCGGTGTTGGAAGAAACACATACTTACATGCGGGGCCAAGTAAACCTTACCGTCCAAGGACATCAATACAGGCAGTCCAGGCAATTGCAGAAAAAGGATCACAAAGAACACAACCCATCACAAGCTGCCAGATACAAGGAATTGGGGCTTGATGATTCTAGTTCTAATGAAGAATTTAGTCGTGAACATGACACACTGGACACAGAGATAAGAACAGAGGTGAATACTGAAGAATGGATGGAGATTCAGCAAGTCAAAACCACCCCCGACAATCAACACTCCCAAGTACAGAATCAGGAAGAACCATTTGAAGGAATACACCTCATCCAGTTGAATGTACAATCCAAGATCAGCATAAAGGAGGCATCTACAACACAAAAAGATGTGGTACCACAAATAAAGGAAGAATTACAAATGAATTGGAAAAAGAAAAGCTATCACAACAAAATATGGACAAAATTGTGATTGAAATCCTCGATGACACGCCACAAGGTAAGACAGTAATCAAAGAGGCTGAGCCCATGATACAACTCCATATTCGGCAGTCCCATGACACAACTCTACATGTGGCACAAGGGAAAGATGTTACAACAGGGGAAGAACCTAGCATACCTACAACATGGTTAAACGTGGATGTTACTCAATTAAAACCAATAGTGAAACAAATGATACAGATGGTGATGGATACGCAACAACAAATGATTGAAACAGATGTAGACTATGACAAGGCCATGAGAGAAAAAAATCAATTCCAAGTAATGAGTGAAAAATTGTCTGTGCAATTAATCCAGGATCAACAGGCTCTCTCAGCCAAAGACACAGAAGTCAAAGAAGCCGAAGGACAATGCACTACACTAACAGAGAAGAATCAAAAACTCCGAGAGCAACTCATAGATGTTGGTGCAAAACAAGCCTACACACATTGGCTTGGACAAATGGAACCTTGGAAGGCTAAAGCTTGAACCCTTGAAGAATGTATTTGTATGAACCATGAACCATAGGAACCAATGCTTAATTGGTTATTACCTTTTATCCTATGTAAAAGTCTATATGACTTTAATCACTCATGTAATCACACCTAACTGAGAAAGTCGTGGAAATTTTGATTGATTGAATAGGTGAATGATTGAGAGAATATCTCATTCACTTTTAGGTACAAGATTCTAGGAGATTGACATGATTTTGAAATTCAAAATCTCACTCAATCTCTATATAATTTACAAGTCAAAAGTCGCGGGTATTCTTCACTCCTCCCGAGGCAATTCTGAGTCAATCATTGAGTGTGTGTGAGCTACACCATAGCCTACACCTCTGAGTACCATTGAGCATCACATTACATGCCAATGGGAATGTACAATCATTAGATTTAATCAATATACATATATTCATAGTCTCTGTTTTCTCTGAGTGACTACCTTCAACTCTGTCAACTTCAAAAGAGCATATCTCAAGATCTACTAAACCAAATTGGATGATTCAAAGTGCATTGGATTCAGCTCAAAGTCTACTATACACCTACAAAGTTTCAAGGCCATTGGATTTACCATCACAGAGAAATCTGAGTCGGGGTGCTCACTGGTCTGTGACTGTAAGTCTCCTAAAAAGTCGGGGGTACACCTTATTTTGCTAAAGTGATTTCTCTGAGTATGGTTTATCATTTTCTTTCATTTCACTTGCAAATGGAAGCTTACTAGGCTAATAGAATATCTCTAGAAGGAATTTTGCTAATTGTAACTACACTGGTCACACTGAGCATAACACTGAGCAGGTATCAAGACCAAAATAGAAAGTTTTCAAGTCTTGTGATTTGCAAAGTAGTCTGTTTTGATCAAGTCATTACTCAAACATTTTCCAAAGTACATATAGTATATTTTGGTGTCATTTGGAAGCTCAAGGAGTCTACTAAGTATATCTAAAGAGAAAGGAGGGCAGGTGTGAAGCAGGTTTTGCAGCACCAGCTTGATCTTCTGAGTGCATCCAGCCATCACTCCCAACAGTGGTATCAGAGCAAATAAGGTAATCATGGGTGATGGTTTCCCTTCCTTCATTGACAAATTAGACAGGAACAACTACCAAGCTTGGTCTCTAAGGATGAAGACCTATCTACAAGGAAGAAGCTTGTATGGATACATTTCAGGAGATGAGGAGTTGCCCTCATTCAAGACCAGAGGCCTACCTACAAAGGATGAACATGAGAGGCTCAACCAATGGTGTGCAAAAGATGCTTTGGCAAGGTCATATCTTCTAAACTCTATTTCTGATTTCCTTCTACCTCATGTAAGGAATTGCAAGACTTCCCAAGAGACTTGGGAAACCTTGTCTACATACTTTTCATCAAGCACAAGGGCCAGAAAGAATCAGCTATGGATTGAGTTTACAACTCTTAGGAAGCAATCAAAACAATGTGTCTCAGATTTTGTCACCAAAGTCAAAGACATTGCAGATCAACTTGCAAGTGTTGGAGAGGAGATTGAGGAAGAGCAAATAGTCAGACAAGTGATCAATGGACTAAAGGCAGATGACAAGTGGGAGAGCTTTACCACAGCTATGGACTTATACATGGACATCCAAGCACCTGATCTAACAACTCTGATTGGACAACTCTTTACACATGAAGCAAAGATCACAAAGAATGGAGAGCAATCAAAAGGTAACAATCCCTCTGCTCTATATACTGATAAGAAGGTAAAAGAGAAAGGTAAAAGCAAGAAGGTTGATGAAGAAGGCTCTACCTCCCAAGCAAACTATGCAGGGAGAGGTAGATCATCTAGAGGTAGGGCCAGAGGAGGTAAGTCAGGTAGGGGGAGACCCTACAACCAATCTCCATGCAATATTTGTGGCTTGTCTAACCATACCACAGATGAATGCTACAAAAACTACAAGAACCAAAGAGGAAGAGGTCACCAAAGAGGAGGATACTCTCAAGGCAGAGGCAGGTTCAACCAATCTCAAGGCTACCATGGCTACAACAATAATTATAACAACAACTACAATCACAATGGCAACTATCAAGGTGGATACAGAAATAGGAAAGACTACAACAATTATGCAGAGGAGCAAGATGATTCCTTGTTGATTATGAACATGACATCTAAGTCAGGTATCAATGATGATCATTTGTTCTATATTGATTCAGGTTGCTCTAACCATGTAGCTGGAAATGTTGCCTTACTCTCTGATTTGGAAGAACCCAAAGGCAAGCACCAAGTGCAGACAGGTGATGACACTAAACATTCAGTTGTTAAAGTAGGCAATGTCAAAACCAGTGATGGTAATCAGAATCTATTGAGCAGAGTGTTGTATGTTCCAACAATCACCAAGAATCTGATGAGTGTAGGTCAGATTGTGGAAAAAGGTCTACAGGTCAGGTTCACTCAACATGGTGCATATGTGGAGGATCCAAGACATGGATTCAGAAGGATAGCCAAGGGAGAGAAATCAGGTAGATTGTTTACCTTTGAACTTGAAGACACTAAGAGTATTGCTTTGTACAACTATAAGGATCAAACCCTATCAGAATTGGAGATTTGGCACAAGAGATTAGGTCACATTGGAGAGAGAACCATAAAACAAATGAGTAGGGATCAATGTGTGCTTGGGATACCTAATGTATCCAAGCAACACATGATATACAATTGTGGGGCTTGTGAATTTGGTAAGTCACACAGATTGCCCTATACCAAGAAAGGTTTTATGCATGAAGATTATCTGGAATTGGTGCATACAGATGTTTGGGGACCTAGCAAGGAGCCATCTATATCTGGATCAAGGTACTATGTGTCCTTTATTGATGATTATAGCAGGTGGACTGTCTTATACTTCATGAAACATAAAGATGAAGTATTCAATTGTTTCAAAAGGTATCTTGCATTAGTTGAAAATCAAACAGGTAGACATTTGAAGAGGCTAAGGTCAGATGGTGGTGGAGAATACTTCTCCAATGACTTTGAAGATTTCTTGCAGGAAAGAGGCATCAAGAGGGAGATTACTACAAGGTACTCACCTGAACAAAATGGGGTAGCTGAAAGGAGAAATAGACTCATTGTAGAGACAGCTAGGTCTATGCTAAATGAAAAGAAATTGCCAAATTATCTTTGGGCAGAGAGTGTATCTACTGCCACATACTTAATCAACAGGTTGCCATCAAAGACACTTGATGGAATCACACCCTATGAGGCTTGGCATGGTAAGAGACCATCTCTGGATCATTGCAAAATTTTTGGATGTGTTGCATATGTGCATATTCCCTCACAAGTAAGGGGAAAGCTAGACCCTAAGGCTGAAAAGTGTATCTTCATTGGTTATGATTTGAACCAAAAGGCATACAGATTCTACAACCCCTCAAACAAAGGCTTCAAGGTAAGCAGAGATGTCATCTTTGATGAAAATGATTCATGGTATGAAAATGAGTGCAGGAAAGTTAGCCTACCTGTTGGGGATTCGGGGACAAGAAGGAGTTTGAGGGTTTGTAGGAGAAAAAGGAGATGATGAAAATGGAGTAATAGTGAGAACTTCTGCAAAGGAATACTCTTGGAGACCTTGAATATTAATTCCTTCAACAATTACAATGACTGCGCATACAGTCGAATCAATGACTAAATACCACTTCAGAGAGTATTAATTACTGAAGACCAATTATCTCGAATCGTCTAGCGGCGGCCTCTCGAGCACCAATCCTTCACTTGCGTCCCGCTTCCCTTGTGCACACCTTGCACTAAGCTTCCGCCAAGCTAAGGAATTGGTATCACTGCGCACGCATGCAATAGCCCTTGGAACTCTTGGAATCCAGCCAGCCTTCTCTCTTCTCTGCATACTTCCTCTTGGCACTTCTTGCACTCTTGAATGTCGTCGCACACAGGAGGCTCTTCTTGCTTCCTCTCTTGCTCCTCTGAAGCTCTCTCTTGCTCTCAACTCCCGATGTGCAAGAATAGCCTTTGTCCTTCCTTTTGTTTGAGAGTCCGCCGGTTCGCGCACTCTAACTGCAATACAATCTTGGTGTCCTTTCAATGTCCCAAGATTGTCTTTTTGAACTGGTCCTCAACGATTCGCTACTTTGTCTTGTAGTGACTTTAGAACAAGAGTGACTTTTAAAATAAAATTTTGATTGGGCGGCCTATTTCCACCTTTTCGTACGCGGCCTTCCACCTTCACCTTTCCTTTTAATTCTTTTACTTTTGCACCTTAAGATTTAGATTCAACCTTTGAACCTTAAGAGGAAAAATACTTTGTACCTTTAGTTTCAACCGGTTAGGGCTCTACACTACCTTATGATATGGAAGAAGACTTTCCAAAGCTTATCAGGCAAGAACCAATTCAGAAAGAGGACACAAGCTCAGATGATGAAGACACCATCAACATTGAAGAGTTCAAGGCTTGGAAATCCAAAGGGAAGATGAAGATGAAGCAACTAGAAGACAATCCAGAATCCTCAACTCAAGCTATGAGGAGATCTCAAAGAGAAAAGAAGAAACCTATTAGGTATGGGTATGATACTTCACTTGTAACCAAGCACTCTGTATATCTTGCAAAGGATATCTTGAATGAAGAACCAGGTACATTTGAAGAAGCAATCACTAAACCAGAATGGAAGGAAGCAATGGATGAAGAAATGGAGGCTCTCAAGGAGAGTGATACTTGGGACTTGGTACCCAAGAAAGACTCCATGAAAGTGATAGGATCCAGATGGATCTACAAACTCAAGAGGAACTCAGATGGTACAATAAATAGGTATAAAGCTAGGTTGGTAGCCAAGGGTTTTGCACAAACCCAAGGCATTGATTATGAGGAGACATTTTCTCCTGTGGCCAAGATGCCAACTATCAAAATTATGGTGAGTGTAGCTGCATCCAAGAATTGGAACATGTACCAATTGGATGTGAAGAATGCATTCTTGAATGGATGGATATCTGAAGAAGTCTACATGTCACAACCACCTGGCTATGAGGATCCTAATAAGGTAAATCATGTTTGTAAATTGAAGAAGGCTCTGTATGGATTGAAGCAGGCACCTAGAGCATGGAATTACAGGTTGACAACCTATCTCCTAGATCAAGGATTTGTGATGAGTAAAGCAGATACTTCATTGTTTATCAAAAGGAACAATTCAGAGGTAATATACTTGTGTGTCTATGTTGATGACATCATTATTACAGGAAATGATGTTCAGGGAATTAGACACATCAAAGGACAAATGATGAAGGAATTCAAGATCAATGATCTTGGATTATTGAAGTACTTCCTAGGACTTGAATTGGTCTACACAAATTCAGGTATCTTCATTACTCAAAAGAAGTATATTCAGGACATGGTCAAGAAGTTTAATTTGTAGGAAGCTAAAGTCTCAAACATTCCTATAGAGGTCAACCACAAACTCAGTACACATGAAGGAGAAGAACTCAAGGATATTACAGGTTACCAAAGTTTGGTAGGTAGTCTAAATTATGCTACCTTAACCAGGATTGATATATCATATGGTGTTAGTGTACTTAGCCAATTTATGCATAAACCAAGAGTACCACATTTGGAGGCAGCAAAGAAGATAGTAAAGTACCTAAAGGGAACACAAAATCATGGTTTGTACTTTCCATATTCATCAGATATTGATATTAAGGTATACTCAGATGCAGATTGGGCAGGTTGCAAGGATGACAGGAGAAGTACATCTGGTTACATATGTTTTGCAGGTGATAAACCAATTTCTTGGTCATCCAAGAAACAACCCACAGTGGCTCTATCATCTACTGAGGCAGAGTACAGAGGACTAGCAAATGCCACTCAAGAAGCCATATGGTTGAAGCTTTTATATTCAGAATTGGGCCTACATACAAGGCCACCAATCATATTTGGTGATAACACAAGTTCTATTCACCTAGCAGCTAATCCAATTTATCATGCTAGGACAAAACACATAGAGGTTCACTACCACTATGTGAGGGAGAAGTTACTTAGCAAAGAAATTCAATTATCATATGTGTCTACTAATATACAATGTGTAGATTTGCTTACTAAAGCTCTGGATGGAAGCAAGCTATGCAGATTTAAATCCATGATTGGATTGCAGGAAATAATTGAAGACTAGAGATGAAGACTTGAGCCAAAGTGTTTGGCTTGAGGGGGAGCTGTTGGTGCAAAACAAGCCTACACACATTGGCTTGGACAAATGGAACCTTGGAAAGCTAAAGCTTGAACCCTTGAAGAATGTATTTGTATGAACCATGAACCATAGGAACCAATGCTTAATTGGTTATTACCTTTTATCCTATGTAAAAGTCTATATGACTTTAATCACTCATGTAATCACACCTAACTGAGAAAGTCGTGGAAATTTTGATTGATTGAATAGGTGAATGATTGAGAGAATATCTCATTCACTTTTAGGTACAAGATTAGGAGATTGACATGATTTTGAAATTCAAAATCTCACTCAATCTCTATATAATTTACAAGTCAAAAGTCGCGGGTATTCTTCACTCCTCCCGAGGCAATTCTGAGTCAATCATTGAGTGTGTGTGAGCTACACCATAGCCTACACCTCTGAGTACCATTGAGCATCACATTACATGCCAATGGGAATGTACAATCATTAGATTTAATCAATATACATATATTCATAGTCTCTGTTTTCTCTGAGTGACTACCTTCAACTCTATCAACTTCAAAAGAGCATATCTCAAGATCTACTGAACCAAATTGGATGATTCAAAGTGCATTGGATTCAGCTCAAAGTATACTATACACCTACAAATTTTCAAGGCCATTGGATCTACCATAACAGAGAAATCTGAGTCGGGGTGCTCACTGGTCTGTGACTGTAAGTCTCCTAAAAAGTCGGGGGTACACCTTATTTTGCTAAAGTGATTTCTCTGAGTATGGTTTATCATTTTCTTTCATTTCACTTGAAAATGGAAGCTTACTAGGCTAATAGAATATCTCTAGAAGGAATTTTGCTAATTGTAACTACACTGGTCACACTGAGCATAACACTGAGCAGGTATAAAGACCAAAATAGAAAGTTTTCAAGTCTTGTGATTTGCAAAGTAGTCTGTTTTGATCAAGTCATTACTCAAACCTTTTCCAAAGTACATATAGTATATTTTGGTGTCATTTGGAAGCTCAAGGAGTCTACTAAGTATATCTAAAGAAAAAGGAGGGCAGGTGTGAAGCAGGTTTTGCAGCACCAGCTTGATCTTCTGAGTGCATCCAGCCATCACTCCCAACAATAGAGCTACAGAAAAAGTACCAACCAACCTATAGAAGCACGAGAGACAACTGCAACCGACAAGAAAGATTTGGAAGACCAAATTGCAAAGTATGAAAATTTGCTGACACAAGAGCAAACCACCCGAGAAGAATGGGAAAAAAGGTATATGCATGACACTAATGAACTCACAAAGAAATGGAAAGCTGCCGAAAACAAACTTTTAATAGTTTATAATGAAGATATTGGACAAATAGCAGCCATTGTCAATGAGCTTTTGACGGCCGAAGATGCGTTAACAATGGCCCTTAATGAAGTCAAAAGAAAGGAAGAACATACTGAACAATTAGAAGCTCAAATAAGACAACAAGCAACCATCGAGACACCAATAGAGCCGCAACTAGGAAATCCTACTGACGAGGTAGAGGTACATCCTCTATCTCCCCCAATCTATCATTCACCAGTAAAAGAGCAGATGGTGGAACCTTGTGATGATTTTTGGAACAAATCCATTACAAGCCTAAGTATTGGCTTGAGTTTCTAAGAGAAGACAATGTATGGAAATCTAAGAGTTCACTTGTGAACTCACCCTTGTAATTGTTTGATCATTTACTTGATGTAAAAGTAAAAGGAATCAAAAGTGGGTGAGTCCACTTGATAAAAATAGAGAGAGAAGCTACGAATTCTTGATTTGGAGGTTGGATAATCAATCAATCTCAAAAAATTAGGAAACTACTTTTAGGTGAGCAAGATTCAAATTCAAATCTTGGCTCCAAAACTCTCTATATATACATGGAAGTTTAGTCGCACTTTGAGAGGTGTCCATACGCTGAGCTATATGCTATATCAAGTATGGATACAAGGCACACACATGTATCTATAAGTTCATTGTATTCTACAATCAATATACATTCATATTTACAATCATACAAGTTCATATCTTGATGGTTGTGTTAGTCTACTGTTCACTGTTATGCTTCTCAGATTGCAGAGATCATTGCTCTCAATGTGGTGGATCATTTTCAATGATTTAACTTGCTAAATTTTTCTTTTAGAGTCTACTATATGCTCACAAAATTTCATTTCTATTGCGCTTCTCAATCATGAGGTATGTTCAGTTGAAGTCAACCCTATCCACATACAAACTTTAATAATAATTGAATATTTGAATCTTGAGTTATGATCATTTTTCTGCTCACAGGTCTAAGTACTATTACAGCCTGTGAAAATCGGGATGATGTCATAACTTGTTAAACTTCATTCTCACTGTGTGATTGACTATTTTTGATGAGATTAATCTTGAAAGTTAGCTCTCTAAGTTAATTAGAGTTCCCCAAAAGTAATTAAGCTAATTACTGGTGTGCTCAGAGAATTATTCAATACACTGGACATGTGTATGAATCAAAATAGCAAGTTTTTCACCTCTGAATTAATTCGAGCTCATCTGTTTTGATCTATCTTTTTGAGATTGATCTTCCAAGGTACATAGGGTGTCTAACACATCCATTGGCAAGCTAAAAGGGCTCATCACATACTCTTGGAGTTAATATATTCCTTGGTATGGTGGATCTCTTCCAAAGAGATAAGGATAGATAGCATAGAGTGTGCCAAACTCAATGCTATAGAGGTTGTCTGTATGGTTGAGAAGTACTTTCCCACAAGTATTCTCACAATTTAGCTTCATTTACTAGTTCATGTGGTTGATGAAATTGCAATACCAGGAACTATCTACAGTGTTGGTACACTTGGCAAGCCTTGATGCTTGACCAAATATCAAAGGTTTATTCCATATGTGGTTGGTTACTCATAGACCAAATGTGAACACCTCTTGTAAAAGCATAGAGTTTAACTCTTGAGATAAAAGTAAAATAGATTGATTGGAGGAATCTTGTAGCTTTACGAGTTGCATGTCTCACCCACCTATGTGGTTGGAATCAAATCAATCACTAGCAAAAAGGTAGGAACACTTCTAGGTGGCAGATTCAATATTCAAACTCACTCAATGACTATAATGTTGGAGCAAGTCTATGACAAGCCTAAGTATTGGCTTGAGTCTCACAAAGTCATTAAAGAAGCTTCAAAATGAAGACTATGTAAAGTTCACTTGTGAACTACCTCTTGTAACTTTTGAAGAGTTTACTTAATGTAAAAGTAAGAGAATCTTAAGTGGTTGAGCCCACATGATCAAGAATGGAAAGAGGAGCCACGAATTCGTGATTTGTGGTAGGTAGAGAATCAAATCAATCATTGATTGATTGGAGAGTGATTGAGGGAAGTTAGCCTCCCAAACTCAACTATAAATAGATGGCAGTTTTAGTCGTGGTTAGAGAGACCTATGTGAAGACCTCCAAGAGCTGAGCTTTATGCCATATCAAGGTGTGATTACAAGGCACACATATGTATCAGTAAGTCATTGTATTGTACAAGCAATATACTTTCATTTTCATGATTATTTGAGTTCATCTTTCCATGTTCTTGTGATGTGTACTACTCACTGCCATTACTTCAGTTTTTCTCAGTCAGCTTGCAGAGATTGTTTCTCTGCACTTGGTTCATCATTTTCAGTGATTTAACTTGGTAAAGTTAGCTCTATAAGGCTACTATATGCTCACAAATTTTCATGTCATTTGGATGTTGGAATCTTCAGTTATGTTCATTTGAAGTCAACAGGGTATGTTCATCTTCACTTCTCTGTCAGGTACCCGACTTTTTTAGTCATCTTGTCAGAGTCATTTCTCAGTGTTTACTCATCCAAATTCAGTGATTTCAAGCTTGTTGGATTCAGCGTACTGTCTAGTATAAGCATACAAATGTTCATGATCATTGGATTCTTACATCTTGAGTTATGTTAATTTTTCTACTCACTGGTCTATTTCTGTAGCAGCCCGTGAAAATCGGGATGATATCATCACTTGTTAAAAGTCATTCTCAGTGTGTGGTTTGTTATTTTTGATGGGATTACTCTCTAAAGTTAGCTCTTTAAGCTACCTAGCCTTCCCCAAGAGGAATTAATCTAATTGCTGCTGTGCTCAGAGAATTATGTAAAACACTGGACAGGTGTATCAACCAAGAATAGCAAGTTTTCACCTCTAAGCTAACTCCAACTTATCTGTTTTGATCTATCTTTTTGAGAGTGATCTTCCAAGGTACATAGGGTGTCTAATACATCCATTGGCAAGCTAAAAGGGCCCACCATCTACTCCTGGAGTTCATTTGGCTGGTGTAGAGCAAAGATTTTGCAACACCTCTTCATCTTCAACACATACCTATCCATCTCTTCACATATAAAACGACATCATTTTTAGCCGCGAAAATGAGTGGAGAAGGAGTCATTGAGCTTCAATTGTGGCTACACTAAGCTCACATATGTATGAGTAAGCCTACATCATCTCCCTTGTATCATAGTTTTTGTGTATACTCATCAAATTGATGTCTTGGAATAGGTAGTATGGACTCCCTATTTGTCACACATCAATGTTTATATCATTTGGTTCATTAGATTGTGAGATACATTCTCTACGAGCAACCTATGTTTGCTCACTATCATCTTCCTAAAAAGTTGGGATTACACCCCCAACTTCTTAATATCATTTCTCATCATATACTCATCCTAAATTAGTGAGATAACTTCTAATAGTGAGCTAAGGTCTTCATCTAGCTATGTCTAAAGGCTCGTAGGTCAATTATAATCACTAAGTGATCACTAAGTGTTTTTCTAAGAGGAACCTAGTCCATAAATAACAAGTTTTTGGAGTCCTTCAAATCTAAAAGTTATCTATTTTTGTATAGCTATTTGAGGATCATGCCCCAAGGTACATAGTGGGTCCAAATCCATATTTGGGAAGCTAAAGGTGTCTACTAAGGTACTCTAAAGCTACATTGGTAGGTGTGGAGCAGGATTTGTGTAGCACCACCTCATCTTTGGAGTGTATTCAACCATCTCCTCACAGTGGTATGAGAGCAATGGCATCAACTCAACATGGGAGATGGATTCCCATAATCTATTGACAAATTGGATCAAGGTAATTACTCTGCTTGGTCACTTAGAATGGAAGCATATCTTCAAGGTAGAAATCTCTATTGTTACATATCTAGAGAATAGTTGATGCCAATACTCAGAAGCAAAGGCCAACCTACTCAAGAAAAACAAGAAAGGTTAACAACATGGTGCTCAAAGGATGCTTTAGCCAGGTCTTATATTCTCAAATCAGTTTCTAATTTCTTACTTCCATACATTAGGAATTGTAAGGCATCACAAGAGACATGGAATGCTCTTGAAGCATTCTTCTCTTCAAGTACTAGAGCTAGGAAGAACCAACTCTAGATGGAATTCACCACACTCAAGAAGATGCCCAAGCAAAGTGTGATTGATTATGTCACCAAAATGAAGGACCTGACTGACCAAATTGGAGGCATTGGAGAATTGACTGAAGATGAGCAGATTGTGAGCCAAGTGATCAATGGATTCAAGGCAGATGATAAATGGGAAGCCTTCACCACAACATTGGACCTATACATGGATATGTAGGTACCTAACCTCATTACTCTTATGAGGCAACTATTCACTCATGAAGCCAAGCCTGTGAAGAACAATGACAACTCAAAAGGTAAAAAATCCTCTTCCCTATACACTAATAAGAATAAGAGTAAGGAAAGCAAAAGCAAAGGCAAAAGATATGATGATGAAGCTAGTACCTCCCAAGCTAACTTTGCAGAAGGAGGTAGAGGTAGAAGAGGAAGAGGCAGAGGAGGTAGAAAAAGTAGGGGGAGATTCGAAAGCTCTTCTCCATGTGCTATATGTGGTTTGACTAATCATACAACTAAGAATTGTTTTAAGAATCCCAAAAATCAGAGAGGAAGAGGCTTCAATAGAGGAAGCTATGGAAGATGAAGATCAAACAACTTCAATGGCTACAACAACAACTACATAGGAAGATTTACAACAATACATTGAAGAGCAGACACAAGAAGACTCACTTCTATTGATGAACATGACCATGAAGCAAGGTAAAGCACATGAGCATGTGTTCTATATAGATTCTAGTTGTTCCAATCATGTAGCAGGGAATGTGGCTCTACTATTAGAGTTGGAAGATCCAAGGGATAGACATGAGATTCAAACAAGAGATGACACAAGGCACTCAAGTGAAAAGATTGGAAATGTGAGAACTCCAGATGGAAATATGAATATACACAATAAGGTATTGTATGTACCTACCATAACCAAGAACTTGATAAGTGTTGGAAAAATTGTAGAGAAAGGATTGCAAGTAAGGTTCACAAGTAACGGAGCATTTGTGGAAGACCCTCAACAAGGATTCAAGAGAATTGCAAAGGGAAAAATCTCAGGTAGACTCTTTACATTTGAATTGCAAGATACTAGAAATATAGCTCTATTCAATTGTGGAGGAGAAACCCTATCAGGATTATAGATGTGGCACAAAAGGTTAGCTCACATTGATGAAAGAAGTTTGAAGAAAATATGTAGGGATCAAAGTGTGCTTGGTCTACCTAATATATCGAAGCAACATATGATATAGAAATGTAGTGCATGTCAATTTGGGAAGTCACATAGACAACCCTTTATGAAGGAAGATTACATCCATGGTGACCTATTGGAGCTAGTCCACACAGATGTTTAGGGACCTAGCAAAGAACCATCAATTTTAGGATCCAAGTAGTATGTATCTTTTATCGATGCCTATATTTTATGAAGCATAAGGATGAAGTATTCAATTTCTTGAAGACCTATCTCCAAGATAGAGGCATCAAGAGAGAAATCACAACCAGGTACACTCCAGAGCAAAATGGAGTGGGAGAGAGAAGAAATAGGACCATAGTTGAAGCTACAAGTTCCACGCTTAATGAGAAGACATTACCCAATTATCTATGGGTAGAGGTTGTGTCTACAATCACATATCTCATTAATAGACTCCCATCAAAGGCATTCGATGGGATGACACCCTATGACGCTTGGAATGGAAGACGACCTAGTCTTGATCATTGAAAGATATTTGGATGCATAGCCTATGCACATGTTCCATCACAAATCAAAGGTCAATTGATCCTAAGGTAGAGAAATGTGTCTTTATTGGATATGATCTAAATCAAAAAGTGTATAGGTTGTATAATCCAAGTACTAAAGGCTTTATTATTAGAAAAGATGTTGTATTGGATGAGAACAACTCTTGCTTTGAAGACGATTGTAGGAAAGTCAAGCTACCTTATGACCTAGAGGACGATTTTCCATCATTACAAAAGGTAAATGATCAACTACATGAAGACACAAGTGATTTTGATGATGATCAAAAGACACCCAAGAGGAACATCAAGGCATGGAACAATAAAGGCAAAGAGAAGATGCAGTAGTTAAGAGATATTGCAAAATCTTCTCAACGAACAATAATGAGATCAACTAGGATAAAGAAGAAGCTAGAAAGGTATGGATTTGACACCTCTCTGGTCACTAAGCATTCAATCTATATTGCTCAGGATATCAACTCAGAGGAGACATCAACATTTGAAGAAGCTAACAAGAAATCAGAGTGGAGAGAAGCAATGGAGGAAGAGATAGAAGCCCTCCAAGAGAATCAAACATGGGACCTAGTTCCCAAGAAACCATCCATGAAGATCATTGGATCTAGATGGATCTATAAAGTAAAAAAGAATTTAGATGGTTCAATAAACATGTATAAAGCAAAGCTTGTGGCTAAAGGGTTTGCCCAAACCCAAGGCATAGCCTATGCGGAGACTTTCTCTCTTGTGGAAAAGATGCCAACAATCATAGTTCTCATAAGTATAACTTCTTCAAGGAATTGGAACATCTATCAGATGGATCTCAAAAATGCATTCTTGAATTGTTGGATTTGAGAGGAAGTGTATATGGTACAACCTCCTGGATTTGTAGATGAATCACACCCTGAGTATGTATGCAAACTTAGGAAAGCTCTCAATGGACTAAAGCAAGCTCCTAGAGCTTGGAACCACAGACTTGTTACATTCTTGTAGGACAAAGGATTCAAATTAAGCAAGGCTAATCCTTCACTTTTCATTAAGAAAAGTAAATATGAAGTTACATGCTTGTGTGTGTATGTAGATGACATCATTCTCATAGGTGATGATGCTGATGGAATCAGGAAGATTAAAGCCCAAATGAAAGAAGAATTCAAGATAAGTGATCTTGGATTCCTCACTTATTTTCTTAGATTGGAAGTGGTCTACACAGATCAAGGAATGTTCCTCACACAAAGGAAGTACATCAAGTACATGCTTGCAAAGTTCAAAATGCAAGGCACTAAAGTTGCAGGTACTCCCATGGAGGTCAATCACAAATTAACTACTCATGAAGGAGAACTAATTAAGGATATTACAATCTACCAAAGTCTAGTTGGAAGCTTGAACTATGCTACCCTAACTAGGGTTAATATTTGCTATGGAGTAAGTGTGCTTAGCCAATTTATGCACACTCCTAGGAAACCTCACATGGATGTAGCTAGGAGGATATTGAAGTATTTGAAGGGAACACTTAATGAAGATCTATGTTATCCTTACACATCATATTTAAATATGAAGCTATTCACTAATGCAGATTGGGGAGGATCAAAAGATGATAGGAGAAGTACATCTAGATATCTATCTTTTGTAGGTACAAAGCTTATTTCTTGGTCCTCAAAGAAGCAACCTAATGTAGCTCTTTCCTCAATTGATTTCGAATATAGATGGTTGGAAAATGCAACACAAGAAGCAATGTGGATCAAGACCCTATACATAGATTTAGGGTTGGATTTTAGCACTCCATTTATATTTGGAGATAACATGAGCTTACTTCATTTAGCTACTAATCCTATTTTTCGTGCTAGGACTAAGCATATAGAAGTCCATTATCACTTTGTTAGGGAAAAGATTTCCAACAGGGAGATACAATTGTCCTATGTATCTACACATATGCAATGTGCAGACATGATGACCAAATCATTAGATGAAAGCAAGCTTAACAGGTTAAAATCCATGATTGGATAATAGGAAATGCCTAAGGATTGAAGACTTGGCATCTTAGGCTTGAGGGGGAGCTCTTGGTACACTTGGAAAGCCTTGATGATTGAACAAATATCAAAGGTTTATTCCATATGGTTGGTTGGTAACTCATAGACCACATGTGAACACCTCTTGTAAAAACATAGAGTTTAGCTCTTGAGATAAAAGTAAAATAGATTGGTAGCAAGAATCTCATTGCTTTAAAAGTTGCAAGTCTCACCCACCTAAGTGGTTAAAATCAAATCAATCAATACCAAAAATTTAGGAACACTTTTAGGTGGCAAATTCAAAATTCAAACTCACTCTATGACTATAAAACTACATCATTTTTAGTTGCAAAAATGAGCAAATAAGAAGGAGTCATTGAGCATCAACATTATGGCTACACTATGTCCACATATGTATGAGTAATCCTACATCATCGACCTTGTATCATACTTTCATATTTACATACATTTGATTAATTGAGTGCAAGTCATTTTTTGTGTACTACTGTCTGTTGCAAAGTCTTCATTTCAGTTATTTTGATCAGTCGAGTTCTATATGTATACTCATCCAATTGATGTGATTCAACTTTGAATTGGTAGCATGGATGTATAATTTTCACATATCAATTTTCATATCATTTTGTTCATTAGAGTGTGTGATAACTTCTCTGCAAACAACCTATGCCTGCTCACTGTCATCTTCCTAAAAAGTCAGGATTACAGCACCAAATTCGTAATATCATTTCTCATCATGTATGCATCCTAAATTAGTGAAATAAATTCTCTTAGTGAGCTAAGGTCTTCATTTAGATATGTATAAAAGCTCTCCAGACAATTGTAATCAATGAGTGAGCACTAAGTGTTTTTCTAAGAGGAACCTAGTCCATAAATAACAAGTTTTTGGAGTCCTTCAAATTTGAAAGTTATCTGTTTTTCTATAACTATTTGAGGATGATGCTTCAAGGTAGATAGTGGATCCAAATGCATATTTGGGAAGCTAAAGGTGTCTATTAAGGTACTCTAAAGCTAGATTGGCAATTGTAGACAGGATTTCTGCAGCACCACCTCATCTTTGGAGTGTATCCATCCATCTTCTCACATAGAGTTGATGGATGTTCTTCTTAGAGCGATTCATGAACACATTAAAAGGGCTTGTTCATCAGAGAGCACATGCAAAGGGCAGGATGGCAAAGGGGTCGCTCATAAAAGAGTCGTTGGTATTCATAATAGAGTTTCTATGCATGTGGGATCTAAAAACGCCTTGCTTATGGAGCAATGATGAAGATGTTCATCTCATAGGCAATGAGCCCCAAGGTAAAGGGAGCCAAAGAAAATGGATGCAGTTTTATGAGAAAAGGCAATGAATTTTTGCATCATTAACTCCGAGCCCATGCAGAAGTGGTTGGATAGCTATGAGCTTGCTAAGGAGTCAAACACAAAGGAAAGAGCCTAGTTTTGAAAGAATTGTTCCGCTCACTTTTTGCCTCTTCTAAAAAGTCTTCGACGTCTTCCACCCTTTCCAACAAGCAGATGGCTAGATACAACCATTTCACAACCAAAGGTAGTGGGTGAGGATATCTTTGAAGAAGAGGTAGAACTCACAAAGGTGTGTGATTGGGAGTATTACAAATATGGTGCACTATGCTCTCATGGATGAAACTTTCGGATCGAAGGTGTCGATGAAAATAGGTCTACTTTTGATAGTGTGGTGATGATGAATGTTTTCCAAAAAAAGTAGAGCTAGTGCAAGAGATGACAATGCTCAAGAAGGCTAGCTCGAGTATTGTGGAATGATCCAAGACATCTTGAAGCTATTGTTCAGGAGATTTGACTACTTTTTGTTTGATGCAAAATGGTTCAAAGTAGGCACTACTAGAAGAAATGCAACATTGAGGTGGGATAAAGGATATTTGCTTAGACTCCATGAAGTTATGGATAGATGAAAGAGACACATTTGTACTTCCCAAACACCGTGAGCATGTTTTCTTTATGCCAAATTTGAAAGAACCACAGTGGCTATTTGTTTTATAATTCTCTCCATGTAGCAAACAAATTTGTGAGGACATAGATGTAGAAGAAATTCCATCTACAATGGAACCTAAGATGCATGCGATAGTCGAGGATGAAGACATCATTGTCCTAGAAGAAGAGGTCTTTGAAGAAGACAAGCTATATGAGGAGGTAACAGATGCTATGTTGTACGAGGATCATGATTAGGAGGGATGTCCATACCAAGAGATCTAGAAGTCACCAATGTATAGATAGATATCTTCTGTGTGTTAGATCTCCAATAGGATGCTACAATAGAGGACTTATGAAGCAAGCACTTGTATGTACTTATTCGTGTTTACTTATTTTCTATGTTTTTTTTTGTAGACTAATATTTTTCTATATTACCATTATTATCGTATGCTAATTATTTGAGTTTTTTGTTGTAGAGCAAGATGGGAGACAATCCACCATTCACTCTGCATTCCATGACAAACGAGTAGTTTTTAGAGTTTATATCTTAGGTACCTGTTGGGGGATTCTTAGACAAGAAGGAGTTTGAGGGTTTGTAGGAGAAAAGGAAAAGACCAGGAGAGGAAATACACCTTGGAAGCCTCTACTGATTGATTACAGTAAGACAATTACAATGTTTGAAGCACAATACAAGCCAATACTTCTGTGCACAATCCCACAAAGTGCTGAATGACAAAATACCAAATACCCCAAAGTCTTCTTGCCGCCGGCTTCCTCTGCACCAGACCTCCACCTACTTCAAGCTTATCCTTGTGCCCACCTTGCAGCAAGCTTCCATTAAGGGGGAGGAATGAATACCTCATGTCGGCACGCACACACTGCAAGGAGACCTTGAGATCCTTGGGGGACTAGCTTAGCACTCTCTGCACAATCCCTTAGTCACTCTCCATGCACTCCTTCAACTCCACTTCTCTGCGTCGCACACTGGTGACTCTTGCACTTCTCTCTCTTGCTTCACTTAGACTATGCTTCTCTTGCTTACTCTAGCATTTTCCAAGAATAGTCCTTGCCTTGATTTGAGTGTGCCGATCACGTACGCTCCTAACTGCAATAGTATCTTGGTGCTCACTTTGATGTCCCAAGATTGTCTTCACAAGTGGCAGCCAACGACTCACTGTTTTGTCTTGTAGTGACTTTAGACTAAAACCAAAAATTTTAATTGGGGGGCCATACTTTCCCCTGTGCGTACGCTGCCGCTTCACATACCTTCACATTTCCTTTTAAGTCTTCACTTTTGCACATAAGAGAGGGTTCACCTGAACCTTCCAAAATACTTTAAAAACACTTTGAACCTTAGGGAAATTAGAGAAAATACCTCTGCAACCTGCAACCCACTTTCTCCAATTTACCCTTTGTGGACAATTAATTGTGCACTACCTGTGCACTTTGACACCTGCACTTTAGCACTTTGACTTTGCACCTGTTGACTTTGACCTTGACCTTGACCTTGTTGACTTTGACTAGTTGACTTTGACCTTTTGACTTTGACTACAGTTGACTTTGACCAATATGACTTTTATGGGCTCAACAGTTGCCCACCACCTAATGTGCTCTCCGTCCCGGAGAGCTATAGCCAGAACTCTGAGCATATGGGACACCATGATAATGGAGCTGCAAAAACTTGAAGAGGACATCCGAGGAGCAACCAATTCCACCAAAAGCAGGATAGAACAAGCACTAGAGAAGAACCAAAAATTGCATTTTGCCATGGAAAAGCAAAGGGTTGAAATGGTAGGGTAGAAAGGAGGTGGAGGGGAGGGCTGAGGGGCGTTGATTGAAGGGATAAGGAGGGTTAAGGATGTGGCTTGGGAAAATTGGTAAAGGGAGGGCATGGGGATATGATGATGGGGTTTGGAGGGGGTGAAAATGATCAAACAGTAGAGCTACAGAGGGTATATGTGGAAGATGATGTAACATAAGGTAAGACAAGGTGAGAATAGACCATGTTGACAATGTGGTGAAATAAAAACATGTGATAAATGTGTTCAAAACATGTGGGTTTTGACCAAAAGTCAGAGAAAAAGTTGGAATTTGGAAAAATAAAGCCAAAAACTGAGTCCAAAGGTGTCAAAAAACATGAAAATGACTCCATTTTTGTAAAAAACGGCCAATCGAGGCACGATCCAGAGCCAAAAGCTTTGAGCCATAAAAATTAAAAAAAATAATAAAAATAATATGTATTCTAAAATAAAAAAATGGTCGATCCCTTTTTTTTTTGACGAACGCTCAGAAAGAATAAAAAAATAAAAAGAAAATAAAAATGAAGAATATAAATAATAAAAGAAAATAAAAAATTAAAATAAAAAAGAAAAAATAATAAAATAAAAATAATAAAAAAAAATTGGGGGGGAGGGGGGATGTGTCAGAACGGGGGGCGGGGGTGGGGGAGGGGGGGGGGGTTGGTCGGTGGGGGGTGGTTGGTCAGTGGGGGGTGGGGGGGGGAGGGGGGGGTTGGTCGGTGGGGGGTGGTTGGTCGGTGGGGGGGGGTGGGGGGAGGGGGGGGGTGGGGGGAGGGGGGAGGGTTTTGGTCGGTTGGTCGGTGGGGGGTGTGGGGGGGGGGGCTTGGTCGGTTGGTCCGTGGGGGTGGGGGGGGTTGGTCGGTGGGGGGTGGTTGGTCGGTGGGGGGGGGGGAGGGGGGGGGAGGAGGGGGGGGGGTTTGTTCGGTGGGGGGTGGGGGGAGGGCGGGGGGGGAAGGGAGAGAGAGAGAGAGTTTTTTTTTTTTTTATAACCCTCAACCCAAAAAATCCGGGGGGGCATTTTTTTTTTGGGTGGGAAAATTACCCAAAAATAGAGAAAAATGAAGGAAAAATCCAAAAAAATGCCAAAAAATTGCCAAAAAAATCTGAAAAAATTCTCATGAAAAATCTAGAGGGCTAGGCCCAATTTTCTTCATCAAACCACAGAGAGCCTCCTTTTATTGCTCCTATTTGGCAAGAAAATGATATCAGAAAAGGATAAAAAAATGCTAGAAAACATTTCCAAAAATACCCAAAAATTGTACTTTTGCAGAGGTTATGAAATGCCTTCTAGGTTTGCTAAACATTCAAGGAACAAGTATGAAATTGATAAATAAAACTACTAAAACTGAGCAAAATGAGATGAGAAAGCTATGTACAACCTCGACAGATTTTTGCAGTTTAGGGTTGATGGTAGGCCTTGAGCCTTGAAATGTTGACCAGTGGCAATGCCTCTCCTTTCAGCGTCTCTAACTCCACAGCACCCCAATTCAGCATTGTTTTGACTCGATAAGGTCCTTCTCAGTGTGGAAGACATTTACCTCTCAATTGTGTATGAAGATGAGGTCTATGAAGAAGAACTAACATGCCTGGTTCTATGTTGTTGTTCCACAGATGTCGATCATGTGCCTCCTTCCTCTTCATCTGAGTCTCTATCAATTGTTTTGTGGCTAGTAGACAAATCTCCTCCACTTTATGTAGTGCTCCAAGCCTCTGAGAGACATCATAATCTTTCTTGCCCTGCATGAATGCTATTTTAGGTGATCCATGTAAAAATTCAAAGGGCTCAATGGGCAATATGGCATAAACCAGTTGGAATGGAGAATATCCCGTGGCCTCTTTGTAAGCTAACCTTTATGCCCATAGGGTACCTTGATAAGCAATGCCCCATGAAGTGGGTTGTAACATACACTCCTTCCTTAACATTGAAATTAAAACCTTAATGGTCAATTCAGCCTGTCCATTGGCTCTTGGATAGTAGGCACAAGAGGTCCTATGTAGAATTCTATACCTGTTGAAAATTTCCTGCAGGACCTTATTGACAAAATGGGTACCCTGATCTGTACAAATTTCAAGTGGACATCCAAACCTGCAAATGATGCTACTATAAATGAAATCAGCAACAGTTTGGGCACTGCAGTCGGGGGAGGCAATAGCTTCAGCCCACTTTGTCGCATAATCTGTAGCTATCAAGAGATATTTCTCTCTTTTTGGAATCGATGGAGGGTAGATGGGCCCTACAAAATCTAGCCCCCACTTCTCAAATGGTTGCCAAGAAGTGGAAACAATCAAGGGGTTATGCCTCTGCTTTGTTGGCTTAGGTCCACACCTCTGGCAAACGTCACATGCCTTTCCCCATTCATCTGCATCCTTAAATAGTGTAGGCCACCATAGACCAGCATCCAGTATCCTCTGACTCATAATATGTCCTGGAAGGTGCCCACCACCTGTTCCTTCATGTGCAGATTGAAGTACTTCTCTCACTTCTTCTTCTTCCAAGCACTTCCTGAACCTGTCATCCTTTCCCTGTCTATATAATTTATGTTCAATGAAGGTATACGGTCTACTCTTTATTAGCAGTCTCTTCCTTTCCACAACACTAGACTTTTCTGGATACACACCAGTTTTAATGAAATTCTTGATATCATAATACCAACCTTGAGCTTGTACAACAAACAGATGGGCATCTGGAAAATCATCATTGATTCCACTAGCTTGATCCATCATATTGATTCTAGATAGGTGACCCACCATAACATTTTCTTTACCTGGTTTGTGGACTACAGAAAAATCAAACTCTTGGAACAACAATAACCACCTCCATATTCTACCAGTGGCTTGTGGTTTGTTGAGCAATTATTTTAGTGGTTGGTGATCTGTTATAATAATAAATTTTACTCCCAGTAAGTAATGACGAAATTTTTGGGATAGCAAAAACCATTGCTAGGGCTTCCCTTTCTGTAGTACTGTAATTCCTTTCAGCCTTGGTCAAGATTCTACTGGCATATTGAATTGGTCTGTCCACTTTAAATTCTTCACTGGGTTGGGTCAAAACTGCCCCCACTGCATAGGCACTGGCATCTACATGTATATGAAAGATTTTTGACCACTCAGGTGTGATCAAAATAGGAGCAGAAACTAACCTTGACCGTAATGTTTGATATGCTTTTTCCTCCTCTTCTTCCCATTTAAAAGGTACTTCCTTACCTGTAAGTCTAGCCAGAGGTCTGGCTATCTCTGCATACATTTTATAAACCTTCTATGGTATCCAGTATGCCCCAAGAAACTCTGAATCTCTTTAGGAGATTTAGGTTTAGGCAACTTTAATATAGAAATGATTTTGTCAGGATCTGGGGCCATACCTTTAGCCGACACCACATGTCCTAAGAGAGTTCCTTCTATCACAAGGAAATGACATTTGTTTGGATTGAGCTTTAGCTTAGTCTCCCTGTATCTCTTGAAAACATTCTGTAGCTGTCTCAAGTGATGGTCCAAATAATCTAGAGGAGTTTCCTTGTGAGAACCTGAAAACGAAGAGAAGTCATCCATGAAGATTCTAAGTGATTCGAGCAATAGGGGGCCAAAAATGAGATTGACCATTCTGTTAAAGGTGTCTCGAGCATTTCTGAGCCCAAATGGCATTTTTACATACACATATGTTCCCCAAGGTGTGATAAAAGCAGTCTTTTCACGATCCTCTGGGTGTATTGATATTTGATTATAGCCACTAAATCCATCCATAAAGCTATATAATGCATGCCCAACCACTTCTTCAATGACCTGCTCTGCAAAAGGCATTGGGAAACCATCTGGAATGGTCACCTTGTTGAGTGCTCTAAAGTCAACACAAATTCTGATTTTATTAGTATTCTTCTTTGGTACTATAACCATAGGTGAGAGCCACTCTGAGTGTTCCACAGGAATGATGATTCTTGCATTCTCCATCTTCTGTATTTCCACATAGACAGCTTCAACATATTTTGGGTTAAGTTTATAACTCTTCCCTCTTATGGGTTTGGCTCCATCAACCAGAGGGATTCTATGCTCTCCATAAGTCGCAGACACTCCTTCTAAGTCTTTATAATGCCAGGCAAAAACATCTGTATAATGGGTCAAGAATGATCTTACCTTTTCAAGGAGACCTGGGTGGCTCCACAACCAAGTGGCCACCAAAACTGGCCGATTATTGTCTTGAGTGCTTAATTGTATTTCTTTGACAGGATTTCTCTCTACCATATTATCTTCGTGCTCATCTCCTTCCTTGTCTTCTTCCACTAGCTTTTCGTGCATTGCTTCATAAGCAGGTGTATTTTGGATTTCAATGTGTTCCTCCTTGTCCTGCATCCATCCTGCAGGGATTTCTTGAATTAGGAAAGAACACTCTTCACTAGAATCTTTTACCTTGCCTTTAGCTTTAGTAACTTCCTTATCTGTGGTTGTCATATCCTCCTCCAAGTTGTATTTGAGGATTGTCTTCCTGCCCCTTCTATGGTCTGTGATGGGCTCTCTCAATCCATCAACCTGGACTTTCTCCTTATCTTCATCATAACCTTCAGTCGTGTAAGAATTGTTAAGAAAAATTCCAAAACAAGAGGAAGAGTTGCCTGCTTGGAGCCAATTTAGAATATCCTCTTCTTCCTCAAAATCTATTTGGGGTTGATCCTCCGATTCTGGTTCCATGCATATGCCAACTGTTTGCATCATGCTGGTGTTTCCTTGATTATCTGGGCCCTCTTCTAAATGAATCTGTGTCAACTCTTGCCCTTTCTTTTGTACCCACATAGTGTCCTTGCCCCAATCATGAATGACACTTGCATGCCTCAGCCATGGTCTTCCAATTAAGAGGGGAAATCCTCCTTCAACCTGGGGCAATCTTAAAACCACAAAATCCAGAATGAATAGATTACCTTGTACTTCAAGTGGAACTTTTGGGATCACTCCCAAGGGCCTTACTTTGCTCTAATCTACCAAAGTAACAGTGAAATTTGCAAGCCTTGAAGGATGGAGTCCAATCTTTTCCATTGTATGTTCAGGCATCAAGTTAATGCCAGAACCACCATCAACAATAGCTCCTTGAAATTCATGACCTTTGATAGATACTGTCAGCCGAGGACTTTTATAATATGTAAGGGGTGCTTCCCCTACAATTTTTCCTTTATGTAAAATAGCAGTCTTTGCCACCAAACTTGTAGTGGAAGCTTCATCAATTATCTGCAATAACTCTGACCTGAATTTCCCATCCATCTGTATTAAATAAAAAATACTAACCTCCTTTTTCATGGACTTGAGTAGTTTTGAAGCATCTGATTCCTTGAGAGCATGGGCTCCAGTTGACTTATCAAACTCCTCATAAACCCTGTTGAAGGCATGCCCAATGGCATCACTGGTACATATGAGATCTCCTTTTTGCCTTGTATTTGCACCTGTGGTGGCTTTATCTTCAGATGGTTCTCTGTCTTGATTCCATTCCTTAATCTTTGATCCTTGACCTATGTCTGCTTGAACCTTCCCCTTGCTTCTTGTCTGCACAGTCAAAGATTCTATTTCTTCTAACTGCACCACCCTGGTAGATGGTGATGGCTCATTGACTTGATCACACATCTCTTCTTTGTGTACATAAATCATTTGAATATGGGGCCTGGATGAAGAGGCTTGATTCTTAGGACAACAATTGGTATAATGGTCTCTGGCCTCTTGGCAGTTTCTGCAAGGAGGGGCATTTTCTGGTAGAGTGCACCTACTTTGATAGTGCCCACATTCTCCACATCTGAAACAAGTGATTGGCCTTCTAGGCCCATTTCCAAAGTTATTCCTCTGTCTAGGGTTAAAATTGTTACCTTGATTGGTTGCAACCGCCATTACATTTGCTAGTGGTAGGGGTCCTCCTTGTGCCCAATATGTTGTTGGAGGTATTCCCCTTGATTGGCATTCTTGGGCCTCATGACCAGCTTTCCTGCATAATTGGCAAGTCACACTTAACAGAGGACATTCACTTACTATATGCCCCTGCTTGCTGCACATGGAACACCAAAGTCCACTCTTGATGCCACCTCCTTTGAGTTCCTGCAACTCATGTCGTAGCTGAGCCAATTCCTCTGCTTGGGCCTCCTCCTCCTTTTGGAGCTTTAGTGCTTCAATCTCCCTTCTCAACTGAGTTACAACATTCTCCTCCTCTCTGTGGGGCTTATTTCTTTTTAAGCCCTCCAAATCCTTCCTTAGCTGGATTATTGGATCCTCCAATTCTGTGGAATATGGTAATTGAGAAGAAGTAGCTCCATACTATTGCTTTATCTGCTCCAGTCTTGTAGCTGTGTTGATGAAATCCTCTATGCAGGCTATAGGTAACACTAATTCCTTTATTTTGCATTGCATGGCCACTGGTAAGGGCTTGGCTAACCATTTCTTAACAAAAAAAATCATGTGGTGGATCTGGCAATTTAGCCATTAGTGCTTTGGCCCTAGTCACAAACTCTGGGAACTTTTCTCCTAGACCCAATCTCAAATTTTCTAGTTCTTCTATGATGATCTCCGCAGTGTTGCCATGCTCGAATTGATTTTTAAATGCATCTTTCATCAAATCCCAAGTGGTAAAATGGTTTTCAGCAAACTGGCTGAACCACTTATCTGCTAATCCTTCTAATGTGGCAGGGAAGAGAATAAAAAAGGCATCCTCCCTACCCATTAAGCCTCTAGTCTTACATAGTGCCAAAAACCTTCTAATGTGTTCATCGGGATCCTCCTGAGCTAGGCCTTTGAAAGAAGGAAACTTTATATCTAATCTTGAGAGTAAGGTTTCCAAGTCTACCTATCCCGCCATGCTCTTTACTGATGAGGTTGAAGATAGTGGACTGGAGGATCTTCTAACAACCTTCCTTCTTGTTTGCTTGCAGGTGACCCTCAATGTTTGGGACCAGGTTACGATCATGAGCAACTCATAGCCCACTTAATATGAGACACTTGATGAGAATATTTACCTTTTGGTTGATGAAGTAGCACTATAGTAGCACTGTAGACACGTGATCTCTTCTATACTTTGCACTTGGTTTCTCCTAAGCTCAAATCTCCTTGGAGGTCCCACCGTGCATGCCAAATTTTGTTGGGGGATTCTTAGACAAGAAGGAGTTTGAGGGTTTGTAGGAGAAAAGGAAAAGACCAAGAGAGGAAATACACCTTGGAAGCCTCTGCCGATTGATTACAGTAAGACAATTACAATGTTTGAAGCACAATACAAGCCAATACTTCTGTGCACAATCCCATAGAGTACTCAATGATAAAATACCAAATACCCCAAAGTCTTCTTGCCGCTGGCTTCCTCTGCACCAGACCTCCACCTGCTTCAAGCTTATCCTTGTGCCCACCTTGCAGCAAGCTTCCATTAAGGGGGAGGAATGAATACCTTCTGTCGGCACGCGCACACTGCAAGGAGACCTTGAGATCCTTGGGGGACTAGCTTAGCACTCTCTGCACAATCCCTTAGTCACTCTCCATGCACTCCTTCAACTCCACTTCTCTGCATCGCACACTGGTGACTCTTGCACTTCTCTCTCTTGCTTCACTTAGACTATGCTTCTCTTGCTTACTCTAGCATTTTCCAAGAATAGTCCTTGCCTTGATTTGAGTGTGTCGATATGTACGCTCCTAACTGCAATAGTATCTTGGTGCTCACTTTGATGTCCCAAGATTGTCTTCACAAGTGGCAGCCAACGACTCACTGTTTTGTCATGTAGTGACTTTAGACTAAAACCAAAAATTTTAATTGGGGGGCCATACTTTCCCCTGTGCGTACGCTGCCGCTTCACATACCTTCACATTTCCTTTTAAGTCTTCACTTTTGCACATAAGAGAGGGTTCACCTGAACCTTCCAAAATACTTTAAAAACACTTTGAACCTTAGGGAAATTAGAGAAAACACCTCTGCAACCTACAACCCACTTTCTCCAATTTACCCTTTGTGGACAATTAATTGTGCACTACCTGTGCACTTTGACACCTGCACTTTAGCACTTTGACTTTGCACCTGTTGACTTTGACCTTGACCTTGTTGACTTTGATCAATTGACTTTGACCTTTTGACTTTGACTGTAGTTGACTTTGACCAATATGACTTTTATGGGCTCAACAGTACCTCCCACTTATATGGACACCACATCACAATATTGGATCGCTCATGGTGGCACTCCTATCAACGTCACTCCCACCAGTGGCACTCCCACTGCTGGCACTCCCATCGACAACACTCCCTTTCATGGAACTACTCCCATCGGTCGCACTCCCTTTCACGAGACTACTCCCATCAACAGTACTCACTTTGGTAGTACTACTCTTGCCATTGGCACTCCTGGCTTTATGACTCCACAACGATCGTCTTCTTAGCCATCCCCTAGTGGCTCTATCAATCGACATATGCATTCGACATGATAGCATGATACAGGTGTTGGCTTGTCTCATCGGTCTAGGTCATGTTCTATAGGAGCAGGTTCTAGAGGTGGATCTATGGATGGCTTTGGAGGAGGTGGATGTTATGGAGGCAGTGTGACAGACGCTATGTCACCCACAACTACTCCTAGAGTGATTACCTCATATGCAAGTACACCACATACACCTTGGGGTGCTCATGACCATGATGGTTATAAGGTGTATCATATACGATGGAGCTTTAGTGATGGATGTGGTAAAAAAGGCCATGTGTAAGTACACACAAAAATTGTGCTCAATATAGTTTAGACACTCTATCATGGTCAAACAGAGTGCACAGGAAAAGCATCATAAAAATTACATCACAAAGGCGATCTATCTTAAGTACCAACCAACACATGGGCACCCTCTTGTTAGCTTAGATTGGATTCAATACATGACGCATGAGGTGATGTCCCATCGATGATTAGAGGCTCGTGATGATTTGAGAGGAGGCTTACTGAATCTTGTATGGCTAGATGCTAAGGAGTGGGAGACGATTCATGATGAGCAGTAGTAGACTCCTGACCGATATTGTTAGTAGTGAGATGTGACAACCACACATCTAGATATGGTTGGAACATCACATTTGAGTAGCAACCGGTACAAAACTATGCATCATGAGTTTGTAAGTATCATTTTGATTATTGAATTAGCTTGTCTTAATCATGTCATGTTTTTTTATCTTACGTTTTCATATTTGTTGTAGGATTTGGAAGTGGGTCATCTTCCATCACGAGCAGAGCAGGCTTATGGATATCATCCTTGATTGGTTGTGCTATTGGAGGACTTGTGTCGGGGATGCAATGCAGTCATTTAATGGGAGCATCTATGGTGAGGTGAGCTTCTCAACTTGTTTTAGTGTTTCATATTTGTTTAGTTTCAATTTATCTCATTTCATGAATGTGATTTGTTGCAGGACTATAGATATAGATGTTTTGATCCCTCTTGGCATGTGTATGGTAGTGATGTGCCACAATTTTGTATTTGGCTCATACATGGCAATGGTGCACCACAATTTTGTATTTGGTTCATATGTGGCAGTGGTTTGCCACATTTTGCATTTGGCTCATATATGGCAATGTTTTGCCACACTTTTCTACATGGTTCATTTATGGAATATCTCTTTTGTACATGGTTCATTTATGGAATATCTCTATTGTACATATTTCATGCTTCATTCTACTCCTACATATCTCTTTTATGTTCGACAATGTGTTTTTCTTTATCAAATATTGTTTTGTTTGTTAGTCATCTAAACCCTAAATTGCCAACCACTAGAGTACATGTCACATGTACTCACTTTTTTTTTGGGTAGAGTGTATTGTCATTTGCTACACCGTAGCATTGTCATGTTGCTACGACAAGAGATAGCACACTCTACTTAAAAACGAAATTTGCAAATAGGTTCTTCAACATAGGTGCTAGTATGAGTATTGATATGCCCAAGGCCATACCAATGATTTTTTCTAGGGAAATACCGATGCTTATATCGCCGATTCTCATACCAATGCTTATACCATCAGTTTGCAGGTAAATATCGGTGCATATATTGACAAAAAAGTATCGGTGATCATATCAATGCTTGTACAGATGGTATTGGGCATGTACTAATGCTTATATGAGCATTCATATCGATGCTTATACCAATGTTTTGATATCGATGTTTATACTGGTGCTTATACCGATGCCATGAATAAATTGCCCTTGTTTATTTGTGTCAGTATAAGGGCCAGTATATGGCTCATATGCTTTAATGAAGCACAAAGCTTTGCAAAAATCTTTGAACTTCTCCCTAGGTAAAGCCTCTATGAAAAGACCTGCAAAATTATCCTATGTGGACACATAAACCAAACTAATCTCTTCAATGTAGAGTCTCTCCTTAACATACTGATCATGCATTGACACATAAACTAGACTAATCTCTTCAATTGAGAGTCTCCCCCTGACATAATGATAGTGCACCTCAATGTGCTTTGTGCAAGCATGGAACATAGGTTTCATCACAATAATCAGTGCAAACCATGCAGCCCATAAAGGTGGTGTTGGAAAAAGAATAATCAAAACCAAAATCATCAAAAAGCATCTAAGGCACACACACTCAACAATAGTTGTGAAACTACCCTATACTCAACATCAAGACTAGAAGTGGCCACAGTAGGCTTCTTCTTGCTCAACCAAGATATGCATAAGCTACCAAGCATCAGGAAAAAACCATTAATCGACCCACAAGTATCATAGAAACTATCCCAATCTAATAAAAAAAAATCATATAAATCTAGTAATAAGGAAAAAGAACCCAAGTAGTTGGATACCACTGAAGTGTAAAAAGGTGTGCTTAACCAGTTGGAAAATCTTGAAACATGGGCTATGCATAAACCTAGTCATCTAAAAGATAGCAAACCAAATATTAGACCAAACTACGCATAAGTAAATCAAGCATCCAATAGTTTGGCTATAGAAAACAACATCAAATTCCTCCCCAACATCGTAAACACTCAATCATAAACATAGCTTCATGGGAGAGGCAATAGGTTTGCAATCTTCAAGTTTAAAATGCTATAGTAATATATCAATGTATTTTGTTTGACACTGTGTGTAAGGCTAGAGAATACTAAACCTCATAGCCTCTACAAATTGTAATTAGCCACAAGGAAAGTATTCACTAGGCTAAGAGATGTTGTGCTAGCATAATGGTCATTATTCATCACAAGTAATTTATATGTATAAACCTATCCTCTGCACGCTATAGTTGTAACTGCATGCAATGAAATAACTCAAGAGATCTGTATCACTACACATCTATCACCAACACTTCAGAAAATAGTAGAATATCTTCTAAATTAATGGTCATACATGACTCCTAGAACATGCATATCACGATCACTCGAAACACAGAGCATATAATTACCAACAAACAAATCATCCAATTCCATATGTTATTGATTGTGAGGAATCACACTCATCTCCATGCTCTTCACCAAGTAATTTTATTGCATTAATCTTGTCGAGAACTTAAACAATATAGAGTAGATTTGATAGCACACATTATTACCAAATATAATGACAATGGACTCATCATAATAAAAATGCAATTAAAGTGGCGACTATTGAAACATAAGATAAGCTTCATCGTTCTCATTTTAACTTCAAAAAGTCATACAGATCACCTAGACATCCTTCTCCTAATAGACTCGTCACATCCATATGATTCTAGCATGCATCCTTTTGATTCTAGCATGAATATTCATGTAACTTTCCCCCCATTCCTCTTCACATCTTAGAGTAAAATTCTAATTTAACTCCCCCAATGATGAGTGTAATAAAAAAAATGATCACTGTAATAAAACAACTAAGTAAGACAAGAACCTCACTTACTAGTTAAAGAACTAGATCATTCTCTAAGCCCACAAGGGGTGAAGAGAGCTTGCCAAGTATCCCCCAACCAACTCCACCCATATATATACCAGAAAATTAGGTTCCAAGGCTTATTTGGGGGCTCAAACAAAGTCTAAACATTATGAAAATTGGGATCATGATACTTCTAATACTCCCTAGCAACAACACCAAATTTGGTGTCACTCTAGCACAATGGCAAGTACCAATGTGAGGAGATCCACCTCATAAATGTCAATCAACGGAGAAGTGAGGACTGTCATGAAGACCATGAGCGAGTGATGGCACAAGTGCAAGAGTGAAAGCACACAACCATCCACGCACATACACACACATGCACACAAAGTAAGAGCAAAGAGTGGAACAATGGAAGATCTTTGATTACAAAAGGAATCTACATCAAGCTAACCTCTAAAATGAGCTCTCCAGCACTTTTTATAGTTTTTTGAGTAGTTTTGGCCCTGTCCAAACCTAGTGTTTGGCGTAGTTAAAAATTATGTTCCAAAGCTTATTTGGAGGCTCAAATAGAGTCCAAAAGTTATGAAAATTGGTAGGATGATACTTCTAATACTGCCTGACAATGATGCCAAATTTGGTGTCACTCTAGCACAATGGCAAGTACCAATGTGAGGAGATCCACCTCATAAATGTCAATCTGTGGAGACGTGAGGACTGGTATGAAGACCATGAGCGAGTGATGGCACACGTGCATGAGTGAAAGCACACAAGCATGCACACACATACACACACATGCGCTCAAAGTAAGAGCAAAGAGTGGAACAATGGAAGATCTTTGATTACAAAAGGAATCTCTTGCCACGCTCAAACTTACAACAAGCTAACCTCTAAAATGAGTTCTCGAGACCTTTTTATAGTTTTTTGAGTAGTTGTGGGCCTATCGAGACCTACTGTCCTGTCTACTTAAAAATTAGGTTCCAGGGCTTATTTTGGGGCTCAAACGAAGTCTAAAAATTATGAAAATTGGTAGGATGATGCTTCTAATACTCCCCGACAACATCGCCAAATTTGTGTCAGTCTAACACAATGGCAAGTACCAATGTGAGGAGATCCACCTCATAAATGTCAATCCGTGGAGACCTGAGGACTGGTATGAAGACCCTGAGCAAGTGATGGCACAAGTGCGTGAGTGAAAGCACACAAGCATGCACACACATACACACACATGCACAAAGTAAAAGCAAAGAGTTGAACAATGGAAGATCTTCGATTACAAAAGGAATCTCTTACCAAGCTCAAACCTACAGCAAGCTAACCTCTAAAATGATCTCTCCAGCCCTTTTTATAGTTTTTTGAGTAGTTTTGGCCCTGTCTAGACCTAGTGTGCGGCTTATTTAAAAATTAGTTTCCAAGGCTTATTTGGGGGCTCAAACGGAGTCTAGAAATTATGAAAATTAGTAGGATGATACTTTTAATACTCCTCGGAAATGGTGCCAAATTTGGTGTCACTCTATCACAATGGAAAGTACCAACATGAGGAGATCCACCTCATAAATGTCAATCTGCGGAGATGTGAGAACGTATGAAGACCGTGAGTGAGTGATGGCACAAGTGCATGAGTGAAAGCACACAAGCATGCATATACATACACACACGCGCACAAAGTAAGAGCAAAGAGTGGAACAATGGAAGATCTTCGATTACAAAAGGAATCTCTCACCAAGCTCAAATCTACAACAAGCTACCCTCTAAAACAAGCTCTCCTACCCTTTTTATAGTTTTTTAATAGTTTTGGCCCTGTCTAGACCTAGTGTCTTGCCTAGTTAAAAATTAGGTTCCAGGGTGTATTTGGGGACTCAAACGGAGTCTAAAAATTATGAAATTGGTAGCATGATACTTCTAATACTCCCCGATAGCTTCGCCAAATTTGGTGTCACTCTAACACAATGGCAAGTACCAATGTGAGGAGATCCACCTCATAAATCTCAATCCATGGAGATGTGAGGACTTGTATGAAGACCGTGAGTGAGTGATGGCACAAGTGCGTGAGTGAAAGCACACAAGCATGCATACACATACACAACACAAAGTAAGAGCAAAGAGTGGAACAATGGAAGATCTTCAATTACAAAAGGAATCTCTTACCAAGCTCAAATCTACAACAAGTTAACCTCTAAAATGAGCTCCCCAGCCATTTTTATAGGTTTTTAAGTAGTTTTGGTCCTGTCTAAACCTATTGTCTCGCCTAGTTAAAAACTAGGTTCTAGGGCTTATTTAGAGGCTCAAACGGAGCCTAAAAATTATGAAAATTGGTAGGATGATACTTCTAATGCTCCCCAAGAACGGCGCCAAATTTGGTGTCACTCTAGCACAATGGCAAGCACCAATGTGAGGAGATCCACCTCATAAATGTCAATCGACGGAGACAAGAGGATTGGTATGAAGACCATGAATGAGTGATGGCACAAGTGCATGAGTGAAAGCACACAAGCATGCACACATATACACACACACAAAGTAAGAGCAAAGAGTGGAACAATGGGAGATCTTTGATTACAAAAGGAATCTCTTACCAAGCTCAAAATCTACAACAAGCTAACCTCTAAAATGGGCTCTCCAGCCCTTTCTATAATTTTTTAAGTAGTTTTGGCCCTCTCCAGACCTAGTGTCCGGCCTAGTTAAAAATTAGGTTCCAAGGCTTATTTGAGGGCTTAAACGGAGTCTAAAAATCATGAAAATTGATAGGATGATACTTATAATACTCCCTAACAACAGTGCCAAATTTGGTGTCACTCTAGCACAATAGCAAGTAACAACGTGAGGAGATCAACCTCATAAATCTCAATCCGTGGAGACCTGAGGACTGGCATGAAGACCCTAAGAGAGTGATGGCACAAGTGCGTGAGTGAAAGCACACAAGCATGCACACACATACACACACGCACACAAAGTAAGAGCAAAGAGTGGAACAATGGAAGATCTTCGATTACAAAAGGAATCTCTTACGAAGCTCAAATCTACAACAAGATAACCTCTAAAATGAGCTCTCCAGCCCTTTTTATAGCTTTTTGAGTAGTTTTGGCCTTGTCCAAACTTAGTGTCTACCCTAATAAAAAATTAGGTTCCAAGGCTTATTTGGGGGCTCAAAGAGAGTCTAAAAATTATGAAAATTGGTAGGATGATACTTTGAATACGCCCCAACAAATGTGCCAAATTTGGTGTCACTATAGCTCAATCGCAAGTATTAATGTGAGAAGATCCACCTCATAAATGTCAATCCACAGAGACGTGATGACTGGTATGAAGACTGTGAACAAGTGATGGCACAAGCGCGAGTGAAAGCACACAAGCATGAACAGACATACACACACGTGCACAAAGTAAGAGCAAAGAGTGGAACAATGGAAGATCTTTGATTACAAAAGGAATCAGTGCTCTCCAGCCTTTTTTATAGTTTTTTGAGTAGTTTTGGCTCTGTCCAGACCTAGTGTCTGGCCTAGTTAAAAATTAGGTTCCAGGGCTTATTTGGGGGCACAAACGGAGTCTAAAAATTATGAAAATTGGTAGAATGATACTTCTAATACTCCCCAGTAATGGCGCCAAATTTGGTGTCACTCAAGCACAATGGCAAGTACCAACATAAGGAGATCCACCTCATAAATGTCAATCCGTGGAGATGTGAGGATTAGTATGAAGACAGTGAGAGAGTCATGGCACAAGTGCGTGAGTCAAAGCAGACAACCATGCACACATGTACACACACACGTGCACAAAATAAGAGCAAAGAGTGGAACAATGGAAGATCTTTGATTACAAAAGGAATCTCTTACCAAGCTCAAATCTACAACAAGCTTACCTCTCAAATGAGCTCTCCAGCCCTTTTTATAGTTCTCTGACTAGTTTTGGCTCTATCCAGACCTAGTGTTCGACCTAGTTAAAGATTAGGTTCCAAAGCTTATTCGGGGGCTCAAACGAAGTCTAAAACTTATGAAAATTGGTAGGATGAAACTTCTAATACTCCCCGGGCAACGGTTGCACACAAGCATGCACACACATACACACACACGCACACAAAGTAAGAGCAAAGAGTGGAACAATGGAAGATCTTCGATTACAAAAGGAATCTCTTACCAAGCTCAAATCTACAACAAGATAACCTCTAAAATGAGCTCTCCAACCCTTTTTATAGCTTTTTGAGTAGTTTTGGCCTTGTCCAAACGTAGTGTCCGACCTAGTTAAAAATTAGGTTCCAAGGCTTATTTGAGGGCTCAAACAGAGTCTAAAAATTATGAAAATTGGTAGGACGATACTTCGAATACTCCCCAACAAATGCGCCAAATTTGGTGTCACTATAGCTCAATCACAAGTACCAATGTGAGAAGATCCACCTCATAAATGTGAATCCACGGAGACATGAGGATTGGTATGAAGACCGTGAGTGAATGATGGCACAAGTGCGTGAGTGAAAGCACACAAGCATGAACACACATACACACGCACGTGCACAAAGTAAGAGCAAAGAATGTAACAATGGAAGATCTTCGATTACAAAAGGAATCTCTTACCAAGTTCAAATCTACAACAAGCTAACCTCTAAAATGTGCCCTCCAGCCTTTTTTATAGTTTTTTGAGTAGTTTTGGCTCTCTCTAGACCTATTGTCCGGCATAGTTAAAAATTAGCTTCCAACGCTTATTTGAGGGCTCAAACGGAGTCTAAAAATTATGAAAATGGGTAGAATGATACTTCTAATACTCCACAGTAATGATGCCAAATTTGGTGTCACTCTAGCACAATGGCAAATACCAACATGAGGAGATCCACCTCATAAATGTCAATCTGCGGAGATGTGAGGACTAGTATGAAGATCGTGAGCGAGTGATGGCACAAGTGCATGAGTGAAAGCACACAAGCATGCACACACATACACACACATGTTCACAAAGTAAGAGCAAAGAGTGGAACAATGGAAGATCTTTGATTACAAAAGGAACCTCTTACCAAGCTCAAATCTACAGCAAGCTTACCTCTCAAATGAGCTCTCCAACCCTTTTTATAGTTTTTTGAGTGTGCGACCTAGTTAAAGATTAGGTTCGAGGGCTTATTCGGGGCTCAAATGGAGTCTAAGACTTATGAAAATTGGTAGGATGATACTTCTAAAACTCCCTGGGCAATAGTGCCAAATCTGGTGTCACTCTAGAACAATGGCAAGTACCAAAATGAGGAGATCCACCTCATAAATGTCAATCCGCAGAGACATGAGGACTGGTATGAAGACCGTGAGCGAGTGATGGCATAAGTGCATGCGTGAAAGCACACAACATGCACACACATACACACACGCACACAAAGTAAGAGCAAAGAGTGGAACAATGATTGATCTTTGATTACAAAAGGAATCTCTTACCAAGCCCAAATCTACAACAAGCAAACCTCTAAAATGAGCTCTCTAGCCGTTTTTATAGCTTTTTGAGTAGTTTTGGCCCTGTCCAGACCTATGGCTGGCCTACTTAAAAATTAGGTCTCAGGGCTTATTTGCGGACTCAAACGGAGTTTAATTATGAAAATTGGTAGGATGATGCTTCTAATACTCCCCGACAATGGCACCAAATTTGGTGTCACTCTAGCACAATGGCAAGTACCAACGTGAGGAGATCCACCTCATAAATGTCAATTTGCGGAGATGTGAGGACTGGTATGAAGAGCGTGAGCAAGTGATGGCACAAGTGCGTGAGTGAAAGCACACAAGCATGCACACACATACACACACATGTGCGCAAAGTAAGAGCAAAGAGTGGAACAATGGAAGATCTTCGATTACAAAAGGAATCTCTTACCAAGCTCAAATCTAGAACAAGCTAACCTCTAAAATGATCTCTCGAGCCCTTTTTATAGTTTTTTGAGTAGTTTTGGACCTGTCCAGACCTAGTGTCTGGCCTAGTTAAAAATTAGGTTCCAAGGCTTATTTGGGGGCCCAAACAGAGTCTACAAATTACAAAAGTTGGTAGGATGATACTTCTAATACTCCTCAAGCTCAAGGATGCCTTGGCTTGAACAAAATGGAGTTGCAAAAATGGAAAATGGTATTTACAATGGTTTTTAGTGACGAAAATCACTATTTTTATAGGGATTTCTTCTAAAAATTTGACATGTGCTTCTTAGAGATCCCCACATGCTCCTTATTCTTGTGTGTCCAGTTCCTGAGAAAGAAGCTACAACAACACAAACTCCAGCCAACACAACTCAGACGACAACGAGGACAACTCAAATGACAACACACATGGAAGAGGTGTTTATGCAATTAGGACCAAGCCCACATAGTTGGTTACTTAGCTCATAATTGATTTATTGGTATAACTTATACAAGGCTTCATATGATCAACCTCTTGTAAAAATGCTTCACATTTATCCCTCTAAAAGTGGATTACATCCATGTGGAGTTAGGAAGCTCTAAAATCACGAATGATTTGGTTGTTGAGTGATGCAAGAATCTATCCTACATGTTAGCATTAACCTTTTAGGTAGATGTTTGAATTTGAACTCAAATTTTGGCTCCAAGTACAATTATAAAAGGAGGATCAAGAAGACCTGCATGTATCTTGAGCCCATGAGATCATTTTTGAAGGAAATTTATTGTGAAGTGAGAGCTCATCTCATAGCTCATTCACCTCTCACACATTGAGCAATGTATGATTGCCAATGACATTGTTTTTGTACGTGTTCTAATACATATATGATAATTACATTCTCATTTCACTTCTTTGTCATAACTCCATCAAAACAGTGATCTTCTCAGAGCTTTTTCTCATTATGTAGTTGATCATTTGCAATGTTTTAAAGCATGATAGAATCAGCATACTATCTATTACATGCCCACAAAGTTTCATGAGCATTTCTTCTTGAGATCGTCATATATTAGCATAACTTTGCTCACTGGCCTGATGACTATTGCAGCCCGTGAATGTCGGGATGATGCTCTGACTTGTTGAACATCTTTCTCTGCACGTAGTCCATCATCTTTGATCAAATCACTCATTGATGATAGCTTACTAAGTTAATTAGAGTTTCCCAAAAGGAATTAAACCAATTGCTGTTGTGCTCAAAGAATCGTTCAAAACACTGAACAGGTGTATGAACTAAAATAGCAAGTTTTTTATCTCAGATTATCTTCCACCCTGTCTGTTTTGATTTATCAAATAGTGGATCATCTTCCAAGCAAGATATATGATTATTTTATGTTAATTAGCTAGCTAAAGAAGCCCACGACACTCTTTGGCCATCATTCTTAGTAGGTGTGAAGCAAGATCTAGCTACACCACTTCATCTCTTGTGACTATCCACCATCTCCTTCAATAGTGGTATCAAAGCAACAACAATCAAGATGGGAGATGTATTGTATTAAATGATTGAGACATGAGCAGCACAAGTTGATAGTTATGAGAAATCTAGATTGGCCTCACTTCTGGGTTGTGCTAGCACACATGCTATTGCGTGATTGGATGCATCTACATGGACATGGAATGGTTTATTCCAATCAGGAGTGGTCAATATTGGTGTTGTGCACAAACGTCTTTTTAGCTCATTGAAGGATTTTTCACATTCATCGTTCCACTCAAAATTTGTCAGCAAGGCATAAAGAGGCTTAGCTATGATTGCATACATGTGGATAAACCTACGGTAATATCCACAATGACCCATGAAGGCTTGTACCTCTTTAACGTTCCTTGGCCTGGTCAGCTCCATTATGGCTCTTACTTTGTCCTCATCTGTTGATATTCCATTCTTAGAAACAATGTGACCTAAAATCTTCCCTTGTCGTACCATGAACACACACTTTTTTGGGTTCATACAAACTCGATATTCTCTACACTTGTTGAAGATCTGTCTGAGCTCAGGGATGTGGCATCTTCTTTCTTGGGAATGAGCACATAAATCCTCCACATATACTTCTAAGCTCTTTCACAAGAACTCTTTGAAGACATGACACATGAGCCTTTAAAATGTTGCAGGTGCATTGGTGAGTCCAAATGGCATCACACGAAATGCAAAGATTCCCCACTCTGTGGCAAAGGCCATTTTGTGTTGATCTTCTGGGGCAATGGCTACTTGGTTGTAGCTAGAAAACCATCAAGGAAGCTATACACTTCCTTGCCTGCAACACGCTCCGATAAATGTTCAGTGATTGGAAGCGGATAACTATCTCTTATCGTGGCGGCATTAACTTTTTTAAGGTTAATACATACATGCAACTTTCCATTCTTCTTGGGCACCATTACAATGGGGGACACCTAGTCAGTATGCTCAATCTCATAGATAAATCCGGCTTCAATAAATCTGTCGATTTCTTCTTTTATTTTAGCTGCATAGGTGTCATTATATGTGTAGGGGTTCTGTTTGGTGGGCTTGGCATCTACTATCATGGGGATCGTATGATAATAAATTTTCAGATCTACTCCCTTCAAGTCTCTTTAGTGCCATGCAAACACGTCCCTATATTCCCTTAATAAGGCTACCAACTCTGCTTCCTCTTCTTGACTTAGGTCATCTCCTATGTACGTACATCACTCTTCGTTCTCTTCAATGGTGACTAAGATTTTTTTGGTCTTTTCTTTGTTATCATACGCTTCTCCTTTGGTGGCCTCTCTCTTAGGCATTCATACCAAAATTTTTCGGTCCTCAACTTCATATTTCTTGAAATTTTCTGGTACTTTGAACAATGATTCCTCCTCTTCTTGTTTCACTACTTGTCTTTTCTTTTTCTTTTGACCACCTTCACTCCCATCCTTTGAATTTACCATTTTCATGCTTGTGAGATGTTCTTCTTCTTTTTGGCTAAATACTCCTACATCTTTTAGATAGTTTTTTTCCGAGTTAAAGCAACTATCCATCACAATGGACTCTAGATCGTCATCATTCTCTTCTTCTTCTACTAAGTCACTAGGGTCACATTCTTCTAGCAATGGCTGACACATGAACACTAAAATGTCATATCCCTCCTCATCACAATGAGGTGTCCATTGTTCTTCAGTGACAGCAATGTCCATGGTCGCTAAGATTTTGCCCAACCATGAGGCTCAAATTCCTCATCTGGAAAGATCATCGGTGTATAGGTTGGGTCTTTAACTGGTCTATTGCTTTGAGAAGTTCCTTCTTCTGTTGCTTTGAGGCATTTTTCCTCTTCCTTTGCGACCTTGCACATCCACAAATGAGTATCTTCATGCATCCAGGATGTATCAGATGAACTTCTAGAATGCACAGAGACTGAATCTTCTTGCTCCTTGTGGATAGGATTCCACTGTGGGGGGGTACATCTCTAAAGGTGTAATCCTTCAAATTGACCTTGTTTGTGACCCCTAAGTGCTGCGAGTATAAGACATTGTTTCCCCAATCCTGTACAACTTGTAGTTGTCATAGCAAGGGTTTCCTAGGATCATTTCGTAGGTATTAGTTTTACCAAAGTCACATATAGCAAAGGTGTGATCAAACTCTACACCACAAGTGGTTAGAGTTATCCCTTCTAGCAATCGTAGAGGTCTTTCAACATGGTCGTCAGCCATCTTAAGCTTCATTCTATTTGGTCTTAATGCGGGTTTACTCCATTGCTTCCACAAGGAGGTGGTTGCAATAGCAACACTAGCACCTGAATCTATGATTGCTTTGGTTGTGTAACCTTGGTAGGTGATCGGAAGATAAGTATTACCTTCTTCACCTTCACCCATGTCCCCTATTTTGTCTAGAGGTATCTCCAATACTTTTTGTTTAGAGCTTGCTTTTGGCATTTAGGAATCAAGTTTTGGAACCTGATTTGCCACATGTTTCCATAACTGAGGTTTTACTTTGAACAGCTCTTATAAAGTGAGATGACACTGAACCTTAGTGTTCTTCATGACTTCAGTGTTTCTTGAAACCACCGAGTCTTTGTTTCTGATCAATATTGTGGGAGCTCTGACCTGGAGAGATTCAGATTCCCATGGGCCTCTGAACTGTGGCATTCTAACCTTTCTTCTCCTTGTTGCTCGACTTGTTCTTCATAAATAGATGAAATGTCTTGTGGAAATTGATCACGAAGGTCATCAATCTCAAGAATAGGAGGGGGAGCATCCTTCTCCTTGGCCCATTTCTCTTCTTGTATTTCCTCCAAGAACTTTTGAGCATGCTGTTGAATTCAAAGAGGTTCTCCATCATCTATGGAGTCAAGAACATACAATTTTGTTGGGGATGAGCTTTCTCTTTCAACAATTGGTTGAGCCCTGTGGAGGTAAAGAAACTTGCAGTTTATTTACCAAATGCTCTAATTTATCTAGTAAGCCCTGTAAGTGCAAACCCGGTGTAATAGCATTTGTGTAATTGAACGATTGATTGGCCTCGAACATAGCTTGAGCTAGTTCCACTATTTTTATGCATATTTTTGTCCGTTTAATCTCTAAATCTACTATAGGGTAGCTCTTGTCTAGGTTCGCAAGTGTTGGCCCTTCTTGAAGTCGAGCCTGGTATGCCTTGAACATCATGTCCAAGTGTTCTTGGGTTGGATATGCAAGAATAGATCCTGATTGTGGTTTATTTACAGTGGTTGGTTGGTGGGGATGAGGTGGTGTGGATGGAGTTTTGACATGCGAGGGGTTTTGAGAGGCAATATCTTCTATTCTTGTTTTTGCATTTTTTAGGCTTTCTTCTATATAAAGGAAGTTCGGCAATAGCCTACTCTCCCGGACTTGAATTAAATTAAGAAACAAAGGTACAATAGAAGGGGACTAGTGCCCACGGGACCCCCCAAATCCCACAAAGCAGGGGAAGCTTGGATGATTACTAGGTTGCAATACAAAGAAGGTTGATCACCCTCTCGTCGCCCTCATGCGGGACCCACTTGGGTTTGAGCTTGTTGTTGATCAAAAGGAGGACTTGATGGTGCCTGAAGGGGGGGGATTTCTTACTGTTGACAATCCTTTTGCCAAGGAGGAATAGAGATTTTTCAATCGACCACTCCCTGGGGGGGTCGCCGAAGTTGAGAGCACACCGCTCCCGCCAAATTTTCCACAGGACTTCCCCTCTGATCGCGTTCCAGAGAGCCGCAGAGCATCCAATCGCTTCTCCCAAGAGGACTTGTTTCCAGCTAAGCTGTTTCTGAACTCTGATTTTCAGTCCAACCATCTGCCAGATTCTGTAGGAGTTGGGGCAAGTAAGGAAGATGTGTGGGACATCTTCGATTGCACGGTGGCAGCGTTTGCACCACGGAGGGATCCCACAAATTTTGCTTGCCTTATGGTTAGTCCAAATTCCTCGATGAAGAATTTGCCATAAGAGAACCGACTTCTTAATCTCTATAAGTGGGTGCCAGATACCCATGAATTTCATGTCCCACCGAAGCCGCGTCCAGGACAGGCACCACTTCTTGTTGAGGCTGATCTGGAGGTCAGTCGTTTCTTTGATGTTCGGGATTTTGAGTAGGCTATTCCCATTGTGCCATTTGAGACCACGCGCGTTCGGAGCATCATGTCCCATGAGGAGGCGAGTTTTGTGACGATCCCAAGCGAGGCATCTGCTTTGCAAGGTGTTCCATTCTTCGTAGGAGATGTTAATGCGAGGGTCGATATCCTCGTAGTTGATCCAACTGTTGGTGTCATGTTTCCAGAGGTGTTTCCATTTTTTGAATCCTTTGTTCCATAACTTCTTGGCATTTTGAATGTTCCACGACTCCACACTCCGGATGCCATGTATCGGAAACCAGATAGAGTCGTTTTGTCTGATTCCGGCCGCCCACTTCCAGTCCTCACTGATTCTTGTGAAGCTTTTGACTTTATTCCAGCCCTTCCATAGAGAGCATACGAGAGTGGAGCCTTTCGGGAAGACAGGAATCGGGGAGAATAGCAGGGTCATGATGTCAAGGTTCTTCCAGTTCGGGAACCCCGTGAGGGCCAATTCATTTTTGTTTCTGAAGATCAGCTTGGCCCACGAGGCCTCCCTATTGCACCAAGCTTTAATCATCCATTTGGCTGCCAGTTTGTTAGCCATGCACCCGATGTCCAGGATGCCAAGCCCCCCGCTATCTCTAGGGCTGGTGCAGATGGCCCATTTTATTTTAGGCACCCCCCTTCTGTTATGATCCCCCGTCCAAAGAAAGTTTCTGCAAATGCTATTCAGTTTGGACAGACCTTGCTCATTCGGTCTCCAGCAAGAGAGGAAATAGATGGTAGACGAGAGGAGGAACGTGTTGATAACCATCGCCCGTCCAGCGAGATTGATTTGCATGCCTCTCCAGTAATTGAGCTTGTTTTCAAGTTTGGCCAGCACCCAGTTCCATCGCTGCTCCATAGAGATGCCAAACCCCAAGGGGATTCCAAGAAGCCGAAAGATTTGGCCCTGCGGAATGATTTGGCAGCCATGATCAATGAGAAGGCCAGGTTGATGTCCCACAATGGCCCTAAAGGCGGTCTTATTGTGGTTGATTTTGGATCCAGAGGCCTCACAAAAGGTATCAAGACACCTCCAGAAAGTCTCCAGGCTGGTATTATCATTGTGAACGAACGCGTTCAGGCTTTCTTCTAGTTCGGATAACTTTTTGGTCCACTTATGATTGGCCTTCTCTCTAGTATCCTTCCAGTTCTTTTTTTCCTCTCACTAGACTCTCCTGACTCACTTGGCTCTGATTGCCCAGTTGGTTTAGCTTGTTGTAAGGCTTGTGCCCTAGTAACTGCCTATATAGGAGCCACATTATTGCCACTAGAACTTGAATCCCCTACTAAACCTACTACATTAACGGATGTAACCTTGGGTGCACTAGAGGGATTGTTTGGACAATCTCTTGGGAGTTGTTCCTTACCACACTCAAGACAAAAGCCTTGTATTGTGATGCTCTGCCCTTGTCCTGGAGCTGGTGGGTGAGGACATTCGCAAATGACATGGTTGCCCTGATATCTAAAACATGGTCCTCTACGGACTTGTGGTCCTGTTTGTTTCACTTGGGGCCTAGGGTGAGAACTCGTATACATGAGATTCGCATGTTCTGGCCCATAAGGGTTTGCATGTCCCTCATAATCATAGTATTGTTTCATGTAGCTTTGGTCATATTCCATCCGGCTTGCGGCATAATAGGAAGACTCTCCTTGGGTCTTATCAAAACCTTGATTTGATGTTTTGGAACTGATTAAAGGTATCATTGGTACTAGGGCTTTTTCTAGGTTCCCTTCTAGTTGGGTGTGCCTTAATAGAACAACATTTTGTGGGTTGGATGGTTGTTGTCCTAGTACAGGTTGAAGTTGGCCATATCCTCCATGTTCATATGGTTTAATTGCTCCTCGTGGTTGTGGACATGGATTATACATAAGAACTTCTTTTCCTTGTTCTCTAGGAGGGTACCAATATGGTCTACATTGGGGTGGTACAAACGGTCATGGCTGTCTATTCATTGGATACTTTTCGGTGTTGTGGTTGGGGTACTTCTGCTCACTATAAGAGTAAATTATAGGCTCCTGAGTTGGTTGTCTATCATAAGGGTAAGGTTGTGATAACCCTAATCCTTCTCTGGTGCATACATGAGATGGGTGATCTCCACCGCAAAGTGTGCAACTTCCTAACATTGGCACTCTCAAGGAGGAGTTCTATTAGTTCCTTTGTCCTTGTACTCCTAAATTCTTGGCCACTAACTCTGCCACTTCCTCCACATTACTCGAACTAGAAGTCTCATTGCTCCTTGTATCCTCTGATTTGGTAGGATCTTGTGTGGTTTTAAGATCCTCTACTAAGTTGTCTTACAAATCTATTGTGTACTCGAGTCAAGAAGACTCAAGGACTTGTGCCAATGAGACTGTACCTCTATTGCAACACAAGTGCGTATAGTGAGAAATTAACACACATTTAAATGTCAATCCGATCGAACGACCTAACCAAGTGTATGAGGACATGTGCACACATGATGGAAAATGAAGTGTTTCGTTGATATGTATGAGGAAAGACTAATCCACCTCTCAAGCTCACTGAAAAACTGAAAGTGTCTGCCGCGATACCTCTTATAGCAGTTTTCAGAAAATCAAAGATTTCTCCCAGCTCCAAACTCCGAATATAGTCAATAGGGTACTCCTTTCGAAGCTCTCGACAAGGCACATCTATTGAAAGTGGTTTCACTCGATTCTGACAACTCTGCTTCAAGTTATGATCAAAATAGTGAATGACGGGAAGCACCCACACTCACGCCACAACTCCTACAAGCTCACACACACACTACAGTAGCTCAAAAACAGGGGGGAGGGGTAGACAACAATCTTACACACACATTCCAAGCATCACACACACATACAAGATCAAAGAGAAGATGGAAATCTGCAAGAAAGAGGCAAATTCGAAATTTTGGAGAGCTCCTTCTTCACAATGGCAAAAGTCTTTACAAAGAGTCACAAATTGACTTATATACTTGTGCCCTAAAAATGGTCCTTTCACACAAGAGACCGGCACTTTATTCACTAAAAAGCTAATTTCCTACTAATTTACATGGGTAAGCTACTAATCTTCAGTGGGGATGCATCTAGAGGACTCCTCTAGTGCCTTTACAACGGAAAATATATTACAAGAATGGTTATAATACAAAAATAAGGTGTCCAAATCAGAAAAATTTTGGGGCCCTTCATTTTCTCTGCCTTGTGCTCTCTTTGCTCTGCAACACTCTCCCCCTCTTTGTCTCTGTCGTCCCTTGACAAGCTTTACTTCTTGTCTTTAGTTTGATTAAGAGGCCTGAATACACGCACCCAGTGGTGGAAGCGACAACAATGACTATCAGACAATTGGTTATCTTATCCGAGGTATGTCCTTTGCTTCTGTTTTGCCCCTTGGTATTCCGTATGTCACATATCTGGGTTGCTGTATTCAGTTGGGTTGCCACGCATGCCACCAGTGACCTTTGTCTTGCTTGTGGTCCTCTAATTTGTCCTGTTTGCACACATGTGACCCTGTGGTATTGTTTTGAGCCTGTTTACTTTCTTTTCACCGCACGCTGTCAGCAGAAGGATTACTACCTGCCAATTATTGTCTTGCACTTCTTCATGTATAGTTCCTAGCCCTGGTCCGTCCTTCCCATGAAATGTCCTAGTTATGATTGATCTTTAATTCCAATTCTCAGGACCTGGATGATTCGCGTTGTTGCCTGATGCGTGCCCCTACGGGGCTTTGGGCAGAGGGTGGGTTTTCGGTGTTATGATCTTCATTCTTTATTGAGTCGTTTTTGACTTTGATCTTCTTCTTCTTTTCTTGCTTGATTCCCCTTCCACACGTCCCTCCTCTTGAACTCTGTCGTCCCCGACAGGCTTTTTGTGGCGACGTGTATAGGTCTGTATGAGTGCTTGCTTTCGGTGGTTCAGAAGATTAGCGTGACATATCATAAATTCCTTCCATTGTGTTGACTTTACCCCATCCTCTGGTGCTTGCCGATGATCCGCAAAAAAACTCATCTCATAAGCGACCAGACGTGCATTAAGGTTGGAAGTCATTTTTACAAAAATTTCTAAATCTATTTCGAAGAAGCCGGTGAAAAATGCTTCTTCGAAAGTTTGCATATACGTTGATGGCAAAAACATAATTCGAGAATAATATGCCATAAGTGTTAGGTGGCTTGGAATAGTAGATAGATAAAAAATGAGTGCTTCGGATCCTTGCGTGATGCCGATGAAATTTAAAAAAGTATATTTCGCGTGCTGGAAGACTTTGATTACGGTAAGTAGCATGCTGAATATCTTATTTGTCATTTTAACTGCTAAATCCGGAACTGTAGCATATCTTGCAATCCAAAATTCCATAGTTTTTACCATATATTCCTCAGTCGGTAAGTAATTGTGTGGAGGACTAGGTAACAATGGATAGTTGAGCCACTGATTATTGATATTTCCCTGGCACTGACCATCCCAAAATTGCGTCCAGGCTCTTCTACGGGGTACTGGGCAAAAAGATGGGTTTACCTGAAGCACATAAGGTGATGCTTCCCACTGTACCCGTAGTGTAGGATTCTTTTCCAAAAGCTTCCTTCTCCATATAGGATCCGCCTTCTTAAATTCTTCTTGGGTATACTTGAATGTATCATGTCTGAAGTGGAGATTGTGGTTCAGATCTTTATTTGTCGTAGTCGTTATATAGTGTCACGTTTGTTCTTTAAGTAGTCCATAGGGTACACTAAAAGGCTTCAAAATTTGGTCCAAATTTTTGCTTTCTATCTTAGCTTCCTTCATAACTGTGATGATTTGATCTTCAAATTCAGCCGTAAGCTCGGACACTAGTAGTGCCCTTTCCGGTTGGCTTAATTCTGCAATTTCCCGAGTGTTGTGTTCAATGTGAACCTCCTGTTCCTCCCTTATCGATGAATGATGTGAGGGAGGAGAGAGAGGACGTACCTCCGTCTCCACAGTAGCCTCTGCGGATTTTGGAACTACTAGTGTCCCCTCTATATCCTTGTGTGTTAGTTGATCCTGGAGGTGTTTGATTAGCTCCTTCTTTTGCTGAATTTCTTCTTGGGCCTGTAAAATTGTTTGCTTATTCTTTTGGATTTCTTCTACCACTATTGCGAGTTGATCCGCATCTTCTTTACATTGCAGCAGGTACCAATTTTCAGCTTTCTTCCATTTGGTTCTGAGAGCTGCAGTGTCATCCATGTACCTCTTTTCCCATTCGGCAATGGTGAGTTGCTCCTTCTTGAGCTGATCTTCATACTTAGCTATCTTTCTCTCCAATTCTTCGATATCTTTTTCTGGTCTTTCTTGAACATTTATTGGCTGATCACTGAGAAGGGCGGTCATGAGTTCTTTATTTTGATTCCTTAAGTTTTCTGCTTCCTCCATGTATACTTTGATCTGTGATTCCAGTATTTTGCTCTGGTCAGCCATTTGCGCCTTCTCACTCTCGCTAGCTTCGTATTTTGTCTATACTTCTTGCAGTTGTGCCTTTAATCTTTCGTTTTCGGTCATTAACTCATTGCACTACTTTTTGGCTTCTTGGACTTCTTTCTCTTTGTTTCTGAGGTTCTCTCTTTCTAAGTTCAATTCTGCTGAAAGATTCTTACTCTTTTCTTGAAGCTCGTGATTGTCCTGCATTGCTTGATCATAGTCTTCATCATTAGTTGTTGCGTGTCTAGTGTCGTTCTAATCATGTCTTGTACTACTGGCTTGAGTTGAGCTATGCCAACATTTAACCACGTCCTAGGTATGCTTGGAGCTTCACCAGATTGCACATCTTTTCCCTGCTCCACATGGATGGTTTCGTTGTGTGGTTGTCTAATTTGTAATTGTATGTTGTGCGCTTCTTCTTGTTCATCCAAATCAATAGCTTTTGTGGCGCTCCCTTGAAATGTGACATCCATTGGGGAGGGTTCTGCCACAACTCTTATTGGTGTGAAGGGTTCTTCGTCTTCTAGTTTCTCTTTCTGAGGCTCTTTCTTTGGTATCTTTATGGACATTTCGCGAGGTGGTGTGGCCTCCTTGATATGAATAGTGGAAGTCTCATTAAGTTTTATCACATGCGTACTCAAAAATCCTGGGACATGATTAGAAATTGATGATCTGTATCCATGATTTTGATCGTCGCCAGGAAGAGATACTCCCCAGCTGGTTGATCTTCTCGAAACCAGTGTCCCTTTGCCTTGGTGATACTCTGGAGTGGAAATTCCAACACTTCCTCTTGTACTGTTGCTTCAGAATCTTCAGAAGCCATCTGCACTTGTAAGGAAAAGTGCATTAGCTTCAAAGAAAAGCATGAATCTGTGTAGTGCATTGTAGTGATTATTGTCGTTCCATCACTCTGTTTCCCATGGTTCCATAAGTGAGATCTCTTACCACTGTTTTTTATTTCTTATCCTGAAAGAAAAACAAGCGTTAGTATAGCCGAAGCATTTATTTATGTACATAGCATGTCCATTCCTAAGAGAGTTGAAGCTATGATCTAATCTCCATTGGAGAATGTGCACCACTTATTCTATAAGGTACATCCGGTGCCGAATGCGTGGCCTTGTAATGTGGCCCTACTATGCATACTTTAGGTGCATCCGTTGCTTCATGAGTGCAATTGGCGTATCCATTGTTTCGATGGTCCATCCCTTATAGTCGCTTGGGTTTCCAAATCCATTTCATGGGCGCTTGAATAGGTCGATTTCTTCCTTTGATTCCTTGGACTTTCTTTGTTTTGTTTTCTCTACAGTCCTAGGGACAAAGGTGTTTCCCTTTTTGTTTCTCGGATGACTGTGTTTTGGCTTCGTCACTCGCCTTTTCTGCCGTAATGCTTCCTCCTGAGTGCTTATCTCCAACTTGGATGCCTGTATTATCTTCTTGGGGATCCATATCTGATGTCGTGCTTTCTGAGCTTCAATCAAGGGCTTGGGGAGCCATACTTGCAAGAGTCCTTTTGGTTTGGACTTTGGTGAAGCTGACTTCTTCATTTCTATTTTCTCCTTATGAGTTGATGTTGACGTCTGCCCTTCCTCCTTCTGATCTTTACGTACCCATTGGTATTTGACCATTCCTTGCTGGAAATATGTGAGTGGGGAATTCCCTATTGGTGGTCTTTTGGCTCGTTGAGAAGCTCCATGAGAGTGGGCTTCCTTAGTGGCTAGCTGTTCCTCAACTGGATGGAGTAATTCTCCTTCTACCTTGGAGATTTCAGGGTTTGAACTTTCTACTTCTTCTAGCTTGGTTTCTGAAATGGTTGGATTGGAATCATGTTTGAGTAGCTTTTCCGTGCATTTCCCTGAACTCTCGATGGTGGTGGGTTGGGATAAGGGCTTATCTCCTAATAGACTAAAAATTTCTTTGTGCCCTATCTTGGCTGAAATGTATCCTTGAGCTAGGTTGATACTGACTTCATTCTCAATGATCCAATCTTGTCCTAGGATCAAATCTTCTATTAAATCCTCGTCTTTGCAAGCTAATACTCGTTGTTCCATGGAAGAATTTCCTAGGTGGAGAGACACTATCGCTGTTCCAATGCATTCTAGGGTTTGACCTCCAATTCCTCTCAATTGGGCTTTTGTGGGACTCATAATCATTTGCGAATCTTTTATGACCGTATTACGTATGCAACTAAGTCCTGCTCCTGAGTCTATCAATGCATCTATCAATTTGTATTCTGTCTTGCCGATCCCTAGGTTCAGGTAAGGCTGTGACATGTACGACTTTGTAGTGTCCGAGTCATGGACTTGATAGTTGGCCATTGGGATAGGCTCTTCTCCTTGGAGATAGCGTTCATCTCGTTGTCTTATCCATTCTTTCCGTTTCTTAATGCGTTCTAGGGCTTCTTGTCGGGCCTTCTCTCTAATCCGTTCTTCCTCTTTCTTCCTATTTTGAGCACCCACTAGATGTGCTAACATTTGATCCGTTAATGGCTCCATGAATCGTTTGACTCTGCATCCACTTATGTAGTTAGGAAGAATATCTCCATCTAGAGTGGCTAGATTAACTGCTCCACTAGTAGAGATTCATTGATGATCAGAGGTCCATATCCCCGTTTTTGTAACTTCTTGGCATGTTGCTTTAAGGTGTATACCAAGACTAAGTCTCCCTCTTTAAGTCCTTTGTCTTTGATATGTGCATCATAATATGCCTTTTGTCTTCTTTTGGCTGCGTAAAATCTTGCTACTGCGTGTAACCTAGTTTCATGTAACTTCTCGATTTGGTCTAGTTGTTGGGATAATTCATGTCCGTTCCACTCATACTATTGGGCTACTCTCAAGGTTGGGATTAAAAAATCAATCGGCAAAATTGCGTTCTGCCCATACACTAAATTGAATGGGGTAGTTCCAATGGCAGTCTTGTATGCTACTCGGAAGGCCCAAATTGCATGATGCAATTGTTTGCCCCAATCCGACCTCCCATTATTGACAAACTTTGTCAATACAGTACATAACACCTTGTTGGAGCTTTTCGCTTGACCATTGGCTTGGGGATGGTATGGGGCTGATTTTTTGTGAATCACTAAAAATTCATTCATTAGGGATTCTATTACTTCATTAAGGAAAAGCGTTCCTCGGTCACTCACAATCTCAATTGGTAATCCGAAACGAGTGAATATATTCTCAAAAAGGAATTTAGCAGTGGTTTGAGCATCGTTTTTTCTCGTAGCTTTTGCTTCTACCCATTTGGTTAATTAATCTGTGGCTACTATGATGTACTCAGCATGTGATCCTTTGGCTGGTGGCTTGATGGGTCCTATGAAGTCGATACCCCATTTGGAAAATGCTCTCGCACACACCATAGGTTTTAATGGCATGTCATATCTCCGAATATGGTATTTAGCCCTTTGGCACGTTTCACAGCTTCGTACATAAGTCTCCGCATCCATATGTAGAGTTGGCCACCACAAGCCGGCGAAGAGGATCATTTTGACAGTTCTCTCAGCTAAAAAATGACCTCCTGCAACACCCGCATGTGCCATCTCTAATATGGGTAGATACTCTCCTTCATGCACGCATAATCGCAATTGGTTATCCTTTCCTCTCTTAAACAATTGTTTTCCCATAAGTACATAATCCTTGCTCATTTCTTCTAGGGATCGTCTTCTAGTTAAACTTACTCCTTCCTCATGCTCTCTGTTTTTTAGGAATTTCACCAATGTTTTATTCCAATTGGGTGCTATAGTTGAAAATGGTATGGACATATGATCCTTTGGGATTGTCTCCTGGCATTCTGCACAATTACTCACGTAGTCATGGACATCCTTGGGCACGTCAGGCCAGTACACTCCTAATCTTTTTAACTCCCGAATGGTTCCATAAGTCCCTTGGTTTGTTCTCCATTTGTTCACATGTGCTTGCTCAATTAGTTTCTTTTGTTCATCCTCCTCGACACATCTTAGCAACACTCCATTGGGTTCCTTATAGTACACACTTCCAGCAATAATGTGCAAATTTCTTGATTGAAGAATTTCCTTTTTGCTATTCTTATTGATTGAGTGTTGTGGGCCATGGGTGAGTATATGAATTAATTTTTCTGCCCACTTTGGACATACTTCCAGGTTGAACAAATAAGTATCTGGCAGATCATCGGGTACTCCACTTGGCGGTTCTCCGTGGGTCAACCTAGAAAGGTGGTCTGCTCTTACATGCATGTTTCCCTTTTTTACTGCCACTTCGAAGTCGAACTCCATTAACAACAAGAACCATCTTACTAATCTGCCCGTGTTACAAGGTTTATTAACTAAGTACAGTAGGGCCTGATGGTCTATGAAGAACTTAAATTTGTTGGCTAACAGATAGTGTCTAAATTTCTTAACTGCATAGACCATTCCTAATCCTTCTCGCTGGGTAGTGGTATAATTCCTTTCAGTTTGATTCAGTTGTCTACTTGCATAGGCAATTGGGTGATCTAGCTTTCCTTCATTAGCCGGTTGGGCTAAGATACATCCGATTGCATAATTAGAAGCATCAATGTGAATATGAAACGGCTTGTTCCAATTGGGCGTTTTCAAAATTGGGGCCGTGCTAAGCCTCTTTTTTAATTCATTGAATGCTTTCTCGCACTCTTCCGTCCAAGTGAATTGAGTTAAGAGGCCATACAAGGTTTAGGCTATTATGGCATACATGTGAATAAACCGATGGTAATATCCACAATGTCCCATAAAGGCTTGTACCTCTTTCACATTCTTTGGTCTAGGAAGCTCTAAGATGACCTTGATCTTGTCCTCATCCGTGGATATTCCATTTCTTGAGACTATGTGTCCTAAGATCTTCCCTTGTCTCACCATGAAGACACACTTTTCTGGGTTTAGGCAGACGATACTGGCGGCATTTATTGAATATTTTTCTCAACTCGGGAATGTGATCTCGTCTTTGATTCGAGTATGTACATAGATCATCTACATACAATTCCATGCTCTTTTTCAGGAATTCCTTGAAAACATGACACATCAATCGTTGGAATGTAGCAAGTGCATTAGTGAGTCCAAAAGGCATCACTCTGAAAGCATAGACTCCCCATTCGGTCGCAAAGGCGGTCTTATGTTGATCCTCAATAGCAATAGCTACTTGGTTGTATCCGGAGAATCCATCAAAGAAGCTATAGACTTCCTTTCCTGCTACTCTTTCCAATAGATGGTCCGTAATGGGTAATGGGTAGATATCACGTATGGTGGCTGCATTGACCTTTTTCAAGTTAATGCACAACCTCAATTTTCCATTTTTCTTAGGCACCACTACTAAAGGCGATACCCACTCGTTGTGTTCGATCTCATATATGAATCCTGCAGCTAGCAACTTGTCAATTTCTTCCTTAATTTTTGCTGCATACACCTCATTATACGTATAAGGGCATTGTTTCGAGGGTTTTGCATCTGCAGTCATTGGTATTCGATGACAAATATTGGGTTCTACACCCTTAAGATCCTTATATGTCCATGCGAACATGTCTCGATATTCTTGGATCAGCTGTATGAGTTCTTCTTCCTCCTCCTCTGATACATCTTTGCCTATGTAGGTGCCTCGCTCTTCTCCGTCTTCCACTGTTACTACAATTTTTTTTGTTTGTTCTTTGTTGTCGTATGCTTCTCCATCTCTAGCCTCTCGTTTAGGCATTTGAATGGCTACCTTTCTTTCTTCTACCTCATATCTTTTAAAATGTTCAGGAACTTCAAACAAATCTGGATCAGGTACTATTTTACTCATGTCTTCTGCTTGCTTAGGTACCATGGGAGTAGTTTCGATTGCCAAGATCTTGGTAGGTTCTTGTTTCTCTCTGTTTCGAATGGTGTCCAGGTAGCTTTCTTCGGAATCAAATTCTGGCTCCATTTCTATACTCTCATATTCCTCTTTCCATTCTTTTTCCACGATTTCCCCTTCATCTACTTCTTGAAGGACAACCATATAAAGATTTACATCATAACCTTCCTCATCTATGCACTCGTTCATGGTCAAAACTTCCTCATTCACGCAGACATCTAAGGTTGCTAGAATTTCCATCCATCCATGCGGTTCAAAGGTCTCATCTGGAAAGATTTGAGGCATGTACCCTGGGTCCTCTACTCGTCGGTAGTTAGGATGTCCTACCGGCCACATTTGCCTTTTACTCTCCTCCTTCTTGGCCTCTTTGCACATCCATAACTGGGCATCCTCGTGCATCCAAGATTGATCACTCGATCCAGCACTGTGCATGGATAGGTCGTCTTCCTCCTTGTGTATGGGATTCCACTGCAGTGGAGGAACATGTCGATAAGCAAATGCATGCAAGTTTATCTTGGTTGTATTTCCTTGGTGTTGTAGGTACAATGAATCTCTTCCCCAGTCTTGCACTACCCGCATTTGTCTCATAAAGGGTCGCCCTAATATCATTTCGTAGTTGTTGGCTTTTTCAAACTTACAAATGGCTAGTGTGTGTTCGAATTCTACTCCACATGTGGTTAATTTGATTCTCTCCAATATTCCTAAGGGTTTCTCCACATGGCCATCTGCTAATTGGAGCTTCATGCGTGTGGGTCGTAAGGCAGGTTTCCCCCATTTCTCCCAAGTCTCCTTGGTGGTGATTCCTACCCCGGCTCCCGTGTCTAGTATAGCCTTGGTCATGTACCCATTGTAAGTGACAGGCAGACAGGTATTGCCTTCGTCACCTTCACTAAAATCTCCCACTTTATGCACTGGGATTTGTATTTTAGATGTGTTCTCTTTTCCCTTTCCTTCCTTTTCTTCTTTCGCTTGCCCTAATTCTAATTGGCTCGCTAATTGTCTCCATAATTGTGGTTTAAGTTGAAGTAACTCTTCCACAGTCAATTTGCATTGTACTTTTGTTTTCTTTAGTTCCGTTAGATTGTGCGAATTTTTTTTTGAGTTTCTTTTTTTCTTTCCCATGTACTGTGGGTGCTCGTATTATTATAGACTCCTTTTCGTATTCTCCCATGTAATTAGGCAATGTTGAAATGCTCAGGGTTTCCTCTCTATTTCTATCTAGTCTTGATACTTCTTCATAGAATTCCTCCAGGTTGGTATTTGGTTGATAAACTTCCACATCTATTTCCTCAAAAGGAGGCTTCGATACCCCATTTTTCTTCCATTGTTCTTCTCGAAGTCTATTCCATAATTCCTTCGGCCATTCTGCCTCTAAGTCCGGTATTATTGACACAGGTTCATCTTCAATTTTCATCTGTTCACCTATGTCTTCCTTCCTTCTAAGTTCTTTACCTTTGGATTGGACACATTCTTCGTATTGATCATCTGTTATCCTTGTCTCTGGCAGAACTGGGATAGTCTTTTCTAGGGTTGCTTGTGCCACCTCTATAAGCTTCCTACATATCGCTAGTCTTTCCTTTTCTAGCTCCCCTTGTGGGTAAATTTTTTCTTGTTGCTCTAGATTTGGACCAGTCTTAATTCTAGCTTGGTAAGCTTTCAGCCACATGTCTAAGTCGTCTGCTTTTGGGTCAGCTAGAATTGATCCTGGTTTCTCTTTCTCTTGGATAAGTGGTGACATCGGGATCTCCTCCCGAATCCTTTGTTCTTTATGTTCCCTTTTGTTTCGGATTTGTTTTTTATTTTTTTGACTCTCATTTTTCGCCCATTTATTTTTGAGTTTTTCTCTTCTTTCCTTATATATATATATATATATATATATATATATATATATATATATATATATATATATATATATATATATATATATATATATGTGTGTGTGTGTGTGTGTGTACATATGTATGTATGTATGTATGTATCCATTTTAGTGCTTTGGTGTTCTGGGTACTCTCGCGTGGATCCTCAGAATCTTCCACTACCTGAACTTTAGGGCTTACGGCTTTATCGCTCTCTTGTTCCTGTTCTGGTAGTTTCCCTTTTTGTTGCCTTATCTGAGCTCTTGTAATGGCTATCAATGGCACAGTATATTCCTTATCACTTCCAGATCCTTCTATTACTTCAATTACATTGATAGGCACAGTGTCCTGGACTCTGGTTGGATTCTTAGGGCAGTCCTTGAAAAGATGTTCCTTTCCGCAATCATTGCAATATCCTTCCCAAGTCCTAGGTGGTGGTGGATTGTAAGGTCGAGGGCACTCTCTAATAAAATGGTCTCCCCCGCACCTATAACAAGGTCCTCTTGGTACAGGTGGTCTAATGGTTGGTCTCATGGGTGGTTGCACTTTAGGAGCGGTATACATTAGAGTTGCAACCTCGGTGCCATACCTTGGGTCATAGTTTCCATATCCATAATAAGCCGAATCAAAGGTTGGTTCGTAATCTAACATGTTGGCTTCATATGGGTAGTAATCTCCTGGTGGCAGCTCATATCCAGGGTTCGCTGATTCCTCATTTATTGTAGATGATGCTGGCACTATGGCTCTCTCCAAATTCTCTTCGGGCTGGGCATACTTCACAGGTACTACCTGTTGAGGTTGAGACAGTTATGGCCCTAGCACTGGTTGTGGTGGTGGATATGGTGCCTGTTCATACGGTCTTGGTACTCCTGCTGATGTTGGATAGGGATTGTATTTGGGCATCTCTCTGCCTTTTTCTCTAGGTGGATATCCATATGGTCGATACTGAGGTGGTTTGAATGGTCGTGCCTTTCTATTGAATGGACAATTTTCAGTGGTGTGATTAGTGTACTTTTGTTCTATGTGGCAGTACAAAGCATTTCCTGGTTGGTGCTGTCTGTTGTATGGGTATGTTTGATGTGCACCTGTCCCTAATCGCACACACATGTGTGTGGGGTGATCTCCTCCACATAGACTACATCTTTGTAGCATAGGCACTCTTTGGGCCGGGTGTTGGTAAGTTCTTTATCCCTGGACTCCTAGTTTTTTTGCTAATAGTTTCGCCAATTCCTCCATATTACTGGAGTTGGAAGTAATGGTACTTCGCGAGTCTTCTGATTTAGTGGAGCTGGGTGTACTCTTGAGGTCCTCAGCTAGGTTATCTTCCAGATCAATGCATTCCTGAAGACATTCACTCAGGGTTTGTAACCTCTTCATGTAAATTAAGGTTCTTAGGGTTCCATTCGTGAGTCCATCCAAAAATAATGAAATCATTTTTTGTTGAGTGGGTCTTTCAGCTACGGGGCATCTATCCACATACTGATTGAATCTCCTGGCTGTTGTTTTCACTGTTTCATTAGGGTTCTGTTTAAAACTATGGATTAAAGATGCGGAATTGGGTTTAATCCCTCTCTTCGTGAATTCCCCAATGAATTCTTGAAAGAATTGTTCCATGTTTCCAAATTGATTAGGGTCTAATGGTTGGAACCAAGTTAGAGCCGTCCCTGTGAGGGTGAGTCCAAAAGACTCATATTGCACAAAGAAGTCATCTACTTGTTCAGCCCTTAGAACCTATTTAAACTCAACAATGTGATCGTAGGGTTCTCCCAATCCATCATAATGATTTCTTACACACTTGGCCACTTGGATAGGTCTCAGTCTTCTCATTGGTTCAGGCGGTCTCGGCATTACAGGGAAGACAAGGACTGCTGGTCTAACTGGGGGCATTCCCGGTTGTCCTCCTACTGGTGGTCGTGGTCTTACTGGTGGTCGGTACTGATTACCTACCCCTACGTGGGCCTGATTGTGTGTTTGCACTCCTGGAGTTGCAAATTGCACACGAGTACGGTTTGGCACACTTCGTTGGCTGGTCTGTCCTTACGTGGTGTGTTCTATCTCTTGTTGATTTCCAAAAGGGTTCTGCGAAGTAGTTGCCTGATCTCTCTAAGGGAATACAGGCACACCCATGTATCTCAACCGAGCCCTGTCCAAGGCACTAACTGGCCAATATCTCCTCCGATTTTTGTCCAAGTATGTGAGTCTAGTTTCATCTTCTGGATCCTTCAACTCATAAAATGTCATGGGGCTTTCTTCTCTCCCTGGAGCAGGTAAGTCTGTTTGAAGCAATAAGTATGATCCATGGATCATATAGACTTCCAATAAGTAGTCATCTTGAGGTATCAAGTCTCCTCTCAAGTCTCGAGTTACTTGGGATCTCCCTCTAGGGGTAGTCACTAGCTCCTCAAGGTTTGTTCTTCCGGAGTTTTTTGGTTCCACTGACTCTCCCCTTTCATTGATCATCTCAGGAAATTCAGTTACGATGTAGATGTGACCAATTTTGTCTATGTATGCTCCTCCCTCATACTTGACAGTAGGTCGGGGCACGATCGTGGCATTCATGGAAGTTACCATCCTAGCCACAGATCTGTTTAAACCATCCAGGTAGATGGGGATCTCCTGGGCATTGGTAGACACATAGTGCAAGGAAGTACGGTAATCTCCCTCAACAGTAGTCATGAAATTTCTACTTGGAGTTGGACCCTGCATGTCTTCCGAAGCCATGGGTATTTCCTCCTCTGAGTCACTAGAGGTATCTGAATAGGCAGAGTGGTGACTAACCTAGGCAGCACTTCCCACAGAAGATATGACCCTTCTTCAGCTACTTAGCACTCTCCTTGACCTCAAGTTCATTCACCCTCCTAAGACTCTCTAAGTTTCTGAGACTCTCCTTGAGTGGCTCTTCCAATGCCTGAAGTTGCCTCACAAAATGCTTCAACCACTTTGGACGATACCACTTCCAGGCGATACTGCACTAGGCGATACCGAGCTGGCCACGATGCGATACCTGAAATCTACACGATACGATACTTGTAGTGTAGACGATACGATACTGCTGTTGGTCGCGATACGATAGGAGCTATCCTGACGATACGATACCTTCAGAATAGACGATACGATACCTGGGATTCTCTCGATACGATACCAAACTTCCAGACGATACCAAGCACTCTGCCGATACCATACTAGAATATACACCGATACGATACCAACTTGGTATCGCGATACGACTCCCGACAATGAGACGATACGATACCAAGACAAGTGGCGATACGATACCACCAACTTGCATGATACGATACTAGTATGATATCGTGATACTACACAAGGACGTGGGCGATACGATACTTCATAGGTCTGACGATATGATACCTGGATCAAGGACGATACGATACCAAGGTCCTCGCGATACGATACCTGAGAGCCGAGGCGATACGATACCTGAGAGCCGAGGCGATACGATACTGAAGATGGTATCACGATACGAATCTGGCAAGTGGAGGATACGATACCACAGTAGGTAACGATACGATACTACTGGGGTAAAGTGTGATCGCGATACCAACTTGGCGATATGATACCAAAGTGGTATCACGATGCCAAGACTGGTACCCGATGATACGATACTTCGGCAAGTATCGTGATACAAGGGAATTTTGGTATCGCGATACCAAAACTCAACCGATCGCGATACTCAAGCCAAAATACCTCACGAATCAAAAAATTTAGCACCCCCTGGCTCTTTTCACACACCTCTTCACTCCTAACCCACTGTCCCTCTCACTAAAGCTCAAAAATCAACTGTCTTCCCCCCCGCGATACCGCGCATGCATTTAATCACATGTTTGTGCACTTTTAGTGTGTTTTTGTTCAAAATACTTTGTGGAATCTTACCTTAGTACAGTCTAGCTTGCACCTTGAGCTCAAGTTCTAGTTTTAAAGGCCTGAATTGCACGATACTTCACACGCGATACCGGTCGCTGCTCGCAGGCGATACCAGAACACAGTGAAGTGTCAAATGAGTCAAATTTTTTGGTTTTTATACTTTTTGTGACAGAAACTGAACATTACTAATGTTGGGCAAATTTTTGGGCTTTTTTAGTGGTCTTGGCCTACTCCTACTTCACTTCTCTTCACTTCTCCTCTCCTTCTCACCTAACCCTAACTCCTCCTTCTCTCCCTTCCTACTAACCCTAAACCTAAAAACTCATTACACACACCTTGGGGATGTGAAGTAACAAGTGCTGAAGTGATTGACTACTTGCCATGGAACGAATTCACTTCTACGAGTACGATTCTATCACACTCGATCTATAACCATCACGAAGGCACCTTGGCTGAGTGCTCCCCGGCAACGGTGCCAAAAACGTGTGTACACGAGTCAAGAAGACTCAAGGACTTGGGCCAATGAGACTGTACCTCTATTGCAACACAAGTGCGTATAGTGAGAAATTAACACACATTTAAATGTCAATCCGATCGAATGACCTAACCAAGTGTATGAGGACATGTGCACACATGATGGAAAATGAAGTGGTTCAGTTGATATGTATGAGGAAAGACTAATCCACCTCTCAAGCTCACTAAAAAACTGAAAGTGTCTGCCACGATACCTCTTACAGCAGTTTTCAGAAAAGCAAGGATTTCTCCGAGCTCCGAACTCCGAATATAGTCAATAGGGTACTTGTTTCGAAGCTCTCGACAAGACACATCTATTGGAAGTGGGTCCACTCCATCTGACAACTATGCTTCAAGTTATGACCAAAATAGTGAATGACGGGAAGCACCCACACTCACGCCACAACTCCTACAAGCTCACACACACACTACAGTAGCTCAAAAACAGGGGGGAGGGGTAGACAACAGTCTTACACACACATTCCAAGCATCACACACACATACAAGATCAAAGAGAAGATGGAAATCTGCAAGAAAGAGGCAAATTCGAAATTTTGGAGAGCTCCTTCTTCACAATGGCAAAAAGTCTTTACAAAGAGTCACAAATTGACTTATATACTTGTGCCCTAAAAATGGTCCTTTCACACAAGAGACCGGCACTTTATTCACTAAAAAGCTAATTTCCTACTAATTTACATGGGTAAGCTACTAATCTTCAGTGGGGATGCATCTAGAGGACTCCTCTACTGCCTTTATGTTGGCAGCAGTTAGGGAACCGAAGGAGCCACAAGACGAAGAGAGTCAGAGCGAAGGGACAGCACAAGCAGACATGGCAGTCAAAGAAGATCTGGCAAGTAGGCCATCTAATTTTTCAGACATCAAGGAGTTGAGCACACAAGAAGAAAGAGCAAGTAGGGAGCTCAAAGAGGTGTATGACAAATCAACAGAGAAAATCCCTACACAAATAGTGATTTTCATCACTAAAAACCATTGTAAATATCATTTCGTATTTTTGTAGCTCCATTTTGTGCAAGCCAAGGAGTCCTTGAGCTTGAGGAGCTTTAGAAGTATCTACCTGCCAATTTTCATATTTTTTAGATCTCGTTTGAGCCCTCTAATAAGCCTTGGAACCTAATTTTTAACTAGGCCGGACACTAGGTCTGAACAGGGCCAAAGCTAGTCAAAAACTATAAAAGGAGCTAGAGAGCTCATTTTTGAGGTTAGATTGTAATTGAAACGAACTTGTAAGAGCTTTTTGACAGTAATCTAAGAACTCCATTGCTTCTCACTCTTTGTCTTACTGTGTGTGCGCGTGTGTGTGTATGTGTGTGCATGTTTGTGTGCTTCTCACTCACGTACTTGTGCCTCCACTTGCTCGAGGTCTTCATACCATCCTCACGTCTTCCCGGATTGACATTAAAGGAGGTGCTACTCATCACTGAGCTACACCAAATTTTGGCGCCGTTGCCGGGGATCGAGCTTTGAGGACGAGGGTGTGATGGTAAGACGTAGATTGGAGACGTTGGCGTTGTAGGTAATTTCACTACTTTTCCTATTTTTCTCTTTCTTACCTTACCACCACCATCACCATCATCATCATCGCCATCTTCCACCTCCATTTCCATCATTGCAAAAATTTCAGTTTTTTGATCATATCACCTTCTCCACCTCATTTCCCTCATTTCACTTGTGAGAGAGAGAGCGAGAGAGCGAAATTGTGTGTGCTGTTTTTGCATGTTTCTTGAGCTGTCTTGCAGGTGCAGGCCGCATCATCGTCCCTAGCATTCTGCGCAGGTACAGAATTCGAAGTAACTGTCTGTGTGTCGCCGACCTCTGTCAATCGCGACCGACAGAAAAATTGCTCTATTTGCTAAACAAAGTGCATATCCATGACCTACAGGCCTAGAGCTTCCCAAAAATGTGTTTAGGTTTTTGAAATTCCTCAGATTTCTGTCAATCGCGATCGCTCTGTCAATCGCGATCGACAAACCAAGACGGACAGACCTGTCAATCGCGATCGACACGTCAATCGCGACTGACAGCCCACGACGGCTCTGTCAATCGCGACCGACAGAGTCAACGACCGATTGACCACGACCGACGGATCATACGCGTGACACGTGTCAATCGCGATCGAGTCATCAATCGCGATCGACCCATCAATCGCGACTGACAGCCCACGACGGCTCTATCAATCGCGACCGACACAGTCAACGACTGTTTGACCACGACGGACAGACCCTCGCGACCGACCTGTCAATCGCGATCGACCCATCAATCGCGACTGACAGAATCAACGACCCTTTGACCACGACTGATTGACTTTTCGTAACCCCTGTCAATCGCGACTGACAGCCACGACGGACCTGTCAATCGCGATCGACACGTCGATCGCGACTGACCTATCAATCGCGACCGACAGACTTTGCGAACATGTTAGAAGGGCAAATTAGGTCAAATTTTTAAGGCAAAAATAATGGTCTAAATTTTGGCCAAGTGTGGGACAAATACTAGGGGGTAGTATTGCATTACGAGGGCATGACCCAAGTAACTCGAGAATTCCTGTTTGCCTGTTGACCTAGTTTAATCCTGTTTTAACCCCAAGACCCTGAACTGGCATAACTTCCTCATACGAAATCCGTTTGCTGTGATTTCTGTTTTGTTGGAAAGCTCGCGGGGAGTACAACAAAAACATCGACTGGTTACGGTTAAATTAAGTTCAGGAATATTAGATAGGGTATTTTGAAGTTGACCATACCCAGGGGGAACAAAATTCAGGGATCTCTAGAGTTGTGTCCAAAGAGTCATAGTGCAAATTGGTGAAGTGTTACATGAATGAAAGTGATTGGTTCTGTATTTTGAATTTAAGTCTTGAGCTAACAGTGGGCCTTTTACAGGTCCTTTGAGAGCATCAAAGAGTACGCAAAGCAAGAGTAAGTGCAGGCTTGGGAACGCGCATCCTGGGCACACCAGGGCAACAACACAAGGAAAGGAACTCAAGGTTGGAAAACCCGCAACACCCTCTGTCAATTCTTAGTTTAGGCTAAGTGCGGGTAGTGTTGAAGTAATTCCAGGCAACGATAGGCATGAGAAAAATCAAAGACTATCTAAGAAATCAAGTTCAAGTCGAGAGATAACCCGTGTGTGTGAACGACAACCTTAAAGGAAAAGAACCTAACGTGAAACGACCAAACTAAAGTGCGAAATTAAACTTAAGTATTCCTAACGATGTGATATCAGACAAGAGTTTAAACACAATAATCAACATAAAAAGGGGATTAAGTAATTGATACAAAGGACTCAGAAACGTGGTTGTACCTGGGAAAAATTGGGTTAATCAGTTAGGCATATGAACCTTAGATCAGGACGACATCTAGTAAGAGATAGACAAAGCCTTAGGTCTTCAGAGGCTAGTGTCAATCATACTGCGAGGTCTTGGGCCCAGCAGTTGAGTCACCATTCGCATTACCCTAGCTCTGATACCAGTGAATCAGAGATGTCTCAAGGCATGGACAGACCTACGGGAAGTTCAGGAGTGCCATACTTGCACAGGGTAGAAGGCCCATACAAAACGCAGTTGGAATACCTTAGGACCAACCGATTAGGTGCCAGCATCTATGAGGACGGCCTAGGAAGATCTGTGGTACAGATTAAGAATCCTAATCAATCCATTGGACTAGAGCGCCTAGCTGTCAAGTTCGAAAACGGAGCATACTTGGACAAAGAAGGAACCATATACGTAGTCACCAGTCACCCAGATAGGACGGACGAATTTGGAAATGTGATCTCAGAAGCGGACTTAGGGGACCTAGATCAAGGGAACATGGGTACAGAACCTAGAACCCCTCGAGGCAAATCGGTTCTCACTAGGATTATAACACCAGAGTGGATTCCCCAGGATAATAAGAGCATAGACTTGCTCCTCAATCGAGAAACTGACGAAGCCTTTTGGAGGTATAAATCTGATCAGCCAACTGATATAGGAACAATCATGATCTATGAGTTTAAGGATCCTGATAGCCCAGGTAGAGTGACCTACTTAGATCACGCTTCGGAGAGGATCTTTGTGGTGACAGAAAATGATAGGCATGCTTACACTTGGAAGGGTGAATTCGTTTTCCCCCAACCAAGATCGAATGTATCCTATGGTCACCCTGGAGCTGGAACATCCCAAGCTCATGGAATGCAAAGAGACAGAAGTAGAGATAGACCAGAAGTAAGCTTTGCCAACCCAGTGGGAAGAGAAAGAACGAGGACGGAAACAAATAGAGTAGAACCTGAGATACTTAGAGCTCACAGGAATCAAAGAAATGCGGATGAGTTCCCTCTGACACGACCTAGAGAGCACACAAGGACCTTCAGACCAACTCAGCTAGTTAAGTCCATGAAGAACTACTTCGATGGCACTGGAGATCCATACGATCATGTGGCTGAGTTTAGACAAGTCTTGAGAGCTGAACAAGTGGAGGATCTATTCACGCAGTACAATGCCTTTGGTCTAACCCTTAGGAACACTGCCCTGACATGGTTTCAACCACTAAACGAGAGACAGTTCAGGAGCATAGACCAACTCCTAGAGGCTTTAATCATTGAATTTTCTAAGAGTGGCATAAGACATAATACCTCCTCACTGATTCACAGCTTCAAGCAAACCCCTCAAGAGACCGTGAGACTTGCAGGAAGGAGATTTAGGCAATATCTTGAAAGATGCCCTGTCCCTGAGTTACCCACGCCAGCTAAGCAAGTGGCTTTATTCTTGGATGGATTGCTAAGTACCAAATTGAGATCTTATGTGTACTTGAAGGACCCGAGGACCATAGAAGAGTGTGTACGCATGTGCATTGACATCGAGGATAACCTAGGGGAGGAGTTAGAGCTTTCCAAGATATACAAAGATTCAGATAGTGCCTCTAACCTCTCTTCCACGCAATCCACATCAATTGAGGAACTTACAGAGAAAGTAGCTCAGAAATTAGGTGTCACTAGCAAACAAATTCCTAGATTTGCCCCAGTGAAAAGATGTTATACTTGTGGAGGCGACCATATGGCTAATGTCTATCCCATTATGGCTCAACCCCAAGTTAATCCTAGTAGCCAGTATTGCACCATAGAACGAAGGTACACCAATCACACCGCGCAAGACTGCCCATACAATAAGCAAGCGGTTAGGCAACTCTACCCTTAGCCATACCCTCAACAAGGCAGATACCAGAGTCAATACCCACCACAACAGTATACTAGGCCTCAACAAAATTATCAACCACAATATCAAGCCCAACAAAGGCCTCAGCCCGTGTTAGCACAACAAACCCCTGCCCCAGCTAATGCGATCCCAGTAAAATATGCAGCTGCAGAAGAGAACCTGAATAGAGCTATAGTCCCTGTAACATCATTGCTTTCTGAAAGTGACCCGAGTGACCATAGCTTTGATTCTACACATGTCGATAGTCCCCAGGCCTACTACATGCAGTCTCCTGAGCATGGTGAGTCCTACTACAGCGAGGAACCGAGTGAACCTAGTTGGGAGTCAGATTACACAAACATCATGTATGCAAACCCCAACCCTAGGCCTCAACCTAGGCAGGTAAGACCCCCATTCCCTAGAGGACCATGCTATAGATGTCAGGGAGATCACCTCATTCGTGATTGTCCCTTACCTCCACTTACACAACCCCAGTCAGTGACGATCCAGGGCTTTTGCCAAGAATATGGAAAGGAGCATCTCTTACGAGATTGCCCTAAGAATCCTAATAATATGCCAAAAATCACTCCTATTAATGTTATTGGGTTGGTGGTAGACTCCACAGGAAGTGTGACATCCACCGCACCAGTACAGGTAGTGACTAGAGCTCAGGCATTGCAGTAGAACCAAGGGGTAAACCAGGATAAGAACCCAGAGGCTAGTGAAACCGAGAGCGTGACAAAGAAAAGGACTAGAGCGTGGAAAGATAGTCGGGAAAGAATGAAAAGACAATGGGCTAAAAAGATGAGTGAACTTGAGGAAAGCATAAGAGAAACCAAAGCCAGGATAACTGAACTCACATCTCAAACTCCCTCTCACACTACCCCACCACCACCATTCCCATCGCCGTCCGACCCGCCACCTTCCAACCAACCTCATACGGTTCCACCACCCCCTAGAGTAGGATCAGTATTAGCTAATCCCACTCCTGAAGACATAGACATGATGCTTAAAGCATATCAGGCCAGAATCCAAGAAGGGCCAAATGTAACGGATCATGACAAGTGCTACCCTAGAGCTGACCTAGAGATAGAAAGAACCAAGCTTTGCGCGAAAATGGTCACATTGGCTCAGACTATGTTTGAAGCCAGTCGCCTTTTCAATTACTCAGGCTCAGCCAAGACGCAATTACACTTGGATGGACTTCTAGAGAAGTTAGAGGGCATAATTGCAAGATCTGCCAAGGAAGAAAAAAATCAAGAAAGAGATAAAGCAAGCAAAAACATGACCCATCCCCCACCGAAAGCTTATGTGCCCAATTCCACTGAACCAGACAACCCCCTTTCCCTAGAAAGAATAGAGAATCTAATGGCACGATCACAAAAGGAACCAACCTCTCAACACAAGGACAAGGCAAGTGAAAGAGTAAGCATTCCTACCCAGAAAGCCTACGTGCCTGAGGCCTACGTGCCTAACTCTACGGAGCCAGACACCTCTTCTTCTATGAATCGGTTCACACCAGAATTCCTACGCGAGATTCAAGAAGACAAATGGGCTAAAGAAAGTGAAGTCCCTCCTCCCATTGAACTTGTGGATGATGCACATGACCAATTCCCACAAGACATCCCATCCATTTATGGAGAACAGGAGAGTGCCCAATCTCAAGAAAGATTAGACTTCGAGTCTAACTCTCTACAAGAATTACCCCACTTCACAGGCCCATGGGAAGCTAATGTTGGGAGTGATGGTTGGATGCACTCAGAAGATTGAGTAGATGCTGCTAACCCTGCTTTGCACCAGCCCTCTTTGACTCCAGATATGCTTAGTAGACTCCTTGAGCTTCCAAATGATACCAAAATATGCTATATGTACTTTGAAAGAGGTTTGAGTAATGACTTGATCAAAACAGATAAGTTTGTAAATCACAAGTCTCAAAAACTTTCTAATTTTGTCTTGATACCTGCTCAGTCTTTCACTCAGTATGACCAGTGTAATTACAATTGGCAAAATTCCTTCTAGAGATATTCTATTAGCTTAGTAAGCTACCATTTGCAAGTGGAATGAGATAAAATGATAAACTATACTCAGAGAAATCACTTTAGCAAAATCAGAGACACTCCCGACTTTTTAGGAGCTCTGCAGAAAATTACCAGTGACCAGTTCGATGGCGATTTCTCAAAAATGGCTGAACCAATTTACTTCAAACTTTGTAGGTGTATAGAAGACTTTGAGCTGAATCCAATGTGCTTTGAATCACTTGATTTGGTTCACTAGATCCTGAGATATGCTCCTTTGAAGTTGACAGACTTGGAGATGATGACTCAGAGAAAAACAGAGATAATGAATGTAGTGATATGTATTAATTCACATTGATGTACATTCCCATTGACATGATAAACATTGCCAAATGGTACTCAGAGGTGTAGGCTATGAAAGACTCCTCACACACTCAAGTTTTGATCCACAATTGCCTCGGGATATGAGTTGAAGTGAACAAGCTAACCCGCGACTTTTTGATTGTGCCTTTTATAGAGAATGAGTTGAGATTTGAATTTGAATTCAAATTCAAATCTCCTATATTCTCTACTCTAAAAGTAAGGAGATATTCTCTCCAATCACACCATCCAAATTCCACGACTCTAATCAATTAGGTGTGTATACATAATGCCAAGTTATTTAGACTTTTACAAGGAGTAAAATGTAATAACACATAGGCAAGTGTTCCTATGGTTCTAGCTTCACATAGTGATACCCTTCAAGGGTTCCAAGCCAATCTTCCAAAGTTCCAAGCCAAGTGTGAAGGCTTGAATTGCACCAACAGCTCCCCCTCAAGCCAAACACTTTGGCTTAAGTTTTCATATTCTTCATCTTTAGTCTTCAATCACATCCTGCAATCCAATCATGGATTTGAATCTGCATAGCTTGTTTCCATCCAATGCTTTAGTGAGTAAATCTGCACATTGCATATTAGTAGACACATAAGTCAATTGTATATCCTTGCTTAGTAACTTCTCCCTCACATAGTGGTAATGAACCTCTATGTGTTTGGTTCTGGCATGATATATTGGATTAGCTGCAAGGTGAAGAGAGCTAGTATTATCTCCAAAGATAATTGGAGGTCTAGTGTATAGACCTAACTCTGTATATAGAAGTTTCAACCAGATAGCTTCTTGAGTGGCATTGGCAAGCCCTCTATACTCTGCTTCAGTGGATGACAATGCCACTGTAGGTTGTTTCTTGGCTGACCAAGAAATAGGTTTATCTCCTGCAAAACAAATGTAACTTGATGTGCTCCTCCTATCATCCTTGCATCCTGCCCAATCTGCATCTGAATACACTTTAATGTCAATATCTGATGTATAGGGAAAGTACAAACCATGGTTCTGAGTTCCCTTCAAATACTTCAAGATCTTCTTTGCTGCCTCTAGGTGAGGTACCCTTGGTTTGTGCATGAATTGACTAAGCACACTAACTCCATATGCTATGTCAATTCTGGTCAAGGTAGCATAGTTCAAACTACCTACCATGCTTTGATATCCTGTGATGTCTTGGACTTCTTCCCCTTCATGAGCACTTAACTTTAGATTGACCTCCATTGGAGTAGTAGATACTTTAGCATCCTGCAAGCCAAACTTCTTGACCATATCCTGTACATACTTCTTTTGAGTGATATATATACCTGAGTTGGTGTAAACTAACTCAAGACCTAAGAAATACTTCAATAATCCAAGATCACTGATCTTGAATTCTTTCATCATCTGTCCTTTGATGTGTCTAATACCATTGACATCATTGCCTGTAATGATGATGTCATCAACATAAACACACAAGTAGATTACCTCTGTACTACTTCTCTTTATGAATAGAGAAGTTTCTGCTTTACTCATCACAAACCCTTGGTCTTGGAGGTAGGTTGTCAACCTGTAATTCCATGCTCTAGGTGCCTGCTTTAAACCATATAGAGCCTTCTTCAATTTACAAACATAGTTTACCTTCTTGGGGTCTTCATAGCCAGGTGGTTGTGACATGTAGACTTCTTCAGATATCCATCCATTCAAGAAAGCATTCTTGACATCTAATTGGTACATGTTCCAATTCTTGGATACAACTACACTCACCAATATTATGATAGTTGGCATCTTAGCCACAGGAGAAAAAGTCTCCTCATAATCAATGCCTTGGGTTTGTGCAAAACCCTTGGCTACCAACCTAGCTTTGTACCTGTTGATTGTTCCATCTGAATTTCTCTTTAGCTTATAGATCCATCTGGATCCTATCACCTTCATAGAGTCCTTCTTGGGTACCAAGTCCCAAGTATCACTCTCCTTGAGAGCTTCCATTTCTTCATCCATAGCTTCTTTCCAATGTGGTTTTGTGATTGCTTCTTCATAGGTACCTGGTTCTTCATTCAACAAATCCTTTGCAAGATATACAGAATGTTTAGTTACAAGTTATGTGTCATACCCAAATCTGATTGGTCTTTTGTTTTCTCTCTGAGATCTTCTAATTGCTTGAGTTGAGGGTTCTGGTATATCCTCTAGCTTCTTCATCTTCATCTTCCCTTTGGACTTCCATGCCTTGAATTCCTCAAGGTTAATTGTATCATCATCATCTGAGCTTGATTCATCTTTCTGGATTGGTTCCTCCTTGGTGAGCTTTGGGAAATCTTCTTCCATATCATAGGGTAGACTAACCTTCCTTCATTCATTCTCATACCAAGAGTCATTCTCATCGAAGATGACATCTCTGCTTACCTTGAAGCCTTTGTTTGTTGGGTTGTAGAATCTGAAAGAACTTGGAGAAGCTTGTCGAAGGTAGAAAAGTGCGTTTCGAAGCGATGAAGTTTGGTCAAGCCAACCGGCACAAGACCAGCCCTTGAGCTTTTGGAGACTCAAATAGACCTTATAGGCATGCTATAAGTGCAAAGAAACACACTATGTACCTTGGAGCATCAAGGAGAATGAGTCGATACAAAACAGATAGGTTCGCGGGTCGACTAGCTCAAAAAACTTACTATCTATGGAAGAGACAATGAACTTCAAATGCCCATAGCGACCAGCGTGATTACAATTAGAAACAATCCTTTTATGGGAGTGATACACATAGGGTTGAGTGTATGAAATGCACAAAATTATAAGGAATAAGCAAAATATGCTATAGGAATGAATGCGACATTCACCGGTGGTACTTCCTATTTTTCAGGAATACGCAGAGATTGACCCCGAGGCAGAAAAACTGCGATTTCTCCAAATCTGCTGAACCAAATGCTTTGAAAATTTACAGGCATAAACTAGACACTGATACCTTTCCAATGAGTCCTCTTGCACTCAATTTGGAGCTCTGAGGAGAGAGCAGCAGCCTCTGCAAGATTACTGTTGGCGAAGAAGATGATGCAGAAAATTGAAGGAGCAAGACAATGATGGTCACAAGTGTATGTATATTGCTTCCATGTAATGTACAAGTGATTTCAACTCCTTATATAGCCTCTAGGAGTGTTCCACAACTTTTACAACTTGAATTTGAATTCAAATGAAGGTGGGAATGGTTGTTGGAGGGAATCAATTCACTTCCCTACAATCTAGGAAAAGTGAAGATCTTGATTGATCTACTTTTAGGTGATTGATTGCTTGATTGAATGCAACTTCAACCACCAAAATTTCGTGGGATTTTGGCCCTATATTTGTACCTTTACATGTGTACAACTCAAGGCTTATACAACAGTAAATGAGCCATCAAAATATTCTCAAAAAATATAATAAATGAGCATATGAAAAAGAACTCTCCAACGGATATTCTTTCGATGCGATAGCCTTTGATGTAGATCAAATCCACCTCAAGCATAGTGTAAGCTTGATGTTCCAACAGCTCCCCCTCAAGCTAAAGTATGCTTGAGTCTTCATTCTCTGATAGGTTGAATACCTGCCATAGCTTTGAATCTACAAAGCTTTATTCCATCAAGTGCCTTCGTCATCATATCTGCTACTTGCTTTTCAGTCGGAACAAAAGAAATGTCAATCTCCTTTGCCATGAGCTTCTCCCTGATGAAGTGATAATGGACTTCTATATGCTTGGTTCTCGCATGAAAAATAGGATTTGCCGCTAGATGCATGGAACTTACATTATCTCCAAATATGTGAGGTTTGGAAGTCACAAGTCCCAAATCTGTATACAATGCTTTTAACCATATTGCCTCTTGAGTTGCTATGGTCAAGCCTCTGTACTCTGCTTCAGTTGAGGATAAAGCAACTGTTGGTTGCTTCTTGGAACTCCATGACACTAGCTTCGAACCTGCAAATGCTAAGTAACCAGATGTACTTTTTCTATCATCCTTAGCTCCTGCCCAATCTGCATCTGAGTAGATTTTGATATCCAAATCGGAAGAGTAAGGATAGAATATACCTTCGTTGATTGTACCTTTGAGATACTTAAGTACTCTCTTAGCCGCATCCATATGTGGTCTTCTCGGTGAGTGCATGAACTGACTAAGCACTCCCACACTATATGAGATGTCTGCCCTTGTGTGAGTAGCATATATCAAGCTACCTACCAAGCTTTGATACTCTTTTATGTCTTCAATTTTCTCACCTTCATAAACACTAAGTTTATGATTCATCTCCAAAGGTGTACCTGCAGGTTTAGTATTCTCCATTTTGAACTTGAGAAGAAGATCCTGAATGTATCTTCTTTGAGTCAAATACATTCCTTCATCTGTGTATATCACCTGCATACCTAGGAAATATGTGAGCTCACCTAGGTCACTGATTTTGAACTCCTCTTGCATGTGTCTCTTGATCCTTTGAATGCCATTTAGATCATCACCTATCACAATAATATCATCTACATATACACATAGATAGATAACCTCATTGTGATCCCTTTTGATGAATAGAGAAGGATCGGAGCTGCTAGCTTTGAACCCTTGGTCTTGAAGATATGTAACCAACCTGTAATTCCAAGCTCTTGGAGCTTGTTTCAATCCATACAATGCTTTCTTAAGTCTGCAAACATAAGATGGATGATTAGGGTTTTCAAAACCTGGTGGTTGTGACATGTATACCTCTTCACTTATCCAACCATTTAAGAATGCATTTTTCACATCAAGTTGGAGGAGTCTCCAATTCCTTGCAGCAGCTACACTTATCAATGTCCTGATTGTAGTCATCTTTGCAACTGGTGAGAATGTTTCCTCATAGTCTATACCATGAGTTTGTGAGCATCCTTTGGCAACTAATCTTGCCTTGTACCTGCAAACTGATCCATCTGAATTTCTTTTAACTTTGTATACCCATCGGCAACCAATTACCTTTTGATTCGGTGACATTGGAACCAAATCCCAAGTGTCCATTTCCTTCAATGCATCTATCTCTTCGTTCATGGCCTTTTCCCAATTAGGGTTTCCCTTTGCCTCTTCATAGGTTGAGGGTTCCTCTGAAATAGAGTCTTTTGCCAAGTAGATTGAATGCTTTGTAACAAATGTGGAATCATATCCATACCTTTCTGGTTGTTTCTTCTCTCTTACTGATCTTCTAGGTGCTTGTTTGGAGCATTCTCCAACCTCTTGCATCTTTGCTTTGCCTCTTGACTTCCATAGCTTGTAATCCCTTTCTCTTTCATCTTGGTCATCGTCTGTATCACTTCTTGGATCCTGGACCTGTGTATCATGCTTCCTTCCTAATTGATGAGAGGCAGAATCAAGATCATATGGTAGTGTTACCTTTTGTTTGTCTTCATCATACCAAGACCTGTGTTCTTCAAACACAACATCTCTACTTGCAGTGAATTGCTTGGTTGAAGGATTGAAGAACCTGTAACCCATCTGAGTTGAATCATATCCAATAAACACTGCCTTTGTTGCCCTTTCATCTAGCTTACCTCTTATTTGTGATGGTACATGAACATAAGCTAAACAACCAAAAACCTTGCAATGTCCAAGACTAGGTTTTCTTCCATGCCATGCTTCATAAGGAGTCATACCTTGAAGTGATTTGGATGGTAGTCGATTGATAAGGTACACTGCAGTTGAAATAGCTTCTGCCCATAGATAATGTGGCAACTTCTTTTCTTCAAGCATTGTTCGGGCTGATCCAACCAATGTCTTGTTTCTCCTCTCTGCAATTCCATTTAGTTGAGGAGAGTACCTGGTAGTCACTTCCCTTTTGATACCTTTATCCTGCAAGAACTCATCAAAATCTTTGGAGAAGTATTCTCCCCCTCCATCAGATCTGAGCTTCTTTAGTGATCTACCTGTATGATTCTCCACATGCGCAAGATACTTCTTGAAGCAATCAAACACTTCATTCTTACTCTTGATAAAGTATAGAACAGTCCATCTACTATGGTCGTCAATAAATGAGACATAATACCTTGATCCTGCCAATGAAGGTTCTTGACTTGGTCCCCATACATCTGTATGTACTAAGTCCAATAAGTTGTTGTGGATGTAGCCTTTGTGGTTGAATGGTTGTCTTTGTGCCTTCCCAATCTGACATGCATCACACCTGTTGATCATGTGTTGCTTTGATATGTTCGGCAGTCCTAGAACACTTTGATCCCTGCATATATCCTTCAAGGTTCTTTCATTCACATGAGCAAGTCTCTTATGCCACACTTCAAGCTCACTTAGGGTTTGAGACCCAAAGTTGAATAGAGCTATGTTCCTGGTATCTCCTACTTCAAAAGTAAAGAGCCTACCATGCTTCTCACCTCGGGCTATCTTCTTGAAGCCTTGACATGGATCTTCCACAAAAGCTCCATGTTGGGTGAACCTAACTTGCAAGCCTTTTTCAACTATTTGGCCTACACTGATTAGGTTTTTAGTGATAGTGGGTACATAGAGAACCTTACTCAAAATGTTTGTCCTGCCATTGGAAGCTTTGACATTACCAATCTTCTCCACATTGTGCTTCGTGTCATCCCCTGTTTGCACTTCATGTCTATGCTTTGGACTTTCCAAGTCAGATAGAAGAGCAATGTTGCCTGCAACATGATTCGAACATCCTGAATCTATGTAGAACAAATGATCATCTTCTTTACCTTCTTTGTGGCTTAGGTTCATAAGAAGTAATGAGTCTTCATGTGGTTGATCTTCTGAATAATTGTTGTAGTCCCTTCTATTATAGCTTCTATTGTTGTTGTTGAAGTTGTGTCCACCTCTGCCTCTATTTCCTCCATATCCACCTCTTCCACTTCCTTTCTGGGTCTTCCCATTGAACCAGCAGTTCTGAGTGGTGTGGTTGGTCTTATCGCATATGGCACAAGGTTGAACATTCTGACCTTTGGCTTTGTCTTGCTTTGGTCCTTTCTTCTTCCCTTTCCACTTGCTCTTGCTTGCGAAGTTGGCTTGGGAAGTCTCTTCTTCGTCTTCTTCCTTCTTCTTGCCTTTCTGCTTCTTATCCTTCTTATCTGCATATAGAGCACTCGTTGAATTACCATGATAAGAGTTACCTTCCTTTATGCTATTGTTGGCTTCTTGATTGAAGAGTTGTCCAAGAAAGATGTTGAAGTCTGGAGTTTGCACATCCATGATGAGATCGTAAGCCGTCGTGAAGGATTGCCATTGCTTATCACTTCGAATGCCGTTGAGAATTTGCCTCATGATGACCTCTTCTTCAATCAGCTCTCCAATGGATGCTAACTGATCCGCCACCTCTTTGACCTTGGTAACAAACTCTGTGATGGTTTGTTTAGGTGTCTTCTTCATTTGGTTGAACTCGTTCCAAAGATGATTCTTTCTTGCTTTGGTACTAGCAGAAAAGAAAGTCTCCAGGGCATCCCAAGTCTCTTGAGATGTCTTGCATCCTCTAATATGTGGTAATAGAAAGTCAGAGATAGAGTTTAGTATGTACGACCTTGCTTGAGCATCCCTTGCGCACCAAAGTGTGAGCTTATCTGTCTCCTCTTGTGTAGGTCCTCCTTTGGATCTTGGAATAGGCATAGCTTCATCACCTGCTACAATTCCATAAAGATTTCTACCTTGTAAGTAGGCCTCCATTCTGATTTGCCAAGCCGCGTAGTTGTGTCGATCAAGCTTCTCGATCATTGAGGGAAAGCCGTCACCCATCTTGAACTAGCTCTGATACCACTGAAAGAACTTGGAGAAGCTTGTCGAAGGTAGAAAAGTGCGTTTCGAAGCGATGAAGTTTGGTCAAGCCAACCGGCACAAGACCAGCCCTTGAGCTTTTGGAGACTCAAATAGACCTTATAGGCATGCTATAAGTGCAAAGAAACACACTATGTACCTTGGAGCATCAAGGAGAATGAGTCGATACAAAACAGATAGGTTCGCGGGTCGACTAGCTCAAAAAACTTACTATCTATGGAAGAGACAATGAACTTCAAATGCCCATAGCGACCAGCGTGATTACAATTAGAAACAATCCTTTTATGGGAGTGATACACATAGGGTTGAGTGTATGAAATGCACAAAATTATAAGGAATAAGCAAAATATGCTATAGGAATGAATGCGACATTCACCGGTGGTACTTCCTATTTTTCAGGAATACGCAGAGATTGACCCCGAGACAGAAAAACTGAGATTTCTCCAAATCTGCTGAACCAAATGCTTTGAAAATGTACAGGCATAAACTAGACACGGATACCTTTCCAATGAGTCCTCTTGCACTCAATTTGGAGCTCCGAGGAGAGAGCAGCAGCCTCTGCAAGATTACTGTTGGCGAAGAAGATGATGCAGAAAATTGAAGGAGCAAGACAATGATGGTCACAAGTGTATGTATATTGCTTCCATGTAATGTACAAGTGATTTCAACTCCTTATATAGCCTCTAGGAGTGTTCCACGACTTTTACAACTTGAATTTGAATTCAAATGAAGGTGGGAATGGTTGTTGGAGGGAATCAATTCACTTCCCTACAATCTAGGAAAAGTGAAGATCTTGATTGATCTACTTTTAGGTGATTGATTGCTTGATTGAATGCAACTTCAACCACCAAAATTTCGTGGGATTTTGGCCCTATATTTGTACCTTTACATGTGTACAACTCAAGGCTTATACAAAGGTAAATGAGCCATCAAAATATTCTCAAAAAATATAATAAATGAGCATATGAAAAAGAACTCTCCAACGGATATTCTTTCGATGCGATAGCCTTTGATGTAGATCAAATCCACCTCAAGCATAGTGTAAGCTTGATGTTCCAACAGAATCTGTATCCCTTTTGGTTCAAATCATAACCAATGAAGATACATTTTTCAGCTTTAGGGTCTAGCTTTCCCCTTACCTGTGAGGGAATATGCACATAGGCTACACAACCAAAAATTTTGCAATGATCCAGAGAAGGTCTCTTACCATGCCAAGCTTCATATGGTGTCATGCCATCAAGTGATTTGGATGGCAACCTGTTTATGAGATAGGTGGCAGTGGATACACTCTCTGCCCAAAGATAATTTGGCAACTTCTTTTCATTAAGCATAGACCTAGCTGTTTCTACAATGAGTCTATTCCTTCTTTCAGCTACCCCATTTTGTTCAGGTGAGTACCTTGTAGTAATCTCCCTTTTGATGCCTCTTTCCTGCAAGAAATCTTCAAACTCATTTGAGAAGTATTCTCCTCCACCATCTGACCTTAACCTCTTCAAGCTTCTTCCTGTTTGATTTTCAACAAGTGCAAGATACCTCTTGAAACAATTAAACACTTCATCTTTATGCTTCATAAAGTATAAGATGGTCCATCTGCTATAATCATCAATGAAGGACACATAATACCTTGAACCTGAAATGGAAGGGTCCTTGCTAGGTCCCCAAACATCTGTGTGTACCAAGTCTAGGTAGTCTTCATGCATGAAACCTTTCCTTGAATATGGTATTCCAAGCACACATTGATCCCTGCACATTTGCTTTAGGGTTCTTTCACCTATGTGCCCTAACCTCTTGTGCCATATTTCTAACTCTGAAAGTGTTTGATCCTTGTAATTATACAAAGCAATGTTCTTGGTGTCTTCTAGCTCAAAAGTAAACAATCTACCTGATTTTTCTCCCTTGGCTATCCTTCTGAATCCATGTCTTGGGTCCTCCACATATGCTCCATGTTGTGTGAATCTGACCTGCAAACCTTTCTCCACAATCTGACCAACACTCATTAGATTCTTGGTGATGGTTGGTACATAGAGTACCCTGCTCAATAGGTTCTGGTTACCATCACATGTCTTCACATTTCCAATCTTTACAACAAAGTGTTTAGTGTCATCACCTGTTTGTACCTGATGTTTGCCCTTGGGCTCTTCCAAATCAGAGAGTAGTGCCACATTGCCAACTACATGGTTAGAACATCCTGAATCAATATAAAATAAATGATCATCATTTGTACCTGCCTTGGAGGTCATATTCATGATCAATAAGGAGTCATCTTGCTCCTCTGTATAATTGTTGTAATCTCTTCTGTTTCTGAATCCACCTTGGTAATTACCATTATGGTTGTTGTTGTAATTGTTGTTGTATTGATTGTTGTATCCATTGTAGCCTTGGTGTTGGTTGAACCTGCCTCTCCCTTGAGAGTATCCACCTCTTGAGTAGCCTCTTCCTCTCTGATTCTTGTAGTTCTTGTAGCATTCATCTGTGGTATGATTGGACAATCCACAAATGTTGCATGGTGATGAGTTGTAGGGTCTCCCCCTACGTGACTTACCTCCTCTGCCTCTTCCTCTAGATGATCTACCTCTCCCTGCATAGTTTGCTTGGGAGGTAGAACCTTCTTCATCCTGTTTCTTCCCTTTACCTTTATCCTTAACTTTCTTATCAGTATAGAGAGCAGAGGGGTTGTTACCTTTTGATTGATCTCCTGCCTTTGTAAACTTTGCTTCATGTGTGAATAGTTGGCCCATGAGTGTTGTGAGATCTGGGGTATGCATGTCCATATAGAGGTCCATTGCAGTGGTGAAACTTTCCCACTTATCATCTGCCTTGAGTCCATTTGTTACTTGCCTGACTATTTGCTCCTCTTCAATCTCCTCTCCAATGCTTGCTAATTGGTCTGCCACATCTTTAATCTTTGTCACATACTCTGAGACTGATTGCTTGGGCTGCTTCCTGAGGGTTGTGAATTCAATCCACAATTGATTCTTCCTAGCCCTTGTGTTGGAAGAAAAGTATGTTGACAGGGTTTCCCAAGTCTCTTGGGAAGTCTTACAATTCCTTACATGAGGTAAAAGAAAGTCAGATATAGAGTTAAGAAGGTAGGACCTTGCCAAAGCATCCTTTGCACACCATTGGTTGAGTCTTTCATGTTCATCCTTGGTAGGTAGTCCTCTAGTTTTGAATGAGGGCAATTCCTCATCTCCTGATATGTATCCAAATAAACTCCTTCCTTGTAGATAGGTCTTCATCCTCAGAGACCAAGCTTGGTAGTTGTTCCTGTCCAATTTGTCAATGAATGAAGGAAATCCATCTCCCATGTTTACCTTATTTGCTCTGATACCACTGTTGGGAGTGATGGTTGGATGCACTCAGAAGATTGAGTAGATGCTGCTAACCCTGCTTTGCACCAGCCCTCTTTGACTCCAGATATGCTTTGTAGACTCCTTGAGCTTCCAAATGATACCAAAATATGCTATATGTACTTTGAAAGAGGTTTGAGTAATGACTTGATCAAAACAGATAAGTTTGTAAATCACAAGTCTCAAAAACTTTCTAATTTTGTCTTGATACCTGCTCAGTCTTTCACTCAGTATGACCAGTGTAATTACAATTGGTAAAATTCCTTCTAGAGATATTCTATTAGCTTAGTAAGCTACCATTTGCAAGTGGAATGAGATAAAATGATAGACTATACTCAGAGAAATCACTTTAGCAAAATCAGAGACACTCCCGACTTTTTAGGAGCTCTGCAGAAAATTACCAGTGACCAGTTCGATGGCGATTTCTCAAAAATGGCTGAACCAATTTACTTCAAACTTTGTAGGTGTATAGAAGACTTTGAGCTGAATCCAATGTGCTTTGAATCACTTGATTTGGTTCACTAGATCCTGAGATATGCTCCTTTGAAGTTGACAGACTTGGAGATGATGACTCAGAGAAAAACAGAGATAATGAATGTAGTGATATGTATTAATTCACATTGATGTACATTCCCATTGACATGATAAACATTGCCAAATGGTACTCAGAGGTGTAGGCTATGAAAGACTCCTCACACACTCAAGTTTTTGATCCACAATTGCCTCGGGATATGAGCTGAAGTGAACAAGCTAACCCGCGACTTTTTGATTGTGCCTTTTATAGAGAATGAGTTTGAGATTTGAATTTGAATTCAAATTCAAATCTCCTATATTCTCTACTCTAAAAGTAAGGAGATATTCTCTCCAATCACACCATCCAAATTCCACGACTCTAATCAATTAGGTGTGTATACATAATGCCAAGTTATTTAGACTTTTACAAGGAGTAAAATGTAATAACACATAGGCAAGTGTTCCTATGGTTCTAGCTTCACATAGTGATACCCTTCAAGGGTTCCAAGCCAATCTTCCAAAGTTCCAAGCCAAGTGTGAAGGCTTGAATTGCACCAAGAGCTAAGTCCACCTCTATGAGAGCACCTATAGTCATGGTAAGAAACGAAGATTCAGTCATACCTAGGAACACAGAGGTAGTGAAGAACACCAAAGTGCAGTGCAATCTCACTTTGGAAGAGCTACTTAAGGTTAGACCAGAAGTGTGGAAACATGTAGCCAATCAAGTGCCCGAGATGGCAAAACCTCGTTCCCAGATAGGATCACATAGGACAATGCCAGAGATACCCTTGGATAAGATAGGAGATATGTGTGAAGGTGAAGAAGGGAACACCTATCTTCCCATTACCTACCAGGAGTACACCACCAAGGCAATTTTGGACTCAGGTGCAGGAGTTGCAATTGCCACCACTTCCCTATGGAAGCGTTGGGGCGAGCCAGCACTCAGGCCAACGAGAATGAAATTACAGATGGCCGATGGTCATATTGAGAGACCCTTAGGATTGCTAGAAGGAATAACTCTCACCACCTGTGGTGTCGAGTTTGAGCATACATTTGCTATATGTGACTTCAGCAAAAATCATGCCTATGAGATGATCTTGGGACGACCCTTTATGTGACAGTTGCAAGTGGTACAAGATTGGGGAACCAATTCTTTGTACCTGCAGCACTTAGGTGTTACGACCAAAGTCAATCTCAAGGATTACTCTCATAGAGATGTCCCTCCTATCCAATGGAACCCCATCCATAGAGCCAAAGATGATATGGAATCGGTGCATTCCATTGGGTCAGGATCCTCTTGGATGCATGAAGACACCCACTTATGGATGTGCAAAGGAGCGGTAGACGAAGAGAAGAGAGAAAAAGCTAGAGAAGTAGGTGCAAAAGAAACCCATAGATCAATCCAAGACCCAGCCTATGCACCTGTAGTTTTTCCAGACGAAGAATTTGAACCTCACGGCTGGGCAGAAATTTTAGCAACCATGGATGTAGCCATCAATGAAGAACAATGGACACCTCACTATGATGAGGATGGCTATGACATTTCAGTCTTCTCCATAGAACCAATCATGGGAGAGGCAGTTCTAGAAGAATGCGAACCTAGCCCTGATGCATTTGAGGATGCAAGTGACTCCGATCTAGAGTCAATCATTATGGACCCACCTTTTGCATCAGATGAAGAATACTTCCATGAAGTTGAATTTCAACCCCAGAGACATGGAGAGCTTACAAATGATGTAAGATTAGCCACACATGTGACCCCGAAGGAAGAAGGAAAGAAATGAAAGAAGAAAGAAGTCTCACCAGAGGAGGAAGAATCTTTGTTTGAGGTCCCGGAAAATTTTAAGAAGTATGAGATAGACGACAGGAGAGTCATGATAAGAATGCCTAAACGAGAGGCACAATCAGGAGAGGCCTATGATAACAAAGAAACCACCAAGAAAATAGTAGTGGCCTTAGAAGAAGGAGAGGAGAGATGCACATACATAGACCATGACCTAACAGAGGAAGAAGAGCATGCGTTAATAGCCTTGCTAAGAGAATACAGAGATGTATTCGCTTGGAGTTACAAGGATTTGAAGGGTGTTGACCCAGACATATGCTCACACACCATCCCCATGACTTCAGATGCCAAACCCTCTAAGCAAAATCCCTATACATATAACGATAATTACGCTGCTAAGATCAAAGAGGAGATAGATCGACTGGTCGAAGCTGGATTTATCTATGAAATTGAGCACACTGAGTGGGTATCCCCCATCGTAGTGGTGCCCAAGAAGAATGGCAAGCTGCGTGTATGCATTAACTTGAAGAAGGTTAATGCAGCCACGATTCGAGATAACTATCCGCTTCCTATCACAGAGCATCTCTTAGAAAGAGTAGCAGGCAAGGAAGTGTACAGCTTCCTCGATGGATTTTCGGGCTACAATCAAGTAGCCATAGCTCCAGAAGATCAGCATAAGACGGCTTTTGCCACGGAGTGGGGCATATTTGCCTTTCGGGTAATGCCATTCGGGCTTACTAATGCACCTGCTACCTTTCAACGATTGATGTGTCACGTGTTTAAAGAGTTCCTGAGGAAGAACTTAGAAGTCTATGTTGATGATCTTTGTGCCCATTCCAACATTAGGCAAACCCATATTCCTGAACTCAGACAAATCTTTGACAAATGTAGAGAATATCAAGTCTGCTTGAACCCAGAGAAATGCGTTTTCATGGTCAGGCAAGGCAAGATTCTAGGACACATATTGTCAAAGAATGGCATATCCACTGATGAAGAGAAAGTGAGAGCCATCGTAGAGTTACCTAGGCCAAAGAACGTCAAGGAAGTACAGGCCTTCATGGGGCATTGTGGTTACTACCGCCTGTTCATTCACATGTATGCTGTCATTGCAAAGCCCATGTATGGACTTTTGACTAACTTTGAGTGGACTGATGAATGTGAGAACTCCTTCCAGGAGCTTAAACGAAGATTATGTTCAGCACCAATCTTGACGAACTAGATTGGAACAAACCATTCCATGTTCACGTGGATGCCTCCAATTATGCCATTGGATGTGTGCTTGCACAACCTACTGGTGAAGGTAATATGGATCTTACAATTGCCTATGCTAGTCGACAACTGAATGCAGCTGAACGAAATTATACCACTACTGAGAGAGAAGGCTTAGGCATGGTATATGCAGTTAAAAAGTTTAGACATTATTTGCTTGCAAATAAGTTTAAATTTTACTGACCATCAGGCATTGCTATATCTCGTGAACAAGCCATGCAATACAGGAAGATTAGTAAGATGGTTTCTCTTGCTAATGGAATATGATTTTGAGGTTGTGGTAAGGAAAGGTAGGACTCATTTGAGAGCACATCATCTCTCTAGGCTCACATCTGGAGAAGCCCCACAAGGAGTATCAGATGACCTTGATGCTTACTTGTTTAATTTGGAAGTTGTACCGTAGTGGGCTAAGCCATTGGTACCAGTATTGACATACGGGCCTAACCATCCAGTAGTAAACACACGGAATAGAGAGGTTGTGAAAGCCCAAAAGTACCACATCATGGCAGGAAGCATGTACAAGCACACAGATCAAGGAATCTTGGCTTGTTGTGTAGAAGAGGACGAGTATGCGAAGTGGTTGCAATTAGCACATGTAGGTGCATTAGAGCAACACTACTCAAAGCAACGAACCTTACAGACACTAAGGAGACTCGGAGTACATTGGCCAACTATGGAAGCTGATGTCCAAAGGTTGAGCAAGGAATGCCCAATCTGCTGCACTAAACCACCTGTGGAACATGCCACTCTTTATCAAGTGTCCATTGTGCCAGATTGGAGTGAACCACTCGTATCCTTCCTGAGGACAAAATTATTCCCTCCAGACATGACTCTGGCGAGGAAAAGGAGTTTAGAACAAGAAGCCCAGGATTACTCACTCATTGGTGATAATCTATACAAGCGTGGTAAAGATGGTTACCTGAGGCTATGTGTCCATGAAAGTGAATATCTCAAGATCTTGGAAACTGCTCACCAAGGTGTAGCAGGAGGACACTTTGGACCAGATCGGGTGATCAAGGCAATACTATTTGCGGGTTTCTGGTGGCCGACCCTTCACATGGATGCACATACCTATGTGAAACGATGTGATGTCTGTCAGAGAACTCAGTATCCTATACATAAAGATGAGATGCCACTGAAACCTATGATGGGTGGACGTGCATTCTCTAAGTGGGGAATAGACTTCGTAGGTCCTATTAATCCCCCAGCTAAGGGTTCCCATGCAGAATATATCATTGTTGCGACAGACTATCTAACAAAGTGGGTAGAGGTAAAAGCCACAACGAAGAACGATGCTCAAACAACTGCTAAATTCTTGTTTGAAAATGTGTTCACTAGATACGGGCTACCTATAGAGCTAGTTAGTGATAGAGGCACCACTTCTTGAACGAAGTGATTGAAAATCTACTCCAAGAATTCTTGGTAGTGCATAAGAAATCTGCCCCCTATCACCCACAAGCTAATGGGCAAGCCGAAAGCACAAACAAGATTCTATGTAATGTGTTGACCAAGTTAGTGAATAATAAACGCTCTGATTGGGACAAACAGCTACACCATGCTGTTTGGGCATACCGAGTTGCCTACAAAACGGTACTCCAAGCCACCCCCTTTCAGATGGTATTTGGCCAAAACACCGTGCTACCTTTGGACTTCTTAATACCTACATTGAAAGTAGCACAAGAGCACGAATGGACAGGTCATGAACTCTCCTCTAGACTTTTTGACCTTGAACGATTAGGAGAAACAAGACTGAGAGCAGCTGCAGGGATATATGCAGCTAAGAAGAGACAGAAGGCATACTTTGATGCCCATGTGAAGGATAAGGGCTTGAAAGAAGGAGATCTAGTTTTAGCCTACACATTGAAACAACACGCAAGGAAGCTAGAAAAGAGAGGCTACGGACCTATGATCATCAATAGAATCTCAGCAAGTGGAGCAGTGCAACTAGCCACATTAGAAGGCGATGTTCTCCCAAGTTATATCAGCGAATGCAGAGTCAAGTTGTATCAGGAACCTCTCACAGAGCAAATGCTAAGTCGACTCAATACTGCTAAGAAACACAAAGAGGAAGAAAAGAGAATTCGAGAAGGAGCTCAAGCAGAAGCCCTAGAGCGCATACGGAGAATGAAATTAAGAAGACAAGGTAGAGAGCACCCTAGGCACGATGCATATGCAGATCAGGGATATGACGTGGCTATGTGTGAAGTTTCAGGTGTTAGCTCTCATAGGATAACTGATCGACGTCCTTTCATAACCTTAGATATAGGACAAGGAAAGAGTGCAAGAACTGTAAGAGCCTTGATTGACTCAGGTGCAGCCACTAGTGTTGTTAAATTGTCTTACTGTCAAGAGTTGCAATTAACTGTCAATCCTGTGGAAGCATATCTCATAGGATTGGGAGGAGTGGAAACCCCTTGCATGGGCGAGGTGGAACTTCCCCTCTATATTCATGATGAGGCAATGACAGTTAAAGTACTAGTATGTCAAGATGAGGACCTCACTGAACCCCTTGTCTTGGGTCAAGACTGGATCTATGACCAAGCAGTCAACTTAAACCTAAGAAGTGGACTTCTTCAGGTATGGGTGAATCAAACTAGAATTACAATTGAGTTAAATAATGGAGCACTCAAGGAACTAGAAAAGACACGGACTCCTGGTCCCTCCAGGGGTACACATGAAGTTGACCATGATGTTCTTGTCCAAGGCTATGTGATACAGAAGAACGAAGATCTCAAAAAAGGAGTCAGAACCACAATGGAACTCCCTTCTTTTCCAAAGGCCAGAAGGAGGCAGCAACTAAGGACAGATCAATCACTGAAGACTCTCCAGGCGAGAGACCAAAAGAACGCGCGAAGCAGAACAACTCAGCCGATGAAACAAATGTGGGTGCGGAAAGACGAGCTGCCGACAGTAACGAAGTTGCAACAACGGTCTCAACTTCCTATTAGTAATCAACGAATTGATGCTAATAAGAGGACTCCTAAAACCTTTTTTGAGAAAGTGAAATTCATTTGGGTACCCAAGAAGTCGATGACGGCCGACCCACAATCAAGACAAATTTGGGTGCCCAAGGCTTGCTTGCGGGCTCAACTAACCCCACACAATTCACATCATACACGACTGGGTTCACTCGGTCAAGCAGTCACTACCCACTTTTGTCTGATACACTCGAACACACTGCCACCTAGAAGCACGCACAGACTCACTCGTAGATGGGTCCCAATGACACAACAACTCCCAGCAGAATTACTCATGCAACCCTCCCGAGTCTCCACGAAACCAAGACCAAAAGCCATCCATGGTGTTTGGCAACCTAAGACTTGTAATAAACCCCCCGACCCCAATTTGTGAATTCATCTCCACTTACTAACTGCATTAGTCAGACAGTGCATCTTTCCATCTAGCTCCTAGGACTATCCAGGCATTAACTACACACACTGTCATCGTGCACTCACTGACCACTGACTCATCATCTACCTCATGTTAATGTTGTAACGGGGACAACAACGGGTTTATTCTGTCCATTACAATGTTAACACCTGGTTCTATATTCTCACAGAACCAACAAGCAAGCAGTGCCATGCCAGAAGCTGGAGGTTGCAGTTCTCACGCCGGATCCAGCGCACAGATTGTGGATATAGAAACACTACTCCTCGAACCACATCTCACCGAAAGACCGCAAGAACTTCAAGCTGTGCATGTGCTCCCAATTCAGGATCCTCCCCAGGGGCACACCTCTCAAGTGGGCAAACACGCTCATTGGTTCAGTGATGTTGCAGGACCATTGGGTGATGGAACCTATTTTTGGGAAGCTGAATTGGAATTTAATGGTAAATGCGGACGCTACCATTTTTTCACGTGCGAATTTGAGAGCTATCAGAATGCCGAAGTAATGCGTTCAGTATGGACCAAAGCAGGCTTGGACAGTTATTTCAGGGCCCACTTACCAAAGCCGGATTTCTTACGTTGTTCTTATCTTATCAGTACCATCACTCCGAGCAGGGCCAAGGGAGGCGACAACACCTTTGTGTTACCCTCACTGTTGCCGGGGCACGAACTTAAAAGATTCAAACTGACCCTCAACCTGGTACGAGAAGCATTGGGCATGTATGGTATGCACATTCCTACTGAAAAGGACACAATGGTTCTAGGCAGAATGAAACATAAAGATCTCAATAAGCTAAAGGATATGGTAGCAATGACACCGACCATCGCTCTTCACCTACGGACTGTCATGCAGCATTTTGCTTTCCCCGCCCAGGAAAGATTCACCATGCCCCCAAAGAAGATATGGTTTAGCTTGTATTTGGCAGAGACAGAAAGCCTCCCTATCAACGTACCACATTGGATCATAGATCAGATTCACCTAGCCCATCAACGGTGGAACAAGAAGCAGAAAAATGTGCTTCACGGATGTTGTGCTCTAACCAAGATAATCTACCGATGTCTTGCCTATGACGTGCCTATTTAGCGGGCACTCGTATGGGCCCGGGCCCAGGAGTTCCAGAGAAGGCTATCAGCGGCAGGTCCTCCATCAAAAAAGATGAGAGGGGGAGTCCAATTACCCTACGCTCAACCAAGGGGAGCCACCACTACACCAGAAATTACCCCTCCCCAGACACAACGCATTAGACCATTCACCATTCGGCTACCAAGACCAAGTACAGAGGGACCCAATCTGGTGTTTCCACCCGTCCCATCAGATTTGGAGTTTCCACAGGGGTTTACTCTCAATGATCTCACTGATGAAGAAGTGGCTAGACTAATCTACGACTCTAATCTCGAAACGGAGACAGAGTGAGCTCAGGAACCACAACCCCATACAACAACGTCAGCCCCCACCCGACCACAAGTGGTAGAAGTCGACGTAGATGAACAAGAGACCGAACAAGAGGAAGAAGCCTACGAAGAACAAGAGTATGATGAAATTTCAGAGTTAGCAAGTGCCCCTGCGTATTCGGCACAAATAAAAAGACTATATCAAACCATGCAGCTAGTTCAAGAACAGCATAAAATGTCACTGGAAGCAGGCAAGAAACTCATGAACCAATTGCTGGCGGAGGAAGGCGTGGATGATATGTTCATCGAGTCCATAAACCTACACGCCGATGCAGTAGGACTGGATGAGGCCATTCATGAGGCAATGGCCTACATTCACCGATTTGAGAAAAGAGTTCCCGCCCGTCCCATGAGGTCTGGGAAACAAATTCATGTCAACGTATCAGCATCAGGAGAGACAACGCAAGCAGACGAACAACAGGAAGCACCACTATCACCACCCTCCCCACCTCTCACTACACAACTCACTCCACCACATGACACTATCACCACCACGTCCACTACCACCACAACCGTCATGGGAATTCCACTCTCTCCGGGAATCCAATTCGGGGGAGTCACCATGCCCACTTTCACCACTCTCTTCACTAACGTCACATCCACCCCACCCACGATCCCCATCTACACAGTCACTCAAACATTTGACACTATGGAAACATCTCCTGCCACTGCACCGCTCCCTCCCCCCATGCCACCTCCATCTCCCATACCCCCTCCACCCACATCTCCACTTGCATCCACATCATTCACAACTCCCTTTCCCGCCCCCATTCCCCCTGCATCTTCACCCCTCCCTGCATTATTTAATGTAAATAGTATATTTCTAGCATTAAATCAATGTGTATATCAGCTTCAGAATGAGTACAGAGCTCTGGACGGCCGATATCAACAACTGACTACAAATCACCAGAACTTACAAAGGCAATTTAAAGTTCTTGAAGAGGAAAATGCAGATGTAAATCAACGTTATACAACGCTTGAGCAGGCTCACCAAACACTACTAGAGGCACCCCAACCATCGAAAGAATCAGGCGTCAAACAATTAGAAGCCTTGCTCGAAGTATACCAGGCCGATAACCTACGAGTCAGACGTAACTTGGCGCTACTCAGGAAACATATGGCCACAGCACTTGAAGAGAACAAGAGACTGCAGAAACAAAATGAAGAGAATCTAGAAGCGGCAATGGAAGGCTCTCCCCACGAGATAGATCCGGAGCAGTTCAAAGCAGTTCCCTCGGAGACGATGAAAACCATTTTGGAAAGCTATGCAGATCTTCTGGAAGCCCATGATGACTTGGAAATAGAACGTGACACACTACTGAGCAGACTTAAGGAACAGGAAGAACAACCGAAGAGTGTCCCATCAACCTCTACCTCAGACGAGGTAAAGGCCTTAACTGAGCAGGTGGCAGAATTACAAAAGAGGTTACTGACATACGAGAGGCAGCCCTCTCCAGTAGTAGAACCAGAGCCAGAAGAGTTGGTCCCTATTGAGGTAGATGATTCGTACGAAGAACCATATGTCCCTATGCCGATGCCAGGCGGGCAACGAACCTCAGAGGGACTAGACGCCTTGGAAGTGGAAGCACTCGAGTGGCTTCAGACACTGGAAAAGACAGCGAACACACACGAAGAACGGGTGGCCATTCAGATCCAATCACTAGCGAACCTAGAAGAAACTGTCATAAAGTCAGAATATTTCAGAAGCATGTCTCATCATAGATGGATCGGCACCAATAATGACCAATATGTGCCTTACTACATACTTTTGGCCGATTACAACGCCGAAATTCAACGACGATGCGGCAAGCCTCCCACATTTGCTACACAATTTGGTCTAGATGATATACCGGAAAGTGCTAAGCGTGGGTCCATCCATCAACCCACCTGGAGGATCAGGCTTTTGGAAACATATCCTGAAATGGTCCGAACCTGGAATAATATGCCGTTGTTTATTAAATATAATCCTTGTTATATTCCAGTTCTTCGACGACGCACCTGTCCTGAATTCACTATTGCCGTCAGAGACATCAAAGCCTACGCAAAATGGTTAAATTATGTTTATCTAGCACCTCCACGAGGACCCCCCACGGTGAACTACATGATTTCTACAATCTGTCACTGGAGCATTCGGCTACGCAATAATCCCGATGTGATGGCCCAGATGTGTATGAAAATATTTGAACTAATGCTGATCACTTTCAGGACGTTTAAGAACATTAAGGACCCTCACTTCTCAGGAGCAGGCTTCGCGACAGGAAACTAGGATCTGGTGTACGATATGAGTACCACCCCATCAATTGAAGTAATATATGCTTGGCACGCCAGAATCAAGTACCTCCCAGCCTGCTTTAAACAGACATTTGAGGAGATGTTCATCACAGGATTCTGGGAATATCACTCCGAAATCTTTATACCCAGACCATCACATCTCCTCCAATTATTTGCTATGGAGAGAACTATTTACTCAGAACAATTGAGGGTCCTCATCCAGATGTTCCCGGACCTGTGAATTGGGATGATTTGCTCACAGATCTAGCACGCGGCTTGCGACTCGAAGAACACCACCTAGCCTCTGATGTCGTCCAATATTATGTTCTAAAATCCTCTAGACAAGGGTCTGTCAGGGGCGACAGACGCGAGAGTGGGGGGGTGTTGGCAGCAGTCAGGGAACCGAAGGAGCCACAAGACGAAGAGAGTCAAAGCGAAGGGACAACACAAGCAGACATGGCAGTCAAAGAAGATCTGGCAAGTAGGCCATCTAATTTTTCAGACATCAAGGAGTTGAGCACACAAGAAGAAAGAGCAAGTAGGGAGCTCAAAGAGGTGTATGACAAATCAACAGAGAAAATCCCTACACAAATAGTGATTTTCATCACTAAAAACCATTGTAAATATCATTTCATATTTTTGTAGCTCCATTTTGTGCAAGCCAAGGAGTCCTTGAGCTTGAGGAGCTTTAGAAGTATCTACCTGCCAATTTTCATATTTTTTAGATCTCGTTTGAGCCCTCTAATAAGCCCTGGAACCTAATTTTTAACTAGGCCGGAGACTAGGTCTGAACAGGGCCAAAGCTAGTCAAAAACTATAAAAGGAGCTAGAGAGCTCATTTTTGAGGTTAGATTGTAATTGAAACGAACTTGTAAGAGCTTTTTGAAAGTAATCTAAGAACTCCATTGCTTCTCACTCTTTGTCTTACTGTGTGTGCACGTGTGTGTGTATGTGTGTGCATGTTTGTGTGCTTCTCACTCACGCACTTGTGTCTCCACTTGCTCGAGGTCTTCATACCATCCTCACGTCTTCCCAGATTGACATTAAAGGAGGTGCTACTCATCACTGAGCTACACTTTACAACGGAAAATATATTACAAGAATGGTTATAATACAAAAATAAGGTGTCCAAATCGGAAAAATTTTGGGGCCCTTCATTTTCTCTGCCTTGTGCTCTCTTTGCTCTGCAACATCTATGCACTCCTAAAGACACTCACTTAGGGCTCGCAACCGTTTTACAACACATACCCTTACCCATACCCATACCCATACCCATACCCATACCTATACCCTTACCCATACCCATACCCATACCCATACCCATACACATACCCATACCCATACCCATACCCATACCCATACCCATACCCATACCCATACCCATACCCATACCCATACCCATACCCATACCCATATCCATACCCATACCCATACCCATACCCATACCCATACCCATACCCATACCCATACTGTAGCTCAGTGATGAGTAGCACCTCCTTTAATGTCAATCCGGGAAGACGTGAGGATGGTATGAAGACCTCGAGCAAGTGGCGGCACAAGTGCGTGAGTGAGAAGCACACAAGCATGCACACACATACACACACACGCGCACACACGGCAAGACAAAGAGAGAGAATCAATGGAGTTCTTTAGATTACTTTCAAAAGCTCTTACAAGTTCATTTCAATTACAATCTAACCTCAAAAATGAGCTCTCTAGCTCTTTTTATAGTTTTTGACTAGCTTTTGGCCCTGTCCAGACCTAGTGTCCGGCCTAGTTAAAAATTAGGTTCCAGGGCTTATTTGAGGGCTCAAACGAAGTCTAAAAATTATGAAATTTGGTACGATGGTACTTCTAATACTCCTCAAGCTCGAGGACTCCTCGGCTTGCACAAAATGGAGTCTAATCTACCAAAAACGGGATTTACAATGTTTGTGTAGTGATTAAAATCACTTGGGTTGTACATAATCTATGGGAAAAAATGATCTGGCCTTGTTGCCGTATTGTGCATGACTCCTTTATTGCTTTGTATGCCAACACTCCCCCCTTCCTAGCGTCTGTCGCCCCTGACAGACCTTTGTTCGCGCGGGTGGTCGATGTAATATTGGATGACATTGGTGGCCAGTTCATGTTCGCCTATCCTTAAGCCTCTTGCTAGATCGGCTTCCAATGCCTCCCAATTTATTGCACCGGGGGTTTCTGGTTGCGGGGTGGTGTAGTACTCTGAATACATTGCTTGTTCACAAGCAAACAGTTGAAGCAGATGTGTCGGCTTTGGTGCGAAAATCTCCGAGTGGTACTCCCAGAACCCTGATCTGAACATTTCTTCGAAGGTCTGTTTGTAGCAGGCGGGGAGGTACTTGATGCGTGCATGCCAAGCGTAAGCCACACGGATACTGGGGGTGGTGCTCATGTCATACACCAAATCGTAATTTCCATTGCTAAACCCCGGAAGACGTACCTGCGGTGCGGCTGCATTTCTAAAGGTCTTCAGCACTACTTGCATCATATCTAAGATTTTAAGCATCATTTGCGCTGCTACATCTTGCATGGGCTTCAAGCGCGGCATCCAGTGGCGAATGGTCCCCATCATATATGCTACCGATGGTGGTCCTTGTGGTGGCGCGATGTACGGGTAGTTCAGCCATTCCTTGCATTGCGCATTGTTCTGTACCTTGATATTAAATGCCTTCCACGACCTGCGGCGGGGGACTGGACCATAGCATGGGTTGTACAGGAGGTGCAGAGGCGCGTTGTTCCATGTGCGTAGCATTTCTGGATAAGTCTCTAAAAGTTTCTGCCGCCATGTTGGTTGACGAATCTTGCCTTTTCGCACCTCTGGAGGAAGGTCTTCGGGTTGAAATTGGGTCGCAAAAGTAGGAATCTGACCCGTGACTCTTTGTATTTCTGCATTATAATCAGCCAAGATAATATAATATGGCCTGTACTGGAGTTCCGATGAGAGAATCAGGCGTCTCGATGACAAGTTCTTGAAGTAATCTGATTGTAAAACAGTCTCCTCTATGACCCTCATAGCCTGATTTTGCACTACAGTGCGCTCTTCATGCGAGGTCCCTATTTCCTCCACTTGTCGTAACCATGGCGGCCGTGGTGCCTCGAACGTGTCCTGCGCTTCTTCTGTTTGTTGGCCTCCTGGGAATGGTTGCGGATCATATTCTTCGTCAAACGTTTGTTCCACAGGAATTTGCACAACTTCTTCGTCCGTGGGCGCCTCCGGAGGGGAAGATGGCCTCTCATATTGTAGTAGGCGTGTCTGCAATTCAGTTACCTGTTCCTGGAGATCTTTGATGGCCTCTGCGTCTGTGTGAAGTGAAGCCGCAGAGGGGGTGGTTGGAGGGGCAGCTGCTGGTGCTTGTTGGTGTTCCTGCTTTAGTTGTCCCAGCTCCTCCGATAGCTTATCATGTGCTTCGAGCAACATGGCATAATCTTCCAATATAATCTTTATGTTATCGGGGGTCACTGCTTGAAACTTGGATGGACTAATGGGTGCCCCCGGTGTGCTCTCAATAGCTGCCTCCAGGTTCTCTTGATTTTGTATTTGCAGTCGTCTGTTCTCTTCCTGAGCAGCCGCAAGATGGCGTTTAAGTAGTGCCATATTTCGCTGAAGTTTTGAGTTGCGTTCCAGCTGTGTCCGTAGGTGACCTTCTACCACCTGCACTGCTTCCTGATCTACGTTCTGTAGCTGTACCTCCAATATATTGTGGGCTTCTTGGAGGGTGTGGAACTGTGTGTGGAGGCGAGCATTCTCCTCTTCTAGTACCGCAAGGCGGAGCTGTAGTGTCGCTGAGTGCTCTTGCAGGCGTGCATTTTGTTGCTGGAGCTGAATGTAATCTGTTCTTAAATTTGATATACAAGCCAACATGGTGTCCAATGCATTACCTATAGATGAGTGGGGGGTGTTTACTGTGGAAGATGCATGGGAAGGGAATTGGGGAAGGGAGACAGTGAATGATGTGTCTACGAAAGTTGTGTGTGTGGGTGAAATTGGTGGAGGGGGAATGGGAGGAGGTGAAACCGTGGGTGGAGGTGCCGTGGGTGGTGAAATGTCCATACCTTCAGGAGTGGGTGTTAGTGTGGGGCCTGCCATATACATTGGTATGGTAGGTGGTGTGTGTGTGGAAGTGGTGAATAGATGTGACGTGGGGTGGGGAGCTGAAAAGACAGGGAATGGTTGAGGGCCTGGTTGAAAAGCCCTAGCAAAGATGTCCTGGAGGGATTGTAGAAATGGAGAGAGGGATATCGGGGGTTGGGGTCGTAAATTTGAGGAGGACTGAAAGGGTTGCGTGGTAGCAGGGAAGCCCATGAATGTGGATATGGGGTCAGGATGACCGGTGGCTGAAGGCATTGGGGATGGTTGTCCTAGGGCAGGCTCGGGAATGGTTTCGGTGGGTGGTGTAGTGATGGGGTTTGCGTCAAAGACCGGGTTATCAGTGGTAGAGAATAGGGTGGCACTGGAGATCGGAGTACGGAAGGTGAAGGTGGGGTCCGTGGGTTGAGCAGTCGATGTGGTTTCCACTGTTTCTCTTCTAGGAGGTGATGGTGGGGGAGTGGATGGTAGTGGTTCGGTGGACTCCTCATGGGTGGCGGGGTGCTGTTGACTAGCTGTTTGGGAGGTTGGTGTAGTAGTGGGCTCTTCTGCAACTGTAACGGGAATTTGGATATTTTTACCTGAGCGAGGTCGTGTCTGGAACCTTCGTGGGTCATATTGAACTGAAGGCCTCTGAATGGCAGTGCGCACAGCTTCTACAACTCCATATGTTTCTGCCATCAATAAGAGACCTTCCCTGTACTCTGAGTCAACTCCCGCTTCTTCCAACAACTGAGTCATAAGTACTCTGCTGCTCTGTTCAGTGAGTAACTGCTGCGATCGCACTCTTTCCATAATCTGATACAGCCTTCGGAGTTCTGCTGTATATGCTGGGGCTTCAGTGGTCTCTTCTTCATATGCTTCTTCTTCTTCCGGGTGTCCGTGTTGTTGGCTTTGCTGAGCGTCACTCCAATGGACATGTCTACCGTCTGTAGACTTTCTTCTTCTCCGTGAGGATGTGCCCTGCTCCTCTGCCTCTGAATAAAACTCCACATCAGAGAATTGTGTGCTTTGTAGGAATGCTTCAAAATCCTGGGGGTCCAGTCCTTCAGCCTCTCCAGTGGCAGCAAACTCGAATTCAGGTGTAACCGGAGGAGCTGATGGGGTGGGTTGTGTCGTAGTGTCAGATTCCGACCTGGGTATCCTAATGGTAAAAGGAGGTACAGTGCCCTCTCTTAATGGTGATGCCTCAGGAGTAGTCAGGACTTCCCTTGTCTGGACACACGGAATCGCGCCCCTCATGCGCTTGGACTGATGTGTGGATGTCTTGAGCCTTTTAAACATTTGTAATTGTGCCCAAGTTAAGGCACGCTCAATGGGGACATCATATGCCAAGCATCGGTAAATGATGCGTGTGAGTGCACAGCATCCGTTCACCACTAATTTCCTAGAAGCCCGTTTGTTCGCTTCATACAACTGATCTATAATCCACACTGGTAGCTTAATAGGTAGCGCACCTGCTTCCGCCAAGTAGAGAGCAAACCAGATCTTCTTGTGTGGTTGCGTGAATCGGTCTTGACCGGGGAAGGCGAAATGTTGCATGCACATGCGGAGAGGGATGGACACATTTGGGGTGAGGGCTGCCATGTCTTTCAGCTTCACTACTTTCCTTTCCTTCATGTTGTTGGGAACGAGAGCATCCTTTTCTGAGGGTACATGCGTGCCATGCATCTTTAAAGCATCACTCACTAGCTCCACAGTAAGTTCAAACCTCTTCAACTCGTTGTTGCCCAGCAATGAGGGGAGAACAAATGATCCGGGTTGGTCCTTATCTTCATTAGCTTGTAATGTGGAGACCAAATAGTAACATCGGAGGAGATCGGGTTTAGGTAGTGGGGCTTCAAAATATTCCGCCAATCCTGCTCGTTGCCATATGATCTGTAGATCTTCTGTGTTTTGTAAAGTCTCGAACTCCTTGGAGAAAAATTGGAATCGCACCCATGATCTGTCATACTCGCATTTAGACTCCCAGATATACTTGGCCTCACCTAATGGACCGGGCATGCCATTGAACCAATGAGAATTCGCATGAACTCTTTCCGTGATTCCTGTAGGTGGATCTGGCACCGGGAGTTGCTGGAGGTGTTGCATCTCCACTGGTCGTTCAGTCGGGGGCACATCCACGGGTAGGCTATCCACATCAATTCCTGCAGTAAGTATCCCTACTTGTGAGCCCGAACCTGTCGCTTCTGCCATTTTTCTTCTTGCCTTCTGATTCTGTGAGAATATAGAATCATGTGTTAACATCGTAATGGACAGAATAAATCCGTTGTTGTCCCCGTTACAACATTAACATGAGGTAGATGGTGAGTTAGTGGTTAGTAAGTGCTCGAAGACAGTGAGTGTAGTTAACGTTTGTGTATTCCTAGGAGACTAATGCCGTTAGTAAGTGGGGTGAATTTACAAATCGGGGTTGGGGGGGTTTATTACAGATCTTAGACTGCCAAATGCAGTGGATGGGCTTTGCTTTCGGTTTCGTAGAGACTCCAGAGAGCTGTGTCGGTGTCGCTGTTTGGGAATGGGGCCTTTTAGGGACCCACTTATAAGTGATTACATGCATGCTCATGGGTCTTGGTGTGTTCCTAAGTGTTGAGCACGAGGGAATACTGGTTGTACTCGTAGATGGGTTATGCTGCATAGGTTGTGGCCTTGGCGTAACTACTTGTGCCCTCAAGCAAGCCTTAGGCACCCAAATTTGTCTAGATTGTGGGCTTGCCTTCATCGACTTCTTGGGCACCCAAATAGATTTTACTTTAGCAGAAGAATTTCTGACAGACTTCTTATTAGCGTCGTGTTGTTGGTTACTAATAAGAGGCTTTGCCCGTGTAGTTGACGGTGGTGCACCCAGTCGTTCGCCTTTCCGCACCCACATCTGGTTGAGTTTCTGGGGCATTCTGCTGCGCAGGTACTTTTGATCTCGGACATAGGTAGTACTCGGCTTCTTCTGCCTGTGATCCGCCTTTGGTTGCTGCCTCCTTCTGACCTTTGGAAAAGAAGGGAGTTCCGTTGCATCCCTGACTCCTTTTTTGCAAATGTCATTCCTCTGCAACACAGGGTTTTGAACAAGAACAGCATGGTCATCTTCATGTGTACCCCTGGAAGGACCAGGAGTCTGTGCCTTTCCTAGTTCCTTGAGTGCTCCATTGTCTAATTCTACTGTAACTCGACTATGATTGACCCAAACCTGGAGAAGTCCACTTCTTAGGTTTAGATTGACTGCTTGGTCATAGATCCAATCCTGACCCAAGACGAGAGGTTCAGTGAGATCCTCATCTTGACACACCAGTACTTTAACTGTCATTGCCTCATCATGAATGTAAAGGGGAAGTTCCGCCTCGCCCATGCAAGGGGTTTCCACTCCTCCCAATCCTATAAGATATGCTTCCACAGGATTGACAGTCAATTGTAATTCTTGGCAGTACGACAATTTAACAGCACTAGTGGCTGCTCCTGAGTCAATCAGGGCTCTTACGGTCCTTGCACTCTTTCCATGTCCTATATCTAAGGTTACGAAAGGACGTCTATCAATTATCCTATGCGAGCTTGTTCCTGCGACTTCACACATGGCCATAGGAAATCCTTGGTCTGCATAGTCATTCGCTCCAGGCTGATCTCTACCTTGCCTTCGTAATTTCATCCTTCTGATGCGTTCTAAAGCTTCAGCTTGAGCTTCTTCTCTAACTCGCTTTTCTTCCTCTTTGCGTTTTTTAGCAGTGTTGAGTCGACTGAGCATTTCCTCCGTGAGGGGTTCCTGATACAACTTGACTCTGCAACCGCTAATATAATTTGGGAGAACATCACCCTCTAATGTGGCCAATTGTACTGCTCCGCTCGTGGAGATCCTATTGATGATCATAGGTCCGTAGCTTCTCTTTTCTAGCTTCCTCGCGTGTTGTTTTAGTGTATAAACTAAGACTAGATCTCCTGCTTTCAAGCCTTTATCCTTCACATGGGCATCGAAATATGCTTTCTGTCTCTTCTTGGCTGCATATATTCCTGCGGCGGCTCTCAGTCTTGTTTCTCCTAATCGTTCAAGGTCAAAGATCCTAGAGGAGAGCTCATGACCTGTCCATTCGTGCTCTCGTGCTACTCTCAATGTAGGGATCAAGAAGTCCAAGGGTAACACAGCGTTTTGACCGAATACCATCTGAAAGGGAGTGGCTTGGAGTACCGTTTTGTAGGCCACTCGGTATGCCCAAACAGCATGGTGTAGCTGTTTGTCCCAATCAGAGCGTTTAGTGTTCACTAATTTCGTCAGTACATTGCATAAAATCTTATTAGTGCTCTCAGCTTGACCATTAGCTTGAGGGTGATATGGGGCAGACTTCTTGTGTATTACCAAAAATTCTTGGAGTAGATTTTCAATAACTTCATTCAAGAAGTGAGTGCCTCTATCACTTACAAGCTCTATAGGTAGTCCATATCTCGTGAATACATTCTCAAACAAGAATTTGGCAGTTGTTTGAGCATCGCTCTTGGTTGTAGCTTTTACCTCTACCCACTTGGTGAGATAATCTGTTGCCACAATGATGTATTCCGCATGAGAACCCTTAGCTGGGGGATTAATAGGACCTACGAAGTCTATTCCCCACTTAGAGAATGCACGTCCACCCATCATAGGTTTCAGTGGCATCTCATCTTTGCGTATAGGATACTGAGTCCTTTGACAGACATCACACCGTTTCACATAGGTATGTGCATCCATGTGAAGGGTAGGCCACCAGAAGCCCGCAAATAGTATCGCCTTGATTACCCGATCTGGTCCAAAGTGTCCTCCTGCTACACCTTGGTGAGCAGTTTCCAAGATCTTCAGATATTCACTTTCGTGGACACATAGTCTCAGGTAACCATCTTTACCGCGCTTATATAGATTATTACCGATGAGTGAGTAATCCTGGGCTTCTTGTTCTAAACTCCTTTTCCTAGCTAGAGTCATGTCTGGAGGGAATGTGTTTGTTCTCAAGAATGATACTAGAGGTTCACTCCAATCTGGCACAATGGATACTTGATAAAGAGTGGCATGTTCCACTGGTGGTTTAGTGCAACAGATTGGGCATTCCTTGCACAACTTTTGGACATCAGCTTCCATAGTTGGCCAATGCACTCCGAATCTCTTTAGAGTCTGCAAAGTTCTTTGCTTTGAATGGTGTTGCTCTAACGCACCTACATGTGCTAATTGCAACCATTTAGCGTACTCATCCTCTTCTACGCAACAAGCCAAGATCCCTTGATCTGTGTGCTTGTACATGCTTCCTGCCATGATATGGTACTTTTGGGCTTTTACGATCTCTCTATTCCGTGTGTTCACCACTGGATGATTAGGCCCGTATGTCAATACTGGTACTATTGGCTTGGCCCACTGCGGTACCACTTCCAAATTAAACAAGTAAGCATCAGGAAGGTCATCTGACACTCCTTGTGGGGCTTCTCCCGATGTGAGCCTAGAGAGATGATCTGCTCTCACGTGAGTCCTACCTTTTCTTACCACAACCTCAAAGTCATATTCCATTAGTAAGAGAAACCATCTTACTAATCTACCTGTATTGCATGGCTTGTTTACTAAGTACAACAATGCCTGATGGTCCGTAAAAAATTTAAACTTATTTGCAAGCAAATAATGTCTAAACTTTTTAACTGCATATACCATGCCTAATCCTTCTCGTTCAGTAGTGGTATAATTTCGTTCAGCCGCATTCAATTGTCTACTGGCATAGGCAATTGGAAGGTCCATATTACCTTCACCAGTAGGTTGTGCAAGTACACATCCAATAGCATAATTGGATGCATCCACGTGAACATGGAATGGCTTATTCCAATCTGGTGTGGTCAAGATTGGTGCTGAACATAATCTTCGTTTAAGCTCCTGGAAGGAATCCTCACATTCATCCGTCCACTCAAAGTTTGTCAGAAGTCCGTACATGGGCTTTGCAATGACAGCATACATGTGTATAAATCGTCGATAATAACCACAATGCCCCATGAAAGCTTGTACTTCCTTGACATTCTTTGGCCTAGGTAGCTCTGCTATGGCTCTCACTTTTTCTTCGTCGGTAGATATGCCATTCTTTGACACTATGTGTCCGAGAATCTTACCTTGCCTGACCATAAAAACACACTTTTCTGGGTTCAGGCAGACCTGATATTCTCTACATTTGTCAAAGATTTGTCTGAGTTCAGGAATATGGGTTTGTCTAACATTGGAATGAGCACAGAGATCATCAACATAGACTTCTAAACTCTTTCTCAGGAACTCCTTAAACACATGGCACATCAGCCTCTGGAAGGTAGCTGGTGCATTGGTAAGCCCAAATGGCATTACTCTAAAAGCAAAAATGCCCCATTCTGTGGCAAAAGCTGTCTTATGCTGATCCTCTGGAGCTATAGCTACTTGATTGTAGCCCGAGAATCCATCAAGGAAGCTGTACACTTCCTTGCCTGCCACTCTTTCTAAGAGATGCTCTGTGATGGGCAGCGGATAGTTATCTCGAATCGTGGCAGCATTAACCTTTTTCAAGTTAATGCACACACGCAGCTTGCCATTCTTCTTGGGCACCACTACGATGGGGGATACCCATTCGGTGTGCTCAATTTCATAGATAAATCCAGCTTCAACCAGTCTATCTATCTCTTCTTTGATCTTAGCAGCATAATTATCGTTATATGTATAAGGCTTTTGCTTCGAGGGTTTAGCATCTGAGGTCATGGGAATAGTGTGTGAGCATATGTCTGGGTCAACCCCTTTCAAATCCTTGTAACTCCAAGCGAATACATCTCTGTATTCTCTTAGCAAGGCAATCAATTCGTGCTCTTCTTCTTCTGTCAGGTCATGGCCTATATACGTGCATCTCTCCTCTCCTTCTTCTAGGGCCACTACTATTTTCTTGGTGGTTTCTTTGTTATCATAGGCCTCTCCTGATTGTGCCTCTCGTTTAGGCATTCTTATCATGACTCTCCTGTCATCTATCTCATACTTCTTAAAATTTTCTGGGACCTCAAACAAAGATTCTTCCTCTTCTGGTAAGGCTTCTCTCTTCTTTCGTTTCTTTCCTTCTTCCTTAGGGGTCATATGTGTTGTTAATCTTACATTAGTTGTAACCTCTCCATGCCTCTGGGGTTGAAATTCTACTTCATGGAAGTATTCTTCATCTGATGCAAATGGTGGGTCCATAATGATTGACTCTAGATCGGAGTCACTTGCATCCTCAAATGCATCAGGGCTAGGTTCGCATTCTTCTAGAACTGCCTCTCCCATGATTGGCTCTATGGAGAAGACTGAAATATCATAACCATCCTCATCACAGTGAGGTGTCCATTGTTCTTCGTTGATGGCTACGTCCATTGTTGCTAAGATTTCTGCCCAACCGTGAGGTTCAAATTCTTCGTCTGGAAAAACTACAGGTGCATAGGCTGGGTCTTGGATTGATCTATGGGTTTCTTTCGCACCTACCTCTCTGGCTTTCTCTCTCTTCTCTTCTTCTACTGCTACCTTGCACATCCATAAGTGAGTGTCTTCATGCATCCATGAGGATCCAGATTCTAGGGAATGCACAGATTCTGTATCATCTTTGGCTCTATGGATGGGATTCCACTGGATAGGAGGGACATCTCTATGAGAATAGTCCTTGAGATTGACTTTGGTGGTAACGCCCAAGTGTTGCAAATACAAGGAGTTGGTTCCCCAATCCTGTACCACTTGCAACTGTCGCATAAATGGTCTTCCTAAAATCATCTCATAAGCATGATTTTTGCTGAAGTCACATATAGCAAAGCTATGCTCAAACTCAACACCACAAGTGGTGAGAGTTATCCCTTCCAGCAATCCTAAGGGTCTCTCAATATGACCATCGGCCATCTGCAATTTCATTCTTGTTGGCCTGAGTGCTGGCTTGCCCCAGCGCTTCCAAAGGGAAGTAGTGGCAATTGCAACTCCTGCACCTGAGTCTAAAATTGCCTTGGTGGTGTACTCTTGGTAGGTGATGGGAAGATAGGTGTTCCCTTCTTCGCCTTCACACATATCCCCTATCTTATCCAAGGGAATTTCTGGCACTGTCCTATGGGATCCTACCTGGGAACGAGGTTTTGCTATCTCTGGTACTTGTTTGGCTACATGTTTCCATAATTCAGGTCTAACCTTGAGTAGCTCTTCTAACTTGAGATTACACTGCACATTAGTGTTCTTCACTACCTCTGTGTTCCTAGGAATGACTGAGTCGTCGTTCCTTACCATGACTGTGGGTGCTCTCATACATGTGGACTTTGCTTCCCATGGGCCTGTGAAGTGGGGTAGCTCTTGTATGGAATTCGACTCAAAGTCTAATCTCTCGTGAGACTGAACACTCTCATGCTCCCCGTAAATAGATGGGATGTCTTGTGGGAATTGGTCGTGTGCATCGTCCACAAGTTCAAAAGGAGGGGCGACCTCGCTTTCGTTATCCCACTTGTCTTCTTGAATCTCTCGTAGGAAGTCTGGTGCAAACCGATTCATAGAAGAAGAAGTGTCTGGCTCCGTAGAATTGGGCGCATAAGCAACCTGTGAAGGAGGGCTGATTCTATTGTTGACTCTCTCCTCGTTCTCGCAAATGGCTGGAGCACAAGCTTCTTGGGGAGGATTACTTATTCTATTACTTTTCCGAACAGGCTCACACATTCCCTGAGAAGGAATGTAGGCAACCTGTGGAGGTACTTGAGCTTTCGAGGGAGGCTCATCTGCCTTTTGGGGGGGAAGATAAGCTTCTTGAGGAGGCCCACGGGCTTCCTGAAGAGGCTGGCTTACCCGTTCTCTTGCCCTTTCCTTTCTTTGAGGGGTAGGTTCCTTTTCTGGCTGTGCTATTGGCCTCTCTATTCTTTCTAAGGAGGGGAAGTTGTCCGGTTTAGGGGCATTGGCCACATACACTTCTGATTGGGAATGATTCCTGTTTTTGCTTGCTTTTTCTTGGTCTTGATTTTTTTCTTCCTTGTCAGATCTTGCAATTATCCTCTCTAACTTCTCTAGGAATCCATCCAAGTGTAATTGCGTTTTGGCTGAGCCTGAGTAATTGAAAAGGCGACTGGCTTCAAACATAGTCTGAGCCAATGCGACCATTTTCGCGCATAGTTTGGTTCTTTCTATCTCTAGGTCAGCTCTAGGATAGCACTTGTCATGATCCGTGACGTTTGGCCCTTCTTGGATTCTGGCCTGATATGCCTTAAGCATCATGTCTATGTCTTCGGGAGTGGGATCAGCTAATACTGATCCTGTTTGGGGTGGTGGGTGGGTTGCGTGGGCTGTCTTAGAGGGTGAAGGGATGGAGGGTGATGGGGATGGTAGCGGTGGGAATGTGTGAGAGTGCGGTTGAGACGTGATCTCTATGATTTTAGCCTTGGTTTCTCGTAGACTTTCCTCAAGTTCACTCATCTTCTTTGCCCATTGCCTTTTCATGCGTTCGCGGCTATCTTTCCAAGCTCTTGTTCTCTTTTTATTTTGGCTCTCAGTATCGCTAGCATCTAGGCTCTTTTCCTGGCCTACCCCTTGGTTTTGCTGCAATGCCTGAGCCCTAGTGACTACCTGTACTGGTGCAGTGGAAGTGACGCTTCCTGAGGAGTCTACCACTAACCCAACAACGTTGATAGGGGTGATTTTTGGCATGCTATTGGGGTTCTTTGGGCAATCTCGTAAGAGATGCTCTTTTCCGCAATCTTGGCAGAAGCCTTGGATCGTCACCGACTGGGTTTGCGTAGGTGGAGGCAAGGGACAATCACGAATGAGGTGATCTCCTTGGCATCTGTAGCACGGTCCTCTAGGAAATGGTGGTCGTACTTGCCTAGGTTGAGGTCTAGGGTTGGGGTTTGTATACATGATGTTCGTGTAATCTGACTCCCAACTAGGTTCGTTCGACTCTTCACCATAGTAGGACTCTCCATGTTCTGGGGACTGCATGTAGTAAGCCTGGGGGCTATCCACATGGGTAGAATCAAAGCTATGGTCACTTGGGTCATTTTCAGAGATCAAGGGTGTTACTGGGACTATAGCTCTATTCAGGTTCTCTTCTGCAGCAGTATACTTTACCGGAATCACATTAGCTGGGGCTGGGGGTTGTTGTGCTAGCACAGGCTGAGGCCTTTGTTGGTTTTGATATTGAGGTTGGAAATTTTGTTGTGGCCTGCCATATAGTTGTGGAGGGTACTGGTTCTGGTATCTGCCTTGTTGGTAGGGCTGAGGGTAGGGTTGCCTAACCGCCTGCTTGTTGTATGGGCAATCTTGTGCGGTGTGGTTGGTGTATCTCCGTTCTATGGTGCAGTACTGGCTACTAGGGTTTACTTGGGGTTGAGCCATAATGGGACAGACGTTCGCCATATGGTCACCACCGCATGTATAGCACCTTTTCAGAGGGGCAAACCTTGGGATTTGTTTGCTAGTTACACCTAGTTTCTGAGCTACTTTTTCGGCAAGTTCTTCAATTGATGTGGCTTGTGTGGAAGATTGACTAGATGCACTATCTGAATCTTTGTAAATTTTGGACAACTCTAGCTCTTCTCCTAGGTTATCTTCAATGTCAATGCACATACGTACACATTCTTCTATAGTCCTAGGGTCTTTCAGATACACATAGGATCTCAATTTTGGGCTCAGCAATCCGTCAAGAAATAAGGCTACTTGTTTAGCAGATGTGGGTAGCTCCGAAATAGGGCACCTTTCAAGATATTGTCTAAATCTTCTTCCTGCAAGTCTCACAGTCTCTTGAGGGGTTTGCTTGAAGCTGTGAATCAGTGAGGAGGTGTTGTGTCTTATGCCGCTCTTAGAGAACTCTATAATGAATGCCTCTAGGAGTTGATCTATGCTCCTGAACTGGCGTTCATCTAATGGCTGAAACCACGTAAGTGCTGTGTTCCTAAGGGTTAGACCGAAGGCATTGTACTGCGTGAACAGATCTTCCACTTGTTCAGCTCTCAAGACTTGCTTGAATTCTGCCACATGATCATAGGGATCTCCTGTGCCGTCAAAGTAATTCTTCATGGACTTAACTAGCTGGGTGGGTCTCAAAGTTCTTGTATGCTCTCTAGGCCTCGGCAGAGGGAATCCATCTACATTTCTTTGGTTCCTGTGGGCTCTATGTATCTCAGGAGGTTCTACCCTATTCGTCTCCGTTCTCGTTCTTTCTCTACCTACAGGGTTGGCAAAGCTTACTTCCGGTCTATCTCTACTTCTGTCTCTTTGCGTACCATGAGCTTGGGAAGTTCCCGCCCCAGGGTGACCATAGGATACATTTGATCTTGGTTGGGGAAAAATAAATTCACCCTTCCACGTGTAGGCATGCCTATCATTTTCTGTCACCACAAAGATCCTCTCCGAAGTGTGGTCTAAGTAGGTCACTCTACCTGGGCTATCTGGATCCTTAAACTCATAGATCATGATTGTTCCTATATCAGTTGGGTGATCCGGTTTATACCTCCAGAAGGCTTCGTCCGTTTCTCGATTGAGAAGCAAATCTATGCACTTGTTATCTTGGGGGATCCACTCAGGCGTGATAATCCTAGTGAGAACTGATTTACCTCGAGGGGTTCTAGGTTCTACTCCCACATTTCCTTGTTCCAAGTCGCCTAAGTCCGCTTCTGAGATTACGTTTCCAAAGTCATCTGTTCTATCAGGATGACTAGTGACTACATATATAGTTCCTTCTTTGTCCAGGTATGCACCATTTTCAAACTTGACAGCTGGGTGTTCTAGTCCAATGGATTGATCAGGGTTTTTAATCTGGACCACAGATCTTCCTAAACCGTCCTCATAGATGCTAGCACCTAATCGGTTGGTCCTCAGGTACTCCAGCTGTGTTTTGTAAGGGCCTTCTACCCTGTACAAGTAGGGCACTCCTGAACTTCCCGTAGGTTTGTCCATGCCTTGAGACATCTCTGACTCACTGGTCTCAGAGCGAGGGTAGTTCGAGTGGTGGCTCAACTGCTGGGCCCAGGACCTAGCAGTGTGGTTGACACTAGCCTCTGAAGACCTAAGGCTTTGTCTCTCTCTTACTAGGTGTCGTCCTGATCTAAGGTTCATATGCCTAACTGATTAGCCCAAATTTTTGCCCAGAGTACAACCTTGTTGCCGATCAATTGGTACCAGTCACTTGATTCTTTTTAGTTATTCCTCGTGTTTAAAGTCTTGTCTGCTATTACATCGTCAGGAATACTTGAATGTTCTTCGTACTTTCAGGTTGTTCGTTCCACGTTAGGTTCTTTCCTTTATGTTGTCGACCGTACAGAGATTAAGTTTTTAGCTTGAACTTGAGTTTTTAGGTAGTCTTCAACTTGATAGTGGCCTATCGTTGCCCTGACTTACTCCTACTTCTAATCGTTCTTAGCCTAAGCTAGGAATTGACGAAGAAGAGTTGAGAATGTTCCGACCTTTCTTGCCGAACCTTGCTCTTTAGAGCTCGAGAAGTTGATTCTCAAGCGTGCGCGACACCCTTGCTTGGATACTCTTAATTGCTTCTCAATAGACCTGCAGAAATCCCAAGATTAGCTTTAAGTAGACCTTTCACTTGACAGACAAATAATTTCAGACACTTTGTTCCCCCTTATGTATTGCTAGAAAATTTCCTCTAGAGCTCCCTTGGTGTTCCTACCCCTCAGTGTGCCAACTTCCAATTACCCTATCTGAAAATCAACGCGTTATTCTTATAAAAAACAGTTGAGGGCGCGTAGTATATGTCACGAGCTTTCCGACAAGCCCTAGAGCTCAGAAAATGGATTTCGTATGAAAAAGTTATGACCGTTCAGGGTTTAGGGGGTTAACTAGACAAACAGATACTATCAGGGATTTTAATGCATTTTCTAAGGCCTTTGTAAGTATATGAGTACATGAAAGTGCCAATATGCCCAAAATTTTGCCTAAATTCCCAAAATTTCACTCATTAATTTTTTGCCGAAAATGCCTGTCTATCGCGATAGACGGTGTCTGTCGCGATAGACACAATCTATCGTGGGGGCTGTCTGTCGCGATAGACGGTGTCTGTCGCGATAGACAGTGTCTATCGTGAAATTCTGTCTGTCGCGATAGACGGTGTCTGTCGCGATAGACTGTATCTGTCGCGGATTTCTGTCTGTCGCGATAGACGGTGTCTGTCGCGATAGACGGTATCTGTCGCGGATTCCTGTCTGTCGCGATAGACGGTGTCTGTCGCGATAGACGGTATCTGTCGCGGATTTCTGTCTGTCGCGATAGACGGTGTCTGTCGCGATAGACGGTATCTGTCGCGGATTTCTGTCTGTCGCGATAGACGGTGTCTGTCGCGATAGACGGTATCTGTCGCGGATTTCTGTCTGTCGCGATAGACGGTGTCTGTCGCGATAGACAGAGGCTGTCGTCCCGAGACCTGTGCAGAGCCTGTCGTACCTGTGCACACTGCTGGGGATGATGGTACAGCAAAAAACCTGCAAAATAGCTCAGAAAACATGCAAAAACAGCACATGCAAGTTCGCTCTCTCGCTCTCTCTCACAAGTGAAATGAGGGAAATGAGGTGGAGGTGGGGATATAGTCAAAAAACTGAAATTTTCGCGATGATGGAGATGGACGTGGGAGATGGTGATGATGATGATGAAGATGGTGAAGAAAGTAAAAGAAAACCGATGAGAGTGAAGAAAATACCTACAACTCCAACGCGTCAACTCTACGTCTTACCATCACACGCTCGTCCTCAAAGCTCGATCCCCGGCAACGGCGCCAAAATTTGGTGTAGCTCAGTGATGAGTAGCACCTCCTTTAATGTCAATCCGGGAAGACGTGAGGATGGTATGAAGACCTCGAGCAAGTGGCGGCACAAGTGCGTGAGTGAGAAGCACACAAGCATGCACACACATACACACACACGCGCACACACGGCAAGACAAAGAGAGAGAATCAATGGAGTTCTTTAGATTACTTTCAAAAGCTCTTACAAGTTCATTTCAATTACAATCTAACCTCAAAAATGAGCTCTCTAGCTCTTTTTATAGTTTTTGACTAGCTTTTGGCCCTGTCCAGACCTAGTGTCCGGCCTAGTTAAAAATTAGGTTCCAGGGCTTATTTGAGGGCTCAAACGAAGTCTAAAAATTATGAAATTTGGTACGATGGTACTTCTAATACTCCTCAAGCTCGAGGACTCCTCGGCTTGCACAAAATGGAGTCTAATCTACCAAAAACGGGATTTACAATGTTTGTGTAGTGATTAAAATCACTTGGGTTGTACATAATCTATGGGAAAAAATGATCTGGCCTTGTTGCCGTATTGTGCATGACTCCTTTATTGCTTTGTATGCCAACACATACCCATACCCATACTCATACCCATACCCATACCCATACGCAAATGCACACGTATAAGCACACACATACATATACACATACACATACACATACACATACACATACACATACACATACCCATACCCATACCCATACCCATACACATACACATACCCATACCCATACACATATGCATACACATACACATACACATACACATACACATACACATACACATACACATACACATACACATACACATACACATACACATACACATACACATACACATACACATACACATACACATACACATACACATACACATACACATACACATACACATACACATACACATACACATACACATACACATACACATACACATACACATACACATACACATACACATACACATACACATACACATACACATACACATACACATACACATACACATACACATACACATACACATACACATACACATACACATACACATACACATACACATACACATGCACATGCAGATGCACGTGCACATTCACTTGGACCTGCACATGCTTGTGCACGTGAACGTGCACATTCACTTGCACATGCACATGCACGTGCACATTCACTTGCACGTGCACATGCACATTGTTGAAGCTCAAGGTTAAGGGCAAGCATAATAAATACATCACAGAAGTGGAAACACAAGAAGAAGGAGCACGTAGGGAGCTCCAAGAAGTGTATGTCAAATTTTCAGAAGAAATCCCTATAAAAATAGTGATTTTCATCACTAAAAGCTATTGTAAATACCATTTCATATTTTAATAACTCCATTTTGTTCAAGCCGAGGAGTCCTCAAGCTTGATGGGTATTAGAAGTATCATCCTACCAATTTTCATATTTTTTAGACTTCGTTTGAGCCCTCAAATAAGCCCTGGACCCTAATTTTTAACTAAGCCGGATACTAGGTCTGGAGAGGGCCAAATCTACTCAAAAAACTATAAAAAGAGCTAGAGAGCTCATTTTTGAGGTTAGCTTGTTAGAGAATAGATCTTTTGTAAGATATTTCTTTTGCAATAGAAGCATTCCATTGTTCCTCTCTTTGATCTTACTTTGTGCGCATGTGTGTGTATGTGTGTGCATGCTTGTGTGCTTTCACTCACGGACTTGTGCCTTCACTCGCTCATGGTCTTCATACCGGTCCTCATGTCTCCGCGGATTGACAAGTAAAGGAGGTGGTTCTTACGCTTGAGCTACACCAAATTTTGGTGCCGTTGCCGGGGAGAGAGCTTCAAGGACGAGAGTTGTGATGGTAAGATCGTAGATTTGCGACGTTGGAAGGTAAAAAAACTATCATTTCTTTTCATTTTCTGATTTTTCTTCTTCATCTTCATCATCATCACCATCTCCATCTTCTTCGTCATAGAAATTTCTTGTTTCTTAGTGCATTTTCACCATTTTCATACCATTTTTCATTTATTATTGTGTGAGAAGGAGTTAGGAGGTGCAAGGGAGAGCAAGCGCCTGTGTTTTTATGATTTTTTGCACATACAGAGCTCACCATTGCCCGACGCTCAAAAATTTGAATTTCGTGTCAAAAAACATGATTCTGATTGAAAATCGTGATTTTCATAAAATTCAAATTTTTTTTTAAAATAGGATTTTCTATTTCCCGCCTAAAAGCTTTTTGAAAAGAACACGATTTTGGGGTCATTCTCAGAATCGCAATTCTCTGGTTGTGCTCAAAATCGCGATTCTCAAATTTCTCAGAAAACACGATTCTGAAAAGACATGATTTTCAGTGGGCTCAAAATCACGATTTTCACAAATCATGATTTTCAACTAAAAACACGATTTTGTGAAAACACGCTTCTCTCTGGCACCAAAATTGCGATTTTCAAAAACATGATTTTCATCCAAAATCGCGATTTTAACGATTTTCAAAAAACACGATTTTCCCTAAGGTACAAAATCGCGATTTTCAAAACACGATTTTCAGGACACGATTTTCAAGAATACGATTTTCAATCAAAATCGCGATTTTTTGGTCATTCTCAAAATAGTGATTTTCAGGCCAAAAACACGATTTTCAGTCAAAATCGCGATTTTCATGTCAAAAACACGATTTTGAGAAACCCCAATTTTCATTCAAAATCGTGATTTTGTGATCACACTCAAAATTGCGTTCCTCACGATTTTCATTCGAAATCGCATTTTTCACGATTTTCATTTAAAATCGCGTTTTTCACGATTTTCATTCAAAATTGCGTTTTTCACGATTTTCATTCAAAATTGCGTTTTTTGGGATTGTTCAAAATTGCGATTTTCATCAGTGCTATGCATTGCGATTTTCATGATTTCACAAAATCATGATTTTTGCGGTTGCTCAGCATCGCGATTTTCATCATCCCTCAAAATTGAGATTTTCATAAGAGCTCAGCATCACGATTTTTAGACCTCTCAGAATCGCAATTTTCACACAAAATTGTGATTTTTCCAAAAGGTCCTGTTTGCTTGTTTTGACCCCTAGGAGCCTGATTTGATATAACTTTTTCATCAGAAGTCCATTTTTTGAGCTCTATAGCTCGTTGGAAACCTTGTTTCGAATCCTACATGGCCTCACTGTTTTTTATAAGAATAATGCGTTGATTTTCAGATAGACTAATTTGAAGTTGACCCTCTAGTGAGACTAGGAACCCAAGGGGACTCCAAAGGATTTTGAACCATACCAAGGGGAAATTTTGAACTTGTTAAAAGGAACTTGGTCAAGTCACTTTTAAGCTCTTTTGGGTTCTTGGGGATGGTAGGGGTCTGACAATGCAGAAGCCCTTTACTTAATTTTCCCAATTAACTAATTACCCAACAGTAATTATTTGTCCAGGCATTAACTTCTGTTACACAGTTATAATCCTCCATCTACGGTATCCTCACACCGTAAATTAACGTGCAATTGTTCAATCACACAATCGAACAGACTTATTAATGTTACGATAGTATTACTGTGTAATAGTAAATTACGGCAATCAATAAGAACAGACTTAACAGTACTTCAGATATCTGTAAACTCTGCACTACGATGTCTCCGCAAGGTCGCAAGTCGCCCATACAGACAATCTGGGGATCCCGTCTCCTCTACTACCGGAGAACACCGTAATGTCTCTTTATTAATGAGTAAAAGGGTTACATCACTTCGCTATGCCCTTTTGGTGCATGCAGTATATGAAAATATAAAATTACATCATTGTGCCAATCCGACGGCCTAACACTGGCACGCATGATGGACTCGAACCCGCAAAGAAAATAACATTAAGGCTCATCTACAATGCCTTGTATATACATAGTTCAAGCTAATTTAAAGGTTCTAGTGATTTTCTGTTTTAATGAATCGAGCATCTGCTTTAAGGTTTCCGGCTCCACCAACTATGCGTCAGTTCGTACTGAACTCGCTGCAATAACCCGACTCATCAAAAGATCTGCCTGTGTCTGCAAAAATGCTTCTTGTAAGTAGAAGTCATTAGCTAAGGCAACATCTCTTTGCTGCTTCGTATCCGCAATCTGACCATCAATCCGCGATAATCTTTCTGTTTGGAATCCCAACTGCTTTTCTCTGCGCTCCAGTTCCTGATCTTGATATTGGATGGTTTTATAATATGTATCTCTTTCTTTCTGTACACCTTCAAGCTCCTTCTTCAAATTGAGATAATCAGCGATCTCCTCTGTGAACTCTTGATCACGCTGAAACAATCTTTCAGTGGTATTATGTAGCTCTGCTTCTGCTTTAAGCACATTGGCTGCCAAGGATTGAGAGGTCTCTTCTAAAACGCTGTAGGCATCTCATGTACGTTGAAGTTCATTGCCTAAAGCTGTCATCGCATCAATCTTGCCAGTGATTTCCTGCTTCAAAGTAATAATTTTTGTATCCTTTTGAACAAGCAGAGCATCCCGCTGTGCGAGTTAACCTTGAAGTTGCTGAACCTGAAACTGCAGGGCATGATTCTCTGCTTTCACTGCATGAGTCTCTTCTTGTAATGGGGCAATATCGGCCTCTAAGATATCCACTTTGTGTTGTAATTCGTGTCGAATATGATCGGTTGCGAGCTTCAATTGCATAGGTAACTGCTAAGAAAACTGAATCAAGAGTCGACCCATAGACTCTAGTTCATTGAACATCACAGGTGGAGGAACAGGAAGTTGCTGGGATGAAGAAGCTGATAATAGATGAGGGGAGGGTGGTGGAGAGTAATCAGGAGAAGAAGATGAAGTAGCGGGTGCGTCGGGAATAACAGGCTGAACAGGGACAATGGGCTCAACAGGGTTTATTGGTGGAGGAATGGGTATAAGAGTATTTTGCCTTGTCGCCTCAGCCTTGTTGATTACAGCTTCAATCATGGCTATCACGTCATTAAGAATTTGAGCAACAATATCCTTCACAAAGTTTTGATTCTGCTGATGAGAATCCACCCAAGAAGAAACTTCGTCGGAGTCTTCCAGGTTGGCACCTTGTTCCTGCTGCTTAATCGGAGAAGACGGACCAGAAGACTCAACGTGAATAGAAGTAGCAGTATCATGGAAAACTTCGTCTTCATGGCCAGCAGTTGATCCCTGCACTTGGTTCTCAGAGGGACTTATGTGTCTGCGTTTCCGGTGAAGAAGTTGAAATAGATCCTCATCGTCATCATCCGCGTCTTCGAGCAATTGAGTAGATTCTTCATGTAACAAGAAGGGAGCGGTTGGAGGCCGTTGCGTGGCTTGGAGCACCGGAAAGAGGAAGGTAAGAAGATGGGGCAGCCGAGAACGAGGGAGGTCACCCTTAGTGACTTGTTTGATAACCGCGACACATTCACGGTGAATGCGCCGGAAGTAGAAGGATGTGAAATTGACAGTTTCACGGGACGCAATGTCTATCATCGAATAGAAGGGGCGAGAGATACCATAGGTGCGTTTTTGTAAATTCAAAATAGCCACTAAAAATTGCAGAGCTATACGCTCCGGTTCAGGTCTACACAGAATGGCGTACTCATTAGATGAGTGCCGGGGAAACAACTCTTTCATGGTGGCTACAGGAAGAAGTGGACCATTCTCCAATCCTTCCCGAGGAAGTCAGAAGGCATCGGCAAACGAAGCCAAGGTAATAACCACTCGTGATGGTAAACAGGCTATGGGCCAACATTGCTCTGTAGCAGGTGTAGAGGCGATGGCAGAAATGATCTGCGCATAGCAGGGTTGACACTGCACTGAATGCCGAGGCAATTCAGCGAAGGCCAGAAGACCACGGGTATGCAAATACTCACTCACTTCCGGAGTGAGTCCTGCACGGAAGGTGGTGACACTCGCGAGAGCTTCCATGGTGCGCATGAGTAATCACAAGAACACAAAAAACAAATAACGCACAAGCATACAAACACAATAGAGATGAACAAGAAAACAAACAAGATTAAGTAGAAACATAGGCGGTCGAAAACCCTAATCATCGTGCGGTATTGGAGAGATATCCATCATAATTACGGCATGCATGCAGGAGTAGAAACGGTAACACAGGGCGGCGATTAATCATATTTAGATATCAAAACGAGGAGATTACGGTATGTGGTCAACCGCAATACGGGGATAAAAAGAAAACAAGTGACACGCGAAAAAGACAAGGAACACGTCAGCGGTGATCAGGTGGTTGGTGATATGGGCGTAGCTTAGAACCATTAATCACTTTTGGCAAGAGAACACCTGTTAAGGTTGCCAATCGAAAAGTTGCGGGTCCCACTTGTTCAGCAATCCGGTATGGACCAAACCACCATAATTTAAATTTTCCAGCTGAACGATTTGCTTTAGCATTGTAGAATAACACAAGTTGCCCCACCGTAAACATAAGGGTCTTGAGGAAACGATCATGGGTACGAGCTTGACGAAGCTGAACTTCTTGAAGAACCATAAAACTTTCCCAACGATGTTCATCCAAAGATCTGAGCATATCCAACCGAACTGGAAAGGACTCTTCTGGAAATAGTTTCTAAGATAGAGCAACTTGCAGGCTCGGCACTACTACTTCCATCGGTGCAATAGCTTCCAATCCATAAGCAAGCTTGAACGGGGTCATTCCGATAGCTACCTTGTACGTAGTCCAGTAAGCCCACAAAACTGCAAGTAGTAACTAGTCCCAACGTTCCGGGCATTCCAAAAGCAATTGTGGAGTATATTCAACAGAGTCTTATTGATGCTTTCAGCCAGACCATTAGCACGTGGATAGTACGGTGAGCTGAATTTATGTACAATTTGAAAAGTCTGAGTCAGTACTTGCATTAAGTTGTTTGCAAAATGCGTTCCTTGGTCAGTCACGAGCTCCAGAGGTAATCCATAACACGGGAAGACATCTTGCATTAAACATTTGGCCACCGAAACAGCTGTGGCAGACCGTAAAGCCCAAGCTTCCGCCCATCTAGTGGCATAATCTGTACAAGTCAGTATGTATCGATTGTTGGTGAGGGCCGCTGGTGGTGTTATTGGGCCAATAAAATCTAGACCCCACTTTCGAAAGGGTTCCAAAGGTAAGACAGGTTGAAGGGGAAAGAAGTGCCGCTGTAATGGCTGTCCAGACCCTTGACCGGTATCACACTGCTGCACAAACTGAGTCACATCTTTGTACATTGTAGGCCACCAAAGACCACTTTGCAGAATTTTACGGTGAGTAAGATCAGCTGTGAAATGTACGCCCGAGGGTAATGAATGAGCCATAGCAATAACCGATTCTACTTCATGTGGAGGGATACATCTAAGTAAAACACCAGTATGATCCATGTAGTACAGTTGACCTACAATCAACCGGAATCTTCGACTATAAACTGCAAGTTTCCGCCGCACAGTAGGGGGAGTATGAGGAGGAAGACACCCGTTAGTGAGGAAAGTTAGCAACGTATCGTAGTATGTAGGAGCAACAAGAGGTTCTGCAGATTCATCAATAATTGGTTCGGTAATGTAAATTGCCAGTGTAGTGTCATCAACCCCTACCGGAGGCTCACCGGAATGCAATCGAGATAAGCCGATTAAGTGGTGTTGCTAAATGAGCTAACCATCGTAAATGTCTACCATGCCACCGGATTTGGCCCAAAAAGCGCATAATTTCTTTCGGTGTCGTGGGGACGGGTGCCTCCAACACGGCTGCGACTTTATCCGGATCGACTTGTATTCCTTGTTCAGAGATAATATGTCCGAGTAGTTTGCCACAAGAGACCGCAAAAATAGATTTCATTGGATTCAAGCATAATTGGTATTCATGGCATTTTTCAAAGCAGCACCGTAAATAATATAGGTGCGCCGCATTCTTACCAAATATGGAAAAATCATCCAAGTATACTTGCATAAAAGTAGTCAAGTAGGGTGAAAAGACTTTTTGCATACGTCGTTGAAACGTACTCGGAGCATTCCTTAACCCAAACCACATTACAGTACAAGCATAAACGCCCCAGTTCGTGATAAAAGTTGTTTTAGGTATGTCCTGTAATGGGTTGGTGACTGACCTGGTTCTTGTATGATGGCGTTTACAGCTGCTCTACCCTGCACCTTTGCATTATATGCGCAAGTCTCCGTTGAGTGTCCTGTTGTGTTGCAGATGGCACAATACATCTTGTTAAGGGCACATGTAGAACTGGTGTGCCCCGGATTTTTGCACTTGGTACAATACATCTGTTTGGCGGGATCTTCCGCTACGTTCTTACTAGCTTTCAGCCATTCCAAGTTTTCCGTAAATCCTCCAACTTTGTGTTCCAGTTGTAAGGCCATCGCAATTACTACGTCCAACGTCATTCCGCCCACACAGTGAATGATCATGAGTTGTCTTAACTGTGCAGACAGTCCATTAATGAACCATTGGGTGATAACATCGTCCAGTAGATTAGCATGTGCCGGAGGCAACTGCCTTAAGTGGGTTCTAAACAGTGTTGCGTATTCTTGAACATTCTGATGCAGTTTTTGTCGATTATTCTACAAATAATCAAAGATTTCGGCTGGATTTTTCTTCAACCGGAACCTCTGTAAAAACGCATCTCTCACATCATCATAGTTAGTGAAATGATTAATATCATACTCAGTCAACCACCTGGCTGCTTCATTAACTAAAGTGGCCTGAAATACGATGGCCTTATACGTCGGATCCGGTGGATGATTCAACACTGCATAGCTTATCTCGAATGTGCGGACATGTGCATCGGGGTCATCACCCGGAAATCCGCCGAACTTTGTGTAAGTCACTCCTGTTGGAACCGGTTGAATTGGTATAATTGGTTGCGGCTGCTGCTGTTACTGTTGTGGAAACTGCGGTTGTGGTTGTGGTGGTGTCTGCTGCTGAGACTGTTAACCACTCATAGTGCTATTGTGAGTAGTGTTGTTGTTATCTGTCTGTTGAGGAGGTGTCTCTTGTCCTTCAGAATCTGTATTGTCAAAGTGCTCACCTTCTGGCTCGAAAATGGTGTTGAATCTCTTACTTATCTCCAAATCAAATAACCTGTCCTCAGCTTTGGTATCGAAACTAGAGAGGCTTGCCCCAAACAGTGGAGAACGTAATAAAGGTCCACCAGGTAGTACTGCACTGTCACCGAAAAACTTCAAATTCCCACTAAATGGTACCGAACTCCCACCGGAAGTTATCGAACTTTCATCGCACCAAGTTATCTTTTCACCGAAAATGATCTCACTTGGTAACACAACTTTATCACCGAAAATAGTTGGGTTCTGACCAGATAATGTTGAAGCAACTGCGCACTGCATCTCTATACACTCAGAAGTCACTGTACCTTCTTCAGAATGTACCGAAATCACATCGGAACCTCATCATGTGTCACCGAACTGGCACGGGAATCACTGCTAACTAGCTCCGATCCTTCTACCACTGGGCTTAAATGACCTGTACTTCTACCTCCTGGGGGTGTTCCTAATAGATTTGGTACTGCCCAAGGATGATGGTCTCTCCTATACTTTGGATATGACTCGCCGGACCGAGTAACCGGCATATATCACTTCTGCACCGCTTGCCTTATGCACTGCTCTACCTTTACTGATTATTCTCAATCTATTGCCATCTTCCCACAGACGACGCTAGTGTTAAAAGGAACTTGGTCAAGTCACTTTTAAGATCTTTTGGGTTCTTGGGGATGGTAGGGGTCTGACAATGCAGAGGCCCTTTACTTAATTTTCCCAATCAACTAATTACCCAACAGTAATTATACGTCCAGGCATTAACTTCTGTTACACATTTATAATCCTTCGTTTACGGTATCCTCACACCATAAATTAACGTGCAGTTGTTCAATCACACAATCAAACATACTTATTAATGTTACGATAGTATTACTGTGTAATAGTAAATTACGACAATCAATAAGAACAGACTTAACAGTACTTCAGATATCTGTAAACTCTGCACTACGACGTCTTTGCAAGGTCGCAAGTTGCCAAGACAGACAATCTGGTGATCCCGTCTCCTCTACTATCGGAGAACACCGTAATGTCTCTTCATTAATGAGTAAAAGGGTTACATCACTTCGCTACACCCTTTCGGTGCGTGCGGTATATGAAAATATAAAATTACATCATTGTGCCAATCCGGTGGCCTAACAAAATCTTAACCAAAGCTTATGAACCTGAGATCTGGTAGACACCTAGGCAAGGATAGACAAAGCATTCATCCTCAACAAAGCTCCTTCATGTTGATGCATTGCTTGAACTTTGAAATCTTCATTTCATCCAAAGCCTTTGTAAACATGTCAAAATCTTGGTTCTGGGTACCAATATGATATACGAAAACTTCCTTGGATATCACCTTTACCCTTATGAAGTGATACTACACTTCAATATGCTTGGTTCTAGCATGATATATAGGATTCCATGCTAGATGAATGCTACTTATATTGTCACAAAAGATTGGTGTTATTACCCTTTGGAGTTGTCGTCTCCAATCATTATAGCACAAAAGATCAACTACACATCTTTAAATTGTCAATCCGGGAAGTATGCAACGACCACAACCCCTTCTAGTTAATGGAATCCAAGAATAAGGATTAAGATGACTATTTTTTGAGAAATTATGAAGAAGGAGAGAAATATCTAGGATTTTAATTATCTTGAGTTCTACAACAATATTTTCAATGATCTTTGTGCCTAAAGTGTGCCATTTCCATAGTAGAATACAATTATGAAGTCAAATTTAAAAAATAGTACCTGTATCACACAGACGAGACAAACGCGATTCTGTGAAAATTAAGAATTTCCATTTCCAGCTTTGTTCTTCTACACTTTCTTACTCAATACACTGATAATCACCTCTCTTCATACATCTTACTCAGAAATACACAACTGAAGCTTACAAATTCCATGCATTACACAAAGAATAGACTCAACAAATCAAAAGAAAGTACATGAAAGGAGAAAACACGATTTTCTGCAGGAGAGCTATTCACATTACTTGGATAGCAAAAATAATACAACCAACCCTCTCAAAATAGAGGAAATTATCTTTTATACTTTTTCAAGTGTCCTCTTTCACACTTGAATTTTGGTCCTTTTCTCTTCTAATCTAAAAATATGCTATCAAACAACTTCCAAAAATTCTAAAAAAAATACATATGATTCTAATTTACATGAGGAAGACTCTTCCTCAATTTTACATCATTTGTATAAATATTTCCACAATTTTTTGACATTTTACAAATAATTTCCTTTCAAAAAACTGCTTCTTCTAACAATTGGATATGTGTCAACCTACACATTTAGCTCCATAAATAACTTTCTAATCCACATCAGATCACATGTGAATTGAGCCAAAGCTCTATACTCAGCCTCATTGGAAGATAATGCCACTATGGGTTACTTCTTTGAGATCCATGAGATGATCTTGCTACCTAGCATGAGTAGGTAACCACTTCTACTCCTATCTCCCTTCGAACTGGCCCAATCAAAATCGGAGTAAGATTTGACCTGCATATCATCATCAAATGAGTAGGACAATCCTTCATTTATAGTGGCCTTGAGATAAAGTAACATTCTTTTTGGAGGTTGCAAGTGTGTAGTCCTTGGACTATGAATAAACTGTAATAACACTCCAACTCCATATGCTATGTCAGGCCTAGTTATTGTGGCATCATTGAAAGATCCTACAATAGATCCATAAAAAGTTACATCATCTAATGGTTCTCCATGAATGGAGCTTAACTTTACATTAACTTCCATGGGATTAGAAATAGGCTTGCAACGTAGCATCCCAAATCTCTCAAGTAGGTCTAGAATATACTTCCTTTGTATGAGCATAATACCTTCTTCTTTGTAAACAACTTCAATCCCAAGAAAATACCTAAGATTTCCAAGATCAAAGATCCTAAATTCCTTTTCAAGCTTTTCCTTGATCTCCTCAATGCCTTTTGTGTCATTACTTGTAATGATAAGATCATCTACATACACACACATGTAGACTCCAAGTTCTCCTCTTTGTTTCATGAAGAGAGATGGATCCACCTTGCATTGGTTGTAGCCACATTTGATAAAATAGCCAACTAATCTTTGCTTCCAAGCCCTTGGAGCTTGCTTTAGGCCATAAAGTGCCTTCTTCAAACTACAAGCATGATGTCAAAAATTTTTATGAACAAAACCATGTGGATGCTCCATGTATACCTCTTCCTCCAAGTCTCCATTGAGAAAGGAATTCTTGATATCTTCCATCCTTCGCTTGCAGCCATTGCATGAGTTTCTTAATTTTGCTCATCTTTTCCATGGGGCTGAATGTATCTTCGAGTTCCACTTCATGGGTTTGTGTAAACCCTTGCCCACCAATCTTGCTTTGAACCTAGAAATAGATGCATCTGAATTCCTCTTTACTTATACACCCACTTATTACCTATTACCTTCATGTTCTCATTATTGTGCACTAGAGTCCATGTTTGATTCTCCTCAAGTGTGTCAATCTCTTCTTGAGTTGCCTCTTTCCATTTGGTGTACCTGCTTGCATCTTCATAACAATCCGGTTCATGATCTTCTACTACTTTGTTCATATATGCATAATGCATTGCCATGTGAGAAAACCTTTGAGTTGGATACTTAAATCTAGAAGACTTCCTTTCTTCACCTTTTGGAGGAATAAACCTCCTTTGCCTTGCATAGTTGATCTCTTTCTTTGATGTGGCTTCTTTCTCTATCATGTGTCCTTCATCATCTTCAACTTCATTACCTTCTTCATCCAACTCCACTAATGTTGCTTTGCCTTTGTTGATTGATTGTGCTTCATATCATGATGAAGATCTCCCCCTCCATGGTGAGCACCTGCTTGAATTATCTTCATTGTGGAAAACTTTGGGCGGCCTAGCTCTAAATCAATCTGTTCTTCATCATGTCCATGCTTTTCTTCTTCATATTCTTGCATACAATCGTACTTATACCAAAGGAGAAGCTCATCAAATGCTACATCCCTTGATATTCTCAAGTCCTTTCTATTTGGGTTGAAGCACTTGTAACCTTTATGATCATTTGAATATCCTAGAAACACACACTTTTGAACCTTTGGTTGTAGCTTGTGCCTCAATTCACTTGGCACATGTAGGTAATACATACAACCAAATATCTTCAAGTGGGAAAGATGAGCTTTCTTACCATAATAGTATTGGTATGGTGTCAATCCATGGATACCTTAGGTAGGAACCCTATTCATAAGATACATGATAGTATTTGCTGCATCAATCCAAAACATGTTAGGTACATTCATCTTGTTATTAAGCATTGCTCTAGGGATCTCTACAATGTATCTATTCTTCCTCTTTGCTACCCCATTTTGTTGGGGGTGTGTACCTACATGTTACTTGCCTCGTGATGCATTTATCCCATAAGAAATCAGAAAATTCATTCGAGAAATATTCTCCCCCTCCATCGGATGTTAGCCTCTTGATATATGTATCTGTTTCCTTCTCTACCATTGCCTTGAATGCTTTGAAACACGTAAACATATGTGATTTTTTTTTATGAAATAAATCCAAACCATCCTTGTGCAATCATCTATAAAAGTGACAAAGTACTTGTTACATCCAATGGACTGATCTTTGGTTGGACCCCACACATATGTATGTATCAAATCCAATGGATGTTGACTTATGTAGCCACTCTTCTTCAATGGACGTCTCGCTTGCTTCCCTAGTTGATAAGATTCACATACATGCTTCATACCTTGTCCTTAAAATTTTTGAAGACCTTCAACCAGTCTCTTGAATTGCATTCCTTCATTCTCTGTATGTTGATGTGACCTATCCTCTTGTGCCACAAGCCCAACGCTAAAATCTTCTTATTTCCATATGTGAAGTAGACATGTTGATTGGAATGAGAATTTACCTCAAGTGAAGAGTCTCCCTTGCTTCCTTCCTCTTTCTATGACCTTGTAGCCTTGCTTAGGTTCTCCACCATGCATCTATCTTCGTTGAACCTTACTTGATAGCCTCTTTAAAGCATTTGCCTTGTGGACACCAAGTTCTTTGTGATAGTAGGTACATGCAAGATATCCTTGATTTTGGAACACATCCATGGCAAGTCCAAGTGATGGCTTGAGTCATCAAAAGACCTAGAGACTTGAAGGAAATGTCTAGGCTTTGTTAAGTTCACTTGTGAACTACCTCTTGTAATTTTTGAAGTCTTTACTTGATGTAAAAGTAAAAGGAATCTAAAGTGGTTGAGTCCACTTGATGAAAAAAGTAAAGAGAAGCCACAAATTTGTGATTGAAGATAGTTGGAGAATCAAATCAATTACAAAACGATTGGAGAGTGATTTTAGGTAAGATTCAAATTCAAATTTGGGCTCCAAATATCACTATAAATACATGACCTACTAGTCGCGGTCTTTAGACCTCCATGAGCTGAGCTTCATGCCATAAAAAAGTGTGGACTCAAGGCACACATATGTATCACTATGTCCCTTTTACTTTAAAATCAATATACTTTCTTTTTTATGATCATTTGAGTTCATGTCTTCATACTTTTTGTTAGTATACTGTTCACTACCATATCTCTTAGTTTTCTTAGTCAGATTGCAGAGATGATTTCTCTGAGTTTAGTACATCCTTTTAAATGATTTAAGTTCCTATAGCTTTCTCCTTACGTCTTCTACATGCTCATAAAATTTCATTGCAATTGCTTTTTTCAATCTTGAGATATGTTCAATTGAAGTCGACTATATCTCTTCATTCTCAACTTCTCTATCAGCATTCCATCAGAACAGTCATCTTCGTAGAGGTGGTTCTCAGTGTGTACTTCATCCTGTTTCATGCTTAGAAGCTTTCTAGAATCAGCATACTGTCTAGTATGTGCCTAAAAAAGTTCATAAGCATTTCTTCTTGGAATCTCAAGATATTAACATTTCTTTGCTCACATGTCTGAGTACTCCTATAGCCCGTGAAGATCGGGGTGATGCTACAACTTTCTAAACACATTTCTCTTTATGTAGTCCATACTTCTCTATGAGATAACTCTTGATTGTTATAATAATAAGTTAATAGGAGTTCCCCAAAAGGAATCAAGTCAATTGCTGTTGTGGCCAGAGAATTGTTCAAAATACTAGACATGTGTATGAACATAAATAGCAAATTTTTTGTTCTTGTATCTACTCCAACTTATGTGTTTTGATTCATCTTTTTGAGAGTGATCTTCCAAGATACATAGGGTGTCTAATACATCCTTTGGCAAGCTAAAAGGGCCCACTACATATCCCTATAGTTTATTTGGCTGGTTTAGTGCTAAGGATTTCCAACAACACTTCATCTTCTCCAAGTTCAAATCCATCTCTTCATAGTGGTATCAGAGCAAGGTTGGACAACATGGTAGATGGATTTCCTTCATCAATTGACAAATTGGATAGAGGTGACTACTCAACCTGGTCATTAAGGATGGAAGCTTATCTTCATGCAAGAATTTATACGTTTATATAGCTAGAGATGAAGTTATGCCAAGTTTCAGGAACAAAGGTCAACCAACACAAGAAGAGCAAGAACAATTGAACACATGGTGCTCCAAGGATGCACTTGCAAGGTCTTATCTCCTCAACTCTATCTCATATTTTTTTTGCCTCACATTAGAAGTTGTAAAACATCTCAAGAAGTGTGGAATGCACTTGAAGCCTTCTTCTCCTCAAGAACAAAAGCCAGGAAGCATCAATTATGGCTAGACTTCACAACTCTCAAGAAAGCTCCTAAACAAAATGTGACTGATTTTGTCACAAAGCTCAAGGACATAGCAGATCAGTTGGGAAGCATTGGAGAGTTAATAGATGAAGAACAAATTTTCAAACACATCATCAATGGCTTGAAGGCAGATGACAAGTGGGAAGCATTCAGCAGAGCTATGGATCTAAACATGGATATGCCTGTACCAGATTTCAATACACTCATAGGACAACTACTTACTAAAGAGGCCAATATTACCAAGAATGGAGAAAACTGCAAAGGTAATCAATCTTTTGCCTTGTATACTGATTAAGGAAAGTCCAAAGAAAACAAAGGAAGAGGAAAGAAAGTGGATGATGAAGCAGGAACACATCAAGCTAATTATGCAAGTAGAGGAAGCCATGGTAGAGGTAGAGGCACGGAGGAAGACAAGGTAGGGGGAGATCCAAAGACTCTAATTCATGCTCTATTTATGGATTAACTAATCATACAACTGAAAATTGCTTTAGGAATGCCAAGAATCAAAGAGGCAGAGGCTACAATAGAGGAAGTTATGGCTACTCAAGAGGAAGGTTCAACAATTACCATGGCAACAATAACAACTACAACCATTCAAACTATCAAGGAGGCAAAAGGGAAAGAAGAGACTTCAATAACTACACAGAAGACTCAAATCAAGAGGACTCATTGCTAATCATGAATATGGCTATCCCACAAGGTAAATCTGATGAGCATGTTTTCTACATAGATTTAGGTTGTTCCAATCATGTGGCAGGAAATGTGGCCCTCCGATCAGATTTAGAAGATCCAAGGAACAAGCATGAGGTACAAATAGGAGATGATAAAAGACACCTTGTGGAGAAAATAGGAAATGTCAAAGCACCTGATGCAAACATCAACCTACTCAGTAATGTTGGTGCAAGACAATCAACAATTGAAGGTCTTTAAGTCCGCAGAAACTTCATCAAAAATTTCCTTAAAAAGGTCACCGGAACAGTACCGGAAACTCACAGTAAAGTCACCGGAATGTTACCGGAAATGATCACTCTTATAGTTTTCTGTTTATGAAGAGTTGAATGATGAAAGAATGAAGAAAAGACAAATTCTTGAAGCTTGGAAGAAGAACCGAAAAAAAGGTGTACACATATGTACAGTAGTATAGTCATCGTCATAAGGTTGTACAAATTTATCTATAAATACCTTAGAAACTGTCGGGGGAAATAGAGAGGCATATATGAGAGCATATGTGAGATTAGATAGAAGTCAAGAATGAGGAAGATAGATGTCATGAGACATGAAAAGTTAGTTGAGTTTTCCTCTCATCACTCAACTGTAACTTTCTGAGTAATCAAAGAAATATTGCGCCGAAATTTCTGTGTGTTCTTCATCTGTGATAGATGATTTGTGAAATCCTTTTGAGGATATCTAAGTCTATAGTTAATCAATCTATAGCTTAAGTTTCAGAGTTTAATTGTAAACAGAAAACGAGAATTGTCAGTAGAAACATTCATGTGTGTTGAGTGTTCAAAGTTTACTGAAACAGGCGCATTTCCAGTGATCAATGTTTTGATCATTTCTCAGTGCATACTTTAAAGTTTTGCATGAGTGAGGGCTTAATCTTTAAGTTAGAAGATAAGCTACTCGTAACTAGAAGCATTTGCTTAAACGGGTTCTATTCAAGGAGAACCAAGTCTTAGAAGTTGCAGGTGTAAAATAGACTGTTTAGAATGACAGTTTCAGACATAGGTAACTTGTGAAGTTGATTTCTCAAGTTATACTAAAGCTTTTAGAGTAATTTCACTTGAAGGAGGTGCGCAATTTCTAGGCGACACTTCATACAAAGTTTCATAAAAACTTTTACGTGATAGATTAATTTGAAGAAATTGTGCAGCAGACTTTCTGTGTTGTGAAGTTTTTGACTTACTCTTGGTATAGAGGTGCTCTAATCACAAGAGTAGGTTATTCTTTTGGAGATTAACACTCTCCATCAGTGGTATCAGAGCAGGAGACATCAAAATCAAAGAAAGGAGGATCCCGATTGCTGCGGTTACAAAGAATTCAACAACTGAAGAACTAAAAGGTGAAAGCTTGAAGGCAAAACCTGAGGAAGAGATCATAAGACATCAAGAAAGACAAACGAAGTCTAATTTGAAGCAAAGGTACATATATTATTCATAAAGGTTGAAGATTTCAAATACATAGGTGGACACAAGATGGGAGATTCTCTACAGATAGAGAAACTGGATAGGGAAAACTATCCTGCGTGGTCAATGAGGATGGAAGCTCATCTTATGAGCAAAGATTTGATAGCTTATATCACAGGAGAAGAAGAAAAGCCACAGTTCAGAGATCCTAGTGTTCCGACTAGGGAAGAGTTAGCAGATTTGAAAAACTGGATGAAGAAAGATGCTCAAGCTAGGAGCATTATCTATATGGCAGTCAATGATTACTTGTTACCTCATATTCGAGGTCTTGAAAGTGCAACTGATATTTGGAATGCGTTGGAGGAGAATTTCCAGAATACTACTAAGTCAAGGAAGGCATCCTTATGGGCAGAGTTTACCACCTTTAAGAAGAAGGCTTCTCAGTCCATTTCAGACTATGTGACAAGAATGAAAGATATTGCAGATGCTTTAGGAGCTGTTGATGAAGACATTGAAGAGGATAAATTGGTAAGGCGAATTCTTACAGGCTTAAGAGGTGATGACAAATGGAAGCCGTTCATTTTGTCTACAGAGTTATCACTTGATCATTTCACTCCAGATTTAAATCAGTTGTTAGGTCATATGCTAACGTTTGAGCAGGATGTTAAAGAAGATGGTGACAAGAGTGCAGGTCATGCAATGTATTCAAAAGACAAAAAGAAGAATAGCAAAGGAAAGCAACAAGCAAATGAAGATGAAGGAACAACTAGCCATGCCAACTTCCTAAGAGGAAGAGGAGGTGGCAAAGGTAGAGGAAGAGGCAGGATTAACAAAGATGGAGGCAAAGCTTGCTGGATTTGTGGTAAGACAAATCATTTAGCTAATGATTGTTGGCACAATACTCAAAGTAATAATGGATATAGTCAAAGTTACAATGCAAGAGGAAGAGGTGGCAGAAATCAAAGAGGAAATTTCAGAGGTAGAGGTAACAGGGGTTACTTTGGAAGAAATGCAGGTAGAGGATTCCAAAGTCAACAATATAACAATACCTACTACAATTATGCTTCAGAACAGAAGGAGGATTCAACATTGATATTGAATGCTACTTGTGAAAGGCAGAGTGAAGATCAAAGAGTCTTCTACATTGACTCAGGGTGTAGCAATCACCTGAGTGGTAACATATCATTGATGATTGATTTGGAGAATAAAGTTTCTAATCATGTTGTTAAAACAGGTGACAACACAAAGCATAAAGTGACGTCGATTGGATCAGTGAAAGCTAAAGACGGTAGTACCTTATTGGGTAAGGTTCTGTATGTTCCTACATTTCCTAAGAATTTGATAAGCGTAGGACAAATTGTTGAAAACGGATATGAAGTAAGGTTCACTAATGAAGGAGTATACGTGGAAGATCCCAGTCAAGGGTATAAACAGATTGTTTCAGGAAAGAAAGAAGGAAGACTGTTTACACTGAAGATTCAAGGCAACATTGGTCAGGCCATGTTTACATATGCAGGACATAAGATTTCTGAGTTAGATCTTTGGCACAAGAGGCTTGGACATTTCAATGAAAGAGGTATTAAAGATATGGTTAACAATGGTTAATGAGAAAAATTGCCCTAATTATTTGTGGGCTGAAGCTGTAAATACAGCTACTTATTTGGTTAATAGGTTACCATGTAAAGCCTTGCAGGGTATGACACCATATGAGGCTTGGTGGGGTAAGAGACCTACCCTGGATCATTGCAGAGTATTTGGATGTGTGGCATATGCATATGTGCCATCACAATTAAGACACAAACTGGAACCTAAAGCTGAAAAATATGTTTTCATTGGTTATGATGACAAACAGATGGGATACAGGTTGTGGAATCCATCCACAAAACATTTTCTGGTTTCGAAAGATGTTACGTTTGATGAGCAAAGTTCTTGGTATGCAGGAACAGTTAATAGCAATACAGGTGATGAAGAAGAAGTGAGTCAGAAGAAAGGTAAATCAAAGGTTCAAATAATTGATGAAGAAGAAAATTATGAAGTGCAGGAAGAAGTTGAAGAAAGGTCAAGATTTGATCTTGAGTGTGAAGAACCAGAAACCTCAAGGAGTGGAGAACTCAGAAGGTTATCAAGAAATAGATGGCAACCTACAAGGTACAGTTATGATACTTCATTTTTGGCTACGAAAGATTATGCTTACATAATGAAAGGAGATGAAGACCCTTCTACATATGAAGAGGCAAAAGGTAAGGAAAAATGGGAGAAAGCTATGCAAGAAGAACATGATGCATTGGTGGAAAATCAAACATGGGATTTAGTTCCTAAACCAAATAGCCAGAAGATTATTGGATGCAAGTGGGTCTACAAGACCAAGAGATTTGCAGATGGAAGTGTGTCTAGATACAAAGCTAGACTTGTTGTCAAAGGGTTTGCTCAAACATATGGGGTTGATTATGATGAGACTTATAGTCCAGTGGCAAAGATGACAACCATCAGAACACTCATAGCTGTTGCTGCGTGTAAAGGTTGGAAGTTATGTCAGTTAGATGTGAAAAATGCTTTTCTGAATGGTTATATTTCAGATGATGTGTTCATGGAGCAACCTCAAGGGTTCATAGATAAAAGGTATCCAGATCATGTGTGCAAACTCAAGAGAGCTTTGTATGGCTTGAAGCAGGCCCCAAGGGCATCGAACTATAGACTTGTGAAGTTCCTAAAAGAACTTGGTTTTCAGGTGTCTGAAGCAGATAGTAGTCTGCTTATAAAAGCAAGTGATAATGGTTTCATATACATGTGCATATATGTTGATGATATAATTCTTACAGGAACAGATGAGTCAGGTATCCAAAGATTAAAGAAGCAGATGGAGAAAGAGTTTAAAATCAGTGACTTGGGAAATTTGTCTTACTTCTTGGGTATGGAGATCACATATACTCAGCATGGAGTATTCGTGACCCAAGAAAGATATTTGAAGAACTTGTTAATCAAGTTTAAAATGAATGATTGCCGGATAGCACCTACTCCAATGGAGGTGAATCACAAATTGAGTAAGTTTGGAGGTGAAGTTTTCAAGGACGTGAGACAATATCAGAGTTTGGTTGGTAGTCTTATCTATGCTACTTTAACCAGACCTGATTTATCATATGCAGTAGGAGTATTGTCTCAATTCATGCACTGTCCAAGGAAAGAACATTGGATTGGAGGTCAAAGAGTGTTGAGGTACATTAAGGGTACACTCAATGAAGGTTTGTATTATGGGTTTACCTCAGATACAAATATCAAAATATACAGTGATGCTGATTGGGCAGGTAATCCAGATGAAAGAAGTTCAACCTATGGATACATGTGTTATGTGGGAGATAAGCTAATCTCATGGTGTTCCAAGAAGCAACATACAGTTGCTTTGTCTTCTACCGAAGCTGAGTACAAAGGCATGGTTGAAGCTGCAAAGGAAGTGATTTGGCTAAAGACTTTAATGAAGAATTTTGACACTATACAGAGGACAACAATTATATTTGGAGATAACATGAGTTCATTATATTTAGCTGCTAATCCTGTTTTTCATGCCAGGACTAAACACATTGAGATTCAGTATCACTTTCTAAGAGAGAAGGTGATGGATAAAGAGATTGAAGTAATCCATACTTCAACAAAAGATCAGATAGCTGATATGCTTACAAAAAGTTTGGATGGACCTAAGTTACAAAGGTTTAAAGATATGGCAGGAATAAAGAAGACAAAGAAAACCTCAATTGATGATTGAGGGGGAGCTGTTGGTGCAAGACAATCAACAATTGAAGGTCTTTAAGTCCGCAGAAACTTCATCAAAAATTTCCTTAAAAAGGTCACCGGAAGGTCACCGGAACAGTACCGGAAACTCACAGTAAAGTCACCGGAATGTTACCGGAAATGATCACTCTTATAGTTTTCTGTTTATGAAGAGTTGAATGATGAAAGAATGAAGAAAAGACAAATTCTTGAAGCTTGGAAGAAGAACCGAAAAAAAGGTGTACACATATGTACAGTAGTATAGTCATCGTCATAAGGTTGTACAAATTTATCTATAAATACCTTAGAAACTGTCGGGGGAAATAGAGAGGCATATATGAGAGCATATGTGAGATTAGATAGAAGTCAAGAATGAGGAAGATAGATGTCATGAGACATGAAAAGTTGGTTGAGTTTTCCTCTCATCACTCAACTGTAACTTTCTGAGTAATCAAAGAAATATTGCGCCGAAATTTCTGTGTGTTCTTCATCTGTGATAGATGATTTGTGAAATCCTTTTGAGGATATCTAAGTCTATAGTTAATCAATCTATAGCTTAAGTTTCAGAGTTTAATTGTAAACAGAAAACGAGAATTGTCAGTAGAAACATTCATGTGTGTTGAGTGTTCAAAGTTTACTGAAACAGGCGCATTTCCAGTGATCAATGTTTTGATCATTTCTCAGTGCATACTTTAAAGTTTTGCATGAGTGAGGGCTTAATCTTTAAGTTAGAAGATAAGCTACTCGTAACTAGAAGCATTTGCTTAAACGGGTTCTATTCAAGGAGAACCAAGTCTTAGAAGTTGCAGGTGTAAAATAGACTGTTCAGAATGACAGTTTCAGACATAGGTAACTTGTGAAGTTGATTTCTCAAGTTATACTAAAGCTTTTAGAGTAATTTCACTTGAAGGAGGTGCGCAATTTCTAGGCGACACTTCATACAAAGTTTCATAAAAACTTTTACGTGATAGATTAATTTGAAGAAATTGTGCAGCAGACTTTCTGTGTTGTGAAGTTTTTGACTTACTCTTGGTATAGAGGTGCTCTAATCACAAGAGTAGGTTATTCTTTTGGAGATTAACACTCTCCATCAAGTAAGGTACTCTATGTCCCTACCATTACAAAGAACTTGATAAGTGTAGGACAGATTGTGAAGAAAGGCATACAAGTTAGGTTCAGAAAAGCAGGAGCATTTGTTGAAGGTCAAAGTCAAGGATTTAGGAGAATTTCAAAAGGTGAAAAGACAGGTAGGTTGTTCACATTTGAATTACGAGACACTAGAAACATTGCTCTCTTTAATTATGGTAGTCAGGCACTCACTGAATTGGAAGTATGGCACAAAATGTTAGCACATATTGGTGAAAGATCATTAAAGCAAATTTGGAGGGACCAAAGTGTCCTTGGACTCCCTAACTTGTCAAAACAACACATGATTTATAAGTGTAGTGCATGTCAATTCCGAAAGTCTCATAGGTTACCATTCATGAAGAAAGGATGTTTCAATATGTGGATGAAGGTATTGTGTCTCCTTCATTGATGATTGCAGTAGATGGACTAAACTATACTTTATGAAACACAAAGATGAAGTCTTTCATGCTTCAAAAGATTTTTGGCTCTTGTGGAGAATCAAATAGGTAAGACATTAAAAAGGCTAAGTTTAGATGGGGGGAGAGTACTTCTCCCATGAATTTGTCTCCTTTCTTCAAGAGAGGGGAATAAAAAGAGAGATTACTACAAGGTACACTCTTGAACAAAATGGAGTGGCAGAAAGAAGGAATAGGACAACTGTTGAAGCTACAAGGTCTATGCTAAATGAGAAGCACTTAGCTAATTACTTATTGGCTGAGGCTATATCCACAGCGACTTAGTTGATTAATAGGTTACCTTCAAAATCACGTGATGGCATGACACCAAATGAGGCTTGGAATGGAAGATGACCAAGCTTGGATCATTGTAAGATTTTTGGATTTATGCTTATGCTCATGCTCCTTCACAGGTTAGAGGCAAGATGGATCCCAAATCAGAAAGGTGTGTATTCATTGGATATGACAACAATAAAAAGGGATACAGATTATACAACCCAAAAACCAAAGGATTCTTGGTGAGTAGAGATGTAGTATTTGATGAGAATAGTTCTTGGTATGAAGATTCATGTAGAAAGGTCAACCTACCTTATGATCTTGAAGAAGATTTTCCAAAACTTGTTAAGGATAATTCTTCTAAAGTTGAAGAGCAGGATACCTCAGAAGATGATGAAGCAACTCAGTATGAAAAACTCAAAATGTGGAAGTGTAAAGGTAAAGTAAAAGTGGATGGACATGGACAAGAGGCAGAATCATCACATCATGGCCTAAGAAGGTCCATGACGGAGCAAAGAAAACCAGAAAGGTATGGGTTTGATACTTCTCTAGTCGCTAAACATTCAATCTATCTAGCATAAGACATAAATCAAGAGGAACCTTCAACATTTGAGGAAGCAAAGAAGAAATCAGAATGGCAGCATGCAATGGAAGAAGAAATTGAAGCTCTTGAGGAGAATAACAGTTGGGAGTTGGTTCCCAAGTCTCCATCAATGAAAATGATAGGCTCAAGATGGATCTACAAATTAACGAAGAACTTAGATGGCTCCATTAACAGGTATAAGGCAAGGCTTGTGGAAAAAGGCTTTGCACAAACTCAGGGAATTGATTATGAGGAGGCCTTCTCTCCTCTGGCAAAGATGCCTACAATTAGGGTTTTGCTTAGTATTGCCTCTTCCAAGAGTTGGAAGATAGTTCAATTGGATGTAAAAAATGCATTTCTTAATGGATGGATAACAAAATAGGTATACATGGAACAACCACCTGGTTTTGAGAATCACATATATCCTAATTATGTGTGTAAACTTAAGAAAGCTTTATATGGACTTAAACAAGCCCTAAGGGCTTGGAATCACAAGCTTGTCTCATTCTTGCAGGACAAAGGATTTCAACCTAGCATGGTAGATCCATCACTATTCATAAAAAGGAGTAATTCTAAATTCATCTATTTGTGTGTGTATGTAGATGATATTATACTGACTGGAAATGATACAGATGTCATGAAGAGAATCAAAGAACAGATGAGAGAAGAATTCAAGATAAGTAATTTGGGTTCACTTACCTACTTCCTAGGATTGGAAGTTGTCTACAAAGATCATGGTTTGTTTCTCACCCAAAGAAAGTACATTAAAGACATGTTGGCAAAATTCAAGATGCAAGATTGTAGGATTGCAGGTACTCCAATGGAGGTTAATCATAAATTGAGCTCACATGAAGGTGAACTCATAGAAGATGTGATAGGTTATCAAAGCCTTGTGGGTAGTTTGAACTATGCCACATTGAGAAGGGTTGATATATGTTATAGTGTGAGTGTGCTAAGTCAATTTATGCACACACCTAGGAAACCTCACGTGGAGATTTCCAAGAGGATACTCAAATATCTCAAAGGGACCATGAATGAAGGGTTACATTACCCTTATGTATCTGATTTAAGTTTGAAATTGTTCTTTGATGCAGATTGGGTTGGATCCAAGGAAGACAAAAGGAGCACCTCAGGATATCTTACATTTGTAGGTTCAAGACTTGTCTCATAGTCATCCAAGAGGCAACCCACAATTTCACTCTCTTCATTCACAGATCTCTGTCCGCACTCCATCAAAACAATCATTTTCTCAAAGCTGCTTACTTTATCATTTTTCAAGCTTCAAAGCTTGATAGAGTCTAGTATATGCCTACAAAAGTGCATAAGCATTGCCCCTTGGAATCTTGAGATATTAACATTTCTCTGCTCACGGGTCTAAGTACTACTACAACCAATGAAAATTGGGGTGATGCTACAACTTGCTAACCACTTTTCTCTTTATGTAGTCCATCATTTTTTATGAAATAACTCTTGATTGTTAGCTTACTAAGTTAATAAGAGTTCCCCAAAAGGAATCAAGTCAATTGCTACTGTAGCGAGAGAATCGTTCAAAACACAGGACATGTGTATGAACATAAGTAGCAATTTTTTTGTTCTTCAATCTACTCCAACTTATCTGTTTTGATTCATCTTTCTGAGAGTGATCTTCCAAGGTACATAGGGTGTCTATTACATCCTTTGGAAAGCTCAAAGGTCCCAATACATATCCTTGGAGTTTATTTGGTTGGTGTAGTGCAAAGTTTTTGCAGCACCACTTCATCTTCTCCAAGTTCAAATCCATCTCTTCACACTTGAGACATTTTCCTTCATCCTTGTCATCCAAAGCTACATCTCCAACATGCGAGATCTAATGGGCTATATCATCACCTGTTTCTACATGTCCTTTACCTTTGGCAGCATGTAGATTAATAAAGGAAGAAGCATTGCAACTCATATGGTTGCTACATCCAATATCAATATACCAAGTGTTATTTGCTTGAATTCCCATTCATGTGCATTATCAAGAGATTGTCATTTTTTAAGTTTGTAGAAGTGTAATTACCTTGGCCTTTGTATGAAGAACCTTGATTATAGCTCCTTTGGTTTCCTCCTTGGTAGCAATCTCTAGCATAGTGGCCAAACCTGCCACATATGTAACATCCTTTGCCATCTTGATTCCTATTTTATTGATGCCTTTCTCCTCTTCCTCTTGTTCTTCCTCTACCTCTTTGTGATGAGGTGCTTTGGTCATGTCCTTGATTGCTTGAGTGGCCTTGCCTTCATCCAAACCTTCCTTTGCCCCTACTTTTTCCTTGTCTTCCTTTGCCCCTTTGATTACCTGCATAAAAAAATGTGCATCCTTGCTTTTAATTGCACTTACACCTATGTTCATCTCTATTGTCACCATTAGAACAAACAATTTCTCAAAATCGAGAAGATTATCCCTTACATATACCGAAGTGGTTAAGGTTTTCCACTTCTCATCATCCCTCAAACCATTGAGAGTATATGCCACAAGATCGTCATCATCTACGTGGCTTCCAATGGATCCCAAAGCATCTGACAATTCCTTTACCTTAGGTATGTAGTGATTTATGCTACTTGATGAGCTCTCAAAGAAGTTGGAGAGGCTTCAAAAAAATTGAATTATCAACTGGTGAAGTTGGTCCAACAAACTAGCTTAGGAACAACCCTAGATCATTGGATATGTAAAGTAGACCTTTTAAGCTTGTGGTTAGTGCAATAAAACCAAATAGGTACTTTGGAACATCGATAAGAACAAGTTGATGGAAAACCAATAACTTGCACGTTGACTGGCTCACAAAAACCTTCTAAAAAAGGATGGAAGTTGTGACTTCAAACACTAAGAGCAGCCAACATAGTAACAATTGGAAAAATTCCTCTTAAGGGTGTCAAACATAGGTTTGTCTTGCACAAATGCATAAAAGCCCTAATTTATAACAACTATAGAAGGAGCAATCACCTTAACACTGAACTAGTGTCATCCCGATTTTTTAGGGATGTGCAAAGAATGACCCTGAGACTCAAAAACTTGAATTTCTTTACAAGTAATGAAACAAATGTCTTGAAAATCTATGCATATGAACTAGGGAGTTATATCTTTTGTATGAATACTTAAACACTAGATTTGGAGTTCTCTAGGAGAGCAACAATCTCTGCAAGTTGACCGAGTCTGAGGAAGAAAAAGCAGAGAACAAAAATGGCACCAAGCAATGATTAAAGAGTATATATATTGCTTCAAATCAACAATCTACTTAATGTAAAAATGTTTTGGAGTCTTTCTATAGACCCTTGAGGATATTTCCATGCCTTTTCTTCATGGATTTGAATTCAAAATCATGCACATTTGGTAGTTTAGATTGATTGGAATCTTTTCCTACAATCTAGGAAAAAAGAAAGTTGAAGTCATATCTACTATAGATTGATTGGTTGAGTCCCAACCACTTCTAAATTGTGGCTTTTAGGCCTTTTAATATTTCCTTTTACAAAGATAAATACTTTGGAAATTACATAAGAAGGTGATCCTATGATCAAACTTTCAATACAATAAATGAATGCAAATAAAACTCTACAGGAGTATATGTGAAATCATTCAAATGATGGATTTGATGAAGATCATGTCCACCTCAAGCATGATGAAAGATTGATGTTCCAAAAGCTCCCCCCTCGAGCTAAAGTATTCTTGAGTCTTCATTCTTTGATAGGCTGAGTACCTGCCATAACTTTGAATCTAGAAAGCTTTATCCCATCAAGTGCCAAAGGGAGACCCCAAGCATTTCAATCTTGTAGAATTTTTGGTCACCCTAATCATACCACTGAGGAATAATATAGGAACCCGAGGAATTCTAGAGGAAGAGGATTCAATAGAGGTGGCTATGGATCAAATAGAGGTAGATAGAATGGAGGATACAACAACTACTTCAACAATAATAATCATAAAGAATGATATAGATGAAGAAAGGATTACAACAACTATACTGAAGATAAAAGTCAAGGCGACTCACTACTCCTCATGAACCTATCATTGAGGCAGGGTAAGGATGATGATAATATTTTCTATATTGACTTAGGGTGCTGAAATCATGTATCAAGAAATGTAGCATTGCTCTCTAATTTAGAAGATCCCAAAAATAAACATGAAGTGTAGACAAGTGATGATACAAGACATTCAGTGGAGAAAATAAGTAATATCAAAATGGATGAAGAAATTGAAGCCCTCATGGACAATGGTGTTAAAAATAAAGACGTAAGATCATATATATTTTGAAAAAAGGATTTTCTTCAAATAGAAGGAAAATAAAAAAATTAAAAATGGAAGCATTTACTTTCGCAAGTGGTGGATTCAAAAAGAGAATCAATCAAAACGGAATCAAATCCAAAAACTGAACTAGAAGAGAAGAGTGGCTACTCAAAGTAGTGGAGGAGTTATGGAGAAGACCTCTCAAACTCATCATGAGAGCTCATGGTCATGTGGATACAAACGAGGCAAGGGAGGACACTCAAGAACAGATGAGGAAGGCATTGAAGTCCCCTTGTAGGTAGTTTATTTGGTTTCAATCATTTCGTTCTTTTCAGTGTCATAGACTATGTCTAGCCGCATACCAAATTTTGGGTAGCCTGATTGTGAGAGTCATATCTCTCAATATGTGTTTCTCCTTTTAGAGTTTAAATATTCATTGGAACGCTTATCATGAGTACTTCCTCTATCTAAAATAGTTTTATCAAATTCATTATTCTCTTTCAGTAATTCAATTTTTAGTGAAGTCGAATTTTGAGTCTAACTGAGTGGACATGCAGCTTGCTTTGAGGCAAAGAGTTGCCAACCCACAAATACTCAAAAGTGAGTGTTTGATAGCTCATTTGAAAGCTAGTAGTGTCTACTTTGAGTGACCAAAGTCTCACATTCATTGTATTCTTCAGTTGATACCAGTTTTCATTTTACGGTTCAACTATAGGTAAAAGTTTTGATCTTGAGAAGGTCTTCTACACTTTTTGCTACGAATAGGAAAGAAATTCTCCAATAATTGGTATCAGAGCATTGGATCTTGAGGATCAAAGCATTGGAACTGAAATAAAGCAAAGGAGAAGCTACAAATCAAGGGGGAGCTTTGTAAAGTTAAGAGAGAGTGCCAAAACATACCTGAGGTAAACTTCAAACTTCGAAGTCTCTAATGGCTGATTTAGGACAACAAGTTGAAAAGTTAGATAAAGATAATTTTTAGTCTTGGAGGTATAGAATAAAAAATTACCTTAAAGGTAAAGGTTTATGAAGTCTAGTTACTAGAGATGATCCACAACCGGTGGACCTTCAAGATCCCAACATTACTCCAGCACAAAGGAGACAATTTATTGATTGGGAAGAGAGGAATTGAAGGGTGATGTTCCTCATCTCATAAGTTATTTCTAACGCTATGATTGGTCATGTGCAAAACCTAAAGACAACCAAGGAAGTTTGGGAAACATTGGAGAAGGTATATGCTACCTCAACAAGGTCTCCGAAGATGCAACTCAAGAACGAGCTCAACAACATGAAGAAAAGCTCAAGCCAAAGCATTAGTGAGTATACATTGAAGATCAAGGAGCTTTGAGATCAACTAGCATCAGTTGGATGCAAGATAGAAGAGGAAGACATTGTCCAAACAACCCTCAATGGCTTGTAGAGTGAAGAAAAGTGAAAGACCCTCATCACAAATATTCTTTATAGAGATCCTCTACCAACATTCGAGATTATACCAAATCTTGTGGCTGAAGAGGTTGCTCAACAAGGGGAAGGCACCAATGGTAAGGACAACCATAACACAAATGTTATATGCAGGTCGAGGTAGAGGAAGGAACTCAAGAGGAGGCTCATGAGGAAGAGGAAGAAGCTACAACAGCACAAATTTCAGCCAACATAACTCGAAGGACAACAAGGACAACTCAAATGACAACACATATGGAAGAGGTCGAGGTTCATCCAATCCTCATAAAGGTATAACATGCTATCATTGTGGTAAAATAGGACATTATGCAAATGATTGTTGGCAAAAGCGTGGAAGGCCAAATGGAGGCAATAAAAGGAGCCAAAATAACTATGCAAGTACATCAAGTGAAGGAGACAAGCAAACCATGCTTGCCATGAAGCATGAGTACAATAGCCCAAGAAGTGATGATAAAAAATGGTTTATAGATATAAGTTGCAGCAACCATATGACATGCCAAGGAGATTTATTCACAAATCTACAAGCTCCAAGCGGAAAAGGATGTGTGGAGAGTGGTGATGAAACTCAACACACGATTGAGCATGTTGGAGATATCAAGCTTGGGGACAAGAAGGTATTGACTGATGTTCTTCATGTTCCTACCATTGCAAAGAATTTGATTTCAGTAGGACAAATGGTAGAGAAAGCATACCATTTTATCTTCAATGAAAATGGTTGCTTTATAAAGAATCCAAAAGAAGGCTTCAAGGTTGGTGTTCAAGGAAGGAAAGAAGGTAGGATGTTCACTTTGGAGATTCAACAACCACATGGAAAGGTGATGTATACTCAGTTTGAAAACAAGATGATTGATGAAATTGATTTGTGGTACAAAAGATTTGGACATATCAACATTCCCAAGCTCAAGGACATAAGCAACCATGAAGTGGTAAGAGGTCTTCCAAGATTCAATGATGCTAGACTACATGGGTTTTGTGAAGCATGCCAACTAGGAAAGCAAACTCGACAACCATTCAAGAAGAGCAACTATGTGGCAAGGAATGTCCTCGACTTGATACACATGAATGTATGGGGACCATCATAACAACCATCGGTGGCTGGTAAAAGATATTTTGTCACTTTTATTAATGATCATTCAAGAAAAGTATGGGTGTTCTGCATAAAACAAAAATCAGATGTGTTCTCCAAGTTCAAGAGATTTAAAGCATAGGTAGAAAAGGAAATAGGACGCTACATAAAACCTTGAGGTCTGATGGAGGAGCAAAATATTTCTCCAAAGAATTTTTTGATTTTCTTTATGAAAGTGGAATCAGGTGACAATTTGCACGTAGGTACATGCCTCAACAAAATGGAATAGCTGAAAAGAAAAATAGACATATCATAGAAGTTGCAAGATGCATGCTCAACGAGATGAAGGTGCCACTAAACTATTGGGCTGAAGCAACTAGTATGGCTGTTTATTTGATGAACAAGTGCACAACAACTGGAGTGCATAATTTAACTCCTCATGAGGTTTATTCCAGTAAGAAACCTGACCTTACACATCTAAAAGTTTTTGGATGTGTGTGTTATGTTCACATCCCTCAAGAACTAAGGACAAAGATGGAGGCAAAGTGAAAGAAAAAAAAGTATTTTCATTGGATATTCATCAGAGCAAAAGGGATACAAGTGCTATAGTTCGATGACAAAGGAGCTACGAGTCTCACAAGATGTGGTATTTGATGAGCTAAGACCATAGTTTGGAGACAAATGGAAAGAGAAGTTTCTTGAAGAAGATTGTGAAGATGATGGAGGTGTTGTCCAAGAAGAATTTTAGAGAACAAACACTCAAATGTAAGGTCCAAAAGCTTCTACATCACATGGAGAAAGCTCAACATGGAAGGGGAGACTAAGGAGTCATTCCTCATGACCAACATCAGGTTATGAAAGATTTGAAGCACAAAGTGGTGCCCAAAATAGTGATTCAAATGCAAGTGAAGAAGAGAATGAAGAGGTGATTACACCAAAGGTAAAGATGAATTGGTTGAAGAAGCAATATTCAAAAGGAAATGAAAGGAGGTCTTGGAGAGCAAGGTATCCAATTAAAAGATTGAGCTATGATAGTTTTATTGCAAAGCATTTTTCATATATGACACAAGTGGTCAAAGACAAAGAACCAGATGCATATGAAGAAGCATGTACACAAAAAGAATGGAAACAAGCTATGCAAGCTGAAGAGATAAAAGCTCTCATGGACAATCACATGGGAGCTAGTTCCAAAGGCTGAAGGTATGAAGATTGTTCCAAATAATGGGTGTTTAAAATAAAGAGAAATGTTATGGTTCTCTAGCTAGGCATAAAGCTAGACTAGTAGCAAAAGGATTCAAGAAAACTCACGACATTGACTATGAAGAGACATTAGGGGAAAAAGTGAACCCTACATGGGCCTTGTAAGGATCCCTAATTTTTAGGGATTCAAATTAATCAAGCCTAGTATTGAGGAGGTATAAAAAACCACTAGTGGTATTTCATATAAAAGTATTACTTTCAAAGGGCATTATTTGATTCATAAATACGGAGTGAGCTCATGGCTATTTAGAGCCATCCGATGTTTCAAATGGATGGACAAGATTGGAGTACAGTGTCTGTCAAAAGAAGACAAAATAGCCTTTGAGTTGGGAAGGGTTCGTGGCCGTTTAGAACCCTTGGATTTTCATTATGGATGGATGTGATGAGACAAAATTCATGGCAGAAAAAGACAAAACCAAGAAGTCACATCATTTTTGGGAGGTGGGAAAAAGGAAGAGAGAGACTCAAAATCGTGGGTGATGACAACCGTTGGATTTGTGTCATGGACGACGCCGAATGGGGCAAGATACTCTGGCAAAAAAAGACAAAATAAGCTTCATTAACTTCATGGGAAGTGGGAAAATCAAGAGAGAGACTACATGGGGACGCGAACAACTCTTGTCCATTCGATTGCTACCGATTGGACGTCTCAGATGCAAACGCGCTCAATCTAGCTGCGAACAAATCGTGATCGTTGGATAGACAAGCATATCGAATGATCGAAAATGAAAGGTCCAAATATTTTATCTTTTCAAGCTTGACCATTGGATTCACTTCAAATCCAAGGGCCCAAATGAATTTTGGATGCAAAAATTCGAATTTCATGGTCTTTGAAACCACTCAGTAAGGAAATACCACTTCTATCATCTTATTTTGGTTGTTTTGACTAGCCTAGAACCAAGGAAACATAGGCCTAGCCTACTTGATTGAGGCTCTAGAGTGCGGCCACCACCCTCCTATCATTGGTCCATCACTAATCACCCCTTAATCTAAAAGGCCCATGTAGGGTTCATTTTTTCCTGTAATGGACTTTCATCAAAGTTGCAAAGATGGGAACAATTAGAACCTTGATTGCAGTGAGTGCAGCAAGGAGATAGACATTGTACCAACTTGACATAAAAAATAATTTTCTCAATGGAGAACTTCAAGAAGACGTATACATGAGTCAACCGATTGGATTTGAAGATAAAAAACATCCAGATTTTGTTTGTAGATTGAAGAAAGCTTCGTATGGGTTGAAGCAAGCACCACATGCTTGGAACCAAAGATTGGTTGAGTACTTCACAAGGTGTGGGCATAGTCCAAGTAGTGCAGATCCCTCTCTCTACATGAAGAAAGAAGAAGGCAAGAAGTTATACATTTTCATATATGTTGATGATTGATGGGGGATGACTCTAACACCCCAATGCAACAATGGAAGATGGTTGCCCTCCACTAGGTCCACAAGCAGTGATATATGCTCACTTTTCTGATGTTTTCTCTGCACTAGTATAGAGAATTAAAATTACATTCAGGAGACTTATAGTAGACTAAAAGAGCTACCCAACAAGCTTTAAAGCATCCAAAATGAATATTCTAGCTAAGAGAATCACCCTCTGCAAAATAGGCTACTTGTTTGCAACACTCTCTCCCTATGTGGAGAGATATACCTTCACAAATTGGAAAATTCTCACAACTCACTTAGCCAAATAACTTGAAACTTTGGCAAAGTTCAAGGCACTATTTGAGAGACCAAATGAAGCTTGAAATCAATGAAAATGATTATAATGAGAAAGCAAAAAATGCTTTGCAATCTGGTATAATCAGATTTGGAAAAGCCTAACTACACCTCTAGATAGAGAGGAGCAAAATCATGCGAAAATGAGGTAAGCAAGCAAGGGGGCTGCTTGCTGGAGTTTATGATTTCACTAAACTAAGTGGGGAACTCGTGGAATGCATACAACTCAAGAAACAAAGGTGGGATGATGCTTATATAGAGTTTTACTTTTCCTACAATCTAGCTAACCACCCACCAATCATTGTAGGTTCACTTTTTGATGGCTAATTTGATGAGATTTGAATTTGATTGAGTTTGGTGGAGCTTCTAACTTTATTCCATGACTTTGTGTCCTCCTTTTTGATTGGTTCACTTGCAAAACTCGTGATTGAGCCTTTTTGCATGATTGAGACTTGATTTTCAACACTCTCCCTTAAGTCTCAATGCATAGGTCCTTCATTCTGATGCATGCCTTGAAGTGTTGTAGCTTTACTCCATCCAATGGTTTGGTAAACATATCTACATATTGGTCCTTTGTACTGACATGCTCCACCTTGACATCCTTTGACATGATCTTCTCTGTAATAAAATGGTAATGCACTTCTATATGCTTCGACCTTGCATGGAACACCGGATTTTGAGCCAAGCAGATGCTACTTATGTTGTCACAAAAAATAGGTACTTGCTTAACCTACAAATCAAGATCAACAAACAACTTCTTGAGCCTCATACGCTCACATGAGACTTGTGCTAAGCCTCTATACTCAGCTTCGGTCGATGAAAGAGCCACTGTTGGTTGTTTCTTTGACATCCATGAGATGGTCTTATTCCCTAGCATGATAACATAGCCATTAGTGCTCCTCTTGTCATCTTTGGAACCTGCCCAATGAGCATCACAATATGCTTGTACATTTAATCCATCATGAAATGGGTAATATAGACCTTCATTTACTAATCCTTTGAGGTATATAAGTACCCTTTTGGCTGCCTGTAGAAATTGAGATAACACTCCAACTACATGTGCATTATCTGGTCTTGTCATGGTAGCATACAAGAGAGAACCAATTACTGACCTACACATGGTCACATCCTTTAATTCTTCATCTTCAGGAGCACTTAGTTTAATATTTACTTCTAATGGATTTGAAATGGGTGCCAAACTTCTTTAAGAGATCTAGAATGTATTTCCTTTACATCAAGTATATACCTTCCTCTTTATATAGTACTTCAATCCCAAGGAAGTACCTTAAGATCCCTAAATAAGAGATTTTAAACTCACATCCAAGCTTCCTCTTTATGTCCTTAATGTTGGCTTCATCATCCCCTATAATGATCAAATCATCAACATATATACAAATGGAAAAAAAATTTGCTACCTTCCTTCTTCACAAAGAGTGATGGGTTTGCATGAATTTGATTGTATCTAGATTTTTGCCACTAACTTGTTAGCCATGCTTTCAATATCCATAATGCCTAGACCCCTACAATCCTTTTGGCTAATATAGGTAGCCTGCATACATGATGTAGAAACCTCTCATCTTCAAAGCCTTGGGGCTGGTCCATGAAGACTACCTCTTCAAGCTCTCCATTTAGGAAAGCATTCTTCACATCCAACTAGTACATCTTCTAACCTTTTGAGGTTCAAATTGCAATCAAACTTCTAATGGTCGACATCTTAGCTATTGGAATAAATGTTTCCTCAAAGTATATGCCATAGGTTTGAGCAAAACCTTTGGCAACCAACCTTGCTTCATACCTAGAGATGCTTCCATCTGCATGCCTCTTTACCTTGTACACCCATTTGTTGCCAATGACTTTCATGTTCTTTGTTCTTGGCACCAATGAACAAGTATCATTTTCTTCAAGTGCCTTTAATTCCTCCTCCATAGCTTCAATCCATTCCCTATGCTTATTTGCTTCTTCAAAAAAGTTAGGTTCTTCACAAGCTTTAACTTGACTCATGTACGCATAGTGTCTTGCAATGAATGAATCATAAGTGAACCTTTGAACAGGGTATTTAACCCTATTGGATGACCTTACCTCACCATTAGGTGGTAGGAATTTCTTCCTCCTTGGTTTAGATGCTTTAAATCCTAGAGTTTCTAATTTTTCTATATCTTTGTCACTTGTAGATTCCATGTCTGCGCATCGATGGTCTTCTTCATTTGCCTTTTCCTTTCCTTTGCTACTTCCTTCACTTGAATGAGATTCATTCGTTGTCCTTCCATTCCAAGCTGACATAGTACTCTCCTTTGATGTTTTGCTTGAGGTGGTTGGACCACTTATCTCCATGCTTTGTTGTTGCTCTTTGAACTTCTTCTAGGCTTCATATGCATCATCAACCTATAACACATCTTTTCTACCATACCAATGCAACAACACATCAAATATTACATCCCTAGATACCTTAAGCTCTTTGGTGCAAGGGTTATAACATCTAAAACCCTTTTGATATGAAGAATAGCCAAGAAATATTCACCTATCTGCCTTTGGGTCTAACTTGTGTCTCAATTCTTCAGGTATGTGAACATAACACACACAACCAAATACTTTAACATGTGAAAGGTTGGGTTTCTCACCACACCAAGCTTCACAAGGTGTAACTCCATGTACTCCTGAGGTTGGACACCTATTCATAATGTATATGGCTGTATTTGTTGCATCAGCCAATAAGAGTTAGGAACATTCATTTCATTTAACAAAGCTCTAACCACTTCTGCTATGTATCTATTCTTCCTCTCTACCACCCCATTTTGTTGAGGTGTATACCTGCAAGTGAATTGCCTTTTGATGCCATGGTCATGTAGAAAATCTAAAAATTCATTTACAAAATACTTTCCTCCTCCATCTGATATGAGAGTTTTTATATACTTCCCTATTTCCTTCTCCACTAGGTTTTTGAACCTCTTGAAGTGGTAAAACACCTCTGAGTTTGACTTCATGCAATACATCCAAACAAACCTTGAATGATCATCTATAAATGTGACAAAATATCTATTACCTCCAATGGATGGCTCCCTTGTAGGTCCCCATACATCTGTGTGTATGAGATTCAACACTTCATTGCTCACATGTGCTCCCTTCTTGAATAACAATCTGCTTTGTTTTCCTAATTGACAAGCATGGCACAAATGTTGCATATTTTGAGATGTAAGATCAGGTAGACCACTCACCAAGACCTTGCTTTGCATGTCCTTCATCCTTTGTAAGTTTATGTGTCCAATTCTTTTATGCCATAAGTCGATTTCTGCAATCTCTTTATTTCCAATTGACAAGTAGATAGTGTGAGGGGTAAATCGCTTTACCTCCAAGGTGAATAGTCTTCCTTGCTTCTTTCCTTTTGCTATGAGCTTGTAGTCCTGCATGGGGTCTTCAATAAAACATCCTTGATAATTGAACCTCACCTCATAACCTCTTTCAACCATTTGACCTACCGAAACCAAGTTCTTTGTGATGGTTGGCACATGCAACACATCCTTCAACACCTTGGAGCTTTGAGATCCATTCAATGCAACATCTCCCACATGTGTAATCTTGTTTTCAATGTCATCCCCTATCTCTACATGTCCTTGAGTGATGGATGAGCGTAAATTAAATAAAACATCTTTATTGCAACTCATATGGTTGCTACAACCACTGTCAATGTACCATGTAAAAACTGAATTGACTCTTTCACTTGATCCATACATCATACTCAAGTTCTCATTTTTTGAATTTGTTGAAGTACTAGCATAATTACCTTGGTTCCTTTTGTGTCCTTGATTGCTTCCTCCTTTGGACCAACAATCTCTTGTGTAATGGCCCGGTTTTCCACAAATGAAGCATTCTCCATTGGATGCTTCTCTTCCATGTGATCTTCCTCCTCTTCCTCTACTTCTTCCTCTTCCTCTACTTCTTCCTCTTCCTCTTGATCCATAGCTTTGGTTGGAGCCTTCTTGGTTGCTTGAGCTTGAGTTTGACCTTCCTCTTCCTCTGTCTTGGGAGTTTTGTCCACCTCTTTTTCCTTTTCCTCTACCTGCATAGAAAACTTGGGCTTGGCTGCCCTTTGATTGTGAATCTCCTTGGTTCATCTCCTCGGTCACCATCAATGTGACTGATTGATCAAATTCTAGTAGGGAATCCCTCACATAAACTAATTTGGTGAATGATTTCCACCTTTCATCCTCTCTCAAGCAATTGAGAGTGTGCGTGACAAGATCGTCATCTTCGATTGCGCTCCCAATTGAGCTTAGGGCATCTGCAAGCTCCTTAAGCTTCAGAATGTACTCATTTATGTTAGTACTTGGTGCTTTCCTAAGATTATTTAGCTCATTCTTGAGCTGAATCTTCCTTTCTTTTGTTGATGAATATTACAATCTCTCCAAGGTCTCTCAAACCTTATTGGATGTGTGCAAGTCTTGTATATGCCATATCATGCTATTGCTTATGTGTTGGGATAGAATGAATATGACTCTCCTGTCCCTTTCTATCCATTCATTTAGTGCCTTGACCTGCCCTTGAAGCAATGGATAATGTACATGAGGCATTGGCTCCATGCCACTCACTAATCCCCATAATGCTTTGCCCATAAGGTAGTTGCTAACTCTAAATTTCCATGGTTGATAATTGCCTTTCTCTAACTTCTCTATTTGTGCATTATACTCAGCCATATTGAGCTCTAAGATGCTCCTTTGGCTTCTCCTCAAGTGTTTGTATGCTTTAGAAGGTGTGGATATTACCTTTTGATAGCTTCTCCCTTGCTAATCTTCGACTAGTTGAGATCTCCATCGAGGTAGCCCCCTTTCGATGTATTCTTGCTTTGATGAGTCCTCCTTGTGCTTCCACGAGTTGTCTTGATCCCTTCAAGTCCTCAATATGATGCCACTGATGTCTCCAAGCCTCCAAAATGGCTCTGATACCACTGATGGGGGATGATTCTAACACCCCAATGCAACAATGGAAGATGGCTGCCCTCATTCAAAATGTTTCTCTCCACCAGTACAGAGACGTAAAAATGCAATTTTGTAGACTTATAATAGACTATAAGCGCTACCCAAAAAGCTTTAAATCATCTAAAATGGATATTATAGTTGGGAGAATGAACCATCCTCTACAAAATAGGCTACCTATTTGCAATACTCTTTGCCTATGTGCCGAGATATACCTTCACAAAGTTGGCGATTTCTCACAACTCACTCAGCCAAATAACTTGCAACTTTGGAAAAGTTCACCGCACTATATGAGAGACAAAAGGAAACTTTAAATCAATGAAAATGAGAACAATGAGAGAGCAAACAATGCTCTGCAATCTGGTACAAAGAGATTTGGAAAAGCCTAACTACACCTCTAGATAGAGAGGAGCAAAATCATGAGAAAATGAGGTAAGCAAGCAAGGGGGTTGCTTGCTAGAGTTTATGACTTCACTAAACTAAGTGGGAAACTTGTGGAATGCATAAAACTCAAGAAACAAAGGCAAGATGATGCTTATATAGAGTTTTACCTTTCCTATAATCTAGCTAACCACCCACCAATCAATGAAGGTGCATGTTTTGGTGGCTGATTTGATGAGATTTGAATTTGATTGACTTTGGTGGAGATTCTAACTTTATTCCACGACTTTGGGTCCTCTGTTTTGATTGGTCCACTTGAAAAACTCATGTTGAGCCTTTTTGCATGATTGAGACTTGAGTTTCAACAATGATCTCATCATAACAGGAAGTAATGTTGTAGGAATACAAGAGATAAAAAGAAAACCCGATAAGGAGTTTAAAATTTCGGACTTGGTGAGCTGAAATACTTTTTAGGACTTGAGTTAGTCTATGGGAAAGACGGCATCTACTTGATGCAAAGAAAGTACCTGCTGGATGTTCTTTTCAGATTTGGAATGAGTGAATGCAAACCACTCACTCAACCTATGGACATAAATGTGGAGCTATGCTCAAATGATGGAGAGAAGTTACAAATGTAACTACATAACGGAGTATTATAGGTTTATTGATTTATGCTACGATCACAAGACCAAATTTGTGTTATATTGTTGTAGTTCTTTCTCAATTTATGCAAGCTCCAACAAGTGAACATTTAAGTTCAGCCAAATGAGTGCTAAGATATGTGAAGCACACAATCAATCATGCCTTGTTTTATAAATATGATGAAGAACTACAAGTAAAAGGCTTTAGTGATGTTGATTGGGCTGGTTTGAAGGAAGATGGAAGATCCACTTTAGGTTATGTATTCATGATAGGTAGCAAACCTATCACATGGAGCTCAAAGAAGCAACCTACTATTGCACTATCATCTACAGAAGCTGAATGTAGAGGATTAGCCTTTGCAACTTGTAAAGCTATGTGGATTAAGAAGCTCTTGGCTCATCTTGATGTGCAGGTAGAGACCATTGCAATTTATGGTGACAACATGTCAAGCATTCACTTAACAAACAATACAATGTTTCATGCATGAAGTAAGCACATAGAAGCGCATTATCATTATGTTCGAGAAAAATTTTTGAGCAAGGATGTGGATATGAAGCTCATTAGAACTAATGACCAGGTTGTAGACATGTTTACAAAGTCCTTAGATGGCTCTAAGCTAAAGAGTTTCAAGGATGAAATCAACTTGCAGGATATGGTTGAAGGTGCAAGCTCACATGTGAGCTTGAGGGGGAGTGTTAAAAATAAAGACGTAAGATCATATATATTTTACAAAAAGGATTTTCTTCAAATAGAAGGAAAATTGAAAATGGAAGAATTTACTTTAGCAAATAGTTGAGTCAAAAAGAGAATCAATCAAAAGAGAATAAAATCCAAAAACTAAGCTGGACGGAGATGAGTGGCTACACAAAGTAGTAGAGGAGTTATGGAGAAGACCTCTTAAACTCCTCATGAGAGCTCGTGGTCATTTGGATACAAAAGAGGCAAGGGAGGACACTCAAGAATAGATGAAGAAGGCATTGAAGTCCCCTAGTAGGTAGTTCATTTGGTTTTGGTCATTTTTGTTCTCTTCAGTCTCATAGACTATGTCCATCCGCATACCAATTTTTGGGTAGCCTGATTGTGAGAGTCATATCTCTCAATATATGTATCCAATTTTAGAGTTTAAATATGTTAGGAAGCTTATCTTGATTAATTCCTCTATCTAGGACAGTTTTATCAAATTCATTATGATCTGCGAGTTATTTAGTTTTTAGTGAAGTCCAATTTCCAGCCTAACTGAGTGGAAAGGAAGCTTGTTTTGAGGCAAAGAGTTTCCAAATCAAAACTACTCCAAATTGAGTGCTTGATAGCAAATTTTAAAGCTATTAGTGTCTTATTTGAGTGAACAAAGTATCAAGTTCATTGAATTCTTCAGTTGATACCAATTTTCATTTTAAGATTCAGCTATAGGTAAAGGTTTTGATCCTGAGAAGGTCTTCTATACTTCCACTGCAAATAGGAGAGGAATTCTCCAAAAAATGAAACATGGGAACTTGTTCCTAGCAAGCCATCAATGAAGGTAATTGGATCAAGGTGTATCTATAAAGTAAAAAGGAATTCAGATGGCGGTATTAATAGATACAAGGCAAGGTTTGTAGCCAAGGTGTTTTCCCAAACCCATGGCATATACTATGAAGAGACCTTCTCACCTGTTGCTAAAATGCCTACCATTAGAGTACTTGTTTGCATTGCTACATCTAGGAATTGGAAGCTGTATCAACTAGATGGAAAGAATGCATTTCTCAATGGTTGGATTTTAGAGGAAGTTTATATGGCACAACCACCTGGTTATGAAGATGCTCATCATCCAAACTATGTGTGTAAATTGAAGAAGCATCTATATGGTCTGATGCAAGCTCTAAGAGCTTGGAATCACAAATTAGTTACCTACTTGGAGGACCAAGGATCCAAATCTATCAAAGCCGACACATCCTTATTCATCAAGAGGAAAGGATCAGAGGTTATATATCTTTGTGTATATGAAAATGATATTATAATTACAGGGAATGATATCAATGGGATTAAACAAGTAAAGGATAACATGAAGGATGAATTCAAGATTAGTGATCTTGGACCTCTCAATTATTTTCTTGGACTTGAACTTCTCTATATAGATTTTGGTATCTACATCACTCAAAGGAAGTATGTACATGACATGATTTCTAAGTTTAAAATGGAGAATACTAAGTATGAAGGTACACCCATGGAGTTGAATCATAACTAAGTGCTTATGAGGGAGAACCTATTGAAGATATCATAAGCTATTAAAGCTATCAAAGCTTGGTAGGTATGCAACTATCAGAAGGGTGGACATATGCCATAGTGTTAGCATACTCAGTCAATTTATGCACAAGCCAAGGAGGCCACACATGGAAGCAGCCAAGAGAGTGCTCAAATACTTGAAGGGCACAATAAATGAAGGGATTTTCTACCCCTTCACCTCTGAAATTGATATCAAGCTTTGCTTAGATGCAGTAAGAGTACATCAGGATATTTGTCATTTGCAGGATCAAAACTAATCTCTTGGTCTTCAAAGAAGAAACCAACTATTGCTCTATCATCTATTGAAGCTGAATACAAAAGACTCACAAATGCAACACAAGAAGCTATGTGGTTAAAATGCTTATACTCATTTGGGGTTACATACCTTAACTCCTCACATTTTTTGTGATAATACAAGTTCACTTCACTTAGCAGCTAATCCAATGTACCATGCTAGAACAAAGCATATTGAAGTCCATTATCATTATGTAAGAGAGAAGTTGATGAGCTAGGATATTCAATTATCCTATGTTTCCACTAATCTTCAATGTGCACATATGTTGACTAAGTCATTGGATGATATCAAGCTAAGCAAGTTCAAAAGCATGATTGGATTGCTAGAAATCAAGGAGGCATGAAGACTCAAGCAAAAGAGGCTTGAGGGGGATCTATTGGTGTATTTCATCCAAGCCTAGTGCTTGATCATTCTTAAATGTAAACATTACTTATGCACACTCTCAATGAGAGAGTCATAGAAACATGCTCTTGTAATTCTTGAAGAGTTATTACCTTGAAAAATAAAAGTCACTTAAGAAATGCATGGCCATGTTAGGCATGAATTACGACCTGAGTTAGGAGTGATTGTTAGCTAGGTGACTCCTAAAATTTAGGGGAAGTTTTAGGTACAATCCCTCTAAGATTTGAATTCAAATGTCACTATATAAACACCTATGTATAGCCGCAGTTAGAGCAGCACTTAGAGCTACATTATGGAGAGATTTGGATAAAAAATCAAGCCACAAGTGAAGCGCACATTACGCTCTCCTTCACAAGCTTCATGTCCATTCATATCATGTACAATATGTTCAATAGAGATTGATTTTCTAGCTATAATTTGAAGTTGTTCTCATCTGCTGCTACAGGTTCATATTCATATTTCTAGTCAACTTCAGTGAGTGAGTTCTCTATGTATATGTGATCTTTTGCTGAGATTTAAATTGGTGTAGGTAATTAATAAGTCCATTCTCATCACACTAATTTTCATAATCATTTGTTCATTATTATGTGAGCTATAATCATTTGAAGTTGACTAGGAATACTGGCAGTTAACTAATAGAATGCTAGGATGATACTTGTATATTGCTAAATTGCTTTCTCTCAACATGGTTCATCAAAAGTCATCAAATTTGTTGCTTTAGATTCATTATCTATCTAATTAAAAGTGTGAAAAAGATCTCTATTCAATTTTTAGCAGGATATGAGCTCTGAGTTAATTTCCATAATGTAATCCATCCCAAAATAGCAAGTTTTACTTCATCTATTTAGTATCTTTTAGTCTGTCTTGATGAATCAATTTGAGATTGGTGTCTACTTATCATCTCTAAAGTTATCTTGGTAGGTGTAGAGCACATTTTTGCAGCACCAGACACATCTTTGGAGTATATCAGCCATCTCTCTTCACACCCTTTGCCTCTTCATAGGTTGATGGTTCCTCTAAAATTGAGTCCTTTGCCAAATAGATTGAAGGCTTTGTAACAAGTGTGGAATCATATCCATAGCTTTCTGGTTATCTTTTCTCCCTTTTTGCCCTTCTAGGTGCTTGCTTGGAGAGTTCTCCACACTCTTGCATCTTTGCTTTGCCTCTTGACTTTGATAGCTTGTAATGCTTTTCCTTTCATCTTGTTCATCATCTTTATCACTTCTTGGATCCTGGACCTGTGTATCATGCTTCCTTCCTAATTGATGAGAATCTGAATCAAGATCATATGGTAGAGTTACCTTTTATTTTTCTTCACCATACCAAGACCTGTCTGTGTTCTTCAAACACAACATCCTACTTGTAATGGATTGCTTGGTTGAAGGATTATAGAACTTGTAACCCATCTGAGTTGAGTCATGCCCAATAAAAACTACCTTTGTTGCCGTTTCCTCTAGGTTACCTGAATAAATCCACGCACATTCATGTTCCATGATTCTTCACCTATTAAGTCAAAACACAATCACATTAAAACATGCAAGACATTAAAATCCATATAACATTCCATTATTCCATAAAGAATAACATGCCTCCCAGTTGACAAAAAAAATACCTCAGTTGATAAGAACAAAATAGACATGGATGGCCAGTCACATGTCCCATCACTAGACAATCATAAGCATCTTCCATGTAAAAACACATGCATGGAAATGGAAAAATTGGAATTTAATTTGACTGTGAATGATATGCAGAAACCAAGTGTTCATAATGTGGAGTTAATGATGTCCTATGAATCCATTGAGATTCTTCGAGTGAGTGATTTTTATATTTAAGTACATATCTATGATAATGCTTACCAATGTGGTAATAGTAACATCATAATCAAGTATTTTGTCTAGAACTAAAATTCGAGCATCCTCTTCAAGTAAAGCAGGATCATCTAAAATAGGAGTTAGTGGTGAAATTCCTTTAAAGGGTTTCAATAAACCAGTAAGGAAAGAATTAGGTATATTTCAATGAGAAGGTATGTCTAATCTAAAAGCATTCTCATTTATTTTTTGAATAATACAAAAAGGTCCATAATAATGTGCTGCAAGTTTAACCTTAGGATGTTATGAAATATCTTCTTTTAATTATTCGTAACCATACCAAGTCATTTTCATTAAATTGCTTAGTTACTCGTTTCTTATTAACATTACGCATGTAATATTTTTTACTCTTCTTAATGTGCGCATGAACCTTGTGAAGTGTAGAAATATGTTCTTGTGCAAAAGCGTCATACATAGGGATATCAGTTTGAGTGAGGTTCATGGGAGTGGGAAGATTTTTACCATAAACAATTTCAGATGGTGCACATCAAGTAGTGGTGTGTGTTGTGTTATTATATGAAAATTGTAGTAAAGGAATTTTCTCATCCCAATACTTGGATTATCTAAAGAATAACAACATAATAAGTCTAAAATACTACTATTTGTAGCTTCATTGCCTATTATTTTCAGGATGAAATGCAGAGCTAAAGTCTATTTTGGAACTTAAATTTTGAAATAATGCAACCCAAAAGTGATCACAAAAACGAACATCTCAATCTGATAGAATAACTTTTGGAAAACCATGATGTGGAAAAATACATTAAATAAATAATTTAGCAGCTTGACATGCTGATAAAGTCTTTTTACAAGTAATGAAATAAGCTTGTTTACTAAACATATGAACAAATGTTGAAATCATATCATTATAAGATGAAGTTGTAGGAAACCGAGTAATAAAATCCATAGAAATTTATTCCCATGATCCATCAAGTATGGGAAGTGGCATTAGTAATCCAAATGTTACCATGATGTCATTTCACACATTAACACAATACACTGGGAAACATACTCTGCAATATCCTTTTCCATATTTGGCCAAAAGATAATTCTTTACACGTAGAAATAGTACTTTGTATGCCCCTATGACCCATATATGGTGGTTCATGCATCTATTTCATAACAAATTCTTTTGAATTTTGTGTGATACATAACTTGTGTTGGGTAAAATCCATTTAACATTCCATTATTTCATAAAGTATAACATTAAATGAGTGTGGTGCTTCAAAAAGAGTGCATTTATGAAAATTTTCTTTATATACAAATCGTTGCTTTCTAAGTGATCTGTTATTTTTACAAAAACATCGCTTTCTAAGCTATCTACTATTTTTACAAAAAAAAAAATAATACTATCTTTTAAATATCTTCAAAAATATCTGAATGAATCCACATGCATTCATGCCCACATGATTCTTCACATGTTAAATCAAAACATAATCACATTTAATCCCTCAAGACATTAAAATCCATTTAACATTCCATTATTCCATAAAGTATAACAATATGTATGTATGTGTGCATGTGTGTATGTATGTATGTATGTATGCATATGTGTGTGTATGCATGTGTGTATGAATGTACGCATGTTTCTATGTATGTATGTATGTATGCATGTATGTATGTGTGTTTTTATGTATGTATGTATGTAATGTGTGTGTATGTGTTTATGCATACCTCTCTTGGTTTGTGTATGTATGTATGCATATATATGTATATGCATGTGTGTGTATGTGTGTACATATACCTCTTTTGCCTCCTCTCTCTCTCTCTCTTGCCTCTATGTCTGTCTCTCTTGGCTCTATCTCTCTCCCATACTTGGGCTATTCAAGATTTTTTTTTGTCTTACATATAGTATCGCTTATGTGTCACTTTTGCATCATAAGTGATGTTCCATCATCACTATCTTTGTCACTAAGGGGCAACACTACTAGCAACAATTTTTAAGTAGCATCATATAAGTGGTGTTAACTATCAATTATGCGATGATCCTCCCTTTCTTTTTATGTGGGTCACTTATGTGTGTATAACAGTATGTATGTATGTGTGTATGTGTGTATGTGTCCCTTTCTTTTTATGTGGGTCACTTATGTGTGTATAACAGTATGTATGTATGTGTGTATGTGTGTATGTATGTGTGTAAGTGTGTATGTGTCCCTTTCTTTTTATTCCATTATTCCATAAAGTATAACAATATGTATGTATGTGTGTATGTATGTACGCATATGTGTGTGTATGCATGTGTGTATGAATGTATGCATGTGTGTGTGCATGCATGTGTCTATGTATGTATGTATGTATGTATGTATGTATGTGTGTATGTATGTATGTATGTCTGTATGTATGTATGTATGTATGTATGTATGTATGTATGCATGTGTGTGTATGTGTGTATACACACCTCTCTTGGTCTGTGTATGTATGCATATTTATGTGTATGCATGTGTGTGTATGTGTGTATATATACCTCTTTGGCCTCCTTCTCTCTCTCTCTCTTGCCTCTATATCTGTCTCTCTTGGCTCTACCTCTCTCCGGTACTTGCACTATTCGAGATTTTGTTTTGTCTTATAGATAGTATCACTTATGCGAAACTTTTGCATCATAAGCAATTTGCCATGATCGCTATCTTTGTCGCTAAGGGTCAACACTACTAGCAATAATTTCCTGTAGCATCACATAAGTGATGTTAACTATCCCTTATGCGATGATCCTTCTTTTTTTTACGTGGGTTTCTTATGTGACACTTTTTTTAGTAAGCATTGCGTAAGCGATCCTTCTGGCTTTTTTTTCAATTGGGGGTATCACTTCACCCACTAATCTCTTGTAGTGTATTCCTAGACTAAGATGCAAGTAGATTCTAGGACTCGGATGAATCAATGAAGCTTGAAGTAGAGTCCCTCAACCACAAATATACTACATGGACATTGGTGCCAAGAATCAAATAGATGAGAGTTTTTGGGAACAAATCGGTCTACAAGATCAAGTGAAACTTGGATTGTTAAATAACCAGATATTAATCAAGGTTAATTGCAAAGGGATTTGCTTAAAAATATGGTACTGATTTTGAGTAGGGATTATAACATCTATCGGTTATATGTGAGCTATTCAATCTTAAATAACAACTTGACCTTGGTGTCCATATATCTTTAAAGTCATTTTCCTTGAAACCATACTTGACCTTTCAATTCTTTAGAAACCGTGGCAAATTTCTAAGCACTTTTCTATCCATCAATAACTCTTCATCATTTCAAATACTATTTTCCTAGATTCTCTGCTGTGCTTTGGAAAGCTTTCAAGAAAGTCTTACTTCGAAAGAGGAGGTGCTATCTAGTCCCATAGTTCCAACAGAGCATGCATATTTATGTGAGGACAGGTAGTAAGATTTGAAGCAACCCACTAATTTGCACTTGAAAATGTGCTTACTACATATAGGGACATAAAAGAAAAAGATTTATTATAATAGAATTGTACTTTGACTGAAAATGCTAATGGCGGAGTTCGCAACAAGCCACCGAAGAGAAAGGGGCCTCCACCTGGAAAGTTTCAAGCTTAGCATTAAAAGCTTGGAAATGATCAAACCGAGGCTGCAAGCTGAAAGAGGTACAAAACATCGCCACGTCGTAAAAAATCATTGAGAAGCTTCATTGATTCGAAATTATCTTGCTATGACCCACGTCAAGGGATCATCTTCTTTGTTGGATTCGCCCATGTTGCAGTAGAAAAAGCTCTTGGATAATGTACAGGAAAGATCAATACAGATATCATTCATGAATATGAACATTATTTATGACCAGTAGTGCAACCTGTATTCACACAAGATAAGATTCTTATAAAATTGGGGCATGCTTGCTGACTGGTACGATCAACAAAATGATAAAAACAATGCATTTGCAGATTACTGGAGCATGGCAAGAGCAGCCATCAATAAAGTAAAATGAGCAGCAATCAATGGAAAGCGATTCATGGGCGATCATTGCAACACGACATGTGGACCTATCGATCAAAGCAGGACATAAGAAACAATCCACAGGAGTTTTTAAGGCTTACGGAGCACGAAACTGATAGTGCAGAGTTTTTAAGTGGTGCTCTTGGCATCACAAAGAGAGAGTGAGAGAAACTGTCTTTCGATGACGCTTTCAATAGTGAGTAAGTGCATACGAGTTGCGCTGATAGGCAGCTGTGACAATCAAGAAATTCATGTTAATTGTAAGGATACAGAATAATAATCATGTCATTTCTGTAAATAGTACAACAAATTCCCTAAAACCCAACGTCACATGGCTTTAGATAAAGCCATGCTTGCTCCTACAATATTCGGATACATCGCATACATACACGAATCCATGCGTGCATAGGCATCTATCTCCTCCATATTTGCTTAAAAGGAACTCTTCTGATTAATAAAACTTGTTGATGCTCAGCAAAAGATCAGTTGTACTACAAAGTCACATGGATGGTGCAGCTGAACAGGATTTTAGATCAATCATTGCCAGAGATGGTTGTCACATGGATGGTGTGAATATAAGATTACTTTAATCTTTTCAGATAGGGGGGGCACATGGGAGATAGGTGAACAGAAGTTCGACCATTTTCTTGCTTTTTGGCCAATGTGGAAAGTGCTCTTGCTGACTTGTCCGGTGAAAGAAAGGGTGACCTGAATGGACTATCACCCCTCAGTTTTTTCCCGTTCGGTCACCCAACAGTTGAATTAAGTTGTAATTGCTTGTGCATTGAGTTTTTTTCTGACTCCTGGTGCATGTGCCCCTAAATCAGTTCGTCAAAGGTGGCCATACGTAGCATACATGTGACCTCAATTTTTTGTCTGATGACCCAAACGGTGACCGGATTACAAATCCATGTGCCCCTGCTAAGACTATGCCCTCGGTGATGCTGCTGATGCGAAGGTTGTGGCTAGACTAGTTGGAGCATTATTTCTGCATGCCATAGGTTGGCAGAGATATTTCTTTTACCATACCTGGAGCTTCCTAATCTGATACCGAAGAACCAAAGTCGATTTGAACAGTTGAGAAGCAGTCGTCGTCTTGCCACAAAGTTATCTCCTGTAGGCTAAAGGATTCTTGACTTTGTTGCTTTACAATGAGCTTGTCTGTAGGTACAAGGGACCTTTTAGAAAATCTTCGAGTACGCAGGTCAACCACTGATATTCACGTTTTATGTCGGCTAGGAGTTCATGATATCTCCCAATAAAGCTGAATAAGCGACAAAAATCATGGGTCAAATCAAGCAAGTTGATATACAGTGTGTCAAAAGGACAAAGGGATTCTCGGCAATGTTACTACGTCCATGGCATGCGCTTCCTTTCTCCATGTCATCAAATGAAATCGTCTTGAAGTGGCAGATATCTGCGCAATTATATAGATGCTTTGTCTTCAAATACTCTTCTGAAGAATAATCCAGTTTCTTCAATTTGCATGTGTAAGAAAAAGAAAATAAATGAATAATGATTTGAGTGGTGGGCTAGTGGTGTAACTCTAATGCCATGTAGAGGTTACCACAACACACATATAAGATCAAGGTTAGATAGAAAGAGAGATATCACTACTCATGGGAATAACACAAGAGATTTGGTTATAATGAAAAGTGGACTCAAGATGATATAGAAGATGAACTCAACTCAATTCAACTAAAACTCATAACTCTAATACAATAGAACTCAAACACTAAACAATATATAGATGGTTCTATCCACCCATGCACTCCCTATATGGAGCTTAGATGGTGATCTAGATAGAAGCTAGGTGAAGGGCTATAGGCCAACACAATGGGTACTAAGATGGATACCCTAATGGTTCCAACCACACAAACTGATGATCCTACATGGGATGGGGACCATCCTTATAAGGTCCTCCAAGCCTAAGTCTGCCTACCCATGTTCTAGGGTCGTGGTAGCTTGATCCATGCCCAAAATAATCTCCACCATTGATCTATGGGGTAAATCCAATGGTACAAAGGTAGGATCAACAACCATTTGTTTGTAACCCTTGATCTTGCTTAATCCATACTTAGGATCAAGTCTAGATCCAATGGCCCACATCAATTAGACCCTTCCCCAAGTTAAGAAAGCTACTTTTGTTTCTAGCCCTTGATTTAGGTTGATCCTCACATCGGATCAATCCCAAATCCAATGGCTTAGAAGTAACCTTCCTAACTATCCATCTACGGTCTACACTAGACCTCATCTGACCTCAAAGTCAAGAACCTACCAATGTCCAACACTCTCACATGGCTTCTCCTCATAATGGGGGCCTTACAAAATAGAGTGTTATGGAAAAATGGTGGTGTTACATAAGGGTGAGGCATTGAGCATATCTAACAGCATGATCTCCATCACTATATGCATCAAGGGTGGTCACCGGGAATTCGGTCTCTTGTCTACATCTGATGAAATTCAATGAGGCGCATTGATAATCATCAAGGCTTATGGTAACCACCCTCTGGAAGAACTTCTGGCATAATAATTGTGACACAGAGAAATGGGAAAATTGAATCTTTAATTCCACAATGTTAAGAATTAATATCACTATCCAGACAGCCATAGAGCAATTGGTCTCCATCTATTGAAACCAAACCATAAGTACTGATTATTGCACACTTGGCTTGCACTAAAAAACCATTCTGTTAAAAAACAAAAACATAGAAGTGTTGTACATAAAGGAATAACAAACGCTTACATTGGCCCTTCCTTACATATAAACAACCAAAAACTTGCTCTGCATGCAAAGTTGTGCAGACCTATAAAGCTAAGAACATCTGATCTACAATGAACGAACTTGGCATGTGCTTCTATTCATAGTCATATAAAAATAATCCCACAACTTCCATATAAAACAAGTATATATGCGACAGACTGTTGCGTGTCACATGAACCTTATACGACATAACATCTTCTTTTATGTCTATTCCTCACAAGCTCTATTTCAAAATCTCGATGTCATCAATCAAAGAATAGTAAGCTTAGCTGAAGTGTTCTCTCTCTCTCTCTCTCTCTCTCTCTCTCTCTCTCTCTCTCTCTGTTTCACCGAATCCGCTCTCTGCATCCGACGATGTAACAGGGATGATCCAATGCTACTACACTTTGAGTCGCACTTCAACCCTCGTCCTACATATGAGCCTCTGGCTGGCACTGATGCGTCCTTGCCATCACCATGGACGTCCTTTGCTGGACATGCAAGAGTGACATGCGCGACAATTTCCGTGAGAAGCTGAGTGCACGAGGTCGGGGCCTCATGCCACGTTCAAAAGCGTGAGCACGTGCATCTTGTAGATCTGTGTTGTCACCGAGTCGCCCTCTCACCAACGAGTGTTGCTGTCTCGTGGGTCGTGACTCGTGAGTTGTGTATACCTCTTGAGGACCCTCGCGATCTGGCGTAGCATGTACGCACAAATTTGCGCGAGGAACCTCCCATGTTACATGGAGTCGTAGAAAAGACCCATTTTAGGACCTAGCTCATGGCCATGGCTACCTCAGAACTATTCTAGCTCATGGCCATGGCTACCTCAGAACTATTCCCGACTGCACCTTCTCTCTCTCTGTCTCAACCCTGGTGGATAGAAAATATTGTTTGTCTTCATCTCGAAGAGGAAGACCTTGATTAGCACAACTCTTTACTACGGATTATAGGTAACCTATAGGCTCATCACCTCATCCTCTGTTTGGTTGAGTGTAAAGCTGATACACTTCTTACTCTATAAAGCCTTTCCTTCATGTACAAAGTATCTCTCTGTCGTGGCTACCTCACAGCTAGTGTTAACGTGCTACCTCACAGCTAGTGTTGACATCTGTATTCCTGGGGGCAGCTTCTCTCTCTCTCTCTCTCTCTCTCTCCACACCCTCATCATGGTGGATAAAAAGTTTGGACCTCTTCATCTCGAAGAGGAAGACCTTGATTAGCACAACTGTTTACTATGAATGATAAGTCATCTCTAGGTGCATGGGGCCATCCTCTAGTTGATGGAGTGTAAAGCTGAGACGCTGGTTACTGTAGAAAGCCTTCTCTTCTGTAAGGTATTGGATAAAGAATGGACAAAAGTTCTTGAGGGGACGAGCTCCTTCTCGCAAGAGGCAATCATCATACAATGATGGTATGATCCCATAAGCACATAATCAACTTTCTGTTATGAATGATCTATTTGAAGTTCTGTTGGTGGTCTCTTCAAAGCTGCTTTTAGAATTCTTCTTGCCACTTGCATTTACTCCTCTCACATGCCAAGGTACCTTTGGAATCTCTTGCAAAAAGAACGGCAGACCACAGGTGTCTTTGAGTCAAGATTATTTGTTTCTTATCATGAGCTTTACATTCCACTCACAAACAAAGATTAAGAAGCAAGACCCCCACAAAGGAGGCCTAGAAAACTCTCATTTCTTGGATAGCCAGCCCAATATTTATACCATCTTCTTATAGTATAGGAACTGGGAGCATTTGAAGGCGACTTTAATTTCTCAACTCTTGATCCTTTTTTGTGAAGAAAGAAAAGGTAAATTTCTTAGATTGGGTCTTTCAATAAGCTTGCAAAGCTTGTTATGTTTCTAGAGAGCTAGATTTTCCACGGATCACTCAAGTAATACTTGATACATGATATCTTATCCTGTAGCTAGAAGAAGCTATTGCACAATGGAATATACCAATAGACATAGTTGATAAAAAATGCAGAGAAAGAGAGATGCAAATTAAGAGATAGAGAACTCAAATTCTCTAATTATCAAGAGTACTACAACTAGAAACATGGTTTTATACACTAGACCTATAGCAGACTTTGAGACGCTTATACTGGTGAGCAGAAAGTGGTATATACCTTTGGCACAAAAAGACGAAATAGCCTGCAAAAGCGCTGCGATAGTGTGTTTGGAGGCCGAGTATGCTCACCAAAATTTGTGCGATTCTGAGACTGCAAACGGAGGAGTGTCGACGGCACCCTAGATGAAGCGACGACCTGCTCTGATACCAATTGTTGGAGTTAGACATCTGTGGAAGCACGCGAACAACACAAGGAAGAAGAAGAAGCTTGGAGCACATCACACAATACTGAATGTATTACTAGAGAATGTACAAAGATAAGTAGCCCATTAGGGCAATAGGCGTATATACAAGCCGGGGGAAGAAAACCTCCTAAAGAGGGAAAAAAGTGCCCCGGTGGTCCTAGTGTGTTCACACACATCACTACCTAAATATATCAACAATTTTGTGTAGGGAATCACCTTGTCATTTTCTTGTGATTTTAATCAAATTTTCCAAGCTCAATTGTTAAGTTCACATATATTCTCTCTCACCTTCACTTTTGACACACAAATAACATCAAAGTTCAACATTCGTTTCTTGAATCTTTCAAAATTAACAACTTTACCATTACAAATTTCACATTAAAATCTTTCTTCCCATATATTCCAAGATTCCAAGTGTTATTCTTGCTTTTTCAATTATATCACATCATCAATTCAAAGAATATTTCATTACTTTTTTCTAATTTGTGTCAAAATTCAAAGTAGAATGTTCTAGATTCTTGAGTTTCTTCGATTCAAAGTATAATTTTTTGAATCTTTTTCTTTTCAAGTCTCTCATGCATTGAAATCTCCATCTTTTTAATACATCTCTTTAAAAAAATTATTTTCAATTCAATTTTTACGAAGTTTCCCAAGAAACTAAATTTTATAGAATTATTTCTCCTTACAACTTAAATTTTCAAACAAATTTGAAAAGCTTATAAGTGAATGGATTTCATTAACGAGAATGGAAATAGAGAGAAACCTCCTTCCCAAGCAATTCGACAAGATGAATGAAAAAATCTTCCAAAGATGAAAATTAAACTCACCTTTTTGTCTGAGTTTCCACTTGATAACTTCAAAATTACCTTGGATTAAGTGTTTTTTTACCATCAATTAGCAATGCATTTGTTCTCTGATGAAATAACCAATGTTTGTTATGCTTTGGAGTTATCCTCTCCAATCATTGAAATTTCAATTCGAGAAGTATTCAAAGACACTACCACTTGTTAATCAATTAATCTCAAGACTTATCAAGCAAATATCAGTATATTCATTGATCCGAATCATCTAAGCAAAAGAATTCAAGATCTTACCATCTTGATTGTATATCTTTCTATGATCTTAAGTAGAGATAGGACTAAAATTTTTTAATGATTCAAGTGCGTAAAGTGTGGTACCTTTCAAATAGAATTGATTTTTAACATTACTTTCAACCTTTTGTGTATGTAACCCCTTAATAGGAGAATCAGAATTTTTGCAACTTTACCCAATCAGAGAATAAAACTTTTTTCTTGAATTCATAAGCATTTAGATTGAGAATAAATCAATAAAACTCTTGTACGCAAATACGAAAACCAATCTTTGAAATAATTCTATGAAAAGCACTCACCAAATTCACTTCAAATTTGTAGGAAAGCAAAGTGATGAGAATTTACTTTTGAAAGAGCTCTCAATATTTCATTCATTCAAAAATGAATTCCCCTTATGAAATTGCTTGTATTGATGTTATGCCAATTTAACTGTCCAAGTTCACACTTAAAAATTGATTTTTCCTCATTCTAACCTAAACATATACATTCTAGAGAGCTCTAGAAATTATATAAAAAATACATGAGACTGATATCATAATGCGTAAGATTCTTGCTCAATTTTACAAAATATAGAATACTTATGACTAGAACTTGGTCTTTGAAGCTATTTCGACATTCATTCCAACAAGGGTGCCTGTGTTAAAGTTCTGATAGGAGTGCTCAAGGGTGAGACATAATTTCATTGCACATATTTTCATAGAAAATGGGTGTAAACTCTTGCACTTCAAAATTAGAAATTCCTAGCCTAGGGCTATTGCAAAGAAGTCGATGCGATGGTTGCGTAACTAGTCATTCATGGTCTAAGATACAAGGAAAAACATGAAAAAGTGGAAATTAAATTAATTGTGAGCATCCATGGTCTAAGATACAAGGAAAAACATGAAAAAAAAATTTCAAGTAATTGTGAGCATCATTGTTGTTGGATAGAATGTGAAGATAATCAGAGAGTTATAGCTGCTGTAATATCATTATATAAGACGAACACAATGGCGAGGTGGCTAAGCGAAGGCGCTTTTAAACATCCAAATGAGGGTTTAAATCCTCTCTTCAACATGGCACAGTGCGATATGCTTTTTATAAGAGTTTTTTTTTTCAATTCATAAGTGGAGTTAGTGCAAAAATACCGTGGATTTTTTTGTCCAAAAAAAAATCATAAGCGCTGGTTGCTTTTAGTTCGCAACCATGCATTTTGTTTTATGCTTTTCAATAGGTACCAAAACTATATAAGGAGGCCTTTTTTCATTGTTATATCATCATTCAAGGTGATCAATCTTCTCATGCTCAAGCTAGAGCACTAGCTCAACGCAAGGAGGAGGTTATCTTGAAGGAAGAGTTGCTACACTTTGGAGGCGGTGTGCTCTAAATCTAGGGACATATGGAGGAGTTCATGTCAGCCAATACTGTGAGTAACAAGTCTACATCTGTCCTCACTTGTTCATTCACTAGCTTCTTATTTAGATAGTCGAATTCGGGTTTGCTGTAAAACAGTTATAATCTATTCATATTCTCCATATTCTCTCTCTCTCTCTCTCTTTCACACACACACACACACTCTTCATACCTCTTAGGCACACAATTTCTTGTATCTAGTTCCTAGATTTTCCTAGATTCAGATATTGTCAATTAGTATCATATTCACACATTGTGATTTGACATTGGAATATTATAAGTTAGTGTAGGTGAGCATTCTAGCTTACCATGACTTGGTAGACCTATCTATCTCTCTCTATCTCTCACTCATCTTCTTTTTGAGTCTTAAGGTGTGTATGCTAAGGTTCATGTGTTCGAAGGTCCTTTAAACCTCCGAGTTATTGTTATTGTGTCCCATCTCACTTCCAACATTTGTTATCAGAGCACAAATGACATACACCCTTAAAAGATGAGTGATTATAGACTTGAGAATGAAGACAAGCTTGAAGGAATGTCTAACTATCCAATGTGGATTTTTATGATGATGAATCTATGAGTATCAAAGGACTTATGGAATATTGTCAATGGCACTTATCGAAGGCCAAGACAGGTCCGAGAAGAGGCTACTTCATCTTATAGAATAACGCTTGTTCCTATTTCTTCTTAATAGGAGGTTAGTAAAGAAGATGGAACCACTTCATCATGAGGAGTTAGTGGTACAACTATCAGATTACTTCCTACAAAAGAGCAATCCAGATGGGATCAAAGGATGCACTAGCACTTTCATATATTGCTATGGGAGTCAAGAGGCATATTATACCTCAAATCAAGTCTCACAAAACCTCTTGACAGGCTTGGTTGGAGTTAAAGAATCTCTATCAGAGCAGAAACCTTGCTAACAAAGCTCATCTAAGGAGAGAGCTAGCCAACACAAGGATGAAAGTTGGTGAATCAATCTAGACACATCTTTTGAACCTCAAAGATTTATGAGTTTAATTAACCAATGTGGGAGTAAATATTTCAGATGAAGAGATGGTAAAATTACTTCTAAACTGATTTCCATCTATATATTGTAATTTTGTTACTTATTTATCTCTCTCTACAAGAGATAAAGAACTTTCATTTGAAGAACTATAGTTCCTATTAATTCAAGATGAATATCAACAAAAGGGTATGGAAGAGAATGATGAAGCCATGTTATCATCATGGAAGGGAAAGAAGAAGAAGGAGACAAAGAAGGAGAAGAAGAGTTAGCAATCCAAGAATGAAAGTGACTCTTCTAATCCTAAGTCTTCTAGTCCTACATCCAAACAAAAGTCTTTGACTACATCTAATTCAAACAAAAGTCTGCACCCAAACAAAAGTCTCTGACTACATCTAATTCAAAGAAAGGAATTTGCCATAGCAAGGATTTTTAATGGGAAGAAGAAGGCATTAGGTAATAGTGCTGAAGATGATCCAAAACCTAAATCATCAAAGGTAGATTCATATGCATGTGTTACTATTGAAGAAGTAGCTTTTGATCATGCATCATTAAATGCAATCTCACATAATCCTTGGATTTTTTATTTTGGAGCTACTACACATATGACAAGGTGCTTGTTGAAATGATGTGTAGTATGATGTCATCCAAAAAGCTTTCTCACAAGTTTTTCTTTGATGCAATACATATAGCTAATCACATTATGAATAGGTCTTCCACAAAAGCTTTGAAGGTCATCACACCTTATGAAGCTTATTATGGGAAGAAACCCAATGTGAGCTACTTTAAAGTTTTTGGTTCTCAAGATTATGTTCACATTTTGAAGAAGGATCCTGATAAGATTAATGTAAAATCCATTAAAGCCATCTTTATTGGTTATGCAATTGAAAGCAAAGGATACAAGTTCTATGTTTCAGATAGAGGTGATATCCTTCTCTCATGCAATGCATAAATTGTAGAAAGTTAGATTTATGCTAAGAAGGAAGAGATTCCAGATTTCATACAAGCATATGACTTTGCATTTTTTAGAAGTACAAGGGGGGTGATGAACCTTCTCAAACCCTAAGAGATGCAAGTGAAGAGAGAATTTCACTACCTACACCAATACCTAGTGCATTATTAGTACTTCTTGAAGTTCCAACTCAAGAAGTTGGAGAAGGTTCCAAAGTTATAGAAGAAAGAGATACTAAAGAATCAAAATGAATTCCACCACTTTTTAACAATACACCAAAGTGGTTATATGAAACAGGGAAGGACACTGGTATAAAGGAATACACTGGAAGAATCAAAAGACAAATAAGGAGAACACAATGAGACCAAGTAAATTATGGAGAACATTTTGAAGGTCATAATATTTTAGATCTTACTTCAGATGAGAATGAACGAGTTAGTGGTTAAGATACTCTACAAAGTGATATGATTATCATAGTTCCCAAAAATTCAGATATTTAGTTGTGTAAAGGACAACTTAAGTATACATTTGATGTAAATGACTTAGGTATTTTACATTATTATCTTGGGATTAAATTCATGTATAGAGATGAGTATATCTACATGAAATAATAGAAATACAGTGAGAAATTATTTGAAAGGTTTGAGATGCCAAATTCCAAGCCTATGCATATACTTATGGATATCAATGTAGCATTAGAGTCAGAAGCAAGTTCAAAACCATTTGATGCTACATTATATAGTCAAGAAGTAGGTTGTTTGATATATCCATGTGATACACATCCACACATTCGGTTTGGATTTTCTCAAGTATCCACATTCATGCATAGTCGGCTTAAGATTCAATACAAATCAATTAAGAGATATTTCCAGATCATAGGAAGTTTTTCAGGTTATTGAAGCTTGTACCATTGTGACATTGAAGGGGGGATTGTTGTATACAATGTCAAGCTATTCCAAAAGCCTTTCAAACAACCCATGCGTGTTTGAATCCTCACTCCAACATGGTGCAACATGCATTTTATAAGAGTTTTGTTTTGAAATTCATCAATGGCAGAAGTGCAAAAACATGATGGAGTTTTTTGTCCAAAAAAAATTGTAGTCGCTGGTTGCTTTTCATTTGCGATAGAGTTTTTTGTTTTATGCCTTTCAATAGGTACCAAAACTATATAAGGAGGCCTTTGTTCATTGTTATCTCATCCTTCAAGGTGATTAATCTTCTCATGCTCTAGCTCGAGCACTAGCTCAATGCAAGGAGGAGGTCATCTTGGAGGAAGAGTTGCTACACTCTTGGAGGAGGTGTGCTCTACATCTAAAGCTAGCTGGAGGAGTTTGTGCCAGCGAACATATTGTGAACAACAAGTCTACATCTGTCCTCACTTGTTCATTCACTAGTTTTTGATTTAGATAGTCAAAATTTGGGTTTGTTGTAAAACAGTTCTAAATTGTTCATATTCTCCATATTCACACACACACAGACACACTCTTCATACCTCTTAGGCACACAATTTCTTGTATCTAGTTCCTAGTTTTTCCTAGATTCAGATATTATCAATTTGTATCATATTCATACATTGTGATTTGACATTGGAATATAAGTTAGTGTAGGTGAGCATTCTAGCTTATTGTACACTTTGAAGACTTGTCTATCTCTCTCTATCTATCTTCTTTTTGGGTATTAAGGTTTGTATTCTACGTTTCATGTGTTGAAAGATCTTGTAAACATGTGATTTATTGTTATTGTGGACCACCCCACTTCCAATAGATGTTCCTACCTCAAGTGCATGCCAAAGAAATCATTGGTTGCAAACTAAGGATTCTGAAAAGCAACAAAATGGGTAATCAAGTGCCACTAGATGAGCATTAAATCAAGAATATTTGTTTCTATAGCTAAAACATTTTTTGAGAGGAAAGTCCAAGATATCGATAAAATGCTCTTAGATCTAGCCTTATGGCCCATTTTGTTAGGGGGAGCACTAGATTGTGCCCTTTCACTATACCTAAACTAGATTCTACAAATATGCTTCTAATTACAAGATCACCCATCTAGGAAAAATAATACAAGAATATGGAACTATTATAATATGTTGCACAACATGAGACTCATAGGCATGGATAATTGTACTAGACAAGTTAAAAGGGATCCCACAACTTGCGATTGTAGGTATAAAACAATATATCTAGATTACAAGAGCTCCCTTTAGGGATATGGACAAGGTACAAGTACTAACTAGATAGGATCTCATACTATGAGATTACAAGAGGACAAGACAAGATGTTCTAGATACTAGACTAGGCAAGACTAGAACAAGAAAAAAGTCTAGAATCGAAACTAGAAACTTGGAAAGTACATACTTTGAGATTTAAACTCCTTGAGCTCCCAAGAATTGTACTCAAAGAACTAAGGATATATATGGCCAAGCCCTCCTTATATATGTGCTCAAGGATGGTTATAAACTGATGATATCAACAATCTACAACAAGAGCTCCAAATGCCATAATCAGGCAGGTAGATAGTTTCTCTTAGGGTTTCCGCATCCAAATGGGATGGTAGCATTAGTTTCTCCAAATTGAGAATCAATAATGAGATATAGGAGTTCACACAAAGTCCAAGGTTTGACAGAATCCTTTTTTGTCCATGACATCCCCTCCCCCTTAAGGGACAAGTTCCACAAGGAGTGGGCATGTGGTCTAGAGATATTCTTGGACTTGAATCTTCATAGCTCCTCATTTTGTAGATTTATTGGTATGTGGTACTAGAGCACAATGATGGTGGATATCCATGATCAAACTACAAAGCATTTTTAGTGTATCTAGGTGCATGGTCAACTCCATGATTCTCATGGTGTTATGTATTCATATTTTGACTTTATTGATGATTCTTTTGATTTGGGAGGGCACCCATGAAATTTCTAATCTAGCTTGTTTGGTGTAGATCTCCTAACCATGATGTTATCCAATTGCATGGGGCTTGGTTGCGATTCTTCCAACATATATTGATGAGGAACTAAGATGCACTTATATTCTCGATCTTGAATACTTATCAAAAGGATTTACCCAACACATAGAGAGTAAATGATCCTTTATTTAATCTCTCATACCACTTTGAAATTGATTGACCAGATAGACTTATTGATATGTAAATCGTGGAAATAAATTTAAGAAGTTTGATGCAAATTCTATAGCTAAGCGAGCACCCTATCGTAATCTCCTTTCAAAATCCTGAAGTTTGATGCAAATTCTGTAGCTAAGCAAGCATCTTATGGTAATGTCCCAAAGTAAATTCAATAATTTTGAATATAGATATTGAATTTGTCATTTTTGACATGGAATTAATGTCATAGTTTTTCCAATTCCTATCTTAGGAGCTGAAGGAGTCGTGATCTTGAAGTAAGTACTTTCCAAGTCCCAATTGGAGTTCTAGTTTTTTTTGTTGTTCTATTCTTGTCTAGTCTAGTATCCTAGACATCATGTCCTGTCCTATTGTAATCTCATAATATGAAATCCTATCTAGTTATTTCTTCTACCTAGTTCATCTCTCGCAAGGGAGTTCTTGTAACCTAGATATTTTGCTTCATACCTATGGTCATGGGTTGTGGGACTTCTTATATTGTTTCGAGTCTAGTTATCATTACCTATCCGTCTTGAGTTGTGGGAATTCTTCTGTAAGTTGCATATTCATATACTATTTTCCCTAAGTGAGTGATCTTGTAATGAGAATTATATTTCCAAAATCTTTGTAGTTTAGTCAAAGGGCATAATATAATGCTCCCCTCATACATTTGCAAAAAGGGTTGTTTCTTGACAAGAGCATGCTTTACTAGATCATTGGGGTAATGTTTGCATTGAGACAAATTAGGATGCCTAAGGAGGACCTACCAAAGAGATCATCCACAAATTTCCAAAGGAAAATCTCAAATAATTACGTTTATTTATTGACCCAATCTAGGGGCATTCATCTCTATGTTTGAGTTGATTTTGACACAAGGTGAGTAAGACCATATGCTAAGGATAGATACAAAATGTCAAGGATAGAGTTTGGGGCAAAAAGGTTTTCATTAGAGCCTTAAAACATCCAATGATGTCCCTTACATCATCATATTGAAGGAATCCCCTAAGTGCTATTAGATATACTAAATACTACACACTCAAGTGAACACAAATGATCCATGGTTCTCTAGGTTGTAAGGCCCTCGTTATGAGGAGAAGGGATTTTGAGAGACAAACATTTGTGGAACCCTAACTTCCAAGTTGTATGAATTCTATGTGTGATTGTTGATGGCTCTAGATGATCTTTGTGAGCCTACCCATTAGGCTAGGTAGGTCATAAATATTTGGAAGGTTGGGTTGCCATTAAAGGTAAAAATAAAGGCCTTGTGGCATCACATAGTTTCCCATAAAATCTAATGAGGTGAGTGCAAAGCCATGGAGTATATCCACTCCTAGTTGTAGAAGAAGAATGATAGGCCCTTCCTAGGACCAAACAATTAACTACCACAATCCACCAAAAATTGAATTGCCCTTTATACCTGAGGATATAGCCTATGAAATTTTGCATAGTGCAAATAGATTCCGTAAGCTTTTAGCAAGTCATAGATCACGCAATTTGGGGAATGGGAACTATGTCAACCTCCTTTCACAAGAGAGACCAAAATCTACCCAAATGGAGAGCTTTATACCTATGTGTATCCCTTCACACACATATGTTGGGGAATATGTAGAGATAGACAAGATATGTTTCAAGCTCAATACACACAAGTATGAGGAACAATGGAGACTAAGATTATAATCAAAGGAAATCTTACAACAAGAGCTTCAATGTTGGAGTTAGACGTCTACGAAAGCACGCAAACAACACAAGGAAGAAGAACAAGCTTGGAGCACAACATACATTACTGAATGTCTTAATAGAGAATGTACAAAGATAAGTAGCACATTAGGGCAATAGGCATATATACAAGCTGGGGGAAAAAGACCTCTTAAAGAGGGAAAAAAAGTGCCCTGGCGGTCCTACAATGGTCACACACATCACTACCTAAATATATCAACAAACCCCCCTCGGAGTGATGCGGTGAACAAGTAGTTGGCACTCATGTATAAGGAAGTGCCAAGCTATGTGGAAATCAGTCCAGAAAAGGAAGTAAGCCCAAAGCTTTGCGGAAAGCTTCAAACTTCCCCCTAGGCAGAGCCTTCGTGAAAAGGTCTGCAATGTTCTCCTGTGTGGGCACATATGCCAAGCTGATCTCCCCAGCAGAGAACCTCTCCCTGACATAATGATAATGCACCTCAATGTGCTTAGTGCGAGCATGGAACACAGGGTTCCTCGCAACTCCCAATGTGCTCTGACTATCGGTGAAGATGGTGGTGCCAGAAGACTGACCAACACCCAAATCAGCCATAAGGCGTTTGAGCCACACACACTCAACAATCACTGTGAAAGCTGCCCTATACTAAGCCTCACAACTAGAAGTGGCCACACTAGGCAACTTCTTGCTCAACCAAGATATACATGAGCTACCAAGCATGAAGCAAAAGCCACTACTGGATACAAGAGTGTCATAGCAACCAACCCAGTCTCAGTTAGAAAAAGCATGCAAATCTTGCGGTAATGATCCCCCCTTGGGATAAAACAACCCAAGTAGCTGAGTACCACTCAAGTAGCAAAAGATGCGCTTAACCACCTGCCAATGCTTGACACCTGGGTAGTGCATAAACCTGCTCATTTGTGGGACAACAAAGTGGATATCTGGCCAAGTAATGCATAAGTAAATCAGGCATCCAATAGCTTGCTGATAGAGGACAACATCAAATGCATCTCCAACATCATGAAGACTCAATCGTAAACCTGTCTCCATACGAGTGGCAATAGGCTAACAGTCTTCAAGGCCAAAATGCTGCAACAATGTGTCAATATATTTCATTTGACACAAAGCCATTCCGCCATCAACTTGCATAAAATGAATGCCCAAATAGTGATGCAAATGCTCCAAATCAAACACCTCAAATGAGGCATGAAAATCAGCTTTAAAATCAACAATATGCTTCTCAATACGATCAATGAGCAGCATGTTCTCAACATAGACAACAATGATCAGAAGTATATCATTAGCACGCTTAACATATAAGGTGCTTTCAGTTGGACTGTTCTCAAAACCATATGCAATCAGATAGGCATGTATCTTCTCATACCAAGCAAGTGGTGCTTGCTTTAAACCATATAATTCCTTCTTTAACCTGCACACCTCGTTTTCACGCCTTTTTGCACAAAGCCATAGGGCTGAAAAACATACACTTCTTCATGCAAGTCACCATTCAAAAACGCAGTTTAAATTTCCAACTAATACACATTCCAACCATGATGGGACATTTTCCACATAAATAACTTCAATCCCAAGAAAATATTTGAGCACTCCAAGATCTGAAATCTTGAATTGATTCCCAAACTTAGCCTTTATCCATTTGATACCTAGATGATCACATCCTGTTATAATCACGTCATCCACATATATGCATATGTAGAAAACTATTCCTCCTCCCCTCTTGAGGTATAGGGAGGGATCTGCATCACTTGCCTTGTATCCACACTTGCACAAGTACTCCACAAGCCTTTGATTCCATGCCCTTGGAGCTTGCTTTAAACCATACACTGCTTTTCTAAGTCTACAAAAAAAATCTGAATATTTAAGGTTTTCAAACCCTAATGGTTGATTCATGTAGACTATCTCATGCAAATGAACATTTAAAAAAGCATTCTTTACATCCAATTCATATATTGGCCACGTCCTAGATGTGGCAAACCTAATGATTGCCCTAACTGTAGTCATCTTTGCAATTGGGCTAAATGTTTCTTCATAGTGAATCCCATAGGATTGAGAAAATCCCTTTGCCACAAGCCTTCCTTTGTACCTAGCAATGAACCATCATAATTTCTCTTCAATTCCTCATCTATTTCTTCCTCTTCCTCTTCCTCTTGATGATTTACCTTCATCTTGGATTGATTGACTCCCTTGATAGCTTTGGCTTCCTTATTGGTAGTTGCTTCTACCTCTTCCTCTTGAACCACCTCAGTTGCCTTTGCCTCTTCCTCCTTTGCTTGCATAAAAGAATTGGTCTTGGCTGCCCTTTGATTTGTTGCCTCCATGGTTGAGCTCCTCAGTCACCAAAGAGAAGTACATGGCTCAAAATCTGGTAATGAGTCCCTTACATACATAGGGGTTGTGAATGCCTTCCATTTATCATCTTCTCCAAGCCCATTAACTATGTGGGAAACTAGATCATCATAATCGACTACACATCCTATTGAACCAAGTGCATTAGAGATATCTTATATTTTGAGTATGAAGTCATTAATACTCTAATTTGATGACTTCCTAAGGTTGTTAAACTCATTTTGGATCTGAATTTCTCTAGCCTTTGTAGAGGTAGAGTACAACCTTTCTAAACACTCCCAAACCTTCTTGGATGTATCTAGGTCTTGGATATGACTTGGCATGGAGTTGTTAATGTGTTGAGATAGAATGAAGATCACTCTCATATCCCTTTCTTCCCACTCTCTAATGGATAACCTTTGATTCTCAATAGGTGTATGTGGATCTATGTGTGGCTTCACCTAAATACCACTAACCAACCCCCAAAGACCATTTCCCATGAGGAAGTAAGAGATTCTAAACTTCCAAGGTTGGTAATTATTCTTTTCAAGCTTCTCAATCTGAGTATTATAGTCTTGCATTGTGTATGAGACTATAAAGTGGCTCCTAATCCCTTCTTGGATTGTAGATGTGAGAAAGAATGATATGTTACCTTCCCACAAAATCGTCCACTTGTCTTGACCCTTTGATGATGATAGAAGCTGCTTTCAGTTGGAGTGTTCTCAAAACCATGAGCAATCAGATAGGCATATATCTTTTCATACCAAGCACATGGTGCTTGCTTTAAACCATATAATGCCTTCCCTAACCTGCACACCTGGTTCTCATGCCCTTTCTGCACAAAGCCACGGGGCTGAAAAACATGTCACCATTCAAAAATGCGATTTTGATATCCAACTGATGTACATTCCAACCATGATGAGCTGCAGGTGCACAAATGCTACGAACAGTAGTCATTTGGCAAGTAGGTGCAAAGGTCTCATCAAAATCAATGCTTCTTTCCTGTGCATAACCCTTTGCAACAAGTCTAGCCGTATACATGTCAACTGTTCCATCACGTTTACACTTTAGCTTGTATACCCACTTTGTGCCAATGGCCTTCTTGCCAGGAGACAAGTCACATAAAGAACAAGTACCATTCTTCATTATAGCATCATATTCAGATTGCATTGCATCTATCCAATGTTCAGAATTTTGTGCTTCATCAAATGAAACAGGTTCAAGCTCATCATAGAGACTAGAGGCAGCCATAATATAGTATTCTCATGCAAAAGAGGCACTATGAGAGCCTACCCGAGTAGTGATAGAGATGCATCTAATTTGCTATCTTGCAAAGCCTACACCAGCCATTTTGGCATAGTTTTTGCTTGCTCAATATCAACTCTCTCATCAACAAGTGCGTCATGTAAATCTACATAAAAAATGGAATGATATGCATCATCACATGAAACCTCCAAAGGCTAAGAAGTTTCCTCATTAGGACCAACACTAGGTTGTTATCTATAAAAAGAGGCGGCAAAGTATCATACATGTCTTTGGAGCTAACAAATGTCTCCTTAGTACATGAAAGCAATGGCTGAATAGCATCTTCCACAAAAACAACATCATCGCTAACCACAATTCGTTTAGTCTGTGGAAGATACAAATGATAGCTTGTACTTTCAGAATTGTACCCAACAAAATTACATTTTACTACTTTATCATCCAATTTTCTGCGATGTTGTTCAGGCACTAATGCATATGCTAGACACCCAAAAACACAGAGATGAGCAATAGATGGCTTGCGATCATGCCAAGCCTCATATGGAGTGAAAGACTATAGTGCTTTAGTGGGACACCTGTTAAGTACATATGCTGCACACATAACAACCTCAAGCCAAAAAATATGTGGGAAGGTTTGACTCTTGACCATACACCTCGCCATCTCCATGAGTGACCTATTCTTCCGTTCAGCAACTCCATTCTATTGAGGTGTATATAGCACTGTACACTGGTGTTTTATCCCACATTAAGACAGAAATGCATGAAAATCGAAAAACATATATTCCTCCCCTCTATCATAATGGAGGCTGCCCATTTTACATGCTGACATATTTCATCCAAAACCAGAAATTGTTTGAAGCATATAAACACTTTGTACTTTTCTTTGAGTTGATATACCCATGCATGCCTGGAAAAATCATCAATGAAAGTCACGAAGTAAAGATAATTTCCAAAGGAGGGTGTCTCCATAGGACCACATACATCTCTATGAACAAGCTGCAATTTCCAAGTAGCCCGAACTCAACCATCTTTTGGAAATGAGGAACGTTGCATTTTGCCCAAAATACAGCCTTCACATACATGTTTACTGGGAACCTCAAGTTTGGGCAAAGAGGACACCATTTCAGATTTCTACAAGCGTAGCAAACTAGAAAAGTTTAGATGAGCAAAGTGTGCATGCCAAAGCTTTGCATCTGACATAGCGTGAGAATCATGTATTGCACATGCCAAATCATTCATTGATTTTTCATATTCTATGATCTTATACAACCCACGACATAAAATGCCAGAAGTAATAATAACATCGCCATTTGACAAATCATGAATTGTACATCTGTCATGAACAAATTTCACAACCACGCTAATCTTGGCTAATGCAAAAACTGATAATAGATTCTTCTTGATCCTTGATACAAATAAAGCATGTGACAAAGTGAAAGAAGCACCATCAGTAGTAGTCAGAATGATCTTACCAACTTCCATGATAGGATAAGACGAGTTGTTGGTGCATGTGATAGTATTCCCTATAGGGACAGGCTCGAGTGAAGAGAAGAAACTACGTTGCGAGGTAATATGTTTGGTCGCCCCACTATCAAAGTACCAAACATCTGAGTTTACTACAGACATGCAATGCTCATGTGAAGATGGGTCGAAATTGCAAACAGTAGTGAACACCCATTCTTCATCTTGCACAAGGTTAGCATACTCTATTTTTGGAGTAGAGGCCTCTGCAACAACCATTCAAGCCTCTTTTTTCTTTGCGTTTTTTGCAACGAGTTTAGGACAGTTCTTTATGATATGATCATTTCATTTTTAATACTTGCAAAACAATTTTAGCGTTTCTGATTTCTTCTCATCTTTGTCTTCCCTCTTTGATTGTGCAGAATTAGCAAATTTTTGCTTACTAGTTGAAGAGCTCCATTTTCCTTTGCCCTTCTGACTAGCCAAAGAAAGATTGATCTGCAACATGCATAATGGACCTGTTCTGCCTGGATTGATCTTCCTGCAACAGAGCAAAGACAAACTCCTCAAATGACAAGGCATTTGGATTGCCTATCAGCATCAACCAAAGAGTAGAAGCAAAACTCTGATATGAATCAAGAAGACCATTCAGAACCGTCTGCACACGTGAGCTATCTGGTATAACTTCATCAGCAAAAATCAATTGTTCCTTCAAGTCTTTGATCTTTGTTAGAAAACTGTCCATAGAATCACCTTCATTCATGTGCTCACTCTCCAACTGTTTTTGGAGGTACGCAACACGAGCTTCATTCCTAGCTTGGTAGAATGTGGTAAGTGTATCCCAAGCATCCTTAGCTATCCAACAAGAGCGAATGTGAGGAATAATGGCACGCTTGACAAACAAAGCTCAATGCATGTGCTTGGGCATCTCTGCCATCCCAAAAAATTTGCTCTGCATTAGGTGCAGCAAAAATCATAGCACGAATAGGAATATGCAAAATATCATCATCTTTGACACCTTCTACACCAGCTTCAGTACCTGCAGTTGTAACAGTTGTAGGTGTGATAGGACATTTTTCAACACCCTGCACAGTGTTCCACAATCCTTTTGCAACGAATACATGTCGCATCGTACAAGCCCATGATGGGTAGTTGGTACCATCCAACTTATGCTCAATAGCCAACATACGGTATACATCACTGCTTTCAGCCATGGCTAGTGACTAAAATACCTTGTTGCAAAAAATTGATTGTATCTCAAAAAGTTGAATAGAACTGCCCATATAAATTCTGCTAGACCTATAACAGACTTTGAGATGCTTATATTGGTGAACCAAAACTGGTATATACCTTTGGCACAAAATGATGAAATAGACTACACAAGCACTGTGATAGTGTGTTTGGAGGCCAAAATGAGCTCAGATTGCGATTTCGGTACCACATAGCTGTTTTGATCTTCGAAACACCCTGAGTATGCTCACCAAAATTTGTGCAAATCTAAGATTGCAACCGGAGAGGTGTCGATCATGCCCTAGATGAAGCGGCGACCTCCTGTGATACCAATTGTTGGAGTTAGATGTCTGAGGAAGCACGTGAAAAACACAAGGAAGAAGAAGAAGAAGCTTGGAGCACAATGCACAATAGTGAATGTATTAGTAGAGAATGTACAAAGATAAGTAACCCATTAGAGCTATAGGCATATATACAAGCCAGGGGAAAAACCTCCTAAAGAGGGAAAAAAGTGCCGCGACAGTTCTACAGTGTTCACACACATCACTCCCTAAATATATCAACAAGTCCATCAAAAGTTGAATTGCTCTCTTGACTTGAGAAGTGAACCTATGAAATGTTGTACAATGCAAAAAGGCTCTCTAAGATTTCCAATAAGTCGTAGATCATGCAATTTGGAGAATGTGACCTATGTCAACCCCCTTGCACAAGACACACCAAAATTTGTTCGAACACAGAGCTTGTACCTATGTGTATCTCTTCACACACATATGTTGGGTAATATGCAAAGATAGATGAGAGAGCTTTCAAGCTCAATATAAAAACGGATAAGGAACACTTGACACTAGGATTATAATAAAAAGAAATCTTACAACAAGAACTTCAAGATGAGCTATCTTGTGCACGAAATAGAAAACTATACAATGAGATATGGATGCTTGAAAATCTCAACCTACATGAAAACTTCAGCTAGCACGAGACTAGCTTAGCTAGGGGGTAGCTTAGAACTGGATTATACACTCCCCATGAGATCCTAAAAGTGCAAAAATCAATGAAGAGGATGGCCATGAGTTTCTTATTATGTTTACAAACTTGTAAACATCAAACTACACACAAAAAGTGATGAGACCTCATAAGATCTTCAAAACATCAAACAAATATTTCCAAACTTCAGAAATCAAACTTTCTTGCAAACTTTGAAGAAAACAGAAATGGGTGGCTGTAGCAAAATAATCACCAAAAACTCTCTGAGTAGAATTTGCTAAAATCAATCATATATTCTGAAACTGAACTCTCACTAGCATGCTTTAGAAACAAAAACGTAAAAAAAGCTAGAGTATAGCTCCCAAACAAATGGGTTGAATTCAAGGTACACGGAAGCTTGCTATAGCAAGGTATGACTATCTGTCCGAATTGAAAACTGATGTACAACAGTAGAAAGACTCAATGATTTATGGAACATTTTGATATACAGAGAAAGTATGAGAGCTAAAGAAACTCCTCTAAGTGAAATCGCTCAAGAAGACCTCATATTGACTGAGATATGAAAGTTTGAAAAGAGGTATGTCTCTGATGAGATACTGGATACACACAAGAAAGTAAATCTGTAAAAATGCCTACTTGCATGGATGTTTCACATTGAATGTTGTACAAAAAACTAATCTATATATATAGTAAACATTTTATGCTTTGTAACACAACATGAATCGCTCAACTTGGCCACCTATACTAAGAGAACCACTCTTTTTATTGAGAGGCTATCAATAGAAGTGCTTTCCTTGTCTAAAAATAGACACCTCTCCTTTCCTTCTTACTTTTATCTAATTTTATCTACTTTTATCTATGTTTACTCTAAATTTAGAGATGTGAGCACCTCCACATGTTATTTATCATAGATAATAAAATCCATAAGCCTAGAAAAGATACTTTAGAACTTGTGCTTATGTAACATTGCCCCCTTCAAGCTCTAAATCCAAAGCTTTGACTCCAAGTAGAACTTTGATTTGCTTGAGCTTCTGAGCATCTACTGCTTTTGTGAGTATATGTGCTAGTTTATCCTGAGTTCCAACATGTTGAATATCAATATCTTCATTCATCACCTTGTCTCTGATATAGTGATAATGTACTTCAATGTGTTTGGTTCTTGTATGGAACACTTGATTAGACATAAGTTGTAATGAACTTACATTATCTCCAAAGAGTATTGGACATGATGTAGATAGATTCATGTCTTCATAAAGCTTCAAATACCACATAATCTCACATGTTGCATTTGTAAGACTTCTATATTCAGCCACTGTGCTTGAAAGTGCTACTGTAGGCTGTTTTTTAGAACTCCACGAAACCAAATTATTACCTACAAATATCAGATATCCACATATACTTCTTCTATCATCCTTATTTCTAGCCCAGTCTACATCATTGTATGCTTTCAAATCCATAACTTCATGATATTCATATCCCAAACCCTCATTTAATATACCCTTTAAATATTTCAAGACCCTTTTAGTTGCTTGCATGTGTACATTTGTGGGTTTGTTCATGAATTGAGACAATATACTTACACTAAATGTAATATCCGGCCTTGTTAAAGTTGCATATATAAGAGAACCAATCAAAGACTTGCAGATAAGTGGATCTTCTAAAGGTTCATCATCTTCAACATTGTACTTCACATTGGGTTCCATCGGATTATTGATACTCTTGCAATGCTTCTGCCATATTTCTTTAACAAATTTGAAGTATACTTCCTTTGTAAAAGATATATGCCATCTTCTTTCTTCATAACTTCAATTCCAAGAATGTACGTCAATTCTCCTAAATTTGAAATTTTAAATTTAGATCCAAGCTGTGTTTTGATCCTGGCTATTTCAACTTCATCATTTCCTGTTATTATCAAAGTCACCCACATAAATTGAGATGTAAAAAATCAATGATCGTTCAACCTTAACATTCAAAGAAGTATCTACATTTGAACATCTATATCCATGCTTTTCAAGAAACTTTACCAATCTAAAGTTCCAAGCCCTTGGAGCTTGTTTAAGACCATACAATGCTTTCAAGAGTTTACATATCTGTGTAGGCTTCTTGGGATCTTCATAACCTACTGGTTGCTCCATGTACACATCTTCTTTTAAATCAACATTAAGAAATGCATTTTTGATATCTTATTTATAAAGATTCCATACCTTGCTTGCAGCAACACTTATTAATGTCCTTATTGTTGATATCTTGGCAACAGGAGAAAATGTCTCCTCATAATTGATGCCATAACTCTGTGCATAACCCTTACAAACAAGCCTTGCTTTATATTTATTTACTGAACCATCACTGTTTGTCTTGATCCTGTAAACCCATTTGTTACCGATAACCTTCATGTTAGGTTGCCTTGGAACTAAATTTCATGTATTTTTCTCATACAAATCTGCCATTTCTTCATCCATTTCCTTAACCCATTTCTCTACATTTGATTCTTCTTTAAAATTTGTTGGTTCCTGCTACTCAAGAAGTTTTGCCATATAAGCTTCATGAGAAAATCTTTGCCGTTGCCTTCTTTCTCTTACTGGATACCTTGGTTGACTTCTTGTCCTACCATGCTTCTCTTGCCTTCGAGTTTGGGTTCTTCTTGATGTAGAACCTTAACTTTCTTCTTCCCGTGACTCAATCTCCTTTGAAATTAAATCTAAAATTTTCTTCAACTTTTGATTGGGGGGAGTTACCTCTTCATGTGTAATTTGACTTTTTGGTGAGCTCGGAGAACTTGGGTCTTCTTCATGACTTCTTGTAGTTTCTTCTTCATCTACATGCACTTCATGCTTATACCAAGATTTATCTTCATGAAAAATAACATCTCTCGAAACAAATACCTCTCTTGTATCTGGGTTCATACATCTATATCCTCGTTGCCCTTCTGCCATACCAATGAAATTAATCATTTTTTGTGACCTTGGACCCAAGTTTGATCTTAACTGTTGTGGAACCTGAACAAAACATAAGATTCCAAAATTTCTACAGTTAGAAATATCTAGTTTTGATCCATAAAACATTTCATAAGGTGCTTTTTGTATATGAATTTGAGTAGGCAGTAACTTGTCCATCGCATAAACTGCCATATTGCATGCTTCAACCCAAAAAGTAAGTGGTAAGTCCTTTTCATTTAACATGCAACTACCCAGCTCTAAGATAGACCTGTTTCTTCTTTCATCAACACCATTTTGTTGAGGTGTGTATTTGTTTGTAGTGTCCTTTTGTATTCCTTCTTATTTCAAATATGCAAGAAACTGATTAGAAAAATACTCACCTCCTCCATCTGATCTCAACCTTCTTATGCTTCGATGTGTTTTCTTTTCAACCAATGATTTGAACTTCTTGAACATATCAAATACTTCTGATTTGTATTTCATAAAATAAATGGATCTAAACTTTGAGAAATCATCAATAAGTGTTACAAAGTACTTGCTACCTCCCATGGACTCTTCTTGAGATGGACCCCATACATCAATATGAATCAAGTCCAAAATACCTCTAGTTTGCAATCGTGCTTTTAAAAAAGAACTTTTTACCTGTTTCCCAAACTGACATGCCTCACAAACAAAATCCAAATCTTGCTTAGGTAGTTGTGGTAGACCTTCAACTAAGGATTTCTTTGCAATATCCTTCAATCTGCCAACACTAATGTGTCCTAATCTTTTATGCCATAAATCCAATTGACTTACTTGAGCCCCATTGAACATCGTATAACCTGCATAATTTCGAACTTCACCTTCATAAGTATATAGTATGTTTACCTTTTGTCCTCTTTATAACAAAAGTTCCATTGTTCTTTTGATAAGCCTGCCACTGATTATTATCAAAATCCACCTTCACTCCATCATCCTCCATTTGTCCAACTGAAATCAAATTTCTTGTAGTAGTAGGAACAAAAAAACATCTCTGAGAGTTACGTGTTCATTAAGTGGACAATCACCAATATATACTACTTCATGCTCAGTACTATCTCCTATGGCAAGTGTGACTCTTCAATCTAGCTTGTGTAAGTTTTTTTGTTTACCTTCCTCTTATGTGTCTCTGTATGCATAACCATAAGAATGTTTTCCTTCTATGTCTGAGTCTCCTCTTGCACTATGTTATTGTTCTCATGCATATGATCTTGGCCTCTTCCTCTTTGTCATCCTCTAAAACCACCTCCTCTATTTGGGTTGGAGAAACAACCCCTGGCATAATGATGAACTTTACCACAATAATTACAAGTAAAGTTACCTTGCTAATTTGGTTGAGTCTGTTGACCTTGTTGTATTGTTCTTTCTCCTCTGGTACCTTAAAGCTTTCTCTTCCTCTTACATTGTTGTTGAATCTTCCTCCTCCTCTCGGATTTCCTCTACCTCTTGCTCTATTTGATGAAGTATAAAGAGCTCGTCCTTGACTACCTCTTTGTGAATGATAAGAGTTTCCACCTTCTATGTTGATTTCTTCAGTCATCATGAGTGTTTGTAAATCTTCAAAGGATGGTAGATTCTCTCGAGTCATGATAGATGTAATGAAACACTTCCATCTTTCATCTTCTCTCAAGGCATTTAACATGATATTAAACTTTATATCCTCACTAGGAGATGCGTCAATAGAGGCTTATGTTTCAATAAGAGATTTTACCTCAAGAACATAATCATTAAGTGATTGTCGTGGCTTCTTTTCTACTCTTGTCAACTCACCAATAACTTGTATTTGCCTTGCTCTATTGGTAGTTGCAAATAAACTTTCTAGAGACTCTGAGGCTTCTCTACTAGTATTCAAACCTCTTATATGTCCAAGCATAATATTCACGACTATTTGTGATATAATAAACAAAACTCTTCTATCTCTTTCGATCCATTCTTCCTCTCTTACTCGAGCTTCTTGTGTAGGAGCTTCCAGTAATACTCGCTTCACTTTTGTAACTGTTATCAATCCCCAAAGACCTTTAGACATGAGATACGACTCCATTCTAAATTGACACATGGGATAATTTCTCCCATCTGATAGCTTCTCAATTGATGCACTCAAATTTGCCATGTTGAATTGTTGTAAACAAAGAAAATAATTCAATAGGCTTTATGAAAGATTTGATTAAAAAAAAAGCTCTGATACCACAACGTTATGTTTACAAACTTGTAAATGTCAAAATACACAATGAAAAGTGATGAGACCTCCTAGGATCTTCAAAAGATCAAAAAAATATTTCCAAACTTCAAAAATCAAACTTTCTTTCAAACTTTCAAGAAAATAGAAATGAGTGATTGTAGCAACATAATCACCAAAAAATTTCTGAGTGGAATTTGTTAAAACCAATCCTATATTCGGAACATAACTCTGTGTAGCATGCTTTAGAAACAAAAAACATAAAAAAAGGTGGAGTATAGCTCCCAAACAAATGGGTCGAAGTCAAGGTATGCAGAAGACTGCTATAGCAAGGTATGACTATCTGTCTGAATTGAAAACTGATGAACAACAGCAAAAAAACTCAATGATTTATGAAAAAATTTGATATAAACAAAAATTATGAGAGCTAAGAAAACTCCTCCAAGTGAAATCACTCAAAAAGAGCTCATAGTGACTGAGATATGAAAGTTTGAAAAGAGCTATGTGTGTGATGAGAGACGGGATACACACAAGAAAGTAAATCTAAAAACATGCCTACTTGCCTGGAGTTTTCTCATTGGATGGTGTAATAGAATGTTATACTAGAAGTTATAAGCTTCACATTGCAAGAAGAATCACTCAATTTGGCCACCTACACTAAGAGAACCACTCTTTTTATTGAGAGGCTATCAATAGAAGCACCTTCCTTGTCTAAAAATAGATACCTCTCTTTCCCTTCTTACTTTAATCTACTTTTATTTAATTTTACTCTAAATTTAGAGATGTGGGCACCTCCACATGTTATTTATCATAAATAATAAAATTCATAAGCCTAAAAAGACTACTTTAGAGCTTGTTCTTATGGAACATTTCTTCCAAACTATTGCTTACATAATGCTCCAAAATTTGGTGTAGAATTTGAATTCAAATCATGCCTCCAAAATTAGCCACTTTTTTCAATCACGGTAGATGGAATCTTGATCTACAAAACTCATGGGAAAGTGTTTGTAGACTTTACCAAAAAGTTAAGTGATGTGGCACTTGCATTAAGCCTTGGTTCACACACATTTGAGCTTATACATTTCTAACACAAAGGGGAGCTTGTCCCCCTCTTGAAAGGTCCAAGGGGCCTTTCTCCCTAGCCTACAAGGCCAAGGTCATACAAATTCTAACCATGAAGATATTGTCAGATATTATATTTTACATAATATTTTGTTTCTCTCGACTATGTTTATCCATACTAAATCCCATTGTAAAATTTATATAAGCATGGCATATGTGAAGTTCTACACACCATTGCACACTAGTAAGAACTTTATCTAGAGCTTCTCTAGATCACCATCTAATCTCCATATTGGGAGTGCATGAATGCAAAACACCATCTTTGTACCTACATTGCTCTTGACAATTTGAGAATTTGAGTTTCAATATCTCTCGGTCTACGTCCCTCTTGTTCTACATTTTTCAAATCTCATTATTGGTCTCTTTTGGTGTGCTATTATTTCTTACTTGGAATGAGAGCTTAAGAGGCCCTAAGTGGCATAAAAGAAGAAACAAAAAGGTTTTAGTGACAAAGTAGAGGATATTTCAGGTAGTGCATCATCATGTAGGATTGAGAATCAATGTTGTTTGTCAATGGGAGTAGGTGGACCACAAGCAAGAGTAGTAATGATGCCGTTCATCCCAATATTGCAGATATGAACACAACCTTCATGGAAGGTAATGTTAATGGTACAGGTTACACCTTGTGGAAGTTTAAAACCACTTCTATTCTTGATACATATGAACTTGTGAAGGCTTTTCTTGGGAGTGATCATGAGCCTTGAGTAACAGCTAAGCCAAATAATCCTATTACAAAATGATTCCTTCTTATGTTGATCTTCTACATGCTTGGAAATGTAGAAATTTAGATGCGCTTTTTGATCTATTTATAAGTACTACTCATAGTGTCTTGACTTTGATTCAACATACTACCAAGTCTTGTGAAGCATGGAATATAATGTGAAATCCACATGAAAATTGTAATTAGACAATGATTGAGAACTTGGAAAATCATCTAGAAATAGAAAGGTTTGGTGATAGGGAGACCCTAGAGGCATTCATCAATCAAGTAAAGAATCTTTGGAATTAAAAGGTGGGAAAAAGTGTACAAAATTCTAATGAAGAACTAGCTCAATGTTGTCTTCGAATGTAACCATCAATGTTTGATGGTTTGGTAGCTACTCTTAAGACTCAAGTGAGACCTCAACCTCTACCTTTTGAAGAATCTAGTGCCTTACTCATAGAGGAGGAGCTCGAGTTCATGGTAAGGAGTGGAAACAACAAAGGAGATGGTGCATTCAATGGAAATGCCAAAGGGGAAAATGGAATGTTCAAAAGATGAGACAAAAAGAAGAGCAACAAAAAGAAGATTGAAAAAACTAAGTTCAAGGGAGAATGCTCCCACTGCAAGAACAAAGGACAAAAAATTCAATGTTCTCTTATCAAGAAGGAAAGGAGTCTATTGACACTATAGAAATAGAGCTTGAGTTATTGATAGTGGAGGTATGATCCTCAATTGAAGATTTAGGAATAGATGACTCATGGTTTGTTGGACAATGGTGCCTCTTGTAACATGATGATCAAAAAATATCTTTACAATTTCTCACAACCTCTAAAGGAACTTACAAAATAATGCAATATGTTATGGAGAGATTGAAGGCCTGTGTTCTTTCATTAATCCTAATGGGAATATCAAAAAGCTTTCAAATGTGTTCTATGTTCTACAAATCAAAAAATAATTTCTTTAGCGTAAAAAACTGATCAAGGTCATGAATTATCTTACAACAAGGCAATAACTAAGATTATGGATAGTAACATGAAAATTCTTGGGATTGGCATGAGCAGGAACAACCTGTATGAGTTGTCTACTCTTATAGCCATTACAAGCATGGGCACAAATAAGCTAGGGCATGACATATTCATCCATATCTGATACACTTTACTAAAGGAGATGCATTTTAGGGCTATGGTTCTACACCTACCATCGATTGCAAACATCAAGGAACCATGTGAAGCTTGCATGATGGACAAGAAATAGAGGAAGGCATTTCCACAAGAAAGCAAGAACAAAGCAAACTATCCTCTACAATTGGTGATACTGGCTTGTGTGGAGAAATGTCTATAGATCCCTTGGGTGGATCTTTCTACTTCATGTTACTTGTTGATAAATATAACAAAAGAAAAGGGTGTAATCCCTCATGGTAAAGCTCAAGCTTTTCGTAAGTTTAAAGAATGGTGTGAGCTTGCTAAAATTGAAACATGGAAAAATTTGAAGAAATTCAAGACAAATGGTGGTAGTGAGTTGACATCAACAAAGTTTGAAGATTTATGTAAGAGTAAGGAATCAAGAATCAAAACATTATGGCACATAGCCCTCCAAAAAAATATGTTGTAGAATGTGAAAATCAAACCATCTTGGAGATGGAAAGGTCCATGTTGAAGGGAAAGTTTTCCAAATTAATTTTCCATGGAGGCCATCAACATTGATGCTTACATCTTGAATTGAAGTTACACCAAGGCACTTGATGCAAAGCCTCCAGAAGATGCCTATAATGGTAAAAAGCCATCTGTTCGACATTTCAAAGTATCTGTAAGTGAATCTTATGTCCATGTTCTAGATAGGGAGAGAAACAAGCTTAAAAAAGCATCAAATCTATCTTCGTAGGATACAATGAAGATAAGAATGCTTATAAACTCTACGATCTTGAGGCAAAGAAGATTATGGTGAGTCACAATGTGGTGTTTAAGAAAGAGAAGCCACATGTAGTGGAGGAAAATAAAGCTTCAACTTTATCATTATGTAAAGGCTCTATCCACTATAAACTTAACTCAAAAGCTATCCCTTCTACACAAGAGAAGGAATCATAATCTTCAAATGATTTCGTTCACACATAATAGAGGAGTAGCGTGAGCAAGAACCCATATTGTTAATATAGCCTTGATGGTTGAGCTCATTCAAGAACAAGCAAAGGAACCAACAAACATGGAAGAGGCACTCCATGATCCCAATTCGAGGTTTTGATGCAAACTGAATATTACAATATCATGAAGTTTGGAAATTGGGAGCTAGTTGTTTGAACATCTAGGCACAACATCATTGAGAAAAAGTGGGCCTGAAAGCTAAAGAGAAAGGTTGATGGTACTTTGGAGAAGCATAAAGCAAGACTTTTTGTGCAAGTCTATTCGCAAGTCCAAGAGCTTGAATTGTGAATGGTTCACACCAACTGCAATGACTACCATCAAAGTAATGCTAGTTATGGGTGCTCATAAATGACGGCCACTTTATCACATGGATGTTAAATTAGTGTTCTTAAATGGATAACTAAAGGAGGAGATATATGTGTGCTAGTCATGAGGCTTTGAGTATCCCCATTTAGAGAACAATGTATCTAAGAAAAAAAAGGAATTATATGGGAAAAATGTTGATATATTTAGGTAGTGATGTATGTGAACACTCTAGGACCACCGGGGCACTTTTTCCCTCATAGGAGGTTTTTTTCCCCCGGCTTGTATATATGCCTATTGCCCTAATGGGCTACTTATCTTTGTAGATTCTCTAGTAATACATTCAGTATTGTGTGTTGTGCTCCAAGCTTCTTCTTCTTCCTTGTGTTGTTCGCGTGCTTCCACAGACGTCGAACTCCAACAATCGATATCAGAGTAGGTCATTGCTTCATCGAGGGTGTCATTAACACCTCTCCGGTTGCAGTCTCAGAATCACACGAATTTTGGTGAGCATACTCAGCGTGTTCTTGAGATCAAAACCGCTTCACTCTGTTGTGTCAAAATCACAATCTGCGCTCGTTTCGGCCTCTGAACACACTATCATAGTGCTTCTGCAGGCTATTTCCTCTTTTTGTGCCAACGGTACATACCAATTTCGGTTTGCCAGTATAAGCATCTCAAAGTCTTCTACAAATTCAGTAGAATTCGTCTAGGGAGTTCTGTTCAACTTTTTGAGATATAATCAATTTTTTGCATCAAGGTATTTTAGTCACCGGCCATGGTTGAAAGCAGGGATGTATTTTGTATGTTGGTTGTTGAGGATAAGTTGGATGGTACCAACTACCTGTTGTGGGCTTATATGATGCGACATGTATTGATTGCAAAAGGACTATGGAACATTGTGTAGGGTGTTGAAAAACGTCCTATCTTACCTCCAATTGTTAGAACTGCAAGTACTGAAGCTGATGTAGAAGGTGTCGAAGATGATGATATTCTGCATATTCCTATTCGTGCTCCAGTTTTTGTTGCACCTACTACAGGGAAAATTTGTTGGGAGGGCAGAGATGCCTAGGCACATGCATTGATAGCTTTGTTTGTCAAACGTGCCATTACTCCTCACATTCGCTCTTTCAGAACAGCTAAGGATGCTTGGGATACAGTTACCACATTGAACCAAGCTAAGAGTGAGGCTTGTGTTGCTTACCTCCGAAAACAGTTGGAGAGTGAGCATATGAATGAAGGTGATTCTATGGACATTTTTCTAACAAAGATCAAAGACTTGAAGGAATAGTTGATTTCTGCTGATGAGGTTATACCAGATAGCTCACTTGTAGAGATCGTTCTGAATGGTCTTCCTAATTCATATCAGAGTTTTGCTTCAACTCTTTGATTGATGATGAAAGCCAATCCAAATGCCTTGTCATTTGAGGAGTTAGTCTCTGTTATGCGTGTTGGAGATCAAGCTTTCCTTGCTAGTCAGAAGGGCAAAGGAAAATGGAGCTCTTCAAATAGTAAGCAGAAATCTGCTAATTCTGCACAATCAAAGAGGGAAGGCAAAGATAAAAAGAAATCAGAAAAGGAGAAATTGTTTTGCAAGTACTGTAAAGGAAATGATCATATCATAAAGAACTGTCCAAAACTAGCTGCTAAGGAGGCAAATAACAAAGAGGCTAGAATGGTTGTTTTAGAAGCCTCTACACCAAAAACAACGTTCGCTAATCTTGTGTAAGAAGAAGAATGGGCGTTTACTAATGTTGTAGTTTTGACCCATCTTCTCATGAGCGCATGTCTGCAGTAGACTCAAATGTTTGGTACTTTGACAGTGAGGCGACCAAACATATTACCTCGCAGCGCAGTTTCTTCTCTTCACTCGAGCCTGCCCCTACAGGGATTACTGTTACATGTGCCAACAACTCCTCTTATCCTGTTATGGGAGTTGCTAAGATCATTTTGACTACTGATAATGGTAGTTCTTTCACTTTGCGAGATGCTTTGTTTATGGCACAGATCAAGGAAAATCTCTTATCAGTTTTTGCATTAGCCAAGATTGGCTTGGTTGTGAAATTTGTTGATGACAGATGTACAGTTCATGATCTATCAAATGGCAATGTGATTATTGCTTCTAGCATTTTATGTCGTGGGCTGTATAAGCTCATAGACTATGAGAGATCTGTAAATGATTTGACATGTGGAGAACATGATTCTCAGGCTATATCAGATGCAAAGCTTTGGCATGCATGCTTTGGCATGCACGCTTTGGTCATCTGAATTTTGCTAGTTTGCTATGCTTGCAGAAATCTGAAATGGTGTGTCCTCTTTGCCCAAACTTGAGGCACCCGGAAAACATTTTTGTGAATGTTCTATTTTGGGCCAAATGCAGTGTTCCTCCTTTCCAAAAGATGGTTCACTTTGGGCTACTTAGAAATTGCAGCTTGTACATAGTGATGTCTATGGTCCTATGCAGACACCTTCTTTTGGAAATTATCTTTACTTCATGACTTTCATTGATGAATTTTCTAGGCATGCATGGGTATATACATTGAAGACAAAGTCGAAACTGGTTATGTGCTTCAACCAATTTTTGGTTTTGGCTGAGAATCTGTCAGCATGTAAAATGGGCACCCTCCATTTTGATCGGGGGGGAATATATGTCTTCTGATTTTTTAATGCATTTTTGGCTGAATGTGGGATAAAACACCACTGTACAATGTCATATACACCTAAAGAAAATGGAGTTGCTAAACAAAAGAACAAGTCACTCATGGAGATGGCAAGGTATATGGTCAAGAGTCAGGCTTTACCACATAGTTTCTAGCTTGAGGCTATCATGTGTGCTGCATATGTACTTAACAAGTGTCCCACTAAAGCGCTATACTCTATCACTCCATATGAGCCTTTGCATGATCGCAAGCCATCTGTGGCTCTCTTGTGTGTTTTTGGTTGTTTGGCATATGCATTAGTGCCTGAAAAACATCGCAAAAAATTGGATGATAAAGCAATAAAATGTATTTTTTTGGGTACAGTTCCGTAAGTAAAGGCTATCATCTATATCATCCACAGACTAAACACATTCTGTTTAGCCGTGATTTTGTTTTTGTGGAAGATTCTATTCGGCCATTGCTTTCGTGTACTAAGGAGAAATCTGTTAGCTCCATAGACATGTATGACACTTTGTTGCCTCTTTTTACAGGTGGACAGTCTAGTGATGGTCCTAATGAGGCAACTTCTTAGCCTTTGTAGGTTTCATGTGATGATGCAGATCATCCCATTTCTGATGTAGATTTACATGATGCACTTATTGATGAGAGAGATGACATTGAGGAGGAAAAAACTATGCCAAAATGGTTGGTGCAGACTTTGCATGACAACAAATTAGATGCACTTCTGTCATATCGTACCCGATCAGGTTCTCATGTGTGCCTCTTTTGCATCAGATTGCTATGCTATGGCTACATCTAATCTCTATGATGAGAATGAGCCTGTTTCATTTGACGAAGCACAAAATTCAAGAAATTGGATGGATGCTATGCAATCTGAATATGATGCTATGATGAAGAATGGTACTTGGCCTTTATGTGAATTGCCTCCTGGCAAGAAGGCTATTGGCACTAAGTGGGTTTACAAGCTGAATCATAAGTCGGATGGAACATTTGACAGGTATAAAGCTAGGCTTGTTGCAAAGGGTTATGCTCAGGAAAGAGGCATTGATTTTGATGAGACCTTTGCACCTACATGCCGTATGACTACTGTTCGGAGCATCTGTGCACTTGCAACCCATCATGGTTGGAATGTACATAATTGGACATTAAAACTACATTTCTAAATGGTGGCTTGCATGAAGAAGTGTATGTTTTTCAGCCCCGTGGCTTTGTGCAGAAAGGGCATGAAAACCAGGTGTGCAGGTTAAAGAAGGCATTATATGATATAAAGCAAGCACCAAATGCTTGGTATGAGAAGATACATACCTATCTCATTGCACATGGTTTTGAGAAGAGTCCAACTAAAAGCACCTTATATGTTAAGCGTGCTAATGATGTGCTTGTGATCATTGTTGTCTATGTTCACAACATGCTGCTCACTAGTCCTATTGAGAAGCATATTGCTGATTTAAAGGCTGATTTGCATGCCTCATTTGAGACGTTTGATTTGGAGCATTTGCATCACTATTTGGGCATTCAGTTTATGCATGTTGATGGTGGAATGTCTTTGTGTCAAATGAAATATATCGACACATTATTGCAGCATTTTGGCCTTGCAAACTATAAGCCTATTGCCACTTCTATGGAGATAGGTTTACGATTGAGTCTTCATGATGCTGGAGATGCATTTTATGCTATCCTCTATCAGTAGGCTGTTGGATGCCTGATTTACTAATGCATTACTCGGCTACATATTCAGTTTGTTGTCTCATAGATGAGAAGGTTTATGCATTGCCTAGGTGTCAAGCATTGGCAGGCGGTTAAGCGCATCTTTCGCTACTTGAGTGGTACTCGACTACTTGGGTTGTTTTATCCCAAGGGGGGATCATGACCGCTAGATTTGCATGCTTTTTCTGACTCAGACTGGGCTGGTTGCTATGACACTTGTGTCCCCACTAGTGGCTTTTGCTTCATGCTTGGTAGCTCATGTATATCTTGGTTGAGCAAGAAGCAGCCTACTATGGTCATTTCCAGTTGTGAGGCTGAGTATAGGGCATGGTTCATAACTGCAAACAATAATAAACACACATTCTTCCTACTACAAAAGATTAGAAAACTCTATTTTGGGTGTAGAGACCTCTACAACAACCATTCCAACCCCTTTCTTCTTTGCCTTTTTTGCAGCCAATTTTGGACAACTCTTTATGACATGATCATTTCCTTCAAAATATTTTCAAAATAGGTTCTACTTTTTGGTTTTCTTCTCGTCTATGTCATCCTTCTTTGATTGTGCAGAATTAGGAGACTTCTGCTTACTAGTAGATGAGCTACATTTACCTTTTCCCTTTTGACTAGCCAAGAAAGCTTGATCTGCAACATGCATAATGGACCTCTTCTACCTAGACTGATCTTCTTGTAATAGAACAAACACTTACTCCTCAACATTTAGGGCTTTTGGATTTCCTTTCATCATCAATTGAAGAGTAGAAGCAAAAATTTGATATGAATCTGGAAGACCATTCAGAACAGACTACACAAGTGAACTGTAAGGCAAAATTCAATAGCTCCTTCATATCTTTGATCTTTGTCAAAACACTTTCCATGGAATCCCCTCCATTCATGTGCTCAATCTCCAATTATTTTTGGAGGTAAGCAACAAGAGCCTCATTCCTTGCCTGGTATAAAGTGGTAAGTGTATCCCAAGATTCCTTTGTTGTTCTGCAAGAGCGAATGTGAGGAATAATGGCATATTTGATAGAGAAGACTCTCAATGCATGTGCATGAGCATCTCTGCCATCCCAACAAAGTTGCTCTACAGTAGGTGCAACATGAACTGCAGCACTGATAGGAAATTGAAGAATATCACCATCCTCATTGTCATGCATTAGCTTCAACAATTGTATTTGTAGGTGTAATAGGACATTTTTCAACACCCTACACACAACTAACATACAGAAAAACATCATTGCCTTCAGCCATGGCCATTGACTAAAATAGCTTGATGCAAAAAAATGATTGTATCTCAAAGCATTGAAGAGAACTAACCTATCGAGTTCTACTAAACCTGTAGCATGCTTCGAGGCACTTATATTGGTTGCTACCACATAGGGAAGCCATCTTGATCTCCTAACCGACCTGAGTATGCTTACCAATTTTCATGTGATTCTGAGACTATGACTGGAGGAGTGTCGATGATGGCCTAGATGATGCGGCAACCTACTCTAATACCAATTGTTGGATTTTGAAGTCTTTGAGGTCTATGGAAGCATGCGAACAACACAATGAAGAAGAGGGAGCTTGGAGTACAACACATAATACTGAATTTATTACCAAGCGAATATACAAAGAGAGGTGACCCATTATGGTTGCAGACATATATACAAGCTGAGGGGGAAAAACCTCCTAAAGAGGGAAAAACGTTGCCTGACAATCCTAGTGTTTTCACACACATCATTACCAAAATATATCAACAGTTTCATAAATACATTGGTCTTTGTCTACTGTTATAGTACATTAAGTAAATTCTGTTAAGTTCTCTCAATTAGTAAGGCTTGTAATTCCCGTTTGAAAGATTCTTCCAAGACATCTTTAATCTTAATAGGTCATGGATTGACATCATCACATAAGTTTCAAGTAATGAGTTGGTCTTCAATAACATACATTTGTGGGCTACGGGTATTATCTATCCCCTGATGTATATGTTTTCGAAGTGATTTTCACCTATATGCAATCATGTGCCCCATATGTGGCTGCGTTTAACCAAGAACACATGTGCGTCCTTTACAATAGGAGAGTCATGGCATAGAAGAAAACAAAGAAAAAAAGAGTAGCAGAATAAGCAAAAGGGAGAGCGCATGCACAAAAGGAGAGGACCTGCACAAAAGGAGAAGCACAAAAGGAGAAGTCAATTTATCAAATTATAAGGAGAAGTGGGCAGCAATAATGGGGATAAACGACTCATCTAGGAGAGCAAGCAGCGCAGAGGTTGCTGGCATCGGATCTGAGAAGCCATCTGAGAGCGATAGTTTGAAGGAGAAGCTATGCTCATGACAAATCTGTTGGGGAACTTGGTTGACGATGATGCTCTTTTCTGAAGTTTCTGATGTGCTGTTGCTGATGTGTTCATGATGGCTATAATCAATCAATCTCGAGGAGAATTCGACGCATGCTGAAGAAAGAGGTAATATACAATGCATCGGATCTGACTCACACCAACAAGGTGGAGAAAAGACAGGAGCGATTGCACGCAAGGAGGTCAATTCGATAAAAAACGATATGACACATGACGTGCAGAATGGAGACAATTGATTTGAAGGTCGATTAATGTGTTTTACTACTGGTTATTGAGGGGGAAACACATATGATCTAAGGATGCCAACTTGCATTTTACTCGGGGATTACAGGGGGCAAAGGAGCATCATTCATCAATCATCGGCGTCTCGAATTTCCGTTCAATCATCTATGATCTGACACAGAAATCGTCTGGCTGAGGAACAAATTCTGACGAGGGAAAATCATTGGCAAATGGAATTATTTGATAGCGTGAATGAATGAAACATCTGATCGAGGGGAGATTCGGAATGGCGGAAGTTCTGAGTGAAGGAGGAGTTCAGACCCTGAGTTTTGGTGCATCTTGTTCATGTACATAAGTAATCTTGTTCATGTACTTCTCTTCTTCTCTTGTGTCGCCATCGTCTACTAGTAGAGGACTGTGCGCAATGTCATACTCAATCTACGTCTATCCATAATTGCTTTCTTCATCCATGACCAAATTATTTAATGGAAGCGGAAGTGGCGCAATTGTTGAGAGGATAACTAATGTTGAACTGAGAGCTGAACGGAGAGAGGAGTTATAAGAAGCATCTTCTATGAGAAATTAAGGATGATCGGATTTGAAGGAAAGATTAATATTAGTATATAGCCTAGCATATGGATACTCCATAATGAGATTCCACCATGCCTACAAGCATCAGAGTAATGCATTCCAAAAGGTTACGTTAATTGGACACTATAAAGGTTATTGTTTAATTGTGCAGTAGCAAGTTCCATTAATTTTTTAGCTACGGAATAGAATTTTGATACTCTTCCAACAGAGCCGTACAATAATCGATGTTCTTTGTTCCTAATTTCTGTAACTTTCTACAAGTGTGACTTATATGCGAATATATTTGATCATATATCTTGGTACAGAGAAAAAGAGATTTTTGACTAGTTTAATGATTTAGAATAAATTCCGATTAACGATCCAAAATGTCCATCTTGAAGATTCATTTTTTATTTGAAACAATTTTTTTTTGCTATCATTAATTCAAATAGAAGTATATATGAATTCATGTGCAAAAATTAAAAGCAACTTGATTTGATCATCTTGCTACCTTTGATTACTAACGATCTTTCAAGTGCTGGTAAATTACTTGAGTTGCTCCAAGCACCCGGCATGTGCCATTGGATTTGGTGGTTGACTTGATCCACCAACTGAGCATCTACATCTTCTCGACATAAGTGAACCCGACATGAAGAAATGGCACTACCACTCAGATATACAATTCTATTTTGCACGGCATATGCATATATATGAATCAACAATTGTAGCGGTTGCTTCAATGTCCTTGGAAGCAGTAGCATACTCACAAACCTTGCAATCTCTTGGGTGTCGAGGGCTGATCAGTTTGATCTGAGCGTCTCCACGGAGATTGTCAAGTGGGCAATCCTCTTCACTCTACCCTTTTCCATCAAAATCTACTGAAGCTATGTTTGCACAATCACATTTACATAGAACCTCTTATACGAGCCTTTTCAGGAATATTTCTCCAACTTCTATTTGCAAATTATCTTTCTACCAGTGCGTCCAAATGAGAGGAGGAAATAGACATACTTCTACGTGAGTTATATACATACAGTTCACTTCTTTTAGTAAATTTAGATTTATACAATATGGTTAATCATTTCTAAGAGCAACGAATATGGAAAATAATTGATTCAATAAAAATGGATCAGGGAGAATTTAATGGGACTAATGCTACAACATATCTCAGATATTACGAGCAGCTCACTGAGCAGTATGGTTTCCCCAAGGATCATCAGGAGGATACATTTATATGTATTTCACATGGGTTTACTAGATAAAGGATTCAATTGAGGGTAGTCACACCTAATATGACCAGGGCTAATTTTAAAACTCAACTTCTTGCTGAGTTCTCACATGCGGACTATAGTGAGAACAATAGGGCCACATTTTTGGGATGGGTAGGAACTACTAAAGTCGATAAACATATAACCCAATGTCTAACTGAATTTGAAGTAAAATTTAACCAAATCCCTAAAATAGATCGTACAACCTTAGAGCCACATAAATTACATAATTTTCGAAGCATGCTAGATATATCTCTTAGAACTGAGCTAGAACCCATGCTTGAGGATGGAACGATTGCTAGTGGATTAACTGAAAATTGGGAGAATGTTCAAAGGCAAGAGCTCAAAGGATAGCTCAAAGGCAAGAGCACAATCAAATGCAAACTCCTAGGTCAAATGAAACAGATATACTAGTTAAAGTAGACAATGATCATACTTCGCAAGGACTTGGTAAGGATGAACCAGAAATTGCTATTTTGAAAACTACAGTAGAATCAATGGCTAAATATATATATACTAAGAGAAAAAGGGAGGCCAAGAGAGCTAGAGCAAAATCCTAGGACTCAAATGCCAAATAGGAGAACATTTAATCAATCCCATAGATGCCTCTAGTGTGATTAGGTTGATCACCCACACTAGATGTGTAATCTATTTAAGGAAGCTAAAGATAGAAATCGGGTCACTGAGGTTGATCCAAAAATTTGTGATTATGTGACCAAAGGACCTTTGACAATGAACTATGGTAAAGGGGGTATGAAGGATTTCTTTGAGGCTTCTACAAGTCAAAACACCTATGCATGTAGGCTTGAAAGTGATGATTCAAATTGTGAATTTTGGAACCATGTATATGATGTTGCTAGTACGGGGAAATTAAGGATTGAGTCCTTGTATGCCACAAACTCTGATATTCGTGCAAAGACATGTTGGAATGAACCAGTTGACATGTTTTCTATCTATGCTCACGAGATAAATATAGATGAAAAGAGAAAGCAGAATGAAGAGGGGCAATCCAAACGTATTACTAGGGCTAGAAAGGAGAGTGAGTCTAACAAATCGATTAATGAGCCATCTAGATCAGAGCCTCGTCAAGAAACTAAAAAGCAAGAGCAAGATAAGAAAACTCCAAACAAAGGAAAAGTTAAGAAAGTGATAGAAAACCTTGAAAAGAAAGCAATAAATGAAGACAAAATTCAAACCAATGAAACTCAACCTATACATGAAGAAGGTGTTAAAGAAGAGAAAGCTAAGAAGAAACCATCTACTCTCCGATTGATATCTCAAATAGAAAAACAGATAGACATTCAAAAAGTAATGGAGAAAAAAATTATGAAAACTGAAGTGACTATGACATTAGAAGAATTCTTAGCTTTTCCACGCACAGATGAGAAAGAAGACTTTATGAGTATAATAAAAAGACTGAGAGAACAATTGAATATAATAGAAATGGAAGAGAGAAAAGAAAGTGATGAACCCAAAGTTAGTATTGTTCAAATCAATGAATCTGAACATCATGATCCCCCCCTTTCTCCAAGGCTTATGACTAAGGCAGCAACCAAGGCATAGACCTTGGCATACCTTGTCATCTGAGTCACGGAAGTCACCATTGGCATCGTTGGTTGCACATGAGGGAGGACCTCAACGATCAAGGAAGATGGAGGTTCCCAGTAATTCCCAAGAGGTCACCCATCCCAGTACTTTTCCCCCTAGAGCTCACTTAACCGTGGCAATCTCTTTCCACTAAGATACACTCTTGTGGTGTCTGAAGAAGGGGAAAGACTAAGGTTGACATTATCTTGAACATGTTTTGGTCACTCAAAGCTTCATTCTTTGTTTTCAAAGCCTATTTTTGAAGCAATTTTGGTTGTCTTTTGGAGCCATTTTGGAGTACTGTTGCGCATAGTTCTCTTCACATAGGTCTAAGAACATTAACAAGAGTGGTCTTTGTAATTCTCAGACAATAAATATCAACCTTTGGGGCTGTGTTTTCAGCCACATTCGTAAAACTACAGGTTTCTTGAAAGGTTTTCAGTTTTGGTGGGAGCAGCTGCTACAAATTTATTCAGGTTTTTTGAGCCTAAAACATCAGATTTGATAGACACTTGCAAGTGTTGTTGGCTAGTTTTCAGGCTGTGCAATCAACCTTTTAGCATCATTTTATTGCATATATTGAGCACATACACACCATGTATGCTTCTATGGATACCGCTTATGTACGTCCATGTGGTCATTGATATAGTAGTTACATTTTTGCATAAACCTTTTTACGTTTGAAAAGAGGGTAGTGGTGAGGTTTTCTTAACTGGGAGACACCCAGATGTCGGGGTCTCTTCCGTGATGCAGGTGGAAGGCTTACCCAACCTCGCCATAGGAGATGTATGATAGTTGTTCATAGGTGCTCGATAAGCCTAGTTGGCTTCTATTGGGTAACTGATTATATGTCCTGGAGTCAATGATTCACTATGTAGGTAAACATGTAAATACTTGTAGTTTTATGATACTTTGACACTGATCATATGCTCATTTTGTAGATGATACGCTAGCAAAAGTTTTCCAGATTTTTGGTTTAGTCAACTATACAATGGTTGATTTACTCTTTGATACACTTATTCGTTGATGTTTGGACTCTTCTAGCTCCATTATCATTCTATTTAGTTCTCTACCATCATGGCATCAGAGGTCTCAAGAACATCTCGTGGATCAGGGTCTAGTGCCAGTGTTCTCAGGTGAAACTATAACCTACAAGGCAAGGACCATTTTGAGATCCGAAAATTTGATGGCACAAACTTTGCTCTATGGAAGAATCAAATTAAACATGTGCTGATTCAAAAGAGGCAATGGAAGCCAGTAAATGGGATTTCAAAGAAGCCTAATTACATGGATGAAGATGACTAGGATGAGTTAGATGAAATGACTAGGTCTACCATTCGCTTGCACCTGGTAGATAATGTTTACTTTACAATATTAGACTATGAATGTGCAGAGGAGCTTTGGAAGAAGTTATGCAAAAAGAGACGGCATCAAATAAAGTGTATTTGATGAGAAAATTATATGACCTTCACATGAAGGACAAAAATAGTGTTGTTGCTCATCTAAATGAGTTTGATGCTATATTCTCCTAGTTACCGGCTCAGAAAATGGATATGGATAATGAAATGAGAGCAGTATTGTTGTTATGCACTTGCCATCATCATGGGATACATTTTGCATAACTATTAGCAATAGTGCACCTGGTGGTAAACTCGTCTATGATGACATACATGGATCACTCTTGAGTGAGGAGGTTCGTAGAAAATCTATGGTTGGCACTTAGAGTGGAGATGCATATAATGTTCATGATTCTTACCAAGGAAAGAATCAGCGACATGGCAGGAGCAAGAACAAGGAAAAGAATGGTCAATGGAATAAGAGTAGAAGTAAATCAAGGAAGAGGGATATTGAATGCCATTATTGTGATAAGAAAGGACATATGAAGAAAGACCATTATGCAATCAAGAATGCTAAAGGTAAAGGACAGAACATCGATGGGCATGTTAAACAATTACTTGCACCATCTACTTTGACTGTGAAGATTGAAGAAATTAATGCTATTTTTGATGATGTTGATGTGTTGAAACTTGATAGTACTATGCAAATTGAGGCAATTACGGCTGATTCTCTTTCCCACACATGGCTGTTAGATTCTGGTGCTTCTTTCCATGTGATACCACACAAAGAATGGTTCTCTAAATTATGCATCAGATTCTCTTTGTACCATTGGACTTGGTGACTCTTACCAGTGTGATGATGTGGGGAATGGAGATGTGGTTGTGCAGTTCATTGATGGTTCAAAATTTACTATGCATAATGTATGCCATGTACCTCAGTTATCATGCAGTTTGATGTCAATTGGTCAACTTGATGACCTTGGTTACAAGGTGGTCTTCTATTCTCAATCCTTTCGCATATAAAGGGCAATATGGTTATTGCAAAAGGAAGCAAAGTTGGCTCACTTTATCCTTTATTTGTATCACAGAAAGAACACTTATTAGTTGTTACTAAACAGCCTATGGCTTGTATTTGGCATGGTCTTTTGGGCCATAGATCTCGTAGTGGAATGGAAAATCTTTCTCATTTTGGCTACTTACCTGTGTTATCTTTCTCCGATTTTCCATTTTGTGAGCATTGTCAATATGGAAAGCAAACTAGAAATGTGCATAGAACACACATTGACTCTTCAATTCAGCCTTTAGATCTCGTTCATGCAGATGTGTGTGGTCCTATGCCCACTAGGTCCTTAGGTGGCTCTGTTTACTTTTTCACTTTCATAGATGATGCTACTAGAAAAGTTTGGGTATATCCTATCAAATCGAATGATGAGGTATTCCCTACTTTCACAAAATGGCTTGCTTCAGTTGAGACTGAAAAAGGAACTAAGCTTAAGGCTTTACGTTCAGATAATGGGGGTGAGTATACCTCACATGAATTCAGCCTTTTCTATCAGTCTAGAGGGATTTGTAGAGACTTTATAGCTCCTTATACCCCATTATAGAATGGTGTAGCTGAGACGATGAATATAACTATTCAAGATAGAGTAGTATCTATGTTGCATCATGCAAACCTCTCACAAGGCTTTTGGGCAGAAGCAATATTGACTGCAATTCATGTGATTAACTTTTTACCTAGTACCGCCAAAGGCCTGAAAGTGGCACGAGTTGTGGACAGGGAAGCCACCATATTATGATCATCTGCAAGTTTTTGGGTGTGAAGCATATCTTCATATACCCAAGAAACTTAGTCAAAAGTTGGACCATAAGTCAAAGAAATGCATTTTTCTTGGATATGGTCGAGAAGGATAATTTGGATTTCACTTATGGGATCCTGAAACACGGACAACGATCAGAAGTAGTGATGTCATTTTCAATGAGTCTAAGATGCATAAACAGCCCATTAAGGAGGTTGAAGTGGAAAGAGTGGTGTTTGAGGATACTAGTCCTCTAGTTATCATGCATAAAAGTTTTGCACATAGGGATGTTCAAGAGAATGTCCATTCAGATCAGTCTGCACATGTTCCTGTTCAGGAAACCATCGAGACATTCTGCACATGACGTGATAGATATGTTCCAGGTTTAGACTTTGTCATGCTAACAGATGCTAGTGAGCCTTCTTTCTACAAAGAGGCTAGCAGACAGAGGATCATGTCAAGTGGGAGCATGCAATGAAGAGTGAGTTGGATTCTATTCACAAGATTGGTACGTGTGATATAGTACCTTTGCCAAAGGGCAGGAAAGCTTTACCATGTAAATGGGTATATAAGCTGAAATTCACATCAGATAGTGCTTCTCGAAAGTAAAGAGCACGACTCATTGCAAAGGGTTTTAAGCAACAACATGTTGTTCATTTCTAGGAAATCTTCTCTCCAGTGGTGAAGATGACTACCCTGTGCATGTTGCTTGGATTCATTGCAATGGAGGAATTAGAGCTAGTCCAAATGGATGTGAAAATTGCTTTCTTGCATAGAGATCTTACAGATGAGATCTATATGGAACAACCAGAGGGTTATGTAGTTCCTGGCAAGGAAAGTCTAGTTTCTAAGCTCAAGAAGAGCTTGTATGGACTTAAACAATCCCCTAGACAATGGTACCAAAAGTTTGATGCTTTTATGAAGTCTCAAGGCTATTCGCGAAGCAATGAGTATCATTGTCTCTACATAAAGAGATGCTCAGATGGCAGCTTGATATGCTTGATACTTTATGTCGATGATATGTTGATTGCTGGGAAGTCCTCTTATGATTTGTCAATTCTCAAAAAGAAGTTGAGTCAGACCTTTGGTATGAAGGATTTGGGGGATGCCAAACATATTCTTGGCATGTGCATTACTCGTGATAGGAGTAAAAGATGCATATACTTGTCTCAAAGTGAGTACATATCCAAAGTACTTCACATGCTCAATATGCAGGTTGGAAAGCATTGAGTACACCTTTACCTACATATGTGAAATTGAGCAAGGATGATTGCCCCAAATTAGATGAGGAAAAGGAATTCATGACCAAAATTCCCTATCAATCTTCTATTGGTAGTCTCATGTATGCTATGGTAGCCACGAGACCAAACATTGCATTTGCAGTGGGAGTTGTGAGTAGATATATGTTTATTCCTGGCAAGAAACATTCGGGAAGCAGTCAAGATGATTTTGAGGTATCTGAGTGGCACTAAGGACAAGTATCTATGCTTAGGTAGAGGGAAAGCATCCATTATTGGTTACACAGATTCTGACTATGTTGGTCGTGTAGACAATCATAAGTCTACATCAGGGTACATTTTTCATTTTGCTGGAGGTGCTATCTCTTGGAGATCTCGTCTTCAAGAATGTACAACTCTTTCCACCATAGAAGCAGATTATGCTGCAGCAAGTAAGGCATGTAAGGAGGCATTGTGGATTTCTCCTCTTGCTTGTGATATGGGTTTACCTCAACATGTACCTCGCTTGCTTAGTGATAGTTAGAGTGCCATTGCTTTGGCTAAGAATCTGGTCTATCATGCAAAGACCAAGCACATTGAGGTGAGGTATCACTTCATTAGAGATTGCTTTGCCACTGAGCGCATTATTCTTGAGAAGGTTCACACCCAAGATAATGTTGCAGATACTTTGACTAAAGCTCCACCACAGGATAGATTTTGACACTGTTGCCACTTGATGGTGGTTACTTGATTCTTGATCTTACACAGTCACTTGTATACTGTGTAACATGCCCATCAGGTGGGAGGTATAGTTTGTATACTTAACATCAGGTATTCTTTTTCATTCTTTATTTTTCTCCCATAGCTACTCTAGCCATATTGGCCTTTAGTGGGAGATTGTTACCATTAGTGTCCATGTGAATGGCCAAATGGCCACCGAACACTTCTTTGTATATGTTCTTTAATAAAACATATAGTGGCCTGGTCAATCACAGACTATAAGTTTGACCCCATTTCATGTAAGACCTAAGAATTCTGTCTTCGCGCTCCCTGTGTATTATGTTTTTCTATGTATTCTACAGCCTCTATGTGGAGTATTGTGTGCAGCCTTAGGAGCTCGGTTTTTTACTCCGAGCATATCCTCGTGGAGCTCTCGAGAAGGAGAGCGCACTGTGGTGCATCACCATTGAATAACCTCATGGACATGTAGAGAAAGAAAATGGATTCCCAAATAGTCACTTTACTCAGAAATATTGGGCTAGAGGTACTATCAAAACTATTGTTAAAATTGGAAATAATAATACACTACAAATAACTTTAATAGATTCAGGATCTGAAATAAATGTTGTTTCAAGGGAGTTGTACAATGAGGGAAAATGGCCTATAGATAGAGACCATGGCTGGAAAATGAAGGCAACTAATAATGCTTCCAGTTATTTGCTTGGTGCATGTGCAAATGTTCCAATCACTATTGGAGATATTAAAGAGGAGCATAATTTTTTTGTTCATGATGATTGCTCATACCCAGTTATTTTGTGATAGCCATTCATATGTGAACAAACAATGGAAATTAAAGTTCCTGATGATGGTAGTGCTTTTGCTCGAATTCCTTGTTGTGATGTCCTAAAATCTGTTCAATTTATTACAATTTGTATTAATCAGCCTCGCAACTGTAGGCCCTTAAGGAAAACCCCTAGACACATTTAGATCACGACTTCGAGTAAATGCAACTATTCAACGAGATGACCGCGGACTTTGGTTTGATATATCACAAATGTTTGTACATAATTTAGATAATGTTTCTATTTATTTTCGATCTTTTGCATTAAATATTTTACATTTCAAACAAATTCCTACAAAACTCATAAAAAAGTATGAAAAACACTTAAAAAAAGAAGGATCTTTGTTATCTAATGAGAACAATGAGCATGTTATTGAAACATCTCATTGTCTCTCAATGCTAGAAGAACTAGAAATATGTTGTCAAAATAATTCTAATTCTCATATTGTCCTATCTTGACTTGATGAATATGCTTTAATCCAAGAATATGTTTCTAATATTGATAAAGAATATGAAGCTTTAGTGGAAACAAAATATAAAATTGTGAATAAGAAGGTAAAACCAGTAGCACAACCACTTCCTAAATTTAGTGATGAAATTATAAAGAATGTAAGTCATGAGCCAATCCTTAGAGATCCAACAAAAATTGGACATGTATTTACTAAAGAATCATTACAAAAAAATCAAGTTAGATGCTTGTGGTTTCCTTCTTCTAGCAGAAAAAGAATATTTATTAAAGATTATTGAACAACACAGAAGAGCATTTTCTCTAGAGCCTATAGAAATAGGATCTACAGATCCTAGGATTGTTTCTCCAATGATTATTTTTACTATTCCGCATATTCCTTGGAATTTGCATCCTATTCCTGTACCTAAAGCTCACCAATGATTATTTTTACTATTCCGCATATTCCTTGGAATTTGCATCCTATTCCTGTACCTAAAGCTCATCTTCTAGAGTTGATTAGATTGCTTAAAAAGAAAATTAATATGTATGTTCTTGAATCTTCTTCAGCTCCCTACTCAAACCATTGGTTCACTATGCGAAAGAAGAATGGAAAACTTCGGTTTATTCAAGATCTTTAGCCGGTTAATAAAGTAACCATTAGAATTGTTGGTACACAACCAATTGTGGATAAATTTGCAGAAGCTTTTATAGGCAATTCTATTTATTCAATGGGAGATCTCTATTGTGGTTATGAACAATTCCAATTGGCATTGGAAAGTAGAGATATTACTACAATGAAAACACCTCTTGGATTGGTTAGGATGTGCACGTTACCTCAAGGTGTGACCAATTCTGTAGCTCAAATGATGAGTGCAATGAATTTGGTTTTGCATGACTTCATTCCACACATTATTATGCCCTTTATAGATGATATTCCCATTAAGGGTTGCTTGGAAGTAGAGAAAGATTGCGCTTTGGATGATGATGATGGATGTCGTAGATTTGTGAAAGCTCATATCCTTGATTTCCAAAAGATTTTTTAGTGGTTTATTAAAGTAGACTTAACCTTGTCTATAGAGAAATCTATTTTTGATGTGAATGAGGTTCTTATTGTTGTTCATCTTTGTAGCCACTATGGTCGAAAGCCATATCCGCAAAAAATTGATGCCATTAGTAAGATTTCAAAAACATGTCAAAATGTGAGTGAGGTTTGTAGATTCTTAGGTGCTTGCATCTTTAATGTGATTTGGATACCACATTTTCTGCATGTTGGTGATTGTCTATATGACTTGTTCAGAAAGAAAAGAAAATTTATTTGGCCTGAAAAATATACTCATAGGATGCATAAATTAAAGAAGTTGTTGCAAGAAGCTCCCATTCTTAAGCGAGTAGATTATTTTGGGAATATGCCTATCATATTGACTATTGCTACTAGCCCTATTGGTATGGGTTGGTTCATAAGTAGGAAGATAATGAAGGAAATAAATATGCGACTAGATTTGGGGCAAAAATTTTACACAAAACACAAAGTATATATCCTCAAATTAAAAGGGAACTATGGGATATGGTAACGGCTTTAGAAACTGATACAAAATACTTCATAGGTGCCAATGTTAAAGTTGAAACTGATTGCTTACCTCTCATAGGAATCATAGCAAATTGTTCATCCCCACATATAGCTATGCTTAGATGGATTTCATATATAAAGTATATTAATATGGAATTAGTTCATATTTTAGGAAAATCAAATTTAGTAGTTTATATGCTATCTAGAGCTAGATATGAAGATAATCTTGAGAATGAACTAAATAAAAATGTGAATTTATGTAATTATGATCCACAAGTTTATGTGTATGAACAATTCCATGAGTTAGAATATGATGATGAATGGAAATATATAGGCAAGTATCTGAGCACATTGAAACCATTTCCAAGTTGGTCTACACAAAGATTTTGTAATATTGGAAAATGAGCTGATACTTTTTTCTTATGAAATGGTTATCTTTGGAGACATGCTAAAGGTAAGGTTGAAAGTCCACAATGAGTTCTAGGGAAACGAGATCTTCAATTGCAAGTAATGAAAACAATGCATGAATCATTATGGGATGGACATAAAGGATTTTATGGAACGTATGAGAAAATTAGATGTACCTATTTTTTGCCTACAATGTATGTTGATATTAATAGTCATGTTTCTACATGTTCTATTTGCCAACTTTGTTCTTCACTCAAACATAGAGATCCTTACATCCTACATATCCACCTTGTATACATTACAAGTGGGTAATAGATCTTGTAACTATGCATAACAAAAGTGATAAAATGCATTATATCGTGCTTGCAAAAGAAGATTTAACCAATCATGTAGAAGGTCGTGCACTATGCTCTAAGACTACATATAATGTTTGTAAGGTTTTGTTAGAAGATGTTATAAGTGGAGAGTTAAATGCTAAAGAAGCTAAAGAGTTTTTTGAACATCATGGTATGCAGTTGTCCCTCACTACTGCATACAATCCTGTAGATGTTAGTTGCCGATCATGGAGAGTTAAATGCTAAAGAAGCTAAAGAGTTTTTTGAACATCATGGTATACATTTGTCCCTTACCACTGCATACAATCCTGAAGCTAATGGTAAAATAGAGAGAGGACATCCATCTATTATAAAAGCTCTAGTTAAAGCATGTAACGAGGATATTAAACAATGGCCTAGATACTTACCATTTGCACTTTGGGCAGATAGGATGACATGTACATGGACCATAGGTTACATGCCTGCGGAATTAATGTATTGACAAAAGCCTTTTTTTCCAATTCATACTCAAATATTGACTTGGATATCACTTCCCTGGAATGATAACATGACAAGAGAGGAGTTGTTAAGTGTAAGATTGCAACAATTAGAGCAAGGCAATAAAAAATTAGATGAAGCAGTACAAAAGATAAAAGAATCAAGAATAAAGAACAAAAATTATTTTAATAAAAAACACCGTATATGTCCAAAGAAGATACAAGAGGGAGATTGGGTTTTAGTCTATGATAGCTCATTTGCTACTCAATATGAGGCAAGGAAAAAATTAATGAAATGGTGGTTTCGACCATACGTAGTTGATAATAACACCTATGTTTTGATGGAATGGGATAATACTATTTTTTAAGTTCCTTTTGCAGGCAAAAGAGTAAAGTTGTTCAAACGACGACAAGGTAACGATTATGAAGATCTAGAAGAAAAAATAGATTCACCATCAAATGAAGACATTTTGGATGAACATAACAACGAAGATGATACATCTTCTGACGAGGAATAAAAAGTTTATTTTACATTATGTTCATGGAAAATGAATAATTATGTTTTTGAGATTGTTACAGGAAAATATCTTGCATATGACAAAGAGGTACCAATGATGGTCCATGAATGATTCATGTGCCATAAATCATTTTAATGAATTTATGAGAGAACGTGTGGTGATAAATCTATGTAATAAAATGTATTTTTGTGATACTAATGGTTGATGATTCTATGAAACATGACCAAATCTTGGAGGACTTTCTTCACGGAATAGAGCAAATAGATTTTGAGCGGTTTGAGAGAATGATTGAATGATGATTTTTTTGCATTTTACTCTTCTTTTCTATTCTCCATTATTTGCACCATGTTGAGTCTATATTGCATTTGTAGTATGCATAAAACAATCTAAATACACATATGTTTATTTCCTTAGCTTGCACAATCTATTTGCACATATAAATAGATGGCAATCAATTTAAAATTAGATTCTAAAAAGCTTCTTCACCAAATGATCTTTTACCCCTTATGCACCATAATTATTTGAAAATGCACATAGAGTATGCATGGTAGGGTCTCACCACATGACCTTGCATCAATGCATGTATTGAGTTTTACCTATGCACACAGAGAGATTGAAAGAATTGATGTATCTACGGATAAATATGTATGTGAGTGAGCGCACAAGCTTCACCATCAGATGCCTTTTAGCCTAATGATTGCACCATATTTGTTTCTCCTTGAATTTCAAAGTATGCATTCAATAGGGCTACATTATAAGGTTGTGCATAGACACTTATCTTCTAATAACATGCACATAATAAATCAAGCAAACTGATATTTGAGATGAATTTGTTTTTGAAGAAACGGGATAATTGGCCCATCGAGGAGATTAATGTGCAAGTTTGGTGGGGGTGGCTGTTGGCGAGATTTCTCTCTCACCAATCAATTGATGAAATTATAAAAAATGACTTGACTTGCGATGAAATGGAGCTATACATTCAATGAGTTCTTATGGAGGGGGCATCAGTTACCTATTATTGACACAAGTCTTGAAGACGGAGTGGAGCAACATCTTTGGAGCTTGTTTTTCAAGTTTTTGTTTTCAGATATGTGATGCACAACATTGATGCGTTTCTTTTGAGGGAACTTTCAAGCTATGATGAATCTAAGCAGTTCATAGTGCATAACGTTATCAACAAAGATAACATTTATGTTCATGTTTTAGCATCTATGATGACTGGTCTATGTGCAACATCACTAAGTTGTCCTGTTGATGTCATCAAAACAGGAATAATGAATCAAGCTCCACAAACAAATGATGGCAAGCCTTTAGTCTACAAGAACTCCATTGACTCTCTCATGAAGACTGTAAGAACTGAGGGTGTGATGGCATTGTGGAAGGGTTTCTTACCAACATGGGCATGCTTGGGGCCTTGGCAGCTCATATTTTGGGTTTCCTATGAGCAGCTGCGGCAGGTTCCGAAGTGATTTTCACCTGTATGCAATCATGTGCCCCATATGTGGTTGGGTTCTACCAAGAACACATGTACGTTCTTTACAATAGGAGAGTCATGGCATAGAAGAAAAGTATAAAAAAAAAAGAGTAGCAAAATAAGCAAAAGGGAGAGCGCATGCACAAAAGGAGAGGACATGCACAAAAGGAGAAGTCAATTTATCGAATTATAAGGAGGAATGGGAAACAATCATGGGGATATACGACTGATCTAGGAGAGGAAGCAACGCAGAGGTTGTTGGCATCGGATCTGAGAAGCCATCTGAGAGTGATAGTTTGAAGGAGAAGCTATGCTCATGATTGTATGTATGACAAATCTGTTGGGGAACTTTGGCTGACGATGACGCTCTTTTCTGAAGTTTCTGATGTGTTGTTGCTGATGTACTCATGATGGCCATAATCCATCAACCTCGAGGAGGATCTGATGCATGCTGAAGAAAGAGGTAATATACAATGCATCAGATTTGACTCCTACAAAGAAGGTGGAGAAAAGACATCAGCGATTGCGTGCAAGGCGGTCAATTTGATAGAAAACAATCTGGCACATGACGTGCAGAATGGAGACAACTGATCTGAAGGTCGATTAATGTGTTTTCCACATCTCTCAATAATCGCTTTCTTCATCCATAATCCGTTACAACAACGTATGACCAAATTATTTAATGGAAGCAGAAGTGGCATGGTTGTTGAGAGCATAATGGATGTTGAACTGAGAGCTGAATGGAGAGAAAGCAGTTACAAGAAGCATCTTCTATCAAAAATTAAGGATGATCGGATTTGAAGGAAAGATTAATATCAGAATAACGTGGCATATGGATACTCCACAATGAGATTCCACCCTGTGTTAGGCCGCCAGATGAGAATAATGTAATTTTATTTTCCATAGTCACACGCACCGAAAAGGCGTAGCGAATAGTTGTAACTTTTTATCCATTAATGAAAGGGCATTACGGTGTTCTTCGGCGAGAGAGGGGTTCGCCAGACTATCTGTCTGGGCGACCATGCTGAGAAGATCGTGTGCACATTTACAGAATTCATGAGTACTGTATTCTGTTTGTTGAATTGCAGTATTAAGTAGTAAGTATTAACACAGTAATGTTACATTCACATTAATAAGTCTATGCGATTGTGTGATTGTTAACTCGCACAATAAGTTTACTGTGTAAAGATAATCGTAACCGAAAAATAGTAATTGTGTAGCGGAAGTTGTTGCCTTGAAAGTATAGTTACTGTTTAGTTGAATAGTTAATTTGGGAAAAATAAATAAAGGGCCTCTGCACTGTCAAACCCCTAACCATCCCCAAGAACCCCAAACGAGATTAAAAGCGACTTGTCAGAAGTGTGTTTAACCCTGGCGCCGTCTGTGGGAAGATGGAAAGAGATTGGGAATAATCAATAAGGGAAGAGCAGTATGCAAGGCAAGTAGTGGAGAATAGTAACCGCTAGGCGAAGAAGTGATATATGCGGTTACTCGTTCCGGTGAGTCCTATCCAAAGTATAGGAGAGATCAACATCCCTGGGCAGTTCCAAATTTATTAGGGACACCCCCAGGTGGTAGAAGTGCAGGCCAATTAAGTCCAGTTACAGAAGGATTGGAGCCAATCAGTAGTGATTCCGGTGCTAGCTCGGTGACACATGATGAGATTCCGGTGAATTCTAGTGTGACTGGGGTACTTTCTAGAGAAGTTACAATGATATCTGGTTGTATAGAGACGCAGTGTAGAGTTAGTTCGACACTATCTAGTCAGCATTCGACCATTTTTGGTGATAAAGTTGTGTTACCAAGTGAGACCGTTTCCGGTGAAAGGGTAGCCTGGTTCGGTGAAAGTTCGACAAGTTCCGATGGAAGTTCAGTACCATTCGGTGGGAATTTCAAGTTTTTCGGTGATAATGCGGTGTCACCTGATGGACCCCTATTACGTTCACCACTTTTTGGTATGAACCTCCCTAATTTCAATAACAAAGCTGAGGAAGGGCTATTAGATTTGGAGTTAAGTAAGAGATTCAACGACATTTTTGAACCGGAAGGTGAGCAGGCTGATAATACAGATTCTGAAGGACAAGAGACACCCCCTCAACATACAGATAACAACAATACTACCCACAATAGCACCATAAGTGGTTCACAGTCACAGTAGCAAACACCCCCACAGCCGCAACCACAGTTTCAGCAGCAGCAACAGCAGCAACCACAGCCAATCATTCTACCTCGACCAGTTCCGACTGGGGTGACATATACAAAATTCAGTGGATTTTTGGGGGATGACTGTGACGCACATGTTCGCACATTGGAGATCAGTTATCAGTGTTGAATCATCCACCGGATACAGCGTACAAGGCCATTGTATTTCAGGCCACATTGGTTAATGCAGCAGCGAGGTGGTTGACTGAATATGATATTAATCATTTTGGTAACTATGATGATGTGAGAGACACGTTCCTATAGAGGTTTCATTTGAAGAAGTACCCTTCGAAAATCTTGACTATTTGCAGAACAATCGACAGAAACCACACCAGAGTGTCCAGGAGTATGCGACACTATTTAGAACTCACTTAAGGAAGCTGCCTCCGGCACATGCCAACCTGCCAAATGATGTCATAACACAATGGTTCATTAACGGACTGAACCCATAGTTAAGACAAATCATGATCATTCGCTGTGTGGACAGAATGACATTGGACACTGTGATTGCAATGGCTTTACAGTTGGAGCACAAAGTTGGAGGTTTTACGGAGGACTTGGAATGGTTGAAAGCCAGTAAGAACGTAGCTAATGATCCATCCAAACAGGTGTATTGTACTAAGTGCAAGAATCCAGGTCACACCAGTTCTACATGTGCCCTCAACCAGATGTATTGTGCCATCTGTAACACAACAGGATACTCAACAGAAACCTGTGCATATAATACAAAGGCGCAGGGTACAGCGGCCGTAAACGCCATAATATAGGAACCCGGTCAGCCAGCAACCCATTATGTGCCGCCACAGTTGCGAACCAACGAGCAGCAAGGATATAGGAACTACTGGGGATAGCGTAACAACAATTTCAATCCAAATCAATGGCAGGCAGGTACATCGGCGGAAGGTACCTCTCTCCCACTTCGTAGATTTTGTAAAGAAGCCACCGAATACGACAAAAGAAAGAAGAAAAGACAGAATCCAATGACCAATATGTTTTATATCTCCCCAGTCGAGTAACAAGCAGCCGTAGTTCAGACAAGATCAGGTAAACAGTTGCAACCAACAGCTGAAGTTTTCGAGCCTGGAATTCGTGAGCAGCAGCGGATGTTTGCAAAGGCTAGTCAATGGACAACTAAGGAGGCGAGTGTGTTCCCTGACCCAGTTCTGGTAACTCAACCTTCTCTGCCAAATGCAAGAGTGAATACACAGAATTCCGCTCCGGCAACATCCGCATCACAACCAGAGTCGGTAATGACCACCGCACACATAGACCAGGTTTGGGACGTTATCTCTAAGGCCTCAATCACACTCCCTTTGGGACAATTGCTCGCCCTAGTTATTGGAGTAAGACAGCAATTCCAACAGCAAGTCAGCCCCGGACCTTCATGCACTCCGGCAACTGCGACCATACAATCAGAAATGGATCCTATGGTGATCAATGGTACTGAATGATCACTGGTTCAATTTGTGCTGCACTCTGTAAGAAATTGGGTTGGACCCAAATTGAACCAGTGCAATTCTTTGTGCGAATGGCGGACCAATCCAGAGTCCATCCGGTGGGACTCATATGTAATATTCCTATTACCTTGTAGGGAACTACATTTAAAATGACCTTTGTAGTCCTAGATCTACCCAAATCTAGCCTCGACTACAATTTACTTTTCGGCCAACCATGGCTACGGCAAGCCAAAGTCATACACGATTGGTCAACTCAAGAGTTCATTTTTAAAGACAATCACCGGAAATATGTAGTTACATTGGGTGCTATGCAACCCTGTGAGCTACGCGCATGACCATATGTAGCAGAGCCAGTCCATATGTTGGATGGGCTATCTGATGATGAGGAAGAGGCTCTCCTTAGGACCAATAAGGACCTTATTCCATTAGGTACTGTAGATTTACAGTTGGTAGCAGATAATTGGAGTCCGACAGCTTGTACGTTCGTACCAATGACCGGAGAAGCAGAAACAGATGAAGACATAGCAATGGATGAAGCGACCTTACAATAACTGTTGCAGTCAGCTGATGATTTGGTAAAGCGCCGACAGCTTTATGTACCGGAAGATCAATTGGTAACCTACAACTTGGGCGACACAGTCAACCCAAGGCCTGTAAAAATTAAGGCAAGATTAGCAGAAAAATTCCAAGATGATTTGGTACAACTTCTGTGAGAATTCTCAGATGTTTTGGCTTGGGATTACAGACACATGAAAGGTCTTTACCCACGGATTTATCAACATCGGGTAGTGCTGAAATCGGATGCGAGGCCTATCAAACAACCTAGCTATAGGATGAACCCTAATTATGCAGCACAGGTGAAAGCTGAACTTGATCGTTTATTGAAGGTGGAATTTATTGTGCTAATTGAGCTTGTTGAGTGGATCTCTCCAATAGTGATAGTGCCGAAGAAAAATAAGTAGTTACGCATTTGGGTCGACTACCGGAAACTTAACGCCGCCACTGTAACGGATCCGTTCCCTCTCCCTTTTCTGAACACGATGCTCGACAGGGTAGCAGGTCACGAAATGTATTCTTTTCTGGATGGCTACAGTGGATATAATCAAGTGAGGATGGCAGAACAAGATATACTGAAGACAACTTTTATCATGAACTGGGGTGTCTATGCCTGCACCGTAATGTGGTTCGGTTTACGGAATGCCCCGAGTACATTCCAAAGATGTATGCAGGAAGTCTTTTCACCTTACTTGACCACGTTTATGCAAGTATATATGGATGATTTTTCATTGTTTGGTGCCACTTCAGCACACTTGTATCATTTAGGTGTTGCTTTGAAAAGTTCCAGGAGTACCAACTCTGTTTGAACCCAACCAAATGAGTTTTTGCGGTCTCTTGTGGAAAGCTGCTCGGTCATATCATTTCTAAACAAGGAATACAGGTAGATCCCGATAAAGCCGTGGCTGTGTTGGAGGCATTGGTCCCAAAGACAACGAAAGAAGTTAGGCAGTTCCTTGGCAAAATCCGGTGGCATGGCCGACATTTATGGTGGTTGGCTCATCTAGCGATGCCACTTAATCTACTCCTGACGAGTACCCTACGGAAGTATGAATGGACTAATGAGTGTCAAAGAGCATTTGATCGTTTGAAGGTCTTATTGACGCAGGCACCGATCGTGCAACCACCTGATTGGGACCACCCATTCCACATATTTGTAGATGCGTCAGATATCGCAATTGGCAGTGTGCTAATGCAACAAACCGACAAATGGTTTCAGCCTGTGTACTGTGCGATTCACAGACTAGCCCCTCTAGAGAGAAATTACTATGTGACCGTACGAGAGTATCCTGGTTTGGTCTACTCTGTTAAGAAGTTCAGGCATTAGCTACTGGGACGTAAATTTACTTTCCATGTGGATCATGCTGCACTGGCCTACTTGGTTCGGTAGCAGCATTTATGTGGTAGATTGGCAAGATGGGTTTTACTATTACAGGAGTTTGATTATGAAGTTATTCATTGACTCGGTGCGGCACATGTCTTAGCGGAAGTTTTATCTAGACTCGATTCCGGTCAGTGTCCGGTAGGTGTTGATGAAACTACGCCAGCTATTTACATCACCGAGACAACTCCGGAAGAATCTGCAGAACCTCTTGTTGCCCCTACATAGTATGATATATTATTGATTTTTCTTACCAACGGTTGCCTCCCTCCTAATGCTCCCGTTACTCTGCGCCGAAAAATTGCAGTCTACAGTAGATGATTCCGATTGATTGTGGGTCAACTAGATTACATAGATCATACTCGTGTTTTACTTCGATGCATTCCTCCACATGAAGCAGAATCAGTTATTGCCATGGCTCATTCATTACCCTCTAGAGGACACTTCGCGGCTGATCTCACTCACCGGAAAATTCTGCAAAGTGGGCTATGGTGGCCTACAATGTATAGAGATGTGGTTCAATTTGTGCAGTAGTGTGATGTCTGTCAACGGTCTGGACAGCCCTTGCAGCGACACTTCTTTCCCCTGCAACCTGTCTTGCCTCTGGAGCCTTTTCAGAAGTGGGGTCTAGACTTTATTGGCCCAATAACACCACCAGCGACCCTCACCAACAATCGATACATATTGACTTGTACAGATTATGCCACTAGGTGGGTGGAAGCTTGGGCTTTACGCTCTGTCACAACTATTTCAGTGGCCAAATGTTTCATGAAGGATGTCTTCCCTCGATATGGATTACCTCTGGAAATTGTGACGGACCAGGGTACACATTTTCCAAACAACTTAATGCAAGTGCTAACTCAGACTTTCCAGATTGTGCACAAATTCAATTCACCTTACTATCCACGTGCTAATGGTCTGGCTGAGAGTACCAATAAGACTGTGCTAAATATGCTAAGAAAATTGATCTTAGAATGTCCTGAACGATCGTACCAACTCTTACTTGCCATACTGTGGGCTTACCGGACCACATACAAAGTGGCTACCGGAATAACTATGTTTAAACTCGCTTATGGCCTAGAAGCTATTGCTCTAATGGAAATAGTGGTGCCCAGCCTGCGGGTAGCCTTATCTCAGAAATTGCTGTCGAAAGAATCTTTTTCATTCCGGTTGGATGTGCTCCAATCTTTGGATGACCAATGCTGGGAAAGCTTCACGACTCTTCGAGAAGTTCAGCTACGCCAAGCCCGTACTCATGATCGCTTCTTCAAAACCCCTGTCTTTACGGTTGACCAACTTGTTTTTATTCTATAATGCTAAACATAACCGCTCTACTGGAAAATTTAAGTTACGGTGGTTCGGTCCATACCGAATTGCTGAACAAGTGGGACTAGCAACTTTTTGGTTGGCGACCTTAACAGGTGTTCTCCTGCCAAAAGTGATTAATGGTTCTAAGCTTTGCCCATATCACTGGCCATCTGATAACCTATGACATGTACTTAGTCATTTTTGAGTGTCACTTACTTTTCTTTTTTTTACCCCGTCATATTTCGGTTGACCACTGACCCTAATCTTTCCGTTTTGGTATCTACCTATGATTAATCGCAACCCTGTGTTACTGTTTCTGTTCATGCATGCATGCCGTAATTATGAAGGATATCTCTCCAATACGGTGCTATGATTAGGTTTTTGCCACCTAATGTTTCTCGTGCTCTTACTTAATCTTGTGTTTTCTACTGATAATCGCTATTGTGTTCATGTGATTGTGTGCTCTTTGTAATCTGTGCTTTTGTGTTTACTTGTGCGTGCCATGGAAGCTCTCGCGAATGTCGCTACCTTCTGTGCGGGTCTCACTCCAGAAGTGATTGAGTATTTGCACTCTCATGGTCTATTGGCCTTCGCTGAATTGCCTTGGCATTCAGTGGAGTGTCACCCATTCTATGCCCAGATCATTTCTACCATTGCCGCTAGACCTGCTACAGAGCAGTGTTGGCCCATTGCTTGTTTACCATCTCGTGTATTCATTACTTTAGCTACGTTTGATGAAGCTTTTCGACTCCCTCGGGAAGGATTGGAGAATGGTCCACTTCTTTCCGTGGCCACCATGAAAGAATTATTCCCCCGGCACTCATCTAATGAGTATGCCATTCTATGCAGACCTGAACCAGAGCGTACAGCTTTGCAATTTTCGGTAGCCACCCTGAAGTTACAAAAACGCACATATGGTATTGCTCGACCATTCTATTCGATGATAGATACTGCTTCCCGTGAGCGTGTAAATTTCACATCCTTCTATTTCCGGCGCATTCACCGTGAATGTGTAGCAGTTATGAAACATATCGCTAAGAATGACCTCCCTCGTTCCCGTTTACCCCATATTCTCACTTTTCTCTTTCTGGTGATCCAAGCCGTGCAACCTTCTCCAACCGCTCCCTTCCTTTTACGTGAAGAATTTACTCAAATGCTTGAGGACGAGGATGATGATGATGATGATCTGCTTCAACTATTTTGCCGACAACATAGATGCGTTAGCCCCTCTGAAAGTCAGGTGCAGAGCTCCAACGTCGGGCATGAAACTCAAGTCTTCCACGACACTGCCACTTCACTCCATGTCAAATCATCAGTTCCCTCCTCTCCGCTCAACCAGTAGGAACACGCTGCACACGTGGAAGAATCCGAAGAAGTCTCTTCTTGGGCGGACTCTCATCAGCAGGATGAGGAAACTGTGAAGGAGATCGTTGCTGAAATCATCACAGAAGTAATTGCTAATGTTGAGGCAGTGATCGCAAACACTCACGCGACAAATCAAAATACAACCGCAATAGTCATGGTGCCGAATATTGTTATCCCCCTTCCTCTGCCAATTAACCCTACTGAGCCTGTTGCAGCATGTTCTACTGCAATCGCCAATGTAATCCCCGATGCCCCCACTCCTCGATCCTCTTCTCCCAACTACTCTCCACCATCCTCCCCTCAACTGTTCTCAACCTCTTCATCCCAACCACTTCCTGCTCCTCCTCTTCTGCCAGTAATGGTCACTGAATTGGAATCTATGGGTCGCCTCCAAATCAAGTTTTCTCAGCAATTACCTCTTCAAATGAAGCAAGCAACTGAGAATATCCGGCAAGAATTGCAAGGCAAAGTCCATTTGCTGGAAGCGGATAGTGCCCCATTACAGAAAGAAGCCAATGTAGTCAAAGCAGAGAACCATGCTCTACAGGTTCAGCTTCAACAATGCCAAGCACGGATAGTAGAGCAGGATAACCTGATTGCCCAACGCGATGCAACACTTGCTGAGTTAAATGAAAAGAATGTTCTTTTAGCCGCTCGCGATGAAGAAATAAAGCAGTTCAAACAATTGGTGCAGGACAAAGATGATGCTTGAATCGCTCTGGGAAATTTACTAGAAGAAACGGATGAAGATCTTGTGTTAGTGACACAGAAGGGACAAGAAATGGCTGATTTAGCCATGCAGACCACTGAAGAGCTTAAGACAGTCACTGCCGAACTCTTTCAGAAGAGTCGTGAAGTGGAAGCACAAATGAGCGAGACGCTTCAGATAAAGAAGGAGATGGAAGGCATTATGAAAGAAAGGGATGCGTATTACAAAACCATCCAATATTAAGCTCAGGAGCTAGAACGTAGAGAAAAGAAACTAGGCGCTCAAGCAGAAACATTGTCGCAAATTGATGCCCAAATTGCGGATATGAGGATGAGCAGAGATGCTGCGTTAGCTAACAAATTCTATTTAGAAGAAGCATTTTTGCAGACACAGATAGATTTACTAATGAGTCAAGTTATTGCAGCTAGTTCGATGAGAACAAACGCACAACTGGTTGAGCCAGAAACTTTGAAGATTATGTTGGATTCCCTGAAACAAAACATCACCCGAACATTTAAATTAGCCTAAACCCTGTACATACAAGGCATAGTTGATGAGCCTTAGTTCTATTTTTCTTTGCGGGTTCGAGTTCACCATGCGTGCCAGTGTTAGGCCAGCGGATGGGAATAATGTAATTTTATTTTCCATAGTCGCACACACCGAAAAACCATAGCGAATAGTTGTAACTTTTTATCCATTAATGAAAGGGCATTATGGTGTTCTTCGGCGAGAGAGGGGTATGCCAGACTATCTGTCTGGGCGACCGTGCTGAGAAGATCGTGTGCAGATTTACAGAATTCCTGAGTATTGTATTCTATTCGTTGAATTGCAGTATTAAGTATTACGTATTAACACAGTAATGTTACATTCACATTAATAAGTATGTGCGACTATGTGATTGTTAACTCGCGCAATAAGTTTACTGTGTAAAGATAATCGTAGCCGGAAAATAGTAATTGTGTAGCGAAAGTTGTTGCCTTGAAAGTATAGTTACTGTTTAGTTGAATAGTTAATTTGGGAAAAATAAATAAAGGGCCTCTGCACTGTCAGACCCTTAACCATCCCCAAGAACCCGAAATGAGATCAAAAGCGACTTGTTAGAAGTGCGGTTAACACCTGTCTGCAAGCATCAGAGTTATGCATTCCAAAAGGTTACGTTAATGGGACTCTATAAATGTTATTGTTTAATTGTGCCGCAACAAGTTCCATGAATTTTTAGCTACGCAATAGAATTTTGATACTCTTCCAATAGAGCCATACAATAATCGATGTTCTTTGTTCCTAATTTCAGTAAGTCTCTACAAGTGTGACATATATGCGAATATATTTGATATAACCTGGTATAGAGAAAAAGAGATGTTTCACCAGTTTTACAATTCAGAATAAATTTCGGTTAACCATCCAATTTGTTAGGAAAGATGGATGGACACTTTAAGAAATGAAGTGGTACTTGCTAAACCTGCTTGGTACCAGCCTTGATACACTTTAGAGTTGCGAAATGACATCAATAAAGTACTAATGAGTTGATGAATGTAATGATTGATCCAAAACAGATAACTTTGGAAATCACAAGTTGTCAAAAACTTGCTATTTTGGTTCACACACCTACTAGTTCTTAAGCTCACTGGTCCCAACATAGTGTCAATTACAAAAATTCCTTCAAAGGGTATCTAAGTAGCTTAGAGAGCTAATATTTCCAAGTGGAATCACTTAAAATGATTGACTATACATTCCAAATGGAATCACTTAAAATGATTGACTATATGTAAGCCATCCGATTGGCAATTGTAAACCTTTTCCTTTTCATATTCTGCACGAACCGAAAGGTCGTTGCGATGCGTTGTAACTTTTTTTAAAGCAATGAAAAGACACTTTCGGTGACAACCAGAAGAGTTGCCAGACTTTCTGTCTGGGCAAGATGTTCTGTGGAGTTTCCGTAGTGTGTGTTTGAGAATTCTGCATACTGCTGTGTCTTTCTGTTTTGTTTGATTATCTGCACCTGTACGGTAAAGATTGGGTTACGGTAATGTTTACATTAAGTGAAGTATTGAATCGCTGATTTGTCCATTGTTTACTGTAAGTCTGTGTTGCGGTAACGTTTATCCTGGCGTTGTGTACTGAGATGTATTGATTGGAATACGAATAGTAATTCTGTAAAGGAACGAGCCAGAGTTTGTTAGAAATTTGGATTAGTAGAGTTGTTTTGAACGAAAGGTCATGTGAGTGAGTTGATTTGGGAAAATCAAGTATAGGGCCTCTGATTATTCAGACCCCTTCCACTCCCAAGAACCCGAAAAGAGCTTAAACACGTTCTGACGACAAAAGCGCGTTTAACACTGGCACCATCTGTGGGAAAGTGGCACCAGAGTGTTGCAAAGTGATTGTTGGAAGGTAGTAACAGAGTGATGCAAAGTGATTGTGGGAAGGTAACCATTGATTGTGAATCGACAATAAGGTAGAAGTAGTACGCAAGAGTTGAAAAAGGTGATATATGCCAATTACTCGGTCCGACGAGTCGTATCCCAAGTACAGAAAGCCTTGGGTGGTACCAAATTTGCGAAGGACACCCCGAGGAGGAAGAAGCACAGATCGGTTAGGTCTGGTCGTCGAAGAAGCGAAGCACATTAGTAGTGATTCGAGTAGCGTTCCGGTGGAACATACTGCAATCCCGGTAAATTCCGGTGAAATCTCGGTGCAGTCTGCAAAAGATACAGTAACTTCGGAGTCCACAAGGACGCATTGTGTAGTTGATCCGACACCGTCTGGTCAAGATTCAAATCTCTCTACGGATAGAGGTGTGTTATCCAGAGAAGTCATTGAAGGTGAAAGAATACCCTGGATTGGGGAAAGTTCCACTAATTCCGGTGGCAGTTCAGTCCTCGTTGCAAAAAATTTATAATTTTCCGGTGACAGCGTTATACTTCCCGGTGAATCTTCATTCCAGATACCACTGTTCAGAGCAAGTTTGCCTATGTTTGATACCGCAGAAGAGGATAGGCTATTCGAATTAGAAATTCGTAAGAGGTTGAGCACTATTTTCAAACTGGAAGGAGAGAAGTCTAATCATACAAACTCTGAAGAACCGGAACCACATCCTCAGAATTCAAGAAATAGTAACAGTACCGCCACTAGCACCATGAGTGGGCAACAACAACAACAACAACAACAACAACAACAACAACAACAACAACAACAACAACAACAACAACAACAACAACAACAACAGCTACTTCCGCCTCGACCAGTTCCAACAGGAGTAACATACACCAAATCCGGTGGATTTCTAGGTGATGATCCTGATGCTCATGTATGCACCTTTGAAATAAGTTATGCAGTACTTAACCATCCACCTGATCCGGCATACAAGGCCATAGTATTCCAGTCAACCTTAGTTAATGAAGTAGCGAGGTGGCTTACAGAATATGATATCAACCATTTTGGCACCCATGAAGCGGTAAGGGATGCGTTTTTGCAGAGATTCTGACTAAAGAAGAACCCTGCCGAAATTTTTGATTACTTATAGAACAATAGACAGAAGCTGAATCAAACAGTGCAGGAATATGCCACCCTATTCAGAACTCATTTGAGACAACTACCATTGGCACATGCTAATTTACCGGATGATGTCATCACTCAGTGGTTTATTAATGGGTTAACTCCACAACTAAAACAAATTATGATCATTCGTTGTGTGGGAGCTATGACACTAGATACGGTTATTGCAATGGCTTTGCAACTCAAGCATAAGGTTGGTGGCTTTACCGAAGACTTGGAGTGGTTAAAAGCTAGTAAAAATTTTGCAGAGGATCCGGCTAGACAAATGTACTGCACCAAGTGCAAGAATCCAAGGCATACCAGTGCCACAACCGGACATTCCACCGAAAATTGTGCTTATAACGGTAAAGTGCAGGGACCAGCAACTGTCAATGCTATCACATAAGAACCGGGGCAGCCGGCCACTCATTATGTACCACCTCAGATGAGAAATAATCAGCAGCAAGGATACAGAAATTATCAAGGACAACGGAATACAAATTACAATACTAATCACTGGCAGATAGGAACATCACAGGAAGGTAATTCTTTGCCACCTCCTCGCTGTCATTTTTGCGGTGAATTAGGCCACAAACGCAGATTCTGTAAAGATGCAGCTGAATATGATCAAAGGAATAAAGAGCGTCAGAACCCAATGATCAATATGGTCTTTATTTCACCAGTCAAAACTCAGGCCGCAGTGATTCAAACAAGATCTGGTAAGCAATTACAACCAGTAGCAGAAGTGTTTGAACCTGACATCCATGAACAACAGAGAATGTATGACAAAGCTTGTCAATGGACCACCAAAGAGCCTACAGTGTTTCCAGATCCAATTCCGGTGACACAAGTTCCGCTGCCAAAGGAAGGATCGCAGGAACAAGATTCTATCTCTATAACAGGCGGATCATCTTCAGAACCGGTGAAAAGTACAATTCAAGCAGATCAGGCATGGGAAATCTTATCTAAGGCATCCATTACTCTCCCTCTTGGACAGTTACTTGCACTAGTACTGGGAGTTCGGCAGCAAATCCAACAACAGCTCAGTCCTGGATCTTCCTGCATTCGAGCGATAGCAACGGTACAACCGGAAGCTGATTCTACGGTGGATCATTCGGTCCCTTTAATTACGGTATGGTACAAAAATCACAAGATTACTCAAGTACTATTTGATGGTGGGTCTGGTGTAAATATAGCCACTACAACGCTTTGTAAAAAGTTGGGATGGATGAAAATCGAGCCTGTTCAATTTCTCGTTAGAATGGCAGATCAATCTCGAGTTCATCCGGTAGGACTCGTACGGAATGTCCCGATAACCTTGCAGGGTACAATGTTTAAGAGGAATTTTGTAGTCTTAGAACTACCGGAGTCTAGTCTTGATTATAATCTTTTTTTCGGATGACCTTGGTTAAAACAGGCTAAGGTTATACAGGATTGGTCAGCACAAGAACTAACATTTAAGGATAATCATGATAAATATGTTGTTAAACTTGATGCCATTCAGCCTTGTGAACTCCATGCGAGGCCATATGTAGCAAATCCAGTCCACATGTTGGATGGATTATCTGACGATGAAGAAGAAGCATTTTTAAAGAACAATGAGGATCTGATTTCCTTAGGCACTGTAGATCTGCAATCTATTATAGATAACTAGAGTCCGACAGCCTATACGATGGTGCCTGAGACCGAAGAAGTGAAGATCGAAGATACTATTGCTATGGAAGAAGCCACTCTACAACATCTTTTACAGTCAGCTGACGACCTAGGCAAACCTCATCAATTCTATGTTCGCAAAGATCAGTTAATTACCTATACTTTGGGAGATGAAGTAAACCCGCGACCTGTCAAGATAAAGGAAGGATTGTCTGAAGCATTTAAAGTAGATTTGATCCAACTTATTCGTGAATTCTCTGATGTTTTTGCATGGGATTATCGTGATATGAAAGGTCTGGACCCTCGCGTCTATCAACATAGGGTAGTACTCAAACTAGAAGCAAAGCCAATTAAACAACCCAGCTACCGTATGAATCCCAACTATGAAGCACAGGTTAAAGCAGAACTTGATCCCCTATTAAAGGTAGGATTCATTGTACCCATTGAGCACGCTGAATGGATCTCCCCGATTGTAATCGTACCAAAGAAAAACAAGCAGCTCCGAATATGTGTCGATTACCAGAAATTGAATGCAGCCATCGTACCTGATTCATTTCCTCTTCCATTTCTTGATACAATGCTGGATAGAGTGGCTGGGCATGAAATGTATTCATTTCTTGATGGTTATAGTGGTTATAACCAGGTTCGAATGGTTGAGCAAGATATACCAAAAACAACGTTTATTACAAATTGGGGTGTTTTTGCTTGTACAGTCATGTGGTTTGGATTGAGGAATGCTCCTAGCACCTTTCAGCGATGTATGCAGAAAATCTTCTCACTCTGTCTCACTTCTTTTATGCAAGTATATCTAGATGATTTCTCTTTATTTGGTAAGATGGTTGCACACCTGTATCATTTACGGTGTTGCTTTGAAAAATGCTGAGAATACCGACTCTGTTTGAACCCCACCAAATCTGTCTTTGCGGTTTCTTGTGGTAAACTCCTTGGCCACATTGTATCTACACAAGGCATACAAGTTGATTCAGCCAAAATTGCAGCCGTGTTAGAAGCTCCTGTGCCTACTACGCCGAGAGAAGTAATGCGATTCATGGGCCAAGTTAGGTGGCATGGTCGACATTTGTTGGTGCATGACAATCATCAATTGAAGAATTATGGAGGAATGAAGTCAAGGAGTCAAGAAGAAAACAAAGTCAGATGGTTGAAGGAAGGACATGTTCAGAAAATCCAAAGACATGTACACATATGTACATTAGCTGACTTATACCTTTGTCTAGTCATACACTTGTATATATTCATCTATAAATATGATGGAAAACGTCGGGCAAATAGAGCAGAAGAAGATTAGAGAATAGGGAGAGAGAAACTAGTGTCATTAGACACATTTGAAGTGAGTGAATTATCCATCCTCACTTGTATGTAAATTTTCTGAAGAAATCGAGAAACTTGCGCCCGATGTTTAGCAGTCTGCTCCTTCTGTGTTTAATCTTTTGAGAAATCCTTCTGCACGTGTCTAAGTCCATAGCTAATCTATCTATGGCTAAAATTTGAGAGGTTAATTGAAATCAGGCTGAGAGAATTTTGGTTAGGAACATTCATATGCAAGATTGTTCTAAGAGTCGAAAAATCTTGCGCACATTTCATCTTCAATGAAATGATCATTGCTCAGTCCACAGTGTAAAGTTTTACACAAATGAGGGCTTAAAATCTAAGTTGGAAGGTAAGCCATCTATGGCTAAAAGATCTTGATCAAACGGATTCAGAGCTGGGAGAACCAAAGCTAAGAAGTTGCAGGTGTCAAAGTCGCCATTGCAAGGAAGCAGTTTCAGACATAGGTAAAGTGTTTCACACATTTCTCACAGTATACTCAATAATTTTGTGAGATTTAACTTGGTAAAGGTGCGCAATCTTAAGGCGAAGTGTTGTGCAAAGTTTTATCAAAAACTTTACAGGATTGATTAGTCAATGAGTGATTAATCTGCAGCAGACTTTTCTGAAGAAACTGAATTTTTCAGAATAATCAATTTTCTGATAAATTGGTGAATGATCTCTAAGTTTGGTGGAGTCTAAAGTTAATCTTGATATAGAAGTGATCTAAATTCAAGGTTAACTTGTTCTTTTGGAGATTAACACTCTCCATCAGTGGTATCAGAGCAGGTTGTGTCAAAATTGAAGTGAAGGAGACTCCGACTATTGCAGAAATACAAAACTTTACATTTCGAAGGTGCAAAAGGTCAAAGTGTGAAGAAAGATTAAAGGAAGACATACAAAGAGCATCAAAAGGATCAGAAGGAGCAACATTCGAAGTAAAGGTACATTCATTATCTGTAAAGGTTAAAGATTTGAAGCTACAGGTGAAGTAAAGATGGGAGATAGTCTCCAAATTGAGAAGCTGGATAGAGAGAACTATCCTGCATGGTCTATGAGGATGGAAGCTCATCTTATGAGCAAAGATTTGATAGGATATATCACAGGAGATGAAGAAAAGCCAGAATTCAGAGATCCTAGTGTTCCAACTAGGGAGGAGCTTGCAGATTTGAAGAATTGGATGAAGAAGGATGCTCAAGCAAGAAGCATCATCCACATGGCAGTCAATGACTATTTGCTTCCTCACATTAGAGGACTTGAAAGTGCATGTGACATTTGGAATGCTTTGGAAGAGCATTTCCAAAATACAACCAAATCAAGGAAGGCTTCACTATGGGCAGAGTTTACTACCTTCAAGAAGAAGGCCTCACAATCAATTTCTGATTATGTGACAAAGATGAAGGACATTGCAGATTCTTTAGGTGCAGTGGATGAAGATATTGAAGAAGACAAATTGGTAAGACAAATACTCACAGGGCTAAGAGGAGATGAGAAATGGAAGCCTTTCATTTTATCTACAGAACTTTCATTAGATCACTTTACTCCTGACTTGAATCAATTGTTAGGTCATATGCTAACTTTTGAGAATGATGTCAAAGGAGATGTTGATAAGAGTGCAGGTCATGCAATGTATTCTAAAGACAAGAAGAAAGCCAACAAAGGGAAGCAACAATCAGGTGAAGAAGAAGGTACTTCAAACCAAGCAAACTTCATGAGAGGAAGAGGAAATGGCAGAAGTAGAGGAAGAGGCAGAAACAACAAAGATAATGCAAGAGCTTGTTGGATATGTGGTAAGACCAATCATCTATCTCATGATTGTTGGCACAATAATCAAAACAATGGTAATTATCAGAACTTTAATCAAAGAGGAAGAGGTGGTAGATTTCAGAGAGGAAATTTCAGAGGTAGAGGTGGTAGGAATTCTTTTGGAAGAGGTGGTGGAAGAAACTTCCAAAGTCAACCTTATAATAACACCTATTACAACTATGCATCAGATCAAAAGGAGGACTCGACTCTCATTATGAATACATGTGAAACTTCACATGAGGACATGAGAGTGTTTTATATTGATTCAGGATGTAGTAATCATTTGAGTGGAAATATTGCTTTGATGACTGACCTAGATCATAATGCAATTAATCATACAGTGCAGACAGGTGATAATACAAAGCATAAGGTAAAGTCAATTGGTTCAGTCAAAGCTAAGGATGGGAGCACTCTTCTGAGTAAGGTACTTTATGTTCCCACAATTCCAAAGAATTTGATCAGTGTAGGTCAAATTGTGGAAAAAGGTTATGAAGTAAGGTTTACCAATGATGGAGTTTATGTGGAAGACCCTAGTCAAGGGTATAAACAAGTTATTGCAGGAAAGAAAGAAGGAAGGCTCTTCACATTGAAGGTACAAGGAAATGTTGGACATGCTATGTTCACATATGGAGAGCAGAAGGTGTCAGAATTGGATCTTTGGCACAAAAGACTTGGACACTTTAATGAAAGAGGTATCAAAGAAATGATTAACAATGATTCAGTGCTTGGAATGCCTAACATTGCAGGTCAACACATGACATACAGATGTGAGGCATGTCAATTAGGTAAGGCTCATAAGCAATCCTACTCCAAGCATGGGTTTATGTATTCAGAAAGACTTGAATTGGTGCATACAGATGTGTGGGGTCCTTCAAAGGACTTTAGTATAAATGGTTCAAGATATTATGTCATATATGTTGATGATGCTACCAGGTGGATCACAATTTATGTGATTAAAGAAAAGTCAGAAGTGTTTAATACATTTAAACACTATCATGCATATGCAGAAAGGATTACAGGTCAAAAATTGAAGAGACTAAGGTCAGATGGAGGGGGAGAGTATTTTTCAAATGAGTTCAATGATTATTTGTGGAATGCAGGTATAAAGAGAGAAGTTACTTGCAGGTACTCTCCTCAACAAAATGGGGTAGCAGAAAGAAGAAATAGGACTCTTGTTGAATTTGCAAGGTCCATGATGAAAGAGAAGAATTGCCCAAATTATTTGTGGGCAGAGGCTGTAAACACAGCTACTTATTTGGTTAATAGATTGCGTTGTAAAGCTTTGCAGGGTATGACACCATATGAAGCTTGGTGGGGTAAGAAACCTACCTTGGATCATTGCAGAATATTTGGATGCTTGGCATATGCATATGTGCTATCTCAATTGAGGCATAAGTTGGAGCCTAAGGCAGAAAAGTATGTATTCATTGGTTATGATGATAAGCAAATGGGATACAGGTTGTGGAGTCCATCCACAAAGCAATTTATTGTATCCAAGGATGTTACATTTGATGAGCAAGGTACTTGGTATGCAGGTAAATATAATGTACATGCAGATGATGAAGAAGTAGTGGATCAAAGAAAAGGTAAAGCAAAGATTCAATTACTTGATGAAAGTGAGAGTAATGAAGTGCAGATTGAAGTTGAAGAGAGGCCAAGGTTTGATCCAGAATGTGATGAACCAGAGACCTCAAGAAGTGCAGAAGTTAGGAGATCATCTAGGCACAAATGGCAACCTACAAGGTATAGCTATGACACTTCATTCTTAACTACTAAAGATTATGCTTATTTGATAAAAGCAGATGAAGACCCTTCTACATATGAAGAGGCCAAAGGGAAGAAGAATTGGGAAGATGCTATGCAAGAGGAGTATGATGCATTGATAGAGAATCAAACATGGGATTTGGTTCCTAAACCTAATAGTCAGAAGATCATTGGATGTAAGTGGGTTTACAAGACTAAAAGATTTGCAGATGGAAGTGTGTCTAGGTACAAAGCTAGACTTGTTGTGAAAGGGTATGCACAGACATATGGAGTGGACTATGATGAGACCTATAGTCCTGTGGCAAAGATGACAACCATTAGGACACTCATAGCAATTGCTGCTTGCAAAGGTTGGAAGTTATCTCAATTAGATGTAAAAAATGCTTTCTTGAATGGTTACATTTCAGATGAAGTCTACATGGAGCAACCAGATGGGTTCAAAGATCAAGTGAGTCCAAATTATGTGTGTAAGATCAAGAGAGCTTTGTATGGGTTAAAGCAAGCCCCAAGGGCTTGGAATTATAGGCTTGTAAAATTCTTGAATGATCTTGGATTTCAAGCATCAAAGGCAGATAGTAGCTTGCTAGTCAAAGCAAGTGAAGATGGGTTCATTTATGTTTGTATTTATGTTGATGACATAATACTTACAGGAACAGATGATAAGGGAATACAAATGATCAAGAAGCAGATGGAGAAAGAGTTCAAAATCAGTGATTTGGGGAACCTATCATTCTTCTTGGGAATGGAGATTTCTTATACTCAACATGGAGTATATGTGACCCAAGAAAGGTATCTTAAAAATTTGCTAACCAAATTTAAAATGGAAGATTGCAGGGTTGCACCTACACCTTTGGAAGTAAACCATAAATTGTCTAGGTTTGGAGGAGAAGAGTTTAGAGATATGAAACTCTATCAAAGTTTGGTTGGTAGCTTGATTTATGCTACATTGACAAGGCCTGATTTGTCATATGCAGTTGGTGTGCTTTCACAATTTATGCATTGTCCTAGAAAGGAACATTGGATTGCAGGACAAAGAGTACTTAGGTACATCAAGGGTACACTCAGAGAAGGGTTGTACTATGGGTTTACTTCAGATACAAGAATCAAGATATATAGTGATGCAGATTGGGCAGGTAATGTGGATGATAGAAGATCAACACATGGATACTTGTGCTATGTAGGAGACATATTGATTTCATGGTGTTCCAAGAAGCAACATACAGTTGCTTTGTCATCTACAGAAGCAGAATATAAAGGTATGGTGGAAGCTGCAAAAGAGGTAATATGGCTAAAGACACTTTTGAAAGTTTTTGATGTGATTCAGAGTACTCCTATTATTTGTGGAGACAATATGAGTTCATTATACTTGGCAGCTAATCCTGTATTTCATGCTAGAACTAAGCATATTGAAATACAATATCATTTTCTGAGAGAGAAGGTCATTGAGAAGGAGATTGAAGTCATACACACTCCCACAAAAGATCAAGTTGCAGATATGATGACAAAAAATCTAGATGGACCAAAACTACAAAGATTCAAGGATATGGCTGGAGTAAAGAAGATAGAGAAGAACCTCAATTAATGATTGAGGGGGATCTGTTGGTGCATGACAATCATCAATTGAAGAATTATGGAGGAATGAAGTGAAGGAGTCAAGAAGAAAACAAAGTCAGATGGTTGAAGGAAGGACATGTTCAGAAAATCCAAAGACATGTACACATATGTACATTAGCTGACTTATACCTTTGTCTAGTCATACACTTGTATATATTCATCTATAAATATGATGGAAAACATCGGGCAAATAGAGCAGAAGAAGATTAGAGAATAGGGAGAGAGAAACTAGTGTCATTAGACACATTTGAAGTGAGTGAATTATCCATCCTCACTTGTATGTAAATTTTCTGAAGAAATCAAGAAACTTGCGCCCGATGTTTAGCAGTCTGCTCCTTCTGTGTTTAATCTTTTGAGAAATCCTTCTGCACATGTCTAAGTCCATAGCTAATCTATCTATGGCTAAAATTTGAGAGGTTAATTGAAATCAGGCTGAGAGAATTTTGGTTAGGAACATTCATATGCAAGATTGTTCTAAGAGTCGAAAAATCTGGCGCACATTTCATCTTCAATGAAATGATCATTGCTCAGTCCACAGTGTAAAGTTTTACACAAATGAGGGCTTAAAATCTAAGTTGGAAGGTAAGCCATCTATGGCTAAAAGATCTTGATCAAACGGGTTCAGAGCTGGGAGAACCAAAGCTAAGAAGTTGCAGGTGTCAAAGTCGCCATTGCAAGGAAGCAGTTTCAGACATAGGTAAAGTGTTTCACACATTTCTCACAGTATACTCAATCATTTTGTGAGATTTAACTTGGTAAAGGTGCGCAATCTTAAGGCGAAGTGTTGTGCAAAGTTTTATAAAAAACTTTACAGGATTGATTAGTCAATGAGTGATTAATCTGCAGCAGACTTTTCTGAAGAAACTGAATTTTTCAGAATAATCAATTTTCTGATAAATTGGTGAATGATCTCTAAGTTTGGTGGAGTCTAAAGTTAATCTTGATATAGAAGTGATCTAAATTCAAGGTTAACTTGTTCTTTTGGAGATTAACACTCTCCATCAACATTTATGGTGGCTTGCCCATTTGGCAATACCCCTAAATCGTCTAATAACTAGTACTCCTCGACAGTTTGATTGGACCCCAGAATGTCAAATTGCATTTGATCGTCTAAAAGTTTTATTAACGCAGGTTCCAATTCTACAACCTCCTGATTTGGAACGCCAATTTCATGTTTTTATAGACGCATCAGACATAGCCATTGGAAGTGTTTTAATGCAACAAAGTGATAAGTGGTTTCGTCCTGTCTATTATGCAAGTCTAAGGCTTGCTCCTACTGAAAAGAATTATTCAGTAACTGAAAGAGAATGTCTTGGTTTGGTGTATTCTGTAAAGAAATTCCGGCATTATTTACTAGGCTGAAAATTCATCTTTCATGTAGATCATGTTGCGCTGGTGTATCTGGTTCAGCAACAACATTTAGGTGGTCATTTGGCACGTTGGGTTTTATTGTTACAAGAATTCGATTATGAAGTAATTCATCGACCCGGCACTACACATGCATTAGCAGATTTTCTCTCTCGGTTAAATTCCGGTGACGCTCCGATCGGTGTTGATGACACCACACCAGCAATTTATGTTACTGAAACGACTAGTGATGAATCTGCAAAACCTCCTGTGACACCTACTTACTATGATCAGTTATTAAATTTTCTTACTGATCAATGTCTTCCTTCTCAAACTTCTCCTGCAATGCGCCGTAAAATTACAGTTTACAGTTGCAAATTCCGGTTGATTGCCGGAGAGTTGTATTATATGGGTCACACTGGGGTTTTACTTCGCTGTATTCCTCCACATGAAGTAAACTCAGTAATCGCTCTGGCACATTCAATACCCTCCGGTGGACATTTTGCAGCAGATTTAACGCACCGGAAAATTCTGCAAAGTGGACTCTGGTGGCCTACTATGTACAAAGATGTATATCAATTTGTGCAGCAATGTGACAATTGTCAGCGATCTGGATAGCCTTTACAACATCATTTCTTTCCTCTGCAGTCTGTCTTACCTTTAGAACCTTTTCAAAAATGGGGTCTTGACTTTATTGGACCAATCACACCTCCAGTAATCCTTAGCAACAACAAATATATTCTGACATGCACAGATTATGCTACCAGATGGGCAGAAGCTTGGGCTTTACGGTCCGCCACAGTTGTTTTGGTGGCAAAATGTCTAATGAAAGACGTATTCCCACGATATGGATTGCCTTTGAAACTTGTAACAGATCAGGGAACACACTTTGTCAACAATTTAATGCGAGTGTTAACACACACTTTTTAGATTCTACATAAATTCAGTTCACCGTATTATCCTCGTGCTAATGGCTTAGCTGAGAGTACAAACAAAACGTTGTTGACAATGCTTCAAAAATTGCTTGTGGAATCTCCAGAAAGATGGGATCAGTTACTACCTGCAGTATTATGGGCATACCGGACTACTTACAAAGTTGCCACCAGACTGACTCCTTTCAAGCTTGCTTGTGGATTGGAAGCAATCACTCCAATGGAAGTTGTAGTGCCTAGTTTACGCGTCGCCATAACTCAGAAGTTGATACCCAAAGATTCTTTGCCATTTCGGTTGGACACACTCAGAGAATTAGATGAGCATCGCTAGGAAAGTTTTCTGACTCTTCAAGAAGTGCAGTTGCGGCAAGCTCGTACACATGATCGGTATCTTAAAACTCCAGTTTTTACAGTAGGACAACTTGTGCTGTATTATAATGCAAAATCAAATCGTTCTGCTAGAAAATTCAAGTTACGATGGTTTGGTCCTTATCGGATTATTGAACAAGTGGGCCCAGCTACTTTTCGGTTGACTACTTTGACTGGAGTTCCTCTTCCAAAAGTGTTAAATGGTTCAAAGTTGCGACCTTATCATCAAGCACCTGATTTGCATTGAAGTGTTCTGCGGTTGCCCGCGTATTTTTTTTCTTTTTTTTTTCTTTTTTTTTTCTTTTCTTTTCTTTTCCTTTTTAGTTTTGCATGTTTGTTGCTTAAAAACCATAAACTCCTTGTTTTGCTACATAATCATAAACTCCTTGTTTGGATACATAACCATGAATAATCGCTGCCTTTTGTTCTGCTCATGCATGCACACCGTAGTTATGAAGGTTATCATCTCAATATCGCAAGATGATTAACAATTTCGATCGCCTCACACTGCCAAGTATCTACTTAATCTCTTTTCGCTATTGTGTCTGTGTGCTCTATGTGCTTTGTGTTTCCTGTATTCACTATGTCTTTGTGCTACATTGCGTGCGCCTCATGGAAGCGTTAGCCAACTTCGCTACGTTCCGTGACGGACTCCCTGCGGATGTGGGTGAGTTCTTGCACGTCCGTGGGTTGTCCAATTTCGCTGAATTGCCTTGGCATTCAAGGGAATGTCACCCGTTTTACGCCCAGATCATTGCTGCCATCGCTGCCACACCTGCTACGGAGCAGAGTTGGCCAATTACCTCTTTACCATCTCGTACTGTAATCACTCTACAGTCATTTGTTGATGCATTCCGACTTTCTCCGGAAGGACGAGAGAATGGCCCTAACCTTTCGGTCGCTACCATGATTCAATTATTTCCCAGATATTCTTCGAATGAGTATGCCATACTCTGTTGACCTGAGCCTGAAAGAACAGCTTTACAGTTTTTAGTAGCCATCTTAAACCTGCAGAAACGAACTTATGGGATTTCTTGCCCATTCTACTCGGTGATTGATATGGCTGCTAGAGAGCCTATCAATTTTGCTTCCTATTTTTTCCGGCGCATTCACCATGAGTGCGTTTCGGTTATTAAACAGGTTAATAAAGGAGATTTGCCGCGATCACGTCTTCCGCACATACTCATTTTTTTGTCTCCGACCATCCAAGCAGCACAGCCGCCTCCACGAGGTCCAATTTTATATCATGAGGAATCTGCTCAGATACTAGAAGACGACGAAGAAGATGACGAAGAAATCTTCCAGCTCCTCCGTCGAAAAAGCATCAGAATAAGTTTGTCTGACAGTCAAGTGCAGGGATCTGCTGATGAAAATAAAGCAGACCACAATGAAGAAGAAGGACATGAAGAAGAGACTTTCCACGACACAGCTACATCAATGCACCATGATTCATCAGCTCAATCATCTCCAAACCAGCAACACGATCAAAGTGTTTCTGCTGATTCTAAAGTCACATCTTCTAAGGACGAATCTCAGCAGCAGTCCAAACAAGAGGTGCAAGAAGATATGCAGGTAATTATTGTAGAACTTCTTCAGGAATTGATTACGGCAATAGAATCTGCAATTGCCCAACCCAAAGTGACTACGCAGCAACTGACTGAAGCAACTAATACTCTGCAACCCATTCCTCCACCCATTGTTCCTATTCCACCCCTTGCTCCTGAGGAACCTACCGCTTCATCCTCCTCACTCAATTACTCTCCACCGGATTCCACTCATCTTTTAACCTATTCATCACAACCACGTCCTCCTCTTCCGGTTCCTTTGATTCCTATGATTTCTGAGCTCGCATCCATGGGTTAGATGTTGATTCATCTATCGCAGCAACTACCAGCACAGATGAAGGAGATTACTAATAATCTCAGAGATGAATTCCAGCATAAAGTAGATATTCTTGAAGCAGACATTAGTCCACTCCAGGAAGAAATACATATAGTAAAGGCAAAAAATCATGCTCTGCACAAATAGATATTAAAGCTCCAGGCTACAATTACTGAACAGGAATCATTGATTAATCAGAAAGATGAGGCGTTAGCTGAGATTCAAGCAAAAGATGATTTGTTATGTGCTGCTGATGCAGAGATCCTGCAATTGAAACAGTTAGTCAAAGATAAAGAGGATGCCCATATAGCACTGCGAAATTTGTTAGAAGAGACTAGAGCACAACTGGATGAAGCAGTACAGAAAGGACAGGAAATGACGGCTTTACTAAAGCAAACCAATACGGAGCTAGAGTTTGCAACTGCAAACTTATTTGAATCCAATGCTGCTCTTAAAAGCCAGATGATGTTGGTCGCTCAACTACAGAAGGAGATACCAGGCATAAGACGAGAAAGAGATGCTTACTACCGGACCATACAATTTCAGAATCAAGAGTTGGAAAGAAGAGAGAACCAGCTGGGTGCTCAAACAAAAAGATTAGCTAGAGTTGATAAACGGATTGCAGACATGAAAGTGAACCGGGATGTAGCTTTATCAAATGATTTTTACTTATAGGAAGCCTTTTTGCAAACATAGGAAAAAATTTTGATGAGCCAGGTAATTGCAACCAGTTCAGTAAGAACTGATGCTCAGCTAGTAGAACCCGAAATCCTGAAATAGATGTTAGATTCATTAAAAAAGAAAATTGCCAGAACTTTTAAGTTAGCTAGAACAATGTATCTACAGGGTATAATAGATGAACCATAGAATTTTTTATACCTGCGGGTTCAAGTCCACCGTGCGTGCCAGTGTAAGCCGCCGGATTGGCAATTGTAAACCTTTTCCTTTTCATATTTTGCACGAACTGAAAGGTCATTGCGATGAGTTGTAACTTTTTTTAAAGCAATGAAAAGACACTTTCGGTGACGACGAGAAGAGTCACCAGACTATCTGTCTGGGCGAGATGTTCTATGGAGTTTCCGTAGTGTGTGTTTGAGAATTCTGCGTACTGCTGTGCCTTTCTGTTTTGTTTGATTATATGCACCTGTACGGTAAAGATTGGGTTACGGTAATGTTTACATTAAGTGAACTATTGAATCACTGATTTGTAAGTTGTTTACTGTAAGTCTGTGTTGCGGTAATGTTTATCCTAGCGTTGTGTATTGAGATGTATTGATTGGAATACGAATAGTAATTCTGTAAAGGAATGAGCCAGAGTTTGTTAGAAAGTTGGATTAGTAGAGTTGTTTTGAACGAAAGGTCATGTGAGTGAGTTGATTTGGGAAAATCAAGTATAGGGCCTCTGATTATTCAGACACCTTCCACTCCCAAGAACTCGGAAAGAGCTTAAACGCGTTCTGACGGCAAAAGCACGTTTAACATATACGTAGAGCAATGTCTTTAGCAAGTAGAAGCTTAACGTAAAGTAGACTCTGAGATTTTTTGAACAAGCTATAGAAAATTTAAAATGATGGAGAGATCAGTGAGATATGAGCAAGACAAGTACACTATTCTGAGTGACAATCTTAGAGAATGAGAGGAACATAATCAATGATAAATTGTATTATGTAACAATGTTATACATGATCATTTTCATGAATATGATGCCCAATGATGGTGATAAGAGTAGGATATAGTATAAGCCTCTCAACTTCAATAAATGATCTACAATATGCTCAGTAATGGGGGCACTAAGGCCGCACGTTTACAAGTCTCTTTTATAGAGAGATTCTTAAAACTTGAATTTAAAATTCAAATGATCCACAAACTCCACAAATTTAGTGGCTTTACAAGATTCCTCTTAAGTCAAGTGACTTTTACAAAAGTTAATGGTAAAAATCATAAGCAATGGTTCATGTGGTCCTTCAAAGAGTTGCACATAACTTCTTCAATATCTAGCCAAGTGTGAAGGCTTGGCATTTGCACCAACAACTCCCCCTCAAGTGAAAAATCTTGGCTTGTTCTTTTTCATGAATCCTCTTGAATGTCCTGCAATCCAATCATAGCTTTAAACCTGCAAAGTTTAGTACCATCAAGTGCTTTGGTCAATAAATCTGCACATTGCATACCAGTCCACACATATGCCAATTGACTCACATAATGATAATGAACTTCTATATACTTGGTTCTTGCATGATAGATAGGATTTGCTACTAGATGTAAAGAACTAGTATTGTCACCAAAGATAATAGGTGAGTGAATTTGAAGTCCTAAATCTGAATATAGCAATCTAATCCATATGGCTTCTTGTGTAGCAATGGTTAATCCCCTTTATTTAGCCTCTATTGAAGATAGAGCAACAGTAGGTTGCTTCTTGGAAGACCATGAAATGGGCTTATCACCTGCAAATGAAAGGTAACCTAAGGTACTCCTCCCGTCATCCTTACAACCTGCCCAATTTGCATCTGAATAAAGTTTGATGTCCAAATCTGAAGTATATGGAAAGTATAATCCTTGATTTTGAGTACGCTTGAGGTACTTCAAAATCCTTTTGGCAACTTCCAAGTGAGGTGCTCTATGTTTATGCATGAATTGACTTAAAACACTTGCTCCATAAGCAATATCAATCCTTGTCAATGTTGCATAGTTTAGGCTTCCAACTATGCTTTGATATCTTGCAATGTCTTCAAGCAAATCACCTTCATGAGCACTTAATTTTTTGTTTACCTATATAGGAGTGCTAGCTATCTTGGCATTCCCCAAGTTGAACTTCTTCAACATGTCCTGCACATACTTTCTTTGAGTACTATAAATTCCAGAATTTGTGTAGACTAACCAAGAAAATACTTTGGTGACCCTAGATCATTGATTTTGAACTCCTGCATCATTAGGTGCTTGATCTGTTTGATGACATTGGCATCATTACCTGTAAGTATGATATCATCAACATACACACATAGATATATCACCTCTGAATTACTTCTCTAGACACACAAAGAAGTATCTGCTTTGCTCATGATGAATCCTTGATATTGAAGATAGATACTCAACCTATGATTCCATGCCCTAGGTGCCCGCTTCAAACCATAAAGAGCTTTGTTCAATTTGCACGCATAACTTACCTTGCTTGGGTCTTGATAGCCAAGAGCTTGAGCCATGTAAACTTCCTCTGAAATCCAGCCATTTAAAAAAGCATTTTTGACATCCAATTGGTACATATTGGAATTCCTTGATGCAGCCACACTTACCAATACCCTGATAGTTGGCATTTTGGCCATAGATGAGAAAGTCTCTTCATAATCAACTCCTTGGGTTTGGGAAAAACCCTTAGCTACAAGTCTATCTTTATACCTGTTTATGGATCCATCTGAATTTCTCTTGATTTTGTAAATCCACCTAGAACCAATTACCTTCATTGATTCCTTCTTTGGCACTAGCTCCCAAGTATCATTCTCCTTGAGTGCTTCTATTTCTTCATCCATAGCTTCCTTCCATTCTGCCTTGTTATTTGGTTCCTCATATGAAGTAGGTTCTTCAAATAATAAATCCCTAGCAAGATAAATGGAGTGCTTAGTAACTAAAGAAGTGGCATACCCATATCTAATTGGCTTCTTGCTTTCCCTTTGTGATCTTCTTATTGGTTGGTTGGATGATTCATGTATGTCTTCTAATATCTTCATTTTGACTTTGCCCTTTGATTTCCATGCCTTGAATTCTTCTAGGTTGATGATGTCCTCATCATCTGATTTGATGTCTTCAATTTGACTTGGCTCCTCCTTGGTGAGGCTTGAAAATTCCTCTTCCAAGTCATATGGAAATTTAACCTTCCTGCATTCATTTTCAAACCAAGAATCATTCTCAACAAACAAAATATCTCTACTGACCATAAACCCTTTGTTGGATGGATTATAAAACCTATATCCTTTCTAATTTAAATCATACCCTATGAAGATGCACTTCTCTGCCTTAGAGTCTAGCTTACCTCTAATCTCAGATGGAACATGCACATAAGCAACACTTCCAAAGATCCTGCAATGATTAAGTGAAATTGGGTTGTACCCAACTTGAACCAATGCAGTTCTTTGTGCGAATGGCGGACCAATCTAGAGTCCATCCAGTGGGACTCGTACGTAATATTCCTATTACCTTGCAGGGAACTACATTTAAAATGACGTTTGTAGTCCTAGATCTACTCGAAACTAGCCTCGACTACAATTTACTTTTCGGCCGACCATGGTGTTGAAGCTCAAGGTCAAGGACAAAGCATGGAAGCGCATCAAGGAAGTGGACACACAAGAAGAAGGAGCAAGTAGGGAGCTCCAAGAAGCACATGTCAAATTTTCAGAAGAAATCCCTACAAAAATAGTGATTTTTATCACTAAAAACCATTGTAAATACCATTTTCCATTTTTGTAACTCCATTTTGTTCAAGCCGAGGAGTCCTTGAGCTTGAGGAGTATTAGATCTACCATCCTACCAATTTTCTTGATTTTTAGACTCCGTTTGAGCCCCCAAATAAGCCCTGGAACCTATTTTTTAACTAGGCCGGACACTAGGTCTGGACAGGGCCAAAACCACTCAAAAACTATAAAAAGGGCTGGAGAGCTCATTTTTGAGGTTAGCTTGTTGTAGATTTCAGTTTTGTAAGAGAGCTCTTTGGTAATCGAAGCTTTCCATTGTTCCACTCTTTGCTCTTACCTTGTGTGCGTGTGTGTTTATGTGTGTGCATGCCTGTGTGCTTTCACTCACGCACTTGTGCCATCACTTGCTCGCGGTCTTCATACCGGTCCTCACGTCTCCACGGATTGACATTTATGAGGTGTATCTCCTCACGTTGGTACTCACCATTAGGTAAGAGCAAAGAGTGGAACAATGGAAAGCTTCGATTACCAAAGAGCTCTCTTACAAAACTGAAATCTACAACAAGCTAACCTCAAAAATGAGCTCTCCAGCCCTTTTTATAGTTTTTGAGTGCTTTTGGCCCTGTCCAGACCTAGTGTCCGGCCTAGTTAAAAAATAGGTTCCAGGGCTTATTTGGGGGCTCAAACGGAGTCTAAAAATCAAGAAAATTGGTAGGATGGTAGATCTAATACTCCTCAAGCTCAAGGACTCCTCGGCTTGAACAAAATGGAGTTACAAAAATGGAAAATGGTATTTACAATGGTTTTTAGTGATAAAAATCACTATTTTTGTAGGGATTTCTTCTGAAAATTTGACATGTGCTTCTTGGAGCTCCCTACTTGCTCCTTCTTCTTGTGTGTCCACTTCCTTGATGCGCTTCCATGCTTTGTCCTTGACCTTGAGCTTCAACACTCCCCCCCCTCTTGAGTCTGTCGTCCCTGACAGACCTTTGTTGTAGTGGTCGTTCCATGTAGTACGTTGAGAGGTAGCGTCCTTTGCGTCCAACAGGGGCGATCCCTCTTCCCAATGTATCCTGGTCGTTTGTCTGGTGCTTCGCTTTGCCACTGTTATCTCTTGCAGTTTGTAGTCCCTTTGTACGTACTTCTGCCTTGTATTCCATCTGGGTGGTGCATTTGTAAGTTTTCCAAAACTGCTAGCTGCTCAAAGGAGGTGGTCAATGTTGATTGGGAGCAACTCTCGGTGGTGGATGGCTTCCTTGCTCTTGTTGTTGTCATCTTGATGTCGTCTGGTTCTTCCAAAGATGGCTTTCCATAGTTTTCATGCCAAGTACTTGTAACCCATAATGAATGGTGGGTAAGTGCATTAGTGCATGGGTTGAACAAAATATGTGCCTTGTGCATGGCCTTGTAATGTGGCCCTACATATGCGTACTTGGAAAATGCATGGCAAGAAGTATGGTGCAAGAGATTGGGTCTTGAGCTAAGTGCTCAAGGGTATGCTGACGAAGAGGTTTCCTAATCTATCATGGTTATAGTGTTGTTGAAACATACACGTCTTACCATGGTGAAGGGTCCGTTGATCTTCATCTCTTCGTGTTGTGGTTCCCTCATGGTGTTTGACCGTCGGCTTGTCCTTTTTGTTGAGGGATGTCCTTGCTGGAAGTTCGCTGATGAGCATTTTCAAGCACATAGTCTTCTCTGTTTTCTCTGTTTTTTTTTTTTTTTTTTTTTTTTTTTTGAACACGATGGCATCAAACAAGAAGAAAGAGGTTAGTATCAATAACATATTTTGCATGTGAAAATTGTGTCTCATGTGCCTGGAATTTCTCAATTGTGTCTATGCACGGCCATGTAAGGTGGCCCTATATTGATGCATACTTTGGAAATGCATGACCTGAATGGTGCAAACGACAAGGTTATGCCAAAGGCACATGGTTGCTGCTGGTCGAGGTTTTGATGTTACTTGTATACTTGATGAATTCTTTGATTGGAGGTGTCTATCGGATCTCGAAATGATGTAATCCTCCGGATTGGAACCCATTTCAGAATAGTATTTGGCCCTGTAGAGATCACCTCAGGTCAGTTCTTCTTTGGATGCTGTCCAAACTTTGGTATCCAGTGTGGTTGCCCCTTTGGTTCTGTGGATGTTGCTTGTGCTTTTGGCTTCCAAACCCATATCCTGGGTGAGTGCCTACCTTTTTTTGTAGAAGGGTTGAGTTTAGCTTCGTTTGGTCTTTGTGCTCTGTTCTTATCCTTTGTTTTCCTTGGCTTCTTTGTTGAGACCTTTTGCATGGTGGGGAGCATAGGCCTTTGTACGTGTAAGAGCTTCTTGGGTACCCACATCTGTAATCGCCCTTGTTGAGCTGTAGCTAATTTTTTAGGCACCCAAATTTGTACTTGATTGTGGTCGGCCTTCATTGATAGCTTCGGTACCCAAATTTGATGGATTCTTCGTGCTTGACCCTGTCGTAGGTGCTTGGTTCTTCTTTTTTCATGGTCGATCTGGTTGGGTGGGAATCTTTGAGGTAACATCGATGGTTGCACTTCTTTCTTTACCCAGATCTGCTTCATGCCCCTAACTTCTTTCTGCTTGAAGGCTCTTTGTCTATTTGATAGACTGGCTATCTTGCACTGTTTTGCTTGCTTCTGAGGTAGAGCTCCTGTGGATGCTTTGCTCTTTAAAAAGCAAGAAGAAGGTTCACCTTGCCTTTGCGACTGTCCTTCCGTGATTACCTTCGTCTGGATCATAGAGCTTTTGACACCTACAACATCTTGTTCAAGAAGATTAGCCTTAGAGGAACAAAGAGAGTGTGTGGTGTCAGTGTCAGTGGGCATGCGATTCTCCAATTCTAATGTAATGCGTTGATTATATACCCAAACTTGAAGAAGTTGACTTCTTAGGTTCAAGTTGACAGCATGGTCGTAAATCCAATCTTGACCCAAGACAAGTGGCTCTGTGAGGTCCTCATCATGACACACTAGCATTTTGACTTTTATTGGAACATCTTGAAGGTAGATGGGGAGTTCCACCTCGCCCAAACAGGGTGTTTCCACGCCTCCTAATCCTATGAGATAGGCTTCTATGGGCTTGATGTCCAATTGCAGGTCTTGGCAGTATGAAAGTCTGACTGCACTAGTTGCTGCTCCTGAGTCAACCAATGCTCTCACAGTCCTTACACTCTTTCCTTGTCCTACCTCTATAGTCGCAAAGGGCCGTCGATCAATTATTCGAGAAGTAGTTATGCCCGATTTTTGGCACATGTCCATGTGATATTTTGGAGCTTTTGTATTGACATCTAGGCCTAGCCGCCGTAACTTATTTCTTCTGATGCGCTCTCTAGCCTCTGCTTGTGCTTCTTCTCTAACCCTTAACTCTTCTTCTTTTCGCTTCTTAGCGGTATTGAGTCTCATGAGCATTTCCTCTGTGAGAGGTTCTTGATATAATTTGACTCGGCATCCACTAATATAGTTTGGTAGGATATCACCTTCTAAAGTGGCCAATTGCACTGCACCGCTAGTGGAGAGTCTATTAATGATCATGGGTCCATATCCTCGTTTCTCCAATTTGCGGGCATGTTGCTTTAGCGTGTAAACCAGCACTAGATCTCCTTCCTTCAATCCTTTATCCTTTACATGGGCATCAAAGTATGCCTTTTGCCTTTTCTTTGCAGCATAAATGCCTGCTGCTGCCCGTAGCCTCGTCTCACCTAAGCATTCTAGATCAAAGATCCTGGAAGACAACTCATGTCCATTCCACTCATGCTCTTGTGCTACTTTCAAGGCTGGGATTAAGAAGTCCAATGGTAGCACGGCATTCTGTCCAAAGACAATCTGAAATGGGGTAGCATTGAGTACCGTTTTGTAGGCAACTCGGTATGCCCAAACAGCATGATGAAGTTGTTTGTCCCAATCAGAGCGTTTATTATTTACAAGTTTCGTCAATACGTTACATAGGATCTTATTCGTGCTCTCGGCTTGTCCGTTAGCTTGTGGATGATAGGGGGCAGACTTCTTATGTATCACCATGAATTCTTGAAGGAGATTTTCAATGACCTCATTCAAGAAGTGCGTACCTCTATCACTAACCAACTCTATTGGTAACCCATATCTAGTGAACACCTTTTCGAATAAGAACTTAGCCGTCGTTTGAGCATCATTCTTTGTCGTGGCTTTTACTTCCACCCACTTTGTAAGGTAATCTGTGGCTACAATAATGTATTCTGCATGGGAGTTTCTAGCTGGGGGGTTAATAGGACCAACAAAGTCTATACCCCACTTTGAAAATGCACGTCCTCCCATCATTGGCCTTAAAGGCATCTCGTCTTTTCTTATCGGATATTGGGCACGTTGGCATGTGTCACATTTCTTCACATAAGTATGTGCATCCATATGAAGAGTGGGCCACCAAAGTCCTGAGAATAGAATGGTCTTAATTACTCTGTCAGGCCCAAAGTGTCCACCTGCAGCACCGTTGTGTGCAGTTTCTAAGACTTTCAAATAGTCTGATTCATGAACGCACAGTCTTAGGTAACCATCCTTGCCTCTTCGATATAGGTTGTCTCCTACTAAGGCATAGTCTTGAGCCTCTTGCTCCATGCTCCGTTTTCTTGCAAGACTAGCTTGATTGGGTAATGTTCCCGATCTCATGAACTCAACCAATGGAGCACTCCAGTCTGGGATTAATGACACGTGATAAAGAGTGGCGTGCTCCACTGGGGGTCTCTTCTGGCACACTGGACAATTCTGGATCCACTCCTGTATTTCTTTGTCCATGCTAGGCCAATACACTCCTAAGCGTTTTAGATTCTGCAAGGTTCGTTGTTTAGAGTAGTGATTCCCTAGCGGTCCCTCATGGGCTTGTTGCATCCAACTAGTATGTTCGTCGTCCTCAACACAACAGGCTAATACGCCCTCGGTATCTTGCTTGTACATACTTCCGGACAATATTTGATACTTTTGTGATTTTACAATTTCTTCTTTGCTTGTTTTCACATTTTTATTTGCAGGTCCGAAGGTTAGGACTGGCACCAACTTATTTGCCCATTTAGGAACAACTTCCAAATTGAACAGATAAGCATCGGGCAATTCATCAGACACTCCTAGCGGTGGCTCTCCTGAAGTGATGCGAGAAAGATGGTCTGCCCTAAGATGGGTTCTACCTTTCCTAACAACAACTTCAAAGTCGTATTCCATTAGTAAGAGGAACCATCTTACTAAGCGGCCTGTATTGCAAGGTTTATTGACCAAATATAGTAAAGCTTGATGATCAGTGAAAAACTTGAACTTATTGGCCAATAGATAGTGTCTAAACTTCTTCACAGCGTATACCATGCCTAAACCTTCTCTCTCCGTTGTGGTATAATTTCGTTCAGCTGCATTTAATTGCCTACTAGCATATGCTATCGGCAAATCTAGGTTTCCTTCACCTGTGGGTTGTGCTAGCACACATCCTATTGCATGATTGGAGGCATCTACATGGACATGGAATGGTTTACTCCAATCAGGAGTGGTCAGTATTGGTGCTGAGCACAAGCGTCGTTTCAGCTCGTTGAAGGAATTCTCGCATTCCTCGTTCCACTCAAAATTCGTTAGCAACCCATAAAGAGGTTTAGCTATGATGGCATACATGTGGATAAACCTACGGTAATATCCACAATGGCCCATAAAGGCTTGTACCTCTTTAACATTCCTTGGTCTTGGCAGCTCTGCTATCGCTCTTACTTTGTCCTCATCTGTTGAAATTCCATTCTTAGAAACAATGTGACCTAAGATCTTACCTTGTCGTACCATGAACACACACTTCTCTGGGTTCAGACACACTCGATAATCTCTACACTTGTTGAAGATTTGTCTGAGCTCAGGGATGTGGTAATTTCTCTGTTGGGAATGCGCACATAAATCGTCCACATATACTTCTAAGCTCTTCCGCAAGAACTCTTTGAAGACATGACACATGAGCCTTTGGAATGTTGCAGGTGCATTGGTGAGCCCAAATGGCATCACACGAAATGCAAAAATTCCCCATTCTGTGGCAAAGGCCGTTTTGTGTTGATCTTCGGGGGCAATGGCTACTTGGTTGTAACCTGAAAATCCATCAAGGAAGCTATAAACTTCCTTGCCTGCAACACGCTCCAACAGATGTTCGGTGATTGGAAGTGGATAACTATCTCTGATCGTAGCGGCATTAACTTTTTTAAGGTTAATACACACTCGTAATTTCCCATTCTTCTTGGGCACCACTACAATGGGGGATACCCATTCAGTGTGCTCAATCTCATAGATGAATCCAGCTTCAATCAGCCTGTCAATTTCCTCCTTTATTTTGGCTGCATAATTGTCATTATATGTGTAGGGCTTTTGTTTGGTGGGCTTGGCATCAGCGGTCATCGGAATCGTATGAGAGCAAATCTTTGGATCTACTCCTTTCAAGTCTCTATAGTGCCATGCGAACACATCCCTATATTCCCTTAGTAGAGCTACAAGCTCTGCTTCTTCTTTTGCACTTAGGTCGTCTCCTATGTACGTGCATCGCTCTTCGTTCCCTTCAATGGTCACTACAATTTTCTTGGTCTTTTCTTTATTGTCATATGCTTCTCCTATAATGGCCTCTCTCTTAGGCATTCGTACCAAAATTTTTCGGTCTTCCACTTCATATTTCTTGAAATTTTCTGGTACTTCAAACAATGATTCTTCCTCTTCTTGTTTCACTGCTTTTCTTTTCTTTTTCTTTTGACCTCCTTCACTTCCTTCCTTTGAATTTATTGTTTTAATACTCGTGAGGGGTTCTTCTTCTTTTTGAGTTAACCCTCCTATGTCTTCTAAATAGTGTTCCTCTGAGTCAAAGTAAGTATCCATCACAATGGATTCTAGATCATCGTCATTCTCTTCTTCTTCTATGAACTCACTAGGATCACACTCTTCCAACAGGGGCTGACACATGAACACTGAAATATCATAACCCTCCTCATCACAATGAGGTGTCCATTGTTCTTCGTTGACTGCTATGTCCATGGTAGCTAAGATTTCTGCCCAACCATGAGGTTCAAATTCCTCATCTGGAAATATCATTGGTGTATAGGCTGGGTCTTTTATTGGTCTATCTCCTGGGGGAGTTCCTTCTTCTCTCGCTTTTAGGCGCTTTTCCTCTTCCTCTGCGACCTTGCACATCCACAAGTGAGTATCTTCATGGCAGGATGGATCAAGTGAACTTCCAGAATGCACAGAGATTGAATCTTCTTTTGCTTTGTGGATAGGATTCCACTGTAGGGGTGGTACATCTCTGAAGGTGTAATCCTTCAGATTAACCTTGGTCGTGACCCCTAAGTGTTGTAAGTACAAGGAGTTGGTTCCCCAATCCTGTACTATTTGCAATTGCCGTAGGAAGGGTCTTCCTAGGATCATCTCGTAGACATTATTTTTCTCAAAGTCACATATAGCAAATGTATGTTCAAACTCTACACCACAAGTGGTTAGAGTTATCCCCTCAAGCAATCCTAGAGGTCTTTCAAAATGACCATCTGCCATTTGAAGCTTCATTCTAGTTGGTCTTAATGTGGGTTTGCCCCATCGCTTCCACAAGGAGGTGGTTACAATAGCAACACCAGCACCTGAATCTACGATTGCTTTGGTTGTGTAACCTTGATAGGTGATTGGAAGATAAGTATTACCTTCTTCACCTTCGCTCATATCTCCTATCTTGTCGAGAGGTATCTCTGGAACTTTTTGCTTAGAGCCTACTTTTGGCATATTGGATTCAAGTTCTGGAACCTGATCCTTCACATGATTCCAGAGCTCAGGTTTTGCTTTGAGCAGCTCTTCCACAGTGAGATGACATTGAACCTTAGTGTTCTTCACAACATCAGTGTTTCTTGGAATCACCGAGTCTTCATTTCTTACCAATATTGTGGGAGCTCTGATCTGGAGAGATTCAGATTCCCATGGGCCTGTGTAATGAGGCAACTCTTGTAAGGAATTAGATTCAAAATCTAATCTTTCATCTTCTTGTTGCTCAGCTTGGTCTCCATAGATAGACGGAATGTCTTGGGGAAATTGATCATGTAGATCATCAATCTCAGGAATAGGAGGGGAGTTACCCTTCTCCTTGGCCCATTTCTCTTCCTGTATTTCTCGCAAGAACTCTTGAGAGTATTGTTGAATTGAAGGAGGTATTCCTGGATCGGTGGAATTAGGAACATAAGCTCCCATTGGTGGTGAGCTTCCTCTTTCAATAACTGGTTGAGCCTGTGGAGGTAAAGAAATTTGTGGTTTGTTTACCAACTGCTCTAATCTTTCTAGTAAGCCTTGGAAATGCAAATCTGGTTTGACAGAGTTTGTCTGATTGAACTTTTGACTAGTCTCAAGGATAGCTTGAGCTTGTTCTACCATTTTCATGCACATTTTCATCCGTTCAATCTCTAAGTCTGCTCTAGGGTAACTCTTGTCTAAGTTTGCAGCTGTTGGCCCTTCTTGAAGACGAGCCTGGTAGGCCTTGAACATCATGTCCAAGCCTTCTGGGGTTGGATCTGCAAGAACAGACCCTGATTGCGGTCTATTTACAATGGGCGGTGGGGTGGAATGAGGTGGAATGGATGGAGCTTCGGCATGCGAGGGGCTTTGAGATGCAATATCTTCTATTTTTGTTTTGGCATCTTTTAGACTTTCTTCTAGCTCGGATAGCTTTTTGTTCCACTTGCGATTAGCCTTCTCTCTGGTATCCTTCCATGTTCTTGGTTTCCTCTTACTAGGCTCTCCAGCCTCACTTGACTCCGACTGCTCAGATGGTTTTGCTTGTTGTGTAGCCTGTGCCCTAGTAACTGCCTGTACAGGAGCCACATTATTGCTACTTGAACTTGAATCTGCCACTAAGCCTACCACATTGATGGGTGTAACCTTGGGTACACTAGAGGGATTCCTAGGACACTCTCTAGGAAGATGTTCCTTGCCGCACTCAGGACAAAAGCCTTGTATTGTGATGTTCTGTCCTAGTCCCAGAGCTGGTTGGTGGGGACATTCACGAATGAAATGGTCGCCCTGACATCTAAAGCATGGTCCTCTGGGGGCTTGTGGTCTTTCCTGTCTCAATTGGGGCCTAGGATTTGGATTCGTATACATGACATTGGAGTATTCTGGCTCCCAATTTTGTTCTATAGGTGGTGTCCCATATTGATACTGAGAAGTCTCACTTTGCTCAGGTGACTCTATATAATAAGCCTGTGGACTATCTTCATGGAAGTAGTCTGAACCATGAGCGTGAGAATCATTTTCTGAGACCAATGGGGTTAGTGGCACCAATGCTCTATTATGGTTCTCCTCCGCCATCGTATATTTAACTGGGATCACCTTGGCAGGAGCTGACAGTTGGTTTCCTAGGACAGGTTGTGGCCTATATGGTGCTTGATATTGCTGCTGGTATTGAGGTTGATATTGTTGTGGCCTATAATATGGCTGTTGGTACTGATTCTGATACCTACCCTGCTGGTAAGGTTGCTGATAATTTTGTCTAACAGCCTGCCTGTTATAGGGACAATCTTGGGCCGTATGATTTGTGTATTTTCTCTCAATGGTGCAATACAGAGCATTAGGGTTTCCTTGGGGTTGAGTCATCATTGGGCAGACATTAGCCATGTGATCTCCTCCACATGTATAACATCGCTTCACTGAAGTAACCCTTGGCATTTGTCTATTTTGAACTCCTAGCTTTTTGGCCACCTGCTCAGCTATCTCATCTATCTCAGTGGAGGCTCTAGAGGTATGACTTGTAGAACTATCACAGTCCTTATAGAGTTTGGATAGTCCTAACTCCTCACCCAAGTTGTCTTCTATGTCAATGCATATCCGTATACACTCTTCTATGGATCTAGGATCTTTCAGGTATACATATGACCTTAATTTTGTGCTCAATAGGCCATCTAAAAACAGTGCCACCTGTTTGGCTGATGTGGGTAATTCTGGTACAGGGCATCTTTCCAAGTACTGCCTAAATCTTCTTCCTGCAAGTCGCACTGTTTCTTGGGGTGTCTGCTTGAAGCTGTGGATCAAGGATGATGTGTTATGTCTGATACCACTCTTGGAAAATTCCACAATGAATTCTTCTAGCAGCTGACCTATCTCTCTATAGTTGCGACTGTTTAGAGGTTGAAACCAAGCTAAAGCAGTACCCTTAAGAGTCAACCCAAATGCCTCGAACTGGGTGAATAAGTCTTCAACCTGTTCAGCTCTCAGCACTTGTTTAAACTCTGCCACATGATCATAAGGATCTCCAAATCCATCAAAGTAGTTCTTCATTGTCTTAACCACTTGAGAGGGTCAAAGGGTTCTTGAGTGCTCTCGTGGTCTAGGCAATGGGAAATCATGATCATCTCTTTGATGCCTATACACTCTATGTCTCTCCCTTTGAAGTCTTTCCGTTCCATATCCTGATCTGTCTCTGCCTATAGTATCTGCAAAGCTTACCTCTGGTCTCTCTCTAGTTCTTTCTCTCTGGGTTTCATGAGCCTTGGATGATCCGGCTCCTTGGAGGCCCTGGGAAACATTAGATCTTGGTGGAGGGAAAATTGATTCACCTTGCCAAGTGTAAGCATGTCTGTCATGATCTGATACCAAGAATAAATTTTGAGATGTGTGATCTAGATAGACAACTTTCCCTGGTATCTCTGGATCCTTGAATTCATAGATGGTGACTACTGGGCTGGGTTGATCCGGTCTAAATCTCCAAAAGGCTTCCTCCGTTTCTCTATTCACGAATAGTTCTATGCTTTTATTATCTTGAGGGAGCCATTCTGGAGTGAGCACTCTGGTTAAGACTGACTTGCCTCTAGGGGTCTTGGGTTCTCCTCCTAGGTCTCCTTGCTCTAGGTCTCCTATCTCATTCTCAGTAATGATATTTCCAAACTCATCTGTCCTATCTGGTAAGTTGGTAACCACATACATGGTTCCTTCCTTATCAATGTAAGCACCCTCTTCAAACTTGACCACTGGGTGTTCAAGTCCAAAGGGTTGGTCAGGATTCTTGAGTTGAACCACTGATCGTCTTAGACCATCCTCATAGATGCGAGCACCTAACTGGTTGGTCCGGATATACTCCAATTGGGTCTTATAGGGACCTTCTGGTGTCTGTAAACAAGCAATGCCTGAGCTACGTGTGGGTCTTTCCATGCTAAAAGACATTTCCGAGTCACTGGTTTCTGAACTTCGTGTGTAAGGGTAACCACTAAGCTGTTGAGCCCAAGACTTGGATGTATGGTTGACACTAGCCTCAGATGACCTAATGCTTTGTCTATCCTTGCCTAAGTGTCTGCCAGATCTCAGGTTCATAAGCCTTGGCTTCTAGTCCCAAAGTTCTCTTATATTGCTCAAAATCCTTTGGAACTTCTTGGTTTTCTAGTTTCCCTGAGGGTCAACTTCAAAATACCCTATCTAATAATCCTGGTATTAATTTAACCATAACCAGTCGATGTTTTGGTTGTATTCCCCACGAGCTTTCCAACAAAACCAAAATCACAGGAAACGGATTTCGTATGAGAAAGTTATGCCAGTTCAGGGTTCTGGGGGTTAAAACAGGGAAACAGGGTCTCTCAGAAATTGCTTCAAATCAGGCGATACATGACATTTGTAGGGCACGATACTTGGTACTTGAGGAACTCGATACACGATACTTGATCTTTGAACCGACGATACACGATATTTCAAGGAAAACGATACTTGATACTTCCCCTAAACGATACACGATCTCTAGCACCAAACGATACACGACCAAACGATATTTGGATTGAGCGATCTCTGACCCAACGATACACGACCTTTGGGTCAAAACGATCTCTGGCCGAGGCGATACACGACACTTATGCCAAACGATACACGATATCTAAGAAAACGATCGCTGGACAAAACGATCTTTGGCAAAACGATCGCTGGCAAACGATCGCTAACTCGAAACGATACTTGATCGACGATCTTTGCGAAACGATCGCTGATGAAACGATCTTTGGCAAACGATCTCTGACTCAAAACGATACACGATACTTGTCAGGTATCGCGATCGCTGAACCAAACGATAGACGATCGACGATCTTTGCGAAACGATCGCTGATGAAACGATCTTTGGCAAACGATCTCTCACAAACGATCGCTGGACAAAACGATCGCTAGCCAAGTATCGCGATCGGTATGAAACGATACACGATCGATGGGAAATATCGCGATACTCAACCTCAGGAGCAAAACGATACTTGTGAAGTATCGCGATACTCGACCGCGGGAGTAAAACGATACTTGACCCTTGGACAAATTTTGAAAGAAATTTATTAACATTTGAATCAATACAGTTGTTGTCCTAGCTCTCCTCCCCTTTCTTCACTCTCAGTATCACCCAAAACTCAACATTTAACCTCTGTAAATCCCAAACGATACTTGACGCAGGTCGACTTTTTTTCTGAAAAAACTTGGATTTCCTGAGAGTTCGTGAGTATGAAGTGGGTTTGCTTACCTTTGATACTCTCTTCCAACTCTCCTAGCACCCTATTTTGCTCCGCGTAGCTCCCAAAAGCTTTGTTTCTCAAAAACGATACTTGACGCAGGTTTTAGCACTTCCGAAAATGGCCGCTCAGATTCTTGGTGTTTGGAGAATGTTTCACGAGTTTTTCTTCAGCGATTCAGTTCTGCACCCCCCTCTAAGCCTCTTGTTCACAACCACAAGCAAAAAACAAGGTGAATGTACTCTAAAAAATGGAAAAAACTAAGAAGATGAAGGTGGGTGGAGATGATGATGATGGTGAAGATGAAAAATTCAAAAACTGAACTGAAAATGATGATTTTTTTACCTTCCAACGTCGCTACTCTACGTCTTACCGTCACACGCTCGTCCTCCAAGCTCTCTCCCCGGCAACGGCGCCAAATTTGGTGTCACTCTAGCACAATGGTGAGTACCAACGTGAGGAGATACACCTCATAAATGTCAATCCGTGGAGACGTGAGGACCGGTATGAAGACCGCGAGCAAGTGATGGCACAAGTGCGTGAGTGAAAGCACACAGGCATGCACACACATAAACACACACGCACACAAGGTAAGAGCAAAGAGTGGAACAATGGAAAGCTTCGATTACCAAAGAGCTCTCTTACAAAACTGAAATCTACAACAAGCTAACCTCAAAAATGAGCTCTCCAACCCTTTTTATAGTTTTTGAGTGGTTTTGGCCCTGTCCAGACCTAGTGTCCAGCCTAGTTAAAAAATAGGTTCCAGGGCTTATTTGGGGGCTCAAACGGAGTCTAAAAATCAAGAAAATTGGTAGGATGGTAGATCTAATACTCCTCAAGCTCAAGGACTCCTCGGCTTGAACAAAATGGAGTTACAAAAATGGAAAATGGTATTTACAATGGTTTTTAGTGATAAAAATCACTATTTTTGTAGGGATTTCTTCTGAAAATTTGACATGTGCTTCTTGGAGCTCCCTACTTGCTCCTTCTTCTTGTGTGTCCACTTCCTTGATGCGCTTCCATGCTTTGTCCTTGACCTTGAGCTTCAACACATGGCTACGGCAAGCCAAAGTCGTACAGGATTGGTGAGCTCCAGAGTTAATTTTCAAAGACAATCATCGAAAATATGTAGTTACATTGGATGCTATGCAACCCTGTGAGCTACACACACGACCATATGTAGCAGAGCCAGTCCATATGTTGGATGGGCTATCTGATGATGACGAGGAGGCTTTCCTTAAGACCAATAAGGACTTTATTCCATTAGGTACTGTAGATTTACAGTCGGTAGCAGATAATTGGAGTCTGACAGCTTGTATGGTCGTACCAATGACCGGAGAAGCAGAAACAGATGAAGGCATAGCAATGGATGAAGCGACCTTACAACAACTGTTGCAGTCAGCTGATGATTTGGTAAAGCCCCGACAGTTTTATGTACCGGGAGATCAATTGGTAACGTACAACTTGGGCGACACGGTCAATCGAAGGCCTGCAAAAATTAAGGCAGGATTAGCAGAGAAATTCCAAGATGATTTGGTACAACTTCTATGAGAATTCTCAGATGTTTTTGCTTGGGATTACAAAGACAGGAAAGGTCTTGACCCACGAATTTATCAACATCGGGTAGTGCTCAAATCGGATGCGAGGCCTATCAAACAACCTAGCTATAGAATGAACCCTAATTATGCGGCACAGGTGAAAGCTGAACTTGATCATTTATTGAAGGTGGGATTTATTGTGCCAATTGACATGCTGAGGGGATGTTACCAATAGTGATAGTGCCGAATAGATATAAGCAGTTACGCATTTGTGTCGACTACCGAAAACTTAACGCCGCCACTGTAACGAATCCGTTCCCTCTCCCTTTGCTGGACACAATGCTCGACAGGGTAGCAGGTCACGAAATGTATTCTTTTCTGGATGGCTACAGTTGGTATAATCAAGTGAGGATGGCAGAACAGGATATACCAAAGACAACTTTTATCACGAACTGGGGTGTCTATGCTTGCACCGTAATGTGGTTCGATTTATGGAATGCCCCGAGTACATTCCAAAGATGTATGCAGGAAGTCTTTTCACCTTGGTTGACCACGTTTATGCAAGCAAGTATATCTGTATTATTTTTCATTGTTTGGCGCAACTTCAGCACACCTGTATCATTTACGGTGTTGCTTTGAAAAGTGCCGGGAGTACGAACTCTGTTTGAATCTGACCAAATTAGCTTTTGTGGTCTCTTGTGGAAAGCTGCTCGGTCATATCATTTCTAAACAAGGAATACAGGTAGATCCCAATAAAGTCGCGGTTGTGTTGGAGGCAGCGGTCCCAAAGACAACGAAAGAAGTTATGCGGTTCCCTGGCCAAATCCGATGGCATGGCCGACATTTACAGTGGTTGGCTCATCTAGCGACGCCACTTAATCAAATCCTGACCAACACCCCATGGAAGTATGAATGGACTAATGAGTGTCAAGGAGCATTTGATCGTTTGAAGGTCTTATCGACGCAGGCACCGATCCTGCAACCACCTGATTGGGACCGCCCATTCCACGTATTTGTGGATGTGTCAGATATTGCAATTGGCAGTGTGCTAATGCAACAAACCGACAAATGGTTTCGGCTTGTGTACTATGTGTGTCGCAGACTAGCCCCTACAGAGAGAAATTACTATGTAACCGAACGAGAGTGTCTTGGTTTGGTCTACTCTGTTAAGAAGTTCAGGCATTACCTGCTGGGACGTAAATTTACTTTCCATGTGGATCATGCTGCACTGGTGTACTTGGTTCGGCAATAGCATTTAGGTGGTAGATTGGCAAGATGGGTTTTACTATTACAAGAGTTTGAATATGAAGTTATTCATCGACCCGGTGCGGCACATGTCTTAGCAGACATTTTATCTCGGCTCGATGCCGGTGAGTCTCCGGTAGGTGTTGATGACACTACGCCAACTATTTACGTCACCGAGACAACTTCGAAAGAATTTGCAGAACCTCTTGTTGCCCCTACATACTATGATATGTTAATGATTTTTCTTACTGACGGTTGCCTCCCTCCTAATGCTCCCATTACTCTGCGCCAAAAAACTGCAGTCTACAGTAGACGATTCCGGTTGATTGTGGGTCAACTGTATTACGTAGATCATATTGGTGTTTTACTTCGATGCATTCCTCCACATGAAGCAGAATCAGTTATTGCCATGGCTCATTCATTACCCTCTGGAGGACACTTCGCGGCTGATCTCACTCACCGAAAAATTTTGGAAAGTGGGCTATGGTGGCCTACAATGTATAGAGATGTGGTTCAATTTGTGCAGCAATGCGATGTCTGTCAACGGTCTGGATAGCCCTTGCAGCGACACTTCTTTCCCTTGCAACCTGTCTTACCTCTCGAGCCTTTTAAGAAGTGGGGTCTAGATTTTATTAGCCCAATAACAACACTAGCGACCCTCACCAACAATCGATACATATGGACTTGTACAGATTATGCCACTAGGTCGGCAGAAGCTTGGGCTTTTTGCTCTGTCACAGTTGTTTTGGTGGCCAAATGTTTGATGAAGGATGTCTTCCCTCGATATGGATTACCTCTCGAAATTATGACGGACCAGGGTACACATTTTGCAAACAACTTAATGCAAGTGCTGACTCAGACTTTCCAGATTGTACACAAATTCAATTCACCTTACTATCCACGTGCTAATGGTTTGGCTGAGAGTATGTATAAGAATCTACTGAATATGCTCAGAAAATTGACCTTGGAATGTCATGAACGATGGGACCAGCGCTTACTTGCTATACTGTTGGCTTACCGGACCATGTACAAAGTGGCTACCGGAATAAATCCGTTTAAACTCGCTTATGGCCGAGAAGCTATTGCTCCAATGGAAATAGTGGTGCCGAGCCTGCGGGTAGCCTTATCTCAGAAATTGCTGCCGGAAGAATGGTTTTCATTCCAGTTGGATGTGCTCCGATCTTTGGATGACCAACGCTGGGAAAGCTTCATGACTCTTCAAGAAGTTTAGCTATGCCAAGCCCGTACTCATGATCGCTTCCTCAAAACCCCTGTCTTTACGGTTGACCAACTTGTTTTATTCTATAATTCTAAATATAACTGCTCTACCGGAAAATTTAGGTTACGGTGGTTCGGTCCATACCGAATTACTGAACAAGTGGGACCAGCAACTTTTCGGTTGGTGACCTTAAGAGGTGTTCTCCTGCCAAAAGTGATTAATGGTTCTAAGCTTCGCCCATATCACTGGCCATCTGATAACCTATGACATGTACTTAGTCTTTTTTGAGTGTCACTTACTTTTCTTTTTCTTACCCCATCATATTTCGGTTGACGAGTGACCGTAATCTTTTGGTTTTGGTATCTACCTATGATTAATTGCCGCCCTGTGTTACTGTTTCTATTCATGCATGCATGTCGTAATTATGAAGGATATCTCTCCAATACGGTGCTATGATTAGGTTTTTGCCACCTAATGTTTCTCGTGCTCTTAATTAATCTTGTGTTTTCTACTGATAATCGCTATTGTGTTCATGTGATTGTGCGCTCTTTGTATTCTGTGCTTTCGTGTTTACTTGTGCGCGCCATGGAAGCTCTCACGAATATCGCTACCTTCCGTGCGGGTCTCTCTCCAGAAGTGAGTGAGTATTTGCGCACTCGTGGTCTGTTGGCCTTCGCTGAATTGCCTTGGCATTCAGCGGAGTGTCACCCATTCTATGCGTAGATCATTTTTGCCATTGCCACCACACCTGCTACAGAGCAGTGTTGGCCCATTGCTTTTCTACCATCTCGTGTAGTCATTACTTTAGCTACGTTTGTTGAAGCTTTTCGACTCCCTCGGGAAGGATTGGAGAATGGTCCACTTTTTTCCATGGCCACCATGAAAGAATTACTCCCGCGACACTCATCTAATGAGTATGCCATTCTGTGCAGACCTGAACCATAGCGTACAACTCTGCAATTTTTGGTAGCCACCCTGAATTTATAGAAATGCACATATGGTATTGCTTGACCATTCTATTCGATGATAGATACCGCTTCTCGTGAGCCTGTAAATTTCAGATCCTTCTATTTCCGGTGTATTCACCATGAATGTCTAGCAGTTATGAAACAAATCGCTAAGAATGAACTCCCTCGTTCCCGTTTACCCCATATTCTCACTTTCCTCTTTCCGGTGATCTAAGCCGCACAACCTCCTCCAACCGCTCTGTAAGAAATTGGGTTGGACCCAAATTGAACCAGTGCAGTTCTTTGTGCGAATAGCGGACCAATCTAGAGTTCATCTGGTGGGACTCGTACGTAATATTCCTATTACCTTGTAGAGAACTACATTTAAAATGACCTTTGTAGTCCTAGATCTACCCGAATCTAGCCTCGACTACAATTTACTTTTTGGCCGACTATGGCTACGACAAGCCAAAGTCGTACAGGATTGGTCTGCTCAAGAGTTAATTTTCAAAGACAATCACTGGAAATATGTAGTTACATTGGATGCTATGCAACCATGTGAGCTACACGCACGACCATATGTAGCAGAGCGAGTCCATATGTTGGATGGGCTATCTGATGATGAGGAGGAGGCTTTCCTTAAGACCAATAAGGACCTTATTCCATTAGGTACTGTAGATTTACAGTCGGTAGCAGATAATTGGAGTCCAACAGCTTGTACGGTCGTACCAATGATCGGAGAAGCAAAAACAGATGAAGGCATACCAATGGATGAAGCGACGTTACGACAACTCTTGTAGTCAGCTGATGATTTGGTAAAGCCACCGCAGTTTTATGTACTGGAAGATCAATTGGTAACGTACAACTTGGGCGACACGATCAACCCAAGGCCTGTAAAAATTAAGGCAGGATTAGCAGAGAAATTCCAAGATGATTTGGTACAATTTCTGTGAGAATTGTTAGTTGTTTTGGCTTGGGATTACAGACACATGAAAGGTCTTGACCCACGGATTTATCAACATCGGGTAGTGCTCAAATCGGATGCGAGGCCTATCAAACAACCTAGCTATAGGATGAACCCTAATTATGCGGCACAGGTGAAAGCTGAACTTGATCGTTTATTGAAGGTGGGATTTATTGTGCCAATTGAGCATGCTGAGTGGATCTCACCAGTAGTGATAGTGCCGACGAAAAATAAGCAGTTACACATTTGTGTCGACTACCGGAAACTTAACACCACCACTGTAACGGATCCGTTCCCTCTCCCTTTTCTAGACACGATGCTCGATAGGGTAGCAGGTCACGAAATGTATTTTTTTCTGGATGGCTACAATGGATATAATCAAGTGAGGATGGTAGAATAGGATATACCGAAGACTGCTTTTATCACGAACTGGGGTGTCTATGCTTGCACGGTAATGTGGTTCGGTTTACGGAATGCCCCGAGTACATTCCAAAGATGTATGCAAGAAGTCTTTTGACCTTACTTGACCACCTTTATGCAAGTATATCTAGATGATTTTTCATTGTTTGGTGCCACTTCAGCACACCTGTATCATTTAAGGTGTTGCTTTGAAAAGTGTCGGGAGTACCAACTCTGTTTGAACCCAACCAAATCAGTTTTTGCGGTCTCTTGTGGAAAGCTGCTCTGTCATATCATTTCTAAACAAGGAATACAGGTAGATCCTGATAAAGTCGCGGCTGTGTTGGAGGCACTGGTCCCAAAGACAACGAAAGAAGTTATGCGGTTCCTTGGCCAAATCCGGTGGCATGGCCGACGTTTACGGTGGTTGGCTCATCTAGCGACGCCACTTAATCGACTCCTGACCAGCACCCCACGGAAGTATGAATGGACTAATGAGTGTCAAAGAGCATTTGATCGTTTGAAGGTCTTATTGATGCAGGCACCGATCCTGCAACCACCTGATTGGGACTGCCCATCCCACGTATTTGTGGATGCGTCAGATATCGCAACTAGCAGTGTGCTAATGCAACAAACCGACAAATGGTTTCGGCCAAATCCGGTGGCATGGCCGACATTTATGGTGGTTGGCTCATCTAGCGACGCCACTTAATCAAATCCTGACCAACACCCCATGGAAGTATGAATGGACTAATGAGTGTCAAGGAGCATTTGATCGTTTGAAGGTCTTATTGGCGCAGGCACCGATCCTGCAACCACCTGATTGGGACCGCCCATTCCACGTATTTGTGGATGTGTTAGATATTGCAATTGGTAGTGTGCTAATGCAACAAACCGAAAAATGGTTTCGGCTTGTGTACTATGTGTGTCGCAGACTAGCCCCTGTAGAGAGAAATTACTATGTGACCGAACGAGAGTGTCTTGGTTTGGTCTACTCTGTTAAGAAGTTCAGGCATTACCTGCTGGGACATAAATTTACTTTCCATGTGGATCATGCAACACTGGTGTACTTGGTTCGACAGCAGCATTTATGTGGTAGATTGGCAAGATGGGTTTTACTATTACAAGACTTTGATTATGAAGTTATTCATCGACCCGGTGCGACACATGTCTTAGCAGACTTTTTATCTCGACTCGATTCCGGTGAGTCTCCAGTAGGTGTTGATGACACTACGCCAGCTATTTACGTCACCGAGACAACTCCGGAAGAATCTGCAGAACCTCTTGTTGCCCCTACATACTATGATATGTTAATGATTTTTCTTACTGGCAGTTGCCTCCCTCCTAATGCTCTCGTTACTCTGCGTCGAGAAATTGTAGTCTACAGTAGATGATTACGGTTGATTGTGGGTCAACTATATTACGTAGATCATACTGGTGTTTTACTTCGATGCATTCCTCCACATGAAGCGGACAGTTATTGCCATGGCTCATTCATTAGCCTCTCCAGGACACTTCGCGGCTGATCTCACTCACCAGAAAATTCTGCGAAGTGCGCTATGGTGGCCTACAATGTATAGAGATGTGGTTCAATTTGTGCAACAGTGTGATGTCTGTCAACGGTCTAGACAACCCTTGCAGCGACACTTCTTTCCCCTGCAACCTATCTTACCTCTGGAGCCTTTTTAGAAGTGGGGTCTAGATTTTATTGGCCTAATAACACCACCAGCGACCCTCACCAACAATCGATACATATTGACTTGTACAGATTATGCCACTAGGTGGGCGGAAGCTTGGGTTTTATGCTCTGTCACAGCTATTTCGGTGGCCAAATGTTTGACGCACCAAGGTACACATTTTGCAAACAACTTAATGCAAGTGCTGACTTAGAATTTCCAGATTGTACACAAATTCAATTCACCTTACTATCCACGTGCTAACAGTTTGGCTGAGAGTACCAATAAGACTGTGCTAAATATGCTTACAAAATGGATCTTGGAATGTCCTGAATGATGGGACCAGCTCTTACTTGTCGTACTGTGGGCTTACCGGTCCACGTACAAAGTGGCTACCGGAATAACTCTGTTTAAACACGCTTATGGCCTAGAAGCTATTGCTCCAATGGAAATAGTGGTGCCAAGCCTGCGGGTAGCCTTATCTCAGAAATTGCTGTCAGAAGAATATTTTTCATTCTGGTTGGATCTGCTCTGATCTTTGGATGACCAACGCTGGGAAAGCTTCATGAATCTTCAAGAAGTTCAGCTACGCCAAGCCTCTAATCATGATCGCTTCCGCAAAACCCCTGTCTTTACAGTTGACCAACTTGTTTTATCGTATAATGCTAAACATAACAGCTCTACCGGAAAATTTAAGTTACGGTGGTTTGGTCCATACCGAATTGCTGAACAAGTGGGACCAGCAACTTTTCGATTGGGGACCTTAACAGATGTTCTCGTGCCAAAAGTGATTAATGGTTCTAAGCTTCGCCCATATCACCGACCATCTGATAACATATGACATGTACTTAGTCTTTTTTGAGTGTCACTTACTTTTCTTTTTTTTTACCCCGTCGTATTTCGGTTGACCACTGGCCGTAATCTTTCTGTTTTGGTATCTACCTATGATTAATCGCCGCCATGTGTTACTGTTTCTGTTCATGCATGCATGCCATAATTATGAAGGATATCTCTCCAATACGGTGCTATGATTAGGTTTCTGCCACCTAATGTTTTCAGTGCTCTTACTTAATCTTGTGTTTTCTATTGATAATTGCTATTGTGTTTACTTGTGCGTGCCATGGAAGCTCTCGCAAATGTCGCTACCTTTCGTGCGGGTCTCACTCTAGAAGTGAGTGAGTATTTGCGCACTCGTGGTCGGTTGGCCTTTGCTGAATTGCCTTGGCATTCAGTGGAGTGTCACCCAATCTATGCAGAGATCATTTCTCCCATTGCCGCCACACCTGCTACAGAGCAGTGTTGGCCCATTGCTTGTTTACCATCTCGTGTAGTCATTACCTTAGCTACGTTTGCTGAAGCTTTTCGACTCCCTCGGGAAGGATTGGAGAATGGTCCACTTCTTTCCGTGGCCACCATGAAAGAATTATTCCCCGGGCACTCATCTAATGAGTATGCCATTCTATGCAGACCTGAACCAAAGCGTACAGCTCTGCAATTTTTGGTAGCCACCCTAAAGTTACAGAAACACACATATGGTATTGCTCGACCATTCTATTCGATGATAGATGATGCTTCCCGTGAGCCTGTAAATTTCACATCCTTCTATTTCCAGTGCATTCATCGTGAATGTGTAGCGGTTATGAAACAAATCGTTAAGAATGACCTCCCTCGTTCCCATTTACCCCATATTCTCACTTTCCTCTTTCTAGTGATCCAAGTCTTGCAACCTCCTCCAACTGCTCCTTTCTTGTTACGTGAAGAATCTACTCAAATGCTTGAGGACAAGGATGATGATGATGAAGATCTACTTCAACTATTTCACCGAAAACACAGATGTGTTAGCCCCTCTAAAAGTCAGGTGTAGAGCTCCAACGTCGGGCATGAAATGGAAGTTTTCCACGACATTGCCACTTCCCTCCATGTCGAATCATCAGTTCCCTCTTCTCCGATCAACCACGAGGAACAAGGTCCACACCTGGAAGAATCCGAAGAAGTCTCTTCTCAGACGGACTCTCATACCAGGATGAGGAAACTCTGAAGGAGATCGTCGCTGAAATCATCACATAAGTAATTGGTAATGTTGAGGCAGTGATCGCAAACACTAATGCGACAAATCAAAATACAACCGGAATAGTCCTGGTGCCGAATACTCTTATCCCCCTTCCTATGCCATTAACCCTGTTGAGCTTGTTGCCGCACGTACTAGTGCAATCGCCAATGTAATTCCCGATTCCCCCACTCCTCCATCCTCTTCTCCCGACTATTCTGCACCACCCTCCCCTCAAGTGTTCTCAACCTCTTCATCCCAACCACTTCTTGCTCTTCCTCTTCCGCCAATAATGTTCACCGAATTGGAATCTATGGGTCGCCTCCCGATCTAGTTTTCTCAGCAATTACCTCTTCAAATAAAGTTGGCAAGTGAGAATATCCGGCAGGAATTGCAAGGCAAAGTCGATTTGCTGGAAGCGGATATTGCCCCATTACAGGAAGAAGCCAATGCAGTCAAAGCAGAGAACCATGCTCTACAGGTTCAAGTTCAACAATGCCAAGCACGGATAGCAGAGCAATACAACCTGATTGCCCAATGCAATGCAGCACTTGCTGAGTTAAATGAAAAGAATGTTCTTTTAGCTGCTCGCGATGAAGAAATAAAGTAGTTCAAACAATTGGTGCAGGACAAAGATGATGCTCGAATTGCTCTAGGCAATTTACTAGAAGAAACACGTGAAGATCTTGCGTTAGTGACATAGAAGGGACAAGAAATGGCTGATTTAGCCATGCAGACCACTGAAGAGCTTAACATAGTCACTGCTGAACTCTTTCAGAAGAGTCATGAAGTGGAAGTACAAACAGGCCAGACGCTTCAGATAAAGAAGGAGATGGAAGGCATTATGAAAGAAATGGATGCGTATTACAAAACCATCCAATATCAAGCTCACGAGCTGGAATGCAGAGAAAAGCAGCTAGGCGCTCAAGCAGAAAGATTGTCGCGAATTGATGCCCAAATTGCGGATATGAGGATGAGCAGAGATGCTGTGTTAGCTAATGAATTCTATTTACAAGAAGCATTTTTGCAGACACAGACAGATTTACTGATGAGTCAAGTTATTGTGGCTAGTTCGGTGAGAACATACGCACAACTAGTTGAGCCAGAAACTTTGAAGATTATGCTGGATTCCTTGAAACAAAAGATCACCGAACATTTAAATTAGCCAGAACCTTGTACATACAAGGCATAGTTGATGAGCCTTAGTTCTATTTTTCTTTGTGGGTTCGAGTCCACCATGCATGCCAGTGTTAGGCCGCCGGATGGGAATAATGTAATTTTATTTTCCATAGTCGCACGCACCGAAAAGGCGTAGCAAATAGTTGTAACTTTTTATCCATTAATGAAAGGGCATTACGGTGTTCTTCGGCGAGAGAGGGGTTCGCCAGACTGTCTGTCTGGGCGACCATGCTGAGAAGATCGTGTGCAGATTTACAGAATTCTTGGGTACTGTATTCTGTTCGTTGAATTGTAGTATTAAGTATTAAGTATTAACACAGTAATGTTACATTCACATTAATAAGTCTGTGCGACTATGTGATTGTTAACTCGCGCAATAAGTTTACTGTGTAAAGATAATCGTAACCAGAAAATAGTAATTGTGTAGCGGAAGTTGTTGCCTTGAAAGTATAGTTACTATTTAGTTGAATAGTTAATTTGGGAAAAATAAATAAAGGGCCTTTGCACTGTCAGACCCCTAACCATCCCCAAGAACCCGAAACGAGATTAAAAGCGACTTGTCAGAAGTGTGTTTAACACCTGTCTGCAAGCATCAGAGTTATGCATTCCAGAAGGTTACGTTAATGGGACTCTATAAATGTTATTGTTTAATTGTGCCGCAGCAAGTTCCATGAATTTTTAGCTACACAATAGAATTTTGATACTCTTCCAATAGAGCCGTACAATAATCGATGTTCCTAATTTCAGTAAGTCTCTACAAGTGTGATTTATATGCGAATATATTTGATATATCTTGGTATAGAGAAAAAGAGATGTTTGACCAGTTTTACAATTCAGAATAAATTTCGGTTAACCATCCAATTTGTTAGTAAAGATGGATGGACACTTTAAGAAATGAAGTGGTACTTGCTAAACCTGCTTGGTACCAACCCTGATACACTTTAGAGTTGCCAAATGACATCAATAAAGTACTAATGAGTTGATGAATGTAATGATTGATCCAAAACAGATACCTTTGGAAATCACAAGTTATCAAAAACTTGCTATTTTGGTTCACACACTTGCTAGTTCTTAAGCTCAATGATCCCAACATAGTAGCAATTACAAAAATTCCTTCAAAGGGTATCTAAGTAGCTTAGAGATCTAATACTTCCAAGTGGAATCACTTAAAATGATTGACTATACATTCCAAGTGGAATCACTTAAAATGATTGACTATACGTAGAGCAATGTCTTTAGCAAGTAGAAGCTTAACATAAAGTAGACTTTGAGATTTTTCGAACGAGCTATAGAAAATTGAAAATAATGGAGAGATCAGTGAGATATGAGCAAGAGAAGTACACTATTCTAAGTGACAATGGTAGAGAATGAGATGAACATAATCAATGATAAATTGTATTATGTAACAATGCTATACATGATCATTTTCATGAATATGATCCCCAATGATGGTGATAAGAGTAGGATATAGTATAAGCCTCTCAACTTCAATAAATGATCTACAATATGCTCAGTAATGGGGGCACTAAGGCCGCACGTTTACAAGTCTCTTTTATAGAGAGATTCTTCAAATTTGAATTTGAAATTCAAACGATCTTCCACCTAAAAGTTCTTCCTCTAAATGAGGAGATACTCTCTCATGGAATTCGTAGCCTATTTGCTCTCATAACTCCAGAAATTTAGTGGCTTTACAAGATTCCTCTTAAGTCAAGTGACTTTTACAAAAGTTAATGGTAAAAATCATAAGCAATGGTTCATGTGGTCCTTCAAAGAGTTGCACATAACTTCTTCAATATCTAGCCAAGTCTGAAGGCTTGGCATTTGCACCAACAACTCCCCCTCAAGCAAAACATCTTGGCTTGTTCTTTTTCACGAATCCTCTTGAATGTCCTGCAATCCAATCATAGCTTTAAACCTGCAAAGTTTAGTACCATCGAGTGCTTTGGTCAATAAATCTGCACATTCCATACTAGTCCACACATATGCCAATTGACTCACATAATGATAATGAACTTCTATATACTTGGTTCTTGCATGATAGATAGGATTTGCTACTAGATGTAAAGAACTAGTATTGTCACCAAAGATAATAGGTGAGTGAATGTGAAGTCCTAAATCTGAATATAGCAATCTGATCCATATGGCTTCTTGTGTAGCAATGGTTAATCCCTTGTATTTAGCCTCTTTTGAAGATAAAGCAACAGTAGGTTGCTTCTTGGAAGACCATGAAACGGGATTATCACCTGCAAATGAAAGGTAACCTGAGGTACTCCTCCTCTCATCCTTGCAACCTGCCCAATTTGCATCTGTATAAAGTTTGATGTCCAAATCTGAAGTATATGGAAAGTATAATCCTTGATTTTGAGTACGCTTGAGGTACTTCAAAATCCTTTTGGCAACTTCCAAGTGAGGTGCTCTAGGTTTATGCATGAATTGACTTAAAACACTTGCTCCATAAGCAGTATCAATCCTTGTCAACGTTGCATAGTTTAGGCTTCCAACTATGCTTTGATATCTTGCAATGTCTTCAAGCAAATCACCTTCATGAGCATTGAAAGGTCTCCCCCTACCTTGCTTACCCCCTACCTCTTGAGTTCCTACCTCTTCCTGCATAGTTAGCTTGAAAAGTAGCACCTTCATCTTCAACCTTTTTGTTTTTCCCTTTCTCTTTAGACTTGCCTTTATTTGTATTTAGGGAAAAAGAGTTATTACCTCTTGATGAATCTCCATTTTTGTTGAGCTTGGCTTCATGGGTAAAAAGTTTCCCCATGAGTGTGGTAGGATTTGGAATCTGCATGTCCATGTACAAGTCCATGGTAGTTGTAAAGCTTTCCCATTTGTCATCTGCCTTGATGCCATTGATTACTTGTCTCAAATTTTACTCCTCTTCAATCTCCTCTCCTATGCTTGCCAATTGGTCAGCTACATCCTTGACTTTGGTCACATATTCTAAAATACTTTGCTTGGGTTGATTCCTTTGAGTGGTAAACTCAATCCACAATTGATTCTTTCTATCTCTTGTATTATAAGAAAAGTATGAATAAAATGTATCCAAGTCTCTTGAGATGTTTTACAATTCCTAATGTGCGTAAGAAGGAAGACAGAAATAGAGTTAAGTAAATATGACCTTGCTAATGCATCTTTGGCAGACCATGAGTTGAGTGTTTCAAGCTCCTCTCTTGTAGGTTGTCCTTTGCTTCTGAAGATGGGCATTTCCTCATCTCTTGATATGTATCCATAGAGACTCCTTCCTTGTAAGTATGTATTCATCCTCAAAGACCATGCTTGATAGTTGTTCCTCTCCAATTTATCAACAAGAGAAGGGAAACCATCTCCCATTTTACCTCAATTGCTATGATACCATTATTGGGAAATATGAATGGACATTTCAAGAAATGAAGTGGTACTTGCTAAACTTGCTTGGTACCAACCCTGATGCACATAAGAGTTGAGTAGTAGGCCCTCTTAGCTTCCAAATGAAATCAATAAAGTACTAATGTACTTTGGAGTTGATGAATGTAATGATTGTCCAAAATAGATAAGTTTGGAAATCACAAGTTGTCAAAAACTTGCTATTTTGATTCACACGTGCTAGTTCTTAAGCTCAGTGCTCCCAACACAGTAGAAATTAGAAAAATTCCTTCTAAGGGTATCTATTTATCTTAGAGAGCTAATATTTCCAAGTGTAATCACTTAAATTGATTGACTATACACAGAGCAATGTCTTTAGCAAGTAGAAGCTTACCCCCGATATTTTAGGAACTCTGTAGAGAATGACCAGTGTTCACTTTGAGATGATTTTCTCTCAATTGGCTAAGTCAAATGCCTTCAAAATGTGTCAAAGTGAATTAGATTTTGAGCTTGTTCCAGGAAGCTATAGAGCATTGGAAATGATGGAGAGATCAATGAGATATGAGCAAGACAAGTACACTGTTCTGAGTGACAATGGCAGAGAATGAGATGAACATGATCAATGATAAATTGTATTATGTAACAATGTTATACATGATCATTGGCATGAATATGATGCCCAATGATGGTGATAAGAGTAGTCTATCATATAAGCCTCTCAACTTCAACAAATGATCTAAAATATGCTCAGTAATGGGGGCACTAAGGCCACAAGTTTACAAGTCTCTTTTATAGAGAGATTCTTCAAATTTGAAATTGAAATTCAAATGATGTTCCACCTAAAAGTTCATCGTCTAAATGAGGAGATATTCTCTCATAGAATTCATAGCTTATTTACTCTCCTAACTCCAAGAGTTTATTGGCTTTACAAGATTCCTCTTAAGTCAAATGACTTTTACAAAAGTTAATGGTAAAAATACTATGCAATGGTTCATGTGGTCCTTCAAAGAGTTGCACATAACTTCTTCAATATCTAGACAAGTGTGAAGGCTTGGCATTTGCACCAATACAATTGTCCATCTTGAAGATGCAGTTTTATTTGAAACAAAATTTGTTTGCTATCATTAATTTAAATAGAAGTATATATGAATTCATGTGAAACAATTAAAAGCAACCTGATTCGATCATCTTCCTACCTTTGATTACTAACGATATTTCAAGTGCTGGTAAATTACTTGAGTTGCTCCAAGCACCAGGTGTGTGCTATTGGATTTGGCAGTTGACTTGATCCACCAACTGAGCATCTATGAGTCTTCTCGACACTGTCTAACATATGGACTATTTTGGCAACATAGGGTCTCGCATGCAATTCACATGTTTTCATTAAGGGCCACAATATATTTCTTATCATTACACTTAAAAATTAATTAATGAGATGAACAATCTTATAGGACCTTAGCCTTCTTTAACTAGAGAGATCCAAAAAGTAGATTGTAATCTAAGCTAGACTCAGATAGATCTAAGACCACAAATGTAATCTAGAAGACTACACCCTACAGTGTGATGGGAATATTTCTTACTAAGCCAACAGGGTGGAGTCAAGATTGATGAGCCATTCTGACAAAGAATTTCATCAATTCAATCTTGTTCCAGCCTAATTTCTTGTAGAAGGTTGTAATGACAATATTAATGCCGGATCCACCATCAACAAGCACTTTTGTAATCTTATGATTCTTACGACATATTGTAATGAAAGGGACCACATGGTCTAGATTTGTGTCTAGTTTTGGGTGGATTGTAGCTGCACCTGGCATCAAAATTAGGTCCACATCAATCTACTACTGAAATTGTTGCCTAATATTGGAAACAAGCAATAGAAATTGGCTTAAAGGGAGAGTAATTGGGGTTTGGACAATATGTCCCACACTGTACTCTAAGATGGCCCGTTGGGTGATGTTCTTGATGATTTGGATACATCCATTGCTATCAGTTTGGGTGCTTTGGGTACAGTCGATTCTTCTTGTTGAAGAGTAACTGGTACAAGATTGGGAAAAATAGCAGCTTTGGCTTGTGCCCACTTAGTTGCCTTGGAGATCTTTCTCTACTACTCCTTGAATCTTAGTTCAAATATTTCCATAACAGGTTGCAAAATCTTATGAGAATGAGTCTCGATGGTCACTAGTTGCATCTCCACGATGAAATCACTACCATATTTGCTGTTGGGTTTTAATGATCCTTCTACCTTTTCTCATCATCCTGAGTATCTTTGTAGTGCCTTTGGGTATGACCCAATTCATTGCATAAATGATATCTTGACTATAATTAGAGTTGGTAGTCCGTGGTGCTCTAAAATTTGTATACGAGGAATACGTTGAATTCGGCATTTGAGGAGGGACATACCTAGTTGCAGGATCACCAGGTTCCTATATAACTGCACAATAAAATTGGTTTAAGCAATTGGTTGCTACATGTCTAGATTGCACTACATGTAGAAGACCTATTTTAATGCTTCTTCAGTTTTACTTTTCCTCGACTTTTCCCATTCCAGGTCTTCAACAAATCCACCTACTTTATGTTCCAGTTGTAGGGCCATTTCGATTACTCCTTACAATGTCATGCCAGCGATACATCAGATAATCATTACCTGTCTCAGTTGTGGATTTACGCCATTTGTGAACCATTGTCTTATGACATCATTCACTAGATTAGCATTTGCTAGTGGGAGTTTCCTTAGGTGGGTGCGAAAAATGGTGGCATATTCATGCATGCCTTGATTCATTTTGTAAGAAGTCAAAAATTTTTGTAGCATTCTTGTTTAATCTCAATTGCTACAAAAATGCATTCTAGAAATCATCATAATGCCGAAAATGGTTAAGATTGAATTCAATCAACCATCTCATGGCTTCATTAACCAAGGTAGATTGAAAAAAGAAGCTTTATATTCTACACCATTAGGGTTGTATAGCACACTATAATTAATTTCAAATGTTCTCACATTGGCATTAAGATCGTCTCCTAGAAATTCCCTGAACTTTGTGTAACTTACACCAATGGGGAATTGCTTTTTGTGTCTTCCTTATTGCCTATTTTGTTGGTCACCCAAATCTTCCATCATCTTTGGACTAAAATACTCACCAGCATCTAATACCTTGTCGGGCTCAGAGGTTGTGGGTGATACTTGATCAGTGGCAAGAGGTAAACCTTGCAAAAGTTGTATATTAATAGGTTGAATCGGTTCAACATCTTCTATCTACGGCAGTTTCCTACTTCTCTAGAATAATGGGAATTGTGCTAGATGCCTCTCAATTGGCATTCTCCAGCCCTCTTGTGTAATCACCAGATTTAGGACTAGTTCTTCTACTATTTTTGGATTATCTACCACAATGTTTGGATTTGGGTCAATCTCTACATAGTGCATGTGTTGCCTCCTTTGGCTTGAAACAATATCTTTGACAATACGTGAAACACTATCAATCACCAGACTCCTATGGAAAACTAGAATTTCACCAAAACGTGAGTCTTTGTGAGACAACAAAAAATTATGAGACATCATCAAAGAATTCACCAATGTTTCGTGCAGATCGTGAGTAACCAAATATTGTGGTGGTGTCACACTTTTGCTTATAACACTCCTTCCTTTTGAATTCATACCTTCACCTTCTTGGCACTGTGGGGTCCCTAGTGCACTGTTTATTTGAATATGGTTTATCAATGTGATACTTTAGATAAATCTCACCAGACCGTGTTAACAACATGTATTTGATAGTAATTAGTCCCCAATGGGATTGCGAGTGTTAACCTCTACTATCCAGTCTGGTTAAGGAACACGATAAAGTCATTTGGGTTCTTGGGCTGATAGAATCTAGTAATATTAGATCCCTACATTTTTCCCAACTATCTCACTGAATAAATATACATCATACTTATTAACATAGTATCAATAACACACTGTGTTATCTTCACCGAGTTATAGCGAATAGATTACAAGCTTATGCTTCACCAAGTAATTAACTGTTAAACTGATTAACTTCACCAAACAATGATCAAGTTACTTAATCCATTTGGATAGAATACTTTAGAGAACAATGCATAACAATATACAGAAGTGAACCATCAATGTGTGACAGAACACAAACAGTCTGGCGTGCTTAGTGCCTGTCTAAGACTTTCGTCTCTCTGCTCTCTCTCACAAGATAGAACGGTGTGAATTATATATGAAAAGTTACATTTTGGGCTCTACCCCTTTGGAGAGTCTCTTTGGGATTGTTTTACATAGGTGTTTGACGGTTGACGTTGCCATGTGTTGGAATGATGTGTGATCCACTCTCAGTAGAGATATGTGGATGCATGGATGTGCTATGTGAGGGTGCTAATGTACGCATAGAAAAAATAGACAGAGATAAGGGAAGAGCATACAATGAGAGAAAGTGCTCACGTGAGTCGAATTCCAACATGTGTGCATCTTTTGATTAAGTCAAACCTTTATTTATACAATGCTTGGTGACCCATTGTGCCCCCATTTACACCCCTTTGCAAGGAGATCCCACCTCATGGTCGCACCCTTTGAAGAGCCTTCAATTGTGCCTTAACCAAAGATATTTAAGAAGAAATGCGAACCACACTTTAATACAAAATGCCCCCCTAATAGTGGCAAACATGGTGGAGCCAAACCCACACACTGTCTACCAATGTCCTAGGTTTATTACATGCTACTACCCTATGGATCATTGCTTCACCAACCAAAGTGCATGTTCAAAACATGGTATGGAAGGAAAATACGAAGTCCATATGTATCATGACATATTATGTAAATGAGAAGCAAAGTATAGTGCTTGGGATGATAGCAAGATATACAAGCTACTCCTCACTTACACAATCAGTCACCCATCCTAAATGCTCTATATGCAAATGCAAAGTGGTTGGTTGAGGTTCATCTCATCATCATGGGTGAGATAAATCATAGAAGAATATAGTTCCGAATACATGAATTTCCATTTACTTGCATACAAAATATGTAATTGACTCCAAAAGAGTGAGTCAATGGGCACAAAAAATATCATCCATTTAGTCCATGCTTCAAGAATGCTTCCAAGATTTTCTTCTTAAGGGTCCCAATCTTCCAAATTTTCCTCATCAAGTTGCCGAATTTCGAACTCCATTTCCACATGCTTGTCTTTATATCCATTGATTACAATCTTCCAAGTCAAAATTTCATGATCATATCCTAGAGGACTTCGGAACAACCAAATTCTTCCACAAAACATGAATAGCATAAGCACGTGAATAGATGAAGCAAAAGCCTTTCTCCATATGAGGAAAATAGGATAACATATAAATATGGAATGAGAGTTAGGAATAGATTCATCACTTCATAAGAAATACACTTTCCCAATGCACAATCCCAAACATAATACATCACATCCCAATAGAAACTACCTAAAGGCACAATTCTTCCAAACCATAATTTAAGGAATCATCATAACAAAAACGTGTTGGGTTTCATTCACACAATGGTGCAACATACTCATAGAATGATAGAAATGTTTTTGCATAACTCTAAATCAAGTGTATGGTGAGTTCATTTTCATTATGTTTCATACATGTGGAAGGTACATTATATGTGATTATCAAAGCATGTGAATTATCCATTTTATAGTCATCAAAGATATTCTTTTCAATATTCTTAGCACGTGGAGGATTTACATCATCATCATCATCATAATCAAAGATAGGTTATGAAGAGGGATCATAAACACAAGCATTATCATGATCACTTGTAACATCATCAAAGAGAGGAGGACCATTGTCATGGGACTTTATAATAGCATCATCAATGGAAGAAAAAATATCATCATGATCAAGCATATGTTCCCTTTGTATCAAATCATCATGCATAAATTCAATGTCTTTCTCAAGGAAGCCTAAAGATGGAGCATTATTATCATGAAGTGTTTCGTTATGAGTAATTGTATGTTCATCATCATCAAGAGAGAAAGAAGAATGATGGGTAGAATTATAATATACATGCTCATTAATCAACTTGATATGCATCATTGTGAAAGTGGTAGCACAACACGCTTTATTTCGCAAAGTAGACAACATGCAATCCCTTAGCATCTCACATGTTATCCAATAAAGAAGCCATATGATCATCAATGCAAGTAGCAACGTACTTATCATGTGAGTGTATCTTGTCATGAAAAGATTGTCTTAATTTATCCACCATAGACAAAAAATTAATTTGATAAAAAGAATTCTCATCAAATGAATATTTTCTTAACATTAATTAGTTAAAGAACTCCCATGCAAAAGGGTAAAACGAATGTGCTTTTTCTAGACATGTGCCCTTACATCCATAAAGGAAAGAACATCATGTAATAGTATGATCAAACTCTGAACATAAGGGGAAAACTCGTTCATGCATATATCTATGTATAGTCATGACTTTTGTGTAATCATGAATAAGTGTGTCACATGCTTTCATGCAATGGTCCAAAAATCTAGGAAGCATACATGTGTATTCCCATTGCTTAGGTGTAGCATTCATATGTTCTTTGCCAACCACAAGAGATTCCTTAAACATAATTAAGTTTGAATATAGTTCACTTCTATTCCCTTCACTTTTAGAAAGAGCTTTGATACCCTTATAAAAAGAAGTAATAATGTTCAAAACATTCCTAAAGCAAAGACAACTACATCCCCCCTCACATGCATTCATTGCCTGAATGGACATTGCTTTATCTCATGCTCTTTAGACTTACAAAATGTGCATGGAGGAACCTTAACAAATATCATTATGTGGTCATTTTCTTATACCAAACAATCATGAAAACCCACTTTGAATCCACAAATTGCAAAGAGAGGAAGTAATTATTCTGGCATGTGATGAGACATGGTTGGAGAGGATAAATCACTCAATGCCTAATGACATATCTGTTTAAGCTACATTCCTCCTTTATTATTATTAGTATTATTTATTAGTATTTTTCTTAGCATGAGAATGACCATGCACTCTTGATTAATCCTCTCTCTCTCTCTTTGTCTGTCTTTCTTTATTTATATCTCTCTCTCTCTCTATCTCTCCCTCTCTCTCTCTCTATCTCTCTCTCTCTCTCTCTTTCGTTCCCTCTCTCTCTCTCTCCCTCTCTCTCTCTCTTTCTTTCATTCTGTCTCTCTCTCTCTCTCTCTCTCCCTCTCTCTCTCTCTCTTTCTTTCATTCTCTCTCTCTCTCTCTCTCTCGTTCTTTCTTTCTCTCTCTCTCTCTTTCTTTATCTCTCTCTCTCTTTCTCTCTCTTACCTGAGGGGCGGTAGAAGCATCACAAATTTTGGAATTCTAGAGCAAGCACCAACATCACCACACAGAACAAAGTGTGAATACCGCAGGACTAGAATGGGGTCCCAATTACAACAATGCACACCATTGTAGCCAACAAATAAGCAGAGAAATGATTGTGGCCCAAAAAAAAGTGGCAAAACTAGTTGTGTGTGATAGGACTACTGCCCCAAAATCGGGTGGTGGGGCCCATGATAGAGTGATGAGGATGGTGGTGCCAATGCGCACAAGACATGTATTCAATTGTGCCTTAATCAAAGATCTTTAAAAAGAAATGCCAATCACACTTTAACACAAAATGCCCCCTAACAGGTTATTTTACCCTATCATATGAATGTCAATGAATATATCTCTTGTGGAGCACTTATGTGCGCTCATTTATTGTACTGAGGGTTTGATCATATGATCACTTTCTTATGTAAGTTCCAATGCATTTACCTTTGTAAAAGTGAAATGAAAAAGGCCCAAAGTCCATGCTTTGGAGGTGATTAAAATTAATGATTGATCAATCAAATCATTTCATCTAAAAGCAAGTGGTCAAAATTTGATTTCACTTTTCCTAGTTCATAGGAAGATGATTCTCCATCACAACTACATACCCTGCAAGATTTTGATTTCAAATCTTGGTAGTTTGAGTCATGGGAAGATATCCAAGAGTCTATATAATGGCACATAAGTTTGTACAATATGAGATGATGATAATTGAAGCAATACATACACATTGGTGATCATCTTGGTTCATCTTCACTATTCTCTACTCCTTCTTTCTCAGACCTAGTCACCTTACATGGCCGGGTTCTCTCTCTATAGAGCTTCAAATTGAGTGCATGAGAACTCATTAGAAAGATAATTATATTTAATTTATATGTATAAATGTTCAAGGTTTTGGGTTGCGTAAATTTAGAGAAATCTTTAGTTGAAGTTCTCAAGGTCATTTTTTGCACAGCCCCAAAAAGTCGGGGGTACACCCAATCAGTGTTAAACATAATTTCCTTCATTGGTTGGTAAGGATTTTATGAATTATAGCAAGTAAACACTATTTATAACATTTTCATAATAAGAAGCTTTTCAATTGCAACTATGCTGGCTACTCTAAGTGTTTGAAGTGGAAGCATTCATCCCAAAATAGAAGGTTTTGTGATCTAGAAAAAGTGCAAGTCTATCTATTTTGTACCAATTGATTCTCACTAATGTTCCAAGGTACTACTGAGCTTTATTGCATTAAACAAAAGCCTTAAAGGTCTATTTGAAATATCCAAAGAGCTAAGGCAAGTCTTCTCTTCCTCTCTTGGACCACCTTCATCACTTTACAACTCAAATTTCCACATTCTCCAAGCTTCTCCAACATCTTTCAGATAAGTCCTCTTTGTGCTTCCACAAGTTGTCTTGATGCCTTCCGGTCTTCAATATGATATACATTGATGTCTCCATGCCTACAAAATACCAAGATACCATTTATGGGGTATGTTTATAACACCCCAACACAATAATGAAAGATGGTTGCCCTCAATTAGGCCCACAACGAGTGATGTATGCTCACTATTTTGGATTTTTATCTATACATGTACAAAGCAAAGATATATAATGAAACTTTTGCAAAATCAGACTAGAACTTGAGAGCTATCCAAAAAGCTTTGAATCATGCCTAGTGAATGTTTTGGAAATCAGCCACCAAAAAGTGCACCTAAACTGATTGGTGGGTGGTTAGCTAGATTGTAGGAAAAGTAAAAGTCTATATAAGGATCATGGAATGCGTTGTATGCATTCCATGAGTTTTGCACTTAGTTTATTGAAGTCATAAACTCCAGAATGCAGCCCCCTTGCTTGCTTATCTCATTTTCTCATGATTTTGCTCCGCTCTATCTAGAGGTGTAGTTATTTTTTGCCAAATCTAATTGTACCAGATTGCAGAGCATTGTTTGCTCTCATTGTACTCATTTTCATTGATTTTCAAGCTTCATTTTGTCTGTCATATTGTGCCCTAAAATTTGCCACAGTTTCAAGTGATTTGGATGAGTGAGTTGTGAGAAATTGCCAACTTTGTGAAGGTATAATCTCTCCACATAGGGAGAGAGTGTTGCAAATAGGTAGCCTATTTTGCAGAGGGTGGTTCTCCCAGCTGCAATATCCATTTGGGAGGATTTAAAGCTTGTTGCATAGCTCTTATAGTCTACTACAAGTTTGCAAAATGTCATTTTAAGTCTTTATACTAGTGCAGAGAAACATTCAAAACAGTGAGCATATATCATTGCTTATGGACCTAGTGGAGGGCAACCATCTTCCATTTTTGCATTGGGGTGTTAGAATCATCCCCCATCAGTACACATGTACACACAAAATCATACACACACATACATATATACACACACACATACATACTTGCAAATATACATACACACACATATACACACATGCATATGCATACATACATAGATACATGCATACACACACATGCACATACACACATATGCATACACACACATACATATACACACATGCATACACACATATATACACATACACAAATGCTCACATATATGATATGCATACACACACATTTGCAAATGCACACATAGGCATACACACACATACACATATAGATATTTGCACATATACACACACGCACACACACACACACACACACATATATATATATATATATATATATATATATATATATATATATATATATATATATATATATATATATATATATATATATATATATATATATATATATATATATATATATGTGTGTGTGTGTGTGTGTGTGTGTGTGTGTGTATGTATATGTATATGTATACACTTGCACATATACATACACACATATAGACACACACACATACACTCACATGCATACATACATAGATGTTGAAGATAAATGTACAAGCTCATTTTCACATGAGCTATGATTGGATAAATTTAAGGAATATAAAGATAAAGGAAAAGGAGAGAAAAGAAAAAAAAGTCTAGTCAAAATTCATGATGAGTAAAAGATACAATATCTGCTACTTGTAGTAAGTGGCATGTTGTGGGCAATCAAATGAAAGTGGTGAGTTAAGAAGGAGGCACAAACTTCTTCACATGCTCATTGGTTATAAAATTTGAGTGGGGGCACATTCTAAACAAGGAGAGAAAGAGGCAGGAGCTCGCAATAGTCGGATCTGGTCATTTTGTCATTTTGTCTTCCCATAGACTCCTTCCAATTGCATGTCATTTTGTACACAGCTCTGTTGTGAAGCTCATATCTCAGTGTATATGTACCCATGCCTTCCATTTAAACACTCATGGGAATGTTTATCTTGTGTACTTTTGTTTTCTCAAATATCGTCTTCAAAACATATACATTCAGTGAGATATGAGTCAAAGAGTGAAGTCTAATTTTTTAGCATACTTGTGTAGATAGGTAGTCTATTTTGGTTGGTTACATTTCCAGACCAAAATCTATCCAAATTGCTTGGTTTTTAGCTTGTTGGAAGGCTAAAAGGCTCTTTGCATGTACTTTCTATCACAAGGAAGGAGATAAGGAAGAGAGCTCACACACACACTCTCACTCTCAAGGAGAAGCACACACATAGATTGAGGCAAAGAAGAATGATCTTCTTCTCCTTCTTCTATTACATAAAAAGGAATGTACAAGAATGACCTAAAAAGAGAATACAAAAAGTGCAATATATAAAGACTAGTACATAAGGAAAGACATAATGTCTGCGAATGAGTGAGCTGGCAAGGAACAAATGTGCCATCACTCTCGGAAGATAACTCTAATAAAGCTCAATCAAGTATCCCTCACGTACACCGGCATGACCACTATACATGTCAGAGAAATGAAAAACTTATACTTGTCACCCTGGATCATCACATGTTGGGCTTGATATCTCAAAATTCCTCCCCAAGCTCAATGTCATGTGCTCTAATCCAAGCATCTTCCAAAACTTCTTTAGCTTCTCTACTCCAAGTGCTTTAGTGAAAATATCAGCAACCTACTTATCTCTTTTCACCTAAACAAGATCAATATCACCTGCTAATACCTTCTCTCTGATGAAGTGATAATGTACCTCGATATGCTTTGTTCTATCATGAAAAATAGGGTTGTGTGCTAATTGTATATTGCTAAGATTTTCACAATAGATAGTGATAAGCTTTTGCACTTCCACACCTAAATCTGCAAGTAGCATCTCCAGCCATGATGCCTCACATGCTACTATTGCAGTGCCTCTATACTTAGCCTCTGTACTGGACAAAGGAATAGTGGGTTGCTTCTTGTTGCTCCATGTAATAGTTGCACCTCCAAGTGAGAATAGAAAGCCACTACTAGATCTTCTATTTGGAGTACTACCAGCCCAATCTGCATCGATGTATCCATGAACCTACAAATCTACACCAGCTTCATAAAACAATGCATATTCCCAAGTAGCACGCGCATAACGTAGAGTGCACCTCAAAGCATCCAAATGTGGCTTCCAGGGAACCTGCGTAAACTGACTTTCAAGTCCAATTGTGTAGTTAAGATCAAGCCTCGTAATTGTGAGATATATCAAACTTCCCATTATTTTCCTATACATAGTAGCATTTTCCAATGGTTCATGTGAGGTAGTATCTAGCTTCAAACTCTGATCTAATGGCATAGAAATTGGCTTATAATTAGCCATACCATACTTTTGCAACATATTCAAGGCATATTGCCTTTGTGACATCCATATACCAATTTCTCTATGAATAAACTCAATGCCCAAGAAATAGCGTAGCACACTAAGATCTTTTGTGTTGAATTCCTGCATAAGAAGTTGCTTTACCTCGTTGATGCTTTCTTCATTATCACCATCTACAATCAGGTCATCAACATAAATAGCCACAATCGTGATGCCATCATCCACCTTCCTTGCATATAGTGAATGATCTGCATCACACATAAAAAACCCAATGTTGGTTAAGAAATCAGCAATCCTTGCATGCCATGCATGCAGAGCTTGCTTCAGCCCATACAAAGCCTTTTGCAGCCTACAAACATATTTTGGATGCTTTGAATCTTCATAGTCTTGTGGCTGGTCCATATATACTTCTTCCTGTAACTCACCATGTAGGAAATCATTCTTCACATCCATCTGATGCAAAGTCCATCCTTTTGCTATAGCTAATGCAACAAGTGTTCTGACAGTAGAAATTTTAGCTACAGGGCTGAATGTTTCCTCATAATCAATGCCATATGTCTGTGCACATCCTTTAGCTACCAATTGTGCTTTATAACTGCTTATGCTACCATCAGCATTATGCTTTACCTTGTAAACCCATTTGCAACCTATGGGTTTTTTTCCTTGCGGCAATGGAACCAACTTCCATGTATCATTCCCATAAAGTGTAGCCATGTCCTCATTGAAAGCTTTTTTCGAATCCGCATTTCCAATTGCATCTTCAAAGCAAGAAGGTTCAAGATCTTGTATTACCTTTATCATGTAGGTACAATGACGAGCCATGTAACTATCATATGTCAATCGTTGCACTGAATTCCACATCCTCCCAAATCTTCTTGGTCTTGGGTCACTTCTCCTTGTATCATCTGCATATGCCTTTCTTACTCTTGAAATCTTCACAGAGGGCAATCCAAGTTCCTCATCAAGAATCTTTTCTGAACGGCTTGAATCTCCATCAATGTCTTCAAAACCTACACATGTTTTATGACCAGTAGAAAGCTTTTCTTTACCTTTCTTGGATGTATTTGATGAATTTGCTAGACTAAACTTTCCACGTAATCTTCCACTCCATGGATTTGAGTTGGAACTATTGCTTGGTGATGCATCCGATCCACTCAAAACATGAGATTGTACACTTCATTTTCACCATTTTCTTTGTCATTTGGTTCAAGACTGAGTCCTTCTTTGGCATCTGCATAGAAGCTTGAAATTTCATCAAATACCACATCTCAGCTCACCTTCACCCGTCGTGTGAGTGGGTTATAAAATTTATATCCCATTTGCTCAAGGGAGTATCCAATGAAGACACATTTTTTTGTTGTTGGATTAAGCTTCATCCTCAACTCATCTGGAACATGTACATGTGCAATACAGCAAAAAACTTTCATATGTGATAAGTTTGGCTTTTTACCTGTGAACTTCTCTTTAGGTGTAACTTGATGTACAGTAGTAGTTGGAGTTCTGTTCATGATGTATACAGCCGTATGCATAGCTTTTGCCCAATAACAATGAGGCATATTCTTTTCAGTCATCAAGGATCTTATTATTTCTGTAATATGACTATTTTTGCGTTTAGCAACACCGTTCTGTTGTGGTGTGTATAGTTCGCCTTCCTCCATGCCTTATCCTATAAATGATGTGTAGCAACCTAAAAGATCACATTAAAAATGAGAGCAACAAAAAATGGCCCATTTAATTGTAGGAGTATTTCTTCAAACCCAATGAGATAACTGAAATCTGGACATGACAAACGATCACTTCAGACCTTGCTTTGAGTAGCTCCTAAATAAGGATTATCTTGTCCTTCAGCATAGTTTCCTTGCGCTCCAACCCAATCATCAAGGTTGGAGGGAATTCTTCTAGTGTCATCTTGTAGCATCGCAACAGCATTATCAATCCATGAGCCACCTCCAACCAATACTTGTTTTGTGAGTTAGCATTGTTATCTAGAGGAGATGGCCGATCTATTATGACTGAATGCTTAAGATTCTCATGGGAATCTCAAGACACTTGGTCAGCAACAACCTTCTAAAAAAAAGAAACAAAACCAAATCCCCTATGACAAATATTTTTTGGATTCTTTGGAACGTAGACATCTGCCACACTACCCAAAAAAATGAAATATGTCCATAAGTGCTCAGGTAGGGTAAGATACACCACTTTCATATGCATCTATAATAGATGGCACAACTACTCGTTGCCATACACAAAAGAATTAGATGAATGATCGAAAGCAGAATAATTAACTATAGGTGGTGGAGTACCTGCTAAAAGCTCAACCCCATATGTTTGAGTTAGTGCAATTATCACCCTTGATGTGCTAATAACTTGCTGCATCATATACAAGAGTAGAACTAGTATTGAATATGGCATTTTGTCCATATTCAAGAGCAAAGTGACTTCCCCCTTGCTCATTGGTATTCAATGGATAAGAATATACACTAGAAGGCATGTTGATAGTTGGTCCATCATATCAATATAGAATGAGAACTTTGGCAAGATATCATCATCCAAGCTCTTTAGATGTAAGTGGCAGTCGTATAACCATTTTGTCCTGATCACCCTTGGTAAATCTATAATGTTATGTGTCTAGATAGTAGAGCATCTCAAGACTCTAAAAATCAACCGAATGACATCAAAATCTATCTCAATCACATTAAAATTTAACCTTATGCCCACATGAGGCTACAACAAGCTATTCAGCATCAGGTTCTATTGAAGAGTGCTTTTTGATGTGCCTCCTTTGCGAGTTTTCGGCAAAACCATATATGCATCAACATCACCTTGAAGTTCTAATGGAGCTACCTGATTATTAGTAATAAACATGCATGCTATTTTGATCTGTTAAATGTTGGTCGATAATAACTCAATCCAATTTTCGGACGAGTATTATCGGGTCCTTGGGTTCTTGGGAGTGGTAGGGGTCTGTTAGACAGAGGCCCTGTACTATTTTCCCAATCCTTTACACAATCACCAGTAATTGATCACTTCTTAATACAGGAATTGAGTTGAATCCACGGTATGATAAGCACTGGAATGTTTGGCCCTGAATATACTACGGTAATAGCACAGTGATTCTGTCAAAACTTACAACTACGAGAATACGTTCTTCTCAAAATATTCCGCAATAAGACGATTTCCTACGTCAACTAAACGCACCGATTGAAATGCACAGACAACTCGAATTGAAATTATATTAGACTTTTCGTATGCTGACTCAGATCACGAATCTCTACCGCAATTAATGATTTACTAAGACTTCTGTCCACACACAGATCTTTGTCGAATACTCAATGATCACCGATTACTATATAAAACCTTGGTTACTTGACCAAAAAGGTACTAAACTCTGTTCTTATACAGTCTCACGCCTGACAATCAATACACAATCTCACAATTGCGAACTACAGAGTCATATATAACTATTCAGCAAGTAGACTCACAGCATCACGAACTTTTCAATGAGAATCGATTCAACCAAAGAATAGAAGAATGATTAAATATGAATAGAATGAAACAGTATTCAATGTCTTCGATAAAATCTCATTCACAGTCTTCTAAAATATATTACTCGTGGTCTCCGAACACTTCAGTTACGATGTGATTCAACCCTCATCACTACAGCGCGCAACAGAACAGAGACGTATCTATCTTTCTATCTCTCTAACATACATTCATGTTAACTATTACTCCAAGAGTCTGGGTACACCATAAACTCTACTTCACCAGTTGAACATAACAATGACGCGATAACAGAACTCTTTGCTTTTCGACGATAGAACTCTTTTCTCTTCCTGTCTTCTGCTTTTTATTACTTCCGCATTCTTCATTTACCGCCTCTTGCGAAATTTCCTACCTCTCCGTCATTTCAGCCACCAATCTTGTTTATCCTTCGTCTGCGGTTGCGGTTGTCTCGCTCTATTAGCCTTGTAACACTGGCACGCACGGTGGACTCGAACCCGCAAGTGCAATACTGTAGATGATATCCATATGCTGTCAGAAAGATTCTGTATACTGTCCATATGCTGCTGATGAGTTATCAAGTATCTTTCAATCCCGAGTGTGTCACTGTACGTGATAGGTTGATTTTCCTCAAAACTTCCTCAAACTCGTATAGCTGGTCTAGTTGCCTCTTCATGAAGTTCTGCTTACTTATATACTTCTTGATCATGTGCTTTAAGTGCTTCGTCTATGGAATCAAAGTACCCTCTGTGCTGTTGAATCCATGTCTTCTGCAGAAGTCATGTACCCATACAGTATCCTGTCACCACCTGGCTGAAAATATCCTTTTACGGTGTCTGTTGGTCCATGCCAGGTTTTGATGTCCTAATCTTTTCTGATTGTACTTGTTCCAGTGATGGAACAAGTATAGCTAACCATCTCCTGCGAAAAAGTGTCCAGCGATTTTGAATATGACTATCCAACTGTTCTTTGAGTAAATTTATGTCCATATTTGTCATCATGGTGGCATTTAATTCTACACCCTCATCTTTTAATATGTGCTTTTCAAATTCTTGCAATACTTGTATTCTTGACTGCAAAAGTTGATTTTCGGTTTGCAGGTGAGCATTCAGGGTAGAAAAACTGGACATCTCAGTTTGAATTTGTGTTTGGATAGCTTGCTGCCACTGATTGAGGCCTTGGACATACTTTTTTATTGTGATTAATTCGGCCGTAATATGCTGGTTGCCTTGTTGTAATACCTGTATTAGCGCATCTTTGCCGTCCAACTCTTTTTGCATCTGTACTATTACTGAGTTGGATGCTTGTTCTTGTTGCCGTAAATACTGGGAAACTTCTTGGAGTTGGTTCTGCATTTGTGTAACAAAATCGGGTTGAATGTTATTCGGTGTTTGCTTTGGACTGGCAGTAGGTACATTATCTGTCTTTTTTCTTCTAAGGGATAGCCGAAATGGTGTTCCTACTGTTTGGTGCTGTGGGTGGTTACCTGTGTGTAATAAAGATGCAGCCGAGGTGGAGGGTTGGGCTTCTTCTTGTGGCGTTGTGTGGTTTTTGTGGTAAAGAGAGGGAGACCTGTGTAACTGTTTCTCCTTTACAGACTCGACAAAACCAAATAAAGCAGCTAAATATACAGGTAAACGAGTGTATTTTTGGGATCTGCGTCTATCCCCAACAAAAAACTGTTTGTGTAAATGATTGTACAACCAATGAGCCCAACTTACTTTTTCTCCTTTCTCTGCTTGTACTAGAGGCGAAAAATTTTCTCTAGACATAAGATCGAATCTGACTATAAAGCAGAGCCTTTCTAAATACCATCTAAATTGTCCCCTGCAAATATATGTCGCATTTTTGATCATAAAATAGCATCTACGACCTTCGCCCTCACCAAATTCTTTTTTCAGGTCATTGTAAGAGCATTTGGGAAAATCTGCTTCTTCATACAACGGTAATTGAAATACTGACGAAACTAATTGTGGAGAAAATTGTACCTGATTTTCAAGAAAACCTTTTGTTTGTCGCATAATATGTAACTGATTCTCTGCATCGTTGTTGCCTGTTCACTGTTCCCAGGGTAATTCAGCAAACTGTAGGAGTCCAATCCTTCGTAACCAGTTCTCATTTTCCCTTGAAGAACTGTTAAATTCTATTTTGAATCCTGTAGAAAATAATATGTGTTTATGCAGACCTGGTGATGTTATCGAAGTTCTTGAGTCATCTTCATCACCCTGTGTTGTAGTATCAGTTGTTGTCCCCACACGATTCTGTGTAAACGTACGTTTTCTGAGTTGCCATCTTAGTATATCCGATTCAGACATGATTGTAAGACTTGCCGAAAGTAGTGCGCTAGAGGTTTTGGTTAATGAGCACAAGAACTTGCAGAACGCTATACAGAAAATACTTTGTCGGTCATACGCATTTTATAAATACTAGAACCTGAGCTGCCACTTACTAAAATGATGATACTTCGATGATGATAGTTCATGCTGTTTATCAAATTCTAGAATCAAAATCATCATTCTGGAACTCGAAGCTGGACTTGGGACGTCTTTTACATGTGCGAAAAATATTATGCATAAAAATCATGACTTTTATTAAAATATACCAGTACAGCACCGGATTTGTAGGCCCAAAATCTATATCTCTGCTTCGAGACCTTCTAAATACATATTTCTAGCTGACCGAAAGATACGGGCAATCTTTTTCTTAAGCGTTTCTAATACATTTTTCAGGGTGTCAGGTTCTAATAATTGGGCATCTGTCCGCACCGAACTGAGCGCTATAGCTCCTGAAAGTAAATTTTCAGCCTCTGTTTGTAAAAATGCTTCCTGTAAATAAAATTCATTGGCCAATGCTGCATCTCTGGCCGTCTTCATATCTGTTACTTGTTGCTGTAATCGATGAATGTTATCATTTTTGTTACGTATTTGATTCTCGAGTCTTTCTACTTGTTGGTTCAGGAACTGGACTGTTTTGTAAAATACATCTCTTTCCCTTCTCATCTCTGCTAATTTTTTCTGTTTCTGAGGCTCTTCAATGAGATACTTATGCAATATGTTATTGACTGTTGATAAGCTGTTTTTTGTTGTCTCCAACTCGTATTCTGTTTGGGTTAGCCTTCTTCTAGTTTCTTCCAGTAAGTTGCCTAATGCAATTCTGCCATCTTCTGCATCTTTGAAATTCTGTGTTAACCTAGTAATTTCTGCAGTGGCCTCTGTCAACATTTCTTTATGATTGTTTATAGTTTCCAGAGCTTCATCTCGCTGTTTTGTTATATCTGCTTGATCACTGAGTCGTTCTTGCAGCTGTTTCACCTGCTCTTGTAGTGCTTGATTTTCTGCTTTAACTGTATATACTTCTTCTTGAAGCGGAGTGATATCAGCTTCCAGTATTTCTATTTTCTGCTGCAGCTCTTTGTAAATGTTGTCTGTATCAGCTCTCATCTGAGCAGGTAATTGCTTGGAGAGGTTAATAAGAAACTGTCCGATTGATGCTAAGTCGGAAAATACTTGAACAGATTGTGGTTGTGGAAGTTGTCGCGGTTGAACAGACGTATTGGTGCGTAATTGATAGGAATTCGGTGGTGAGTAGTTCGGGGAAGATGATGATGTATGATCGGGATGGTCTTGAATGGGATGTGCTTCCTGTTGCGGTGGTGAAATAGGACGAGCTGTATTAGAATTAATTACCTTATTTGCCTCCTGTTGTTCATTCGCAGAGAAACCGACATCTGTTGTTTCTGCCGCCTTCAAGAGCTTATCCAATGCATCATTAGTAGGTTGACATTCATGGATTTGTTGCTTCTCTTGCTGCTGTTGTTGATAGACTTTATCAGTTGACATTGCTTCCGTTTCAGTCTGCTTCTGCGTTTGTAGATGCTCAGATGCTAATGAATGCGTTGATGATTCCTGGTGTATCGATGTATTTGTATCATGAAACCTCTCTTCCTCTTGATGCTTGGCTTCTTTTTCTGCTTCCTTGTCTTGCTCATCAGCTTCATTCTCTACTTGTAATTCCTGCTGTTGTTCATGTTCTTTTTGTGTTACTCCACCTGAATGCCGGTCAACCTCCTGTTGAACTTCTTCGTCTTGTTCGACTGAGTCTGCATTCTTACTTTCAGAAGAACTGATTCTGATCCGTTTTCTTCTGAATAACTGATTAATTTCTTCTTCATCTTCATCGTCTTCATCTAAGGGTTGCGCTGATTCTTCAATTTGTAACACTGGTCCTCTTGGTGGTGGTTGTGCTTGCATTATGGTTGGAAACAGAAATGATAAAATGTGTGGTAGTCGAGATCGCGGGGTTTTTCCTTTGTTAACTTGTTTCATAATGGAGACGCACTCCTTATGAATTCGTTGAAAGAAGAATGAAGCAAAGTTAACAGATTCTCGGGCAGCTATATCTATGGCAGAATAAAACGGTCGAGAAATACCATAAGTACGTTTTTGAAAGTTGAGTATAGCAACGAGGAATTGTAGTGCCGTTTTTTCAGGTTCTGGTCGACAGAGAATGGCGTATTCATTCGAGGAAAATCGCGGAAACAACTCTGCCATTCGGGTTGCTGAGATCATGGGAACATTCTCGTGGCCTTGTGGAGTCAAATGATAAACTTCTGTAAACGCTTGGAATGTGATTACAGTTCTAGACGGTAAGGAAGGGAAAACCCATCGTTTCTCAGTAGGAGATACCCGAGCGATAGCGGAGATAATCTGTGCAAAGAAGGGGTGAGCTTCTACTGAGTGCCAGGGCAACTCGGCGAAACTACCTAATCCTCGTATATGCAGATAATTTTTTACTTCAGCCGGAATACCTTCGGCAAAAGCTGTATAGTTTGCTAGAGACTCCATTACACAGAGATTCAAGACGCAGAACACAAGTATTCAGAAACTAGGGCTGTGGTTGCAAAAGACTAAATGACCTATCCGGCGAGTGAGTTATAAAAGAAGTTTGTACAGAGAATATTTTAAATGGTACTAATTACACAAAACGGATAGTAATGTCTATATCTGACGTGCATGCATGCAAAGATAGGAGCGGGCGGCTGGACATAAATAGATATTAAAGTACGGCGATTACACTTATTTTATTGATTACACCTAATAAAGTAAAAAACAAAAGAAAAGTAAAAATTTGTGGTACGCTGTGTACCCTTGTTATAGCCGAGGTGGCGCTACTTGATACGGCCGTAGCTTTGACCCGTTTATCGCTTTTGGAAGTGGTTGTCCAGTCAATGTAGTCAATCGAAAAGTAGCCGGACCAATTTGTTCTGAAATCTTGAATGGTCCGAACCAACGTAACTTGAATTTTCCGGCTGATCTATTGGATTTTGCATTGTAAAAGAGAACAAGCTGTCCTACCGAAAATACTGTTGTCTTTAAATTTCGGTCATGAGTCCTGGCCTGTCTTAATTGGATTTCTTTCATAGTTAAGAAACTGAGCCATCGGTGTTCATCTAATTCTCTAAGTGTTTCCAGCCGAAATATCAATGACTCCTCGGGTAAAAGCTTCTGAGACGTTGCTACTCTTAGACTTGGTATTACAATTTCCATCGGAGCTATTGCTTCTATTCCATAGGCTAACTTAAATGGTGTCAAGCCGGTGGTTACCTTGTATGTAGTACGATAGGCCCATAAGACTGCAGGTAGCAACTGATCCCATCTTTCCGGTGTCTCTCTGGTCAATTTCTGAAGCATATTTAGCAGAGATTTGTTGGTACTTTCTGCCAATCCATTTGCACGAGGATAATATGGTGAGCTGAATTTATGACTGATCTGGAATGACTGTGTTAATACTTTCATCAACTTGTTCATGAAATGAGTACCCTGATCTGAAACAAGCTCTAGTGGCAGTCCAAATCTTGGAAAGACATTTGTTAATAAACATTTCGCTACTTCAACTGCTGTAGCCGAGCGTAAAGGCCATGCTTCTGCCCACCTAGTTGCATAATCTGTGCAAGTCAATATATACCTGTTATTGCTGAATACTGCGGGAGGTGTGATTGGACCAATGAAATCAAGACCCCATTTCTGAAATGGTTCTAAAGGAAGTACTGGATGAAGTGGAAAGTAATGGCGTTGTAATGGTTGTCCAGTCCTTTGACAGCTATCACAAGTTTTGATAAATTCCAATATATCTCTATACATAGTTGGCCACCAAAGTCCACTTTGTAGAATTTTCCGGTGAGTAAGATCTGCTGCAAAATGTCCACCGGAAGGAGTTGAGTGAGCCAAAGTAATGAATGAGTTAACTTCATGTGGTGGAATACAGCGAAGTAGGATTCCGGTATGATCTGTATAATATAATTCTCCAGCAACTAACCGGAATCGTCGACTAAAACCTGCAATTTTTCGGCGTGTAGCTGTAGGGACTTCAGAAGGTAGATATCCACTTGGAAGGAAGGTCAATAACTGATCATAATACGTAGTTGGCACTGGTTGGTTTGACAATTCTTCAGTAGTTGGTTCTGAAGTATAAATGGCTGGCGTTGTATCATTTATACCAACCGGAGGTTCACCTGAATCTAAGCGTGACAAAAAGTCTGCTAAGGTATGTGAACTACCTGGCCGATGAATGACATCATAGTCGAATTCTTGCAATAGTAGAATCCATCGTGCTAGACGGCCACCGATATGTTGCTGTCGAACCAAGTAAACCAGTGCAGCGTGATCGACATGAAATGTAAATTTTCGACCCAATAAATAATGTCTGAATTTTTTCACCGAATATACTAATCCTAAGCATTCTTTCTCAGTCACCGAGTAGTTCTTTTCTGCAGGTGCTAATCTTCTGCTAGCATAGTATACAGGTCTAAACCATTTATTTGTTTGTTGCATCAGTACACTCCCTACTGCTCTATCAGATGCGTCAACAAATACATGAAATGGGTTATCCCAATCTGGTGGCTGTAAAATGGGAACCTGTGTTAATAACTGTTTCAGTCGATCAAATGCTACCTGACATTCCTGAGTCCATTCAAATTGCCTTGCGGTTTTGGAAATTAATTTGTTCAGTGGTATTGCCACATGAGCAAGCCACCGTAAATGCCTTCCATGCCATCTCACTTGTCCCATAAATCGCATTACTTCCTTAGGTGTATTAGGCACCGGAGCTTCTAATACTGCTGAAATTTTATCGGGGTCAACTTGAATACCTTGAGCTGATATGATATGACCAAGTAATTTTCCACATGAAACCGCAAACACAGATTTGTTTGGGTTTAAACACAATCTATATTCTCTACATCTCTGAAAGCAACATCGTAAATGTACTAGATGTGCGATCATTTTACCGAAAATTGAAAAATCGTCAAGATATACTTGCATGAATGAGGTAAGATAAGGAGAGAATATTTCCTGCATACATCTTTGAAATGTGCTTGGTGCATTTCTCAATCCAAACCACATTACGGTACAGGCAAAAACACCCCAATTTGTAATAAATGCAGTTTTCGGTATATCTTCTTCAGCCATTCTAACCTGGTTGTACCCGCTGTATCCATCTAAAAATGAGTACATTTCATGACCTGCGACTCTATCGAGCATGGTATCCAAAAAGGGGATCGGGAAAGGATCTGGTACTGTTGCTGCATTTAGTTTCCGGTAATCCACACAGATTCGTAACTGCTTGTTTTTCTTTGGTACAATTACGATTGGTGAAATCCATTCTGCATGTTCTATTGGTACTATGAACCCAACTTTTAATAGCCTATCAAGTTCAGCCTTTACCTGAGATGCATAATGTGGGTTCATCCGGTAACTAGTTTGCCTTATCGGTTTTGCTTCTGGTTTTAGCATAACTCTGTGTTGATAGATACGAGGATCCAGACCCTTCATGTCTTTGTAATCCCATGCAAAGACGTCAGTAAATTCTCGGAGTAGCTTGATTAAATCTGCTTGAAAAGCTTCAGGTAAATTTTGCTTTATCTTTACAGGACGAGGGTGGTCTTCATCTCCAAGATTATAAGTAATTAACTGATCTTCTGGAACATAAAATTGTTGATGTTTCTCTGTATCAGCGGAAGGTTCGAGAAGCTGCTGTAATTCATTACCTTGAATCGAAATGGTATTGTCCTCCTTAATTCCTTCGACAATGGGTATTACTGTACATACTGAAGCATTCCAAGTGTCTACTACAGACTGTAGATCAATAGTTCCTATTGTCATCAAATCAACATTATTCTTCAGAAATTCTTCTTCTTCGTCATCCGACAATCCATCTAACATATGAACTGGTTCGGCGAAATATGGTCGAGCATGTAACTCACAGGGTTGTATAGCATCTAATTTTACAACACACTTGCGGTTTTTATCTTTGAATGTAAGTTCCTGAGCTGACCAGTCTTGAATTACCTTGGCTTGTTTTAACCAAGGACGACCGAAAAGTAAATTGTAGTCTAGGGTGGATTCCGGCAATTCAAGAACAACAAAAGTCATCTTGAATGTTGTGTCTTGGACAGTTATAGGTATATCTCGGACCAGTCCTACTGGATGAACTCTAGATTGATCAGCCATCCTAACAAAAAATTGAACTGGCTCTATCTTAGTCCATCCTAACTTTTTACACAGTGACGCTGTGGCAATATTCACGCCGGACCCCCCATCAATTAAAACTTGTGGAATTTGATGTTTATGAAACCATACCGTAATCAGAGGAACTGAGTGATCTACCGTAGAGTCTGATTCTGGTTGCACGGTTGCGGTAGCCGGAATGCAAGCAGATTTTGTAGTAGACTGTTGTTGAAATTGTTGGCGTATTCCTGGTACTAATGCCAGTAATTGCCCGAAAGGCAGTGTGATGGATGCTTTTGACAATATATCCCAAGTTGGTTGCACTTGATTTTCATCTTCCTTAACTGTTGATGACGAAGCTTGGTCTGAAGGTGGTAATTCTACTGCAGATGATGTACCTGCTTTTGTTTTGTCAGCATGAACTTGTGTGGTATCCGGGGATTGGATCACTGGAGTAGGTTCTGGAAAAACAGGTGGTTCTACGGTAGTCCACTGGCTAGCCTTATGATACATTCTGTGTTGTTCACGTATCCCTGGCTCAAATAATTCTGCTGCTGGTTGCAATTGTTTACCGGAACGGGTTTGAACTGCTGCTGCCTGTGTCTCTACTGGTGTAATTGTTACCACATTGGCCATTGGGTTTTGACGTTCCTTTTTCCGTTGATCATATTCCGCTGCATCTCTACAGAATCTTCTAATATGGCCCAACTGTCCACAGAAATGACATCGAGGTGGTGGTAAATTTTGATTTTCCGGTGGTGGTCCATTCTGCCAGCGCGGTGTGTTATAGTTGTTGTTCCTCTGTCCTCGATAATGTCGATACCCTTGTTGTTGATTGTGTCTCAAATGTGGGGGTATATATTGATTGGATGACTGACCTTGTTCCTGAATAATTGTATTAACTGCTGCTGCTCCTTGTCTTCTAGCGTTGTATGCACAGTTCTCAGTGGTATGTCCTACAATGTTACAGATGGCACAATAAGTCTGATTTAACGCACACTGGGCACTTGTATGTCCTGAATTCTTGCAAGTGGTACAATATACTTGCCTGGTTATATCTTCAGCCATATGTTTATTTGTTTTAATCCATTCCAAATCCTCTGAAAATCCTCCAACTTTGTTTTCTAGCTGAAGGGTCATGGCTATCACTGCGTCGAGGGTCATCACCCCTACACATCTTATAATCATGATCTGCCTAAGTTGAGGAAGCAAACCATTGATAAACCACTGTGTAATAACATCGTCTGGTAAGTTAGCATGCGCCTGAGGTAGCTGCCTTAAATGCGTCCTGAAAAGGGTAGCATACTCTTGTACAGTTTGATTTGGTTTCTGTCTATTGTTCTGTAAATACTCAAAGATCTCTGCAGGATTTTTTTTCAACCTGAATCGCTGCAGAAAAGCGTCTCGTACTGCTTCATAAGTACCGAAATGATTAATATCATATTCAGTAAGCCACCTTGCTGCTTCATTCACAAGTGTGGATTGAAAAACAATTGCTTTGTACGCCGGATCTGGTGGATGGTTAAGGACAGCATAACTGATTTCGAAGGTGCGTACGTGTGCATCTGGGTCATCTCCTGGGAACCCACTAAACTTTGTGTATGTTACTCCCGTTGAAGCCAATCTGGGTTGACCTACTTGTCGTTGTAGTTGTTCATTCATCGTAAATGTATTATACACTCCTTCTGTAATTCTGGTTGGAGTTTCTGAACTACCGGAATTTGTTTCGCCTAATGGCACACTTTCCGGTGCAATTAGCTTACTTACTATATTGCGAATTTCTGTTTCGAATAGTCTTCCTTCCTCCTTGATATCCAAAGTAGGAGGACTCGCTTCCAAACGTTGTAGTTGAGCTGAAGATTCAACCGAAAGTGCTGAATCGTCACCGAAAAACTGTGTTTTTGTTACCGAAGTTCCACCGGAAGGATTCAAAATTGTGACTGGATACAACGTAGATTTGCCTGTATTAATTTCCTTCCCTAAAGTGTTTCTAATCGTATCTGAATCTATTCCAAAGACTTTTATGCTAGATTCCAACTGTGTCTTACTCGGTTCCAAAATTGCTGTATTTTCGACAGTCTGTACCGTAGTAACACCAGACAATTCTAGAGATGTACTGCGTTCTACCGTAATTTCACCGAAATCAGTGTTATCGTCTGTCACTTTTTCGACAACTGGGTCAGGTCTAATTGTACTAGTACCTCCCAAAGTTGTTCTTAATATCCCTAACTGATGATTCTTGGGATACTTTTCTCCTGATCGGGTAATCGGCATGTAGCATTTCCGTACTGATCATATAGTATTACGAACACATAGTATCACAACAATCTGATTCTGTTGCTACTGTTCTTCCAACAGAATTTTAATTCGAACAAAATACCAGGCAATCTCAATGCCACGTCCCCAGCAGGATCGCCAAATGTTAAATGTTGGTCGATAATAACTCAATCCAATTTTCGGACGAGTATTATCGGGTCCTTGGGTTCTTGGGAGTGGTAGGGGTCTGTTAGACAGAGGCCCTGTACTATTTTCCCAATCCTTTACACAATCACCAGTAATTGATCACTTCTTAATACAGGAATTGAGTTGAATCCACGGTATGATAAGCACTGGAATGTTTGGCCCTGAATATACTACGGTAATAGCACAGTGATTCTGTCAAAACTTACAACTACGAGAATACGTTCTTCTCAAAATATTCCGCAATAAGACGATTTCCTACGTCAACTAAACGCACCGATTGAAATGCACAGACAACTCGAATTGAAATTATATTAGACTTTTCGTATGCTGACTCAGATCACGAATCTCTACCGCAATTAATGATTTACTAAGACTTCTGTCCACACACAGATCTTTGTCGAATACTCAATGATCACCGATTACTATATAAAACCTTGGTTACTTGACCAAAAAGGTACTAAACTCTGTTCTTATACAGTCTCACGCTGTCGCGCGGTTCGTTGAAAGAAGGGAGGATCTTGAGTAGGATAGAACAAAGACATAGGTCACATCTACATTAGTGACATACAAGTCTCTAGTCATTGGATTTAGATGTCTTTTCATGATTGATTCAGACTTGTCTTCTAAGAGTGTACCTTAGACGTCAACTTACACTTCAAGTTTTCATGTTAAGAGAGCTTCTTATGTTTAATTCAAACTAGATTCGCCTTCCTAATTATGAAAAACATATTTACATAATAATCATTTCACCATTAAGACTGACTTATGCTGCAATCAAACTCAAGGCATGAAAGGAAATTGATTTCCTCAACATCAGCTATGTGAATCTTAACAAGTCCTTTACGACATCATCATCATAAAATTGTGCGGTAACATTCAATAATAAACTTTGAAATTGTTATCAATTGAAAGGACATTTGACATACATAAATATGAGAGTCTAAATGTGTAAAAAGAACATCGACAGCTAGACAACAATTTTCCAAAAGCTCTAGACAACATCATCTTCTTAACTATTGTGCATCATCATTTAATTCCCAATGACCTTGTACCTCTTAAAACATCTGCTTATGTGCCCGAATCATAAACAACGTTCATGAACAAATAAACATAGGCTCGATGACTATACACACATGTGTATGCATTTTTATGATTGCACATATGAATCTACTTTATGAATAAACAACGTAAGCATTATGATTTCACACGTCTAATTCTGTAAAGATCTTTCGATTTATGGCCACAAACAAATCCATTCATGGCTACGCTCACATTATATATGTGCTTGTTTTTTCTTTATGCAATCCAGTCACACACACGAACTGTGGGGTTTTAAATAAGATTGTTTGTTTACACAAATACTATTGGATGCACGTATACAAAAGTAAAGATATCAACAATATGCAGTCATAGTGTAGGTGGTTAAATCCTGATGCTGCTTTGTTGAACTTGCTCCAATGTATCCAGCGTCAAACATAAAAATACGCACGCTCAGAAAATCATAATTCCTTCAAATAATTACTACCTGTTGACTGCTTTAGCAAACTTCACACAACCATTTAAACGTATGTCAGTTGGCTTTGTCTAATGTTGATCATTGAGAAACACCTCTGAGTATACCTGTTGAGTGGCAGTATCCCATGGACAGATTTATGCTGTAAAAGGAACTGGTAGAAACGGAGCCTGTGGAGGCTCAGACACTCGCAGCCATGGCTGAGTGTTATTGATGAAATCACATGACAAGAATCGCTCTGCGTCATCATCTCGCAGCTGTTTAGCCATGTGCATCTCGTATAAATCAGATTTTTGCGCTCAATTTGATTCAAGAACTTCCCTTTATCAATGCATCAGCGTTTCCTGGGCACTTTGATGTCGCTCATTGCTTTCTTCACGGAGAAGCCCATCTTTTAACCAAACCTGATTTACTGCTTCACTTGCCTCTTTCTGATTCACATGCAATTGTTGTTCCTGATCCTCAAGTTTTTGTTCCAATTCGAGTAACCGAAGATCCCGTTCTTGCAATTGCTCCTGCAGACTAGAAACAACACTAGCATGCTGCTTGCTCTGCTCATCGAAGTTATTTTGTACCCTCATAATTTCAGATCTTGCAATAAACTGAGCTCTTAATTCTGCTTCCAACCTCTTAAGTTGCTCTCTTTGACGTATGAAATCATGCAGATGCTGTTGAAGAGTCATATGCTTAGAAGTATTTCAACTTCCAAAATCAACAAGCAACCCATTTAGCGACCTTGACTTTCCATTTAAGACAGCTTTTTGTTCGGGTATATGCAGAGCCTCATCATAGAGATTCACGCCTTCGTCATTCTAGTGAATTGCTTCATGAGTAGCTACAGTGGTACGTTTCATGTCCCCAACATGATGATCGGAATCACAGGAATTACCATTGCTAACCCCAGAGAAAAATATCTGAACATTCTTTAGACTACCGGAATGATGAGGCCTATCTCTTGCGGACCCATTTACCATATCGTGCTCCATTGAATCATCTTCAACAAGTCTTTTGCGAGCTGACGCTTCTGCCAGTGCTGTCCATTCCTTCCTGAGTTGATTCTGTATTTCCAGAAACCCTTTATGAACCCCCCCCCGGATTCCATAGCAAGAAAATTATATTTCCTACAATCTCATTACATCAACATTTTCCGCCGCAACGGAAACCTTAATACTCTGTACATTTGCAAAACATGACTATCTAACGAAAACCAACGTAGCAATCTCTCCTGTCAGCATGAAAATTTGCAGCAAAAAAAATCGCTTTGATGAGAGCTGGACTATCTATATGATCGGAATGCGAAACGAACATCAAAACCAACAAAAAGGACGGAGTGACTATGTACATGCGTGCGCCCACGCGTTATATTATATGGGTCTACAGTACTGCTGCAAGCATGCCCTGATCGGGAGCGAAGACGAAAATAAAATAGAGATTCGAGATCTTTCCTTTATCACTGCTCTCCAACGTCCAGCTTCCCCATAATCGAAGTCTTCAACGCGCATCGCTGCTGCAGACGAATCTAAGTTTCCAAATCTGACTAAGGATGATCCCTGGCCCGAGCGCTCCAGTCCTATGCTGCCCCCATCTTTTCTATCTCCTCTGCATGCGTTTCGACCTCCAGCAGCCGCCCCTCCAAGAACTGCCACGTCCGTGAAAATCCTCCCATAACTGGAAAGATCCTCCTTGACATCACAATTCTTGCTTCCAAAGATGAACTGGCCTTTTCCAGAAATAACTTCCTTCTCCGAACGCCACCTCATTCCAATCTTTCCATCCTTGTAATGTGACATGTCAGCGATACAATATTCCTTGAAAAGTTTATCGTAGTATCGCTTTGCCAATCTTTGTTCCCATGTGTTGTCAGAATCGTCTTCTTCAGTTCGAATAAACCTGTAAGTTTCACGCAAAGTATCCTGATCAGTCTTGATAGGCCTCCTTTCCTCTATGTTCACAGATACTTTGCCATAGTGAAGAGCATAGTCATTCATAAATTTCTTATGCCGATCATATGCATTGAGCCCCATCAAGTTATCAGCATAGTGCCTCTTGAATGCTTGTATACACGGTTTTGCTCAAATCTTCCTGACGATATGATAGCGGTGGATGCCTCTCCAAAACATCTTATGCCGAAAGCAATGGCTCCAAATCGTGACGACATCCACCCCCTCTGAACCTGTACATCCTCCGGATGTACCACCATCGATCTCGGTATCTGCAAGTCTTCAAGAATCCAAATGTGAGTGAAATCAAGTGCATGGGTTAAAACAAATGTGCCTATGCACGGCCATGTAATGAGCCCTACATATGCATACTCTAAGTGCATAAGAAAAACAGCATGGTGCAAATAGGGAGATATTAGGAATTCGGTGTTGAGGATGTACACTCAAATTGAACTCACATTTTCATCATGGATATACAATTCAATACAAGTGCAATCACTCGTGCAACTATGGGTTTTAACCAAAATATCACTCGTGCTCTTTACATTTCATTTATGCATGTTTTAGGTGCATGAAGAGAAACAAAATGGTGCAAAAATATCAAGGTTTTATGGTATCTAAACAACGCTCACATCACTCACAACTCCACTCTCTTACAAATGCAATCACTCTTCCTTACTCAGACCTGTTCTCTCTTATCACTCAAAACTTGCTTTATTATTTTTCAATGATATTTACCTATCTAATTGTGCAGATGGACGTGCTTCTACGGAATTTCAAAGACGTGTTTCCTATATATTTTTACATGCATATTTGGTATGCAATGCATCTCAAAAATGGTGCAAAGAAAAGACCAGGGTTAAAGCACGATAGCTAATGAAAAAGATTTTCACGGCTTTGTTCTTGAGTCATCATCTCCGTTGGCTTTGCTTAATCATTCCTGCACTCATAGAAACTAAACAAATCATAAGAAACATCAAATCATATGACACAATATGTACATGCAATCCATGAAAGAACTTCAAAAACCATTTGCAGTAAACCATAAAGATGTAATGTGAAAGTGGTTGCCTCCTGCATAATCCATCGAACTCCTAGATCTCCAATTAGCTCCATATCAACACCTGTTCTTATAAACTCAGAAAACACATTAGTAGCATCATATTCAAAAAGATTATTTTGAAAAATTTTCATTTTCTTGAGAGCTAGATGCATTTTCTTGCTCTATTTATTTATGCAATTATTTGTTTATTTATTTATTTATTTATTTTTATATTTACTTTTATCCATCTCAAGAAATCAAAACATAATTATTAAGTATTTTCATAATTATATTTACAAAAGTCACTTTTGAATTTCTTGTGAATACAAGAAATTCCTTTCCAATACATTTTCACAAATAAATTCTCCAAAGAAGGTATGTTTAAAAACAAGCCATCTTTGAATTGCACCAATCAGTGTTGCTTTCATAAATACAGTAAATATGTATACAAGCCACCTTTTTTGCTTGTCTACCTCTTGGCAGCTTGTTTGGTCTTTGTAACTCTCAGAGAATTTGGATATCCATATTTCGATTATCTGAGCATAAGTATCTTTATTTATGATTCTTTCAAATTCATCATGTGCAGAGTCATGAATACATGTATATGAAGTTTGAAATTTGCATATGTTTGATTCATAATTGAAATTTTCTTGCAAGCATGTATTTTCTTTTATTTCATGCTTGAGATCATTTATAGGAGTTTTATCCCTTTCAATATCTTCTATCATGTCTTCATCACCGTTAAGATGAGGTTTTTGAATAGAATCATTTGAATCCCACTTCAAATGGAAGTGTTCATCATACTCAGACATCAAGACACAGTCATCTTTATTCTCCACGGCAAAATCATTCCTTTCTGACTGAGTTTCGGAAATTATGAAGTCTGCTTCTTTCTCCAATCTTTCCAGGAACTCTTCATCATTGTCTTTTTCCAGATTCATTTGCCCATTTTCATGAAGAGACTCGATATCACTGAATCCAAGAAAGTCTTCATCTTCAATATCACTAGAGACTTCCTTATCAAGATCAAACTCATCATAATTTTTACACCTTATAGGACAGTGTATGTTGATTGACGGGAACTCAACTTCTTTATTCAAGATCCCATCATAGAATTCTTCATATCTCTCAATCATTTCTTGCTCATTCTCTTCAGAGGATGTACTTAGTCCACCTTCTTCAAGCATCGATTCTTCAATCACTGATTGTTGCTCAAGAATCTCATCATGTATGAGAATCTCAACATACGCATCCAAATCAACTTGAGCTTCATCGTTGCAATCGTTTGACTCAATAGTTTTACATTGGATATCCTTCAATGCTATACACGCATCTGATTTATCATATGTCACAATAAACATTTCATCTGCCACTTTATACTCAGTTTCTTCAACGTGTGGACTCAACTCAACATGATTATTTTTGACATACATATCAGTGTTCAGAGGAATGATCAATGGTATTTTCTCATCCTCCTCATGTTCATTCATATTTCTCTCTTCATGGAGTGTGGCTTCATTTCCATACATATCATTATTTTGAACTCCATCCAACTTATCCTCTCTTTTATGTGTAGGATCTTTGTTCAATGTGACATTGCTCAAAAGCATATCAGTATCTTGATCTTGATCTTGATCTAGACTATCCGTAGGATTCGGATCATGCTTATCACCATCGACATACATATCACTATCTAGAGGACTTATCATTTGTATATCCTCTAGATTAGCATCATACTCATCTTCGTCATCACACATTTCAACCTCTAGAGGACTCATTATTTGCATGTCCTCCTTCATATAAGTAAGTTCGTTTTCTTGCATCTCTGTATGCATGTATAATGCGGATTCCTGCATATCCATTTTCTTACCCATCGGATCTTCTATTGACAGGTCCTTAGATTCAACATCATGTTCCATGGGAGTTCCTTCATGTAATTCAGTCATTAGATCAGAAGTTCTATCCGAATCTTGTGTTAGAAAAGGATCATCACCATCAAGTGACATCCAATCATACTCCACATCTTGCCCGATGTCATCATGAAAGGATGCATCTCGAGCTCGATCTTCAGGCATATTTATTAGGTTCTCTATTTGTATCTCATCTTTTATCTCCATTTGGTCACCTATGAGCCTTCTAGATATCTCTATCTCTTTGTTTGCATCTTGATATGTTTCTTGATTTGTTTGATTATCTTTTATTCGATGTGAAGAATTTATCGGAGTAGAGGAAGCTTCGTCTTGATTTCTTGTTGGGTTTTGTTGGTTTTTGTTTTGTTTTATGTTTGTTGTTTGTTTGGTTTGATTTTGGTTTAGTTTGGTTTGATTTTGATTAGCTTCCACTTGCTCTTTTGATCCTCCCATCTTCGTGCTTTGTCCACTTATAGCACCTAAAGATATAATCATTGTAAAGAAGTCTAGGGGCTCTTGGCACCTTGTAACCTTTGAGGTTACATCAATCGCACTTTTAGAAGTTTCTTCATATTTCCCATCATCACTATGGATATTAAGCCCATGCATATCTACTTCATGCCCAAATGGGGTCTCTACAACCTCATGGACTTGAACATTATCCACGATTGGTAAAATGCTTGGAACATGATTATAATTTTCATCTGTTTGAAGATCTGTTCTCCAATCATTTAAAAATTTCTCTATTGTTTGTTGTTTCTTTACGTATTTCATCACAGCTTCATGGACGAGCATCCAATCCTCTGTGAGTCCTGAGTCGGAGTCTATATCTTGTAGAAGTGGAATTAACTCCTCTCGGGCATTAACATCGATTGTTCGAAGAAACAACGAAACCCTTTCATGACTCATGCACCTCTTATCGTGCTCGGAAAGATCATCATATTGTCGCTCAAACTCTTCTTTGATCTCAAGAATTGGTTGGTCTTTGGGCATGTGAACCCACCTCAGGAAAGATCTACGAGTTACTTTATCAAGATCCTCTAGCATAAACTGCTTGAGGAGTGTCGCTTTGTATTGGGACCATGTCGTTTGATTTATTCGCATTATTTGGTCTCGCACGTCGTAATCCGACACATAGATAAAGTTTTCACATAATTCTTTTTCCGTCATCGGACTTAATCCGACACCTAGGTATTTGGCCTCGAGTTCATATTCTTTGCAGAATTTTGAGACATTCTTTCCATTGAAAAAGCCACACCGATTGACTAGACGTTCATAAAGTGATTGGATGGCTTTTTGACGCCTATCTTCTTCTTGAAATCGTAGGAATTGAGCTAGGATCTCTTCCATTTTGATTATGCTAATCTTTGTGGCTCTATAATTCACTCACCCCCTCCTTTCACGTCGGGTTCACCAGGTATGTCGCGCGGTTCGTTGAAAGAAGGGAGGATCTTGAGTAGGATAGAACAAAGACATAGGTCACATCTACATTAGTGACATACAAGTCTCTAGTCATTGGATTTAGATGTCTTTTCATGATTGATTCAGACTTGTCTTCTAAGAGTGTACCTTAGACGTCAACTTACACTTCAAGTTTTCATGTTAAGAGAGCTTCTCATGTTTAATTCAAACTAGATTCGCCTTCCTAATTATGAAAAACATATTTACATAATAATCATTTCACCATTAAGACTGACTTATGCTGCAATCAAACTCAAGGCATGAAAGGAAATTGATTTCCTCAACATCAGCTATGTGAATCTTAACAAGTCCTTTACGACATCATCATCATAAAATTGTGCGGTAACATTCAATAATAAACTTTGAAATTGTTATCAATTGAAAGGACATTTGACATACATAAATATGAGAGTCTAAATGTGTAAAAAGAACATCGACAGCTAGACAACAATTTTCCAAAAGCTCTAGACAACATCATCTTCTTAACTATTGTGCATCATCATTTAATTCCCAATGACCTTGTACCTCTTAAAACATCTGCTTATGTGCCCGAATCATAAACAACGTTCATGAACAAATAAACATAGGCTCGATGACTATACACACATGTGTATGCATTTTTATGATTGCACATATGAATCTACTTTATGAATAAACAACGTAAGCATTATGATTTCACACGTCTAATTCTGTAAAGATCTTTCGATTTATGGCCACAAACAAATCCATTCATGGCTACGCTCACATTATATATGTGCTTGTTTTTTCTTTATGCAATCCAGTCACACACACGAACTGTGGGGTTTTAAATAAGATTGTTTGTTTACACAAATACTATTGGATGCACGTATACAAAAGTAAAGATATCAACAATATGCAGTCATAGTGTAGGTGGTTAAATCCTGATGCTGCTTTGTTGAACTTGCTCCAATGTATCCAGCGTCAAACATAAAAATACGCACGCTCAGAAAATCATAATTCCTTCAAATAATTACTACCTGTTGACTGCTTTAGCAAACTTCACACAACCATTTAAACGTATGTCAGTTGGCTTTGTCTAATGTTGATCATTGAGAAACACCTCTGAGTATACCTGTTGAGTGGCAGTATCCCATGGACAGATTTATGCTGTAAAAGGAACTGGTAGAAACGGAGCCTGTGGAGGCTCAGACACTCGCAGCCATGGCTGAGTGTTATTGATGAAATCACATGACAAGAATCGCTCTGCGTCATCATCTCGCAGCTGTTTAGCCATGTGCATCTCGTATAAATCAGATTTTTGCGCTCAATTTGATTCAAGAACTTCCCTTTATCAATGCATCAGCGTTTCCTGGGCACTTTGATGTCGCTCATTGCTTTCTTCACGGAGAAGCCCATCTTTTAACCAAACCTGATTTACTGCTTCACTTGCCTCTTTCTGATTCACATGCAATTGTTGTTCCTGATCCTCAAGTTTTTGTTCCAATTCGAGTAACCGAAGATCCCGTTCTTGCAATTGCTCCTGCAGACTAGAAACAACACTAGCATGCTGCTTGCTCTGCTCATCGAAGTTATTTTGTACCCTCATAATTTCAGATCTTGCAATAAACTGAGCTCTTAATTCTGCTTCCAACCTCTTAAGTTGCTCTCTTTGACGTATGAAATCATGCAGATGCTGTTGAAGAGTCATATGCTTAGAAGTATTTCAACTTCCAAAATCAACAAGCAACCCATTTAGCGACCTTGACTTTCCATTTAAGACAGCTTTTTGTTCGGGTATATGCAGAGCCTCATCATAGAGATTCACGCCTTCGTCATTCTAGTGAATTGCTTCATGAGTAGCTACAGTGGTACGTTTCATGTCCCCAACATGATGATCGGAATCACAGGAATTACCATTGCTAACCCCAGAGAAAAATATCTGAACATTCTTTAGACTACCGGAATGATGAGGCCTATCTCTTGCGGACCCATTTACCATATCGTGCTCCATTGAATCATCTTCAACAAGTCTTTTGCGAGCTGACGCTTCTGCCAGTGCTGTCCATTCCTTCCTGAGTTGATTCTGTATTTCCAGAAACCCTTTATGAACCCCCCCCCGGATTCCATAGCAAGAAAATTATATTTCCTACAATCTCATTACATCAACATTTTCCGCCGCAACGGAAACCTTAATACTCTGTACATTTGCAAAACATGACTATCTAACGAAAACCAACGTAGCAATCTCTCCTGTCAGCATGAAAATTTGCAGCAAAAAAAATCGCTTTGATGAGAGCTGGACTATCTATATGATCGGAATGCGAAACGAACATCAAAACCAACAAAAAGGACGGAGTGACTATGTACATGCGTGCGCCCACGCGTTATATTATATGGGTCTACAGTACTGCTGCAAGCATGCCCTGATCGGGAGCGAAGACGAAAATAAAATAGAGATTCGAGATCTTTCCTTTATCACTGCTCTCCAACGTCCAGCTTCCCCATAATCGAAGTCTTCAACGCGCATCGCTGCTGCAGACGAATCTAAGTTTCCAAATCTGACTAAGGATGATCCCTGGCCCGAGCGCTCCAGTCCTATGCTGCCCCCATCTTTTCTATCTCCTCTGCATGCGTTTCGACCTCCAGCAGCCGCCCCTCCAAGAACTGCCACGTCCGTGAAAATCCTCCCATAGCTGGAAAGATCCTCCTTGACATCACAATTCTTGCTTCCAAAGATGAACTGGCCTTTTCCAGAAATAACTTCCTTCTCCGAACGCCACCTCATTCCAATCTTTCCATCCTTGTAATGTGACATGTCAGCGATACAATATTCCTTGAAAAGTTTATCGTAGTATCGCTTTGCCAATCTTTGTTCCCATGTGTTGTCAGAATCGTCTTCTTCAGTTCGAATAAACCTGTAAGTTTCACGCAAAGTATCCTGATCAGTCTTGATAGGCCTCCTTTCCTCTATGTTCACAGATACTTTGCCATAGTGAAGAGCATAGTCATTCATAAATTTCTTATGCCGATCATATGCATTGAGCCCCATCAAGTTATCAGCATAGTGCCTCTTGAATGCTTGTATACACGGTTTTGCTCAAATCTTCCTGACGATATGATAGCGGTGGATGCCTCTCCAAAACATCTTATGCCGAAAGCAATGGCTCCAAATCGTGACGACAACGCCTGACAATCAATACACAATCTCACAATCGCGAACTACAGAGTCATATATAACTATTCAGCAAGTAGACTCACAGCATCACGAACTTTTCAATGAGAATCGATTCAACCAAAGAATAGCAGAATGATTAAATATGAATAGAATGAAACAGTATTCAATGTCTTCGATAAAATCTCATTCACAGTCTTCTAAAATATATTACTCGTGGTCTCCGAACACTTCAGTTACGATGTGATTCAACCCTCATCACTACAGCGCGCAACAGAACAGAGACGTATCTATCTTTCTATCTCTCTAACATACATTCATGTTAACTATTACTCCAAGAGTCTGGGTACACCATAAACTCTACTTCACCAGTTGAACATAACAATGACGCGATAACAGAACTCTTTGCTTTTCGATGATAGAACTCTTTTCTCTTCCTGTCTTCTGCTTTTTATTACTTCCGCATTCTTCATTTACCGCCTCTTGCGAAATTTCCTACCTCTCCGTCATTTCAGCCACCAATCTTGTTTATCCTTCGTCTGCGGTTGCGGTTGTCTCGCTCTATTAGCCTTGTAACAGATCTTAGTTGCAAGAGGTCAGTAAGCTTATCAAATAAGAAATTAGTCCGCTCGCCACATCCTTTCGGTGACTTTGGAAGCAATGTTCCTATCAAGGTCAGACTTCCAAAAATCATGACCTCTTTTTGCTAGCCAAATCAGCTGATATCTTGCAGTGACATTTTCTCGATTGTTTGTGTACAAGTAGAGCTTCCAAAGAGCATCTACATCCATAACTCGATGCTTATACAAGAATAGTCCTAGAGTTCTTTGAACTTGAGCATCTTCACCATGAAATGCTTGAACACTAATCTTCCACAAAGAACTTGCATAGAAAAAACTCAACAGAATGCTTTGACTACCTAGTAGCAAGATTATGATCATTCTTGAATTCTACCCTGAATCCGAATGGTGGGAAACTTCACAATGATGTTTCTAGATCTAAAGAAATTGGATCATTTGGTGCCCAGTCTTGAGGCCAACTATGCTCTATTTCTAGGTTTTGTTGTTGGTGACTAGTGCTTTCCATAGACCTATGAGACCCTTCAACCACTTTCCCAAACTGATCATCCAAATTCCCTAACTGATAGGAGTGCATGGGTGTTCTACCTTGACTGAGCCTAACATAATCAGGTAAACCATCAGTTTGATGTGTAGGTCGAGGCATTCCCATGGCACTCATGTCGATCCTCAAGTTTGATTGATCATGGCAGAATTCTACAGATTAGGCCTGCTAGTCCATCAAGGGATCTTCAAACATGAACCATTCCTCATATGGATGCCACTAGCAACTATAACACTTGCACTTCTCTCTTGATCTTCTCAAATAAGCATTTGATCAAAGCTGGCGATGATTATCGAATGGAAATCCTAATTCTTCAAGACTAGCCTGAACATGCAACAATTCTTCAAAACCCATGTGGCAACATAAGGCACCTCCATCCTCAAAAACATCCAAGAAATCATCCCAATCTTCCTTGGTCGCCCAACCCCTATTCTTTAGGAAAGCATTGTCTTCATATTATAGAGTGATATGTTCTCTTTATCTTGAGGGTAGCAACAACTACGATGACATTGTTTGGAACAAAAACACCTCGATACATCAAACATCAAGCCATTTATTAGTAATTTTAGCAACATAGTATTCTTTGCGATATACCTTCTCTAATGAAAAAGCTAGTTTCAAGTTTGTGTATGTTGGCCAACCAATGTTAAGAGATCACCAACTCATGTCATAGATTTCTTCATTGTCCAAAAGAATTGCAACCTCTCCATGTTCTAGAAAGGAATGAATCGTCATCACATTGTTGAATGGTTCCTTTGATATGCTTTTTAGGTTAGTATAGGTACAAAGAGCTGAAGGGTTTAAGGCATTTCCAAACATATCCAGACTAGTCCAGCCTTGCCTACTCCAAAATCCCCACAATCTTCTTAAAAGGATCATCCCCCTTGTGTAGCTTCTTCTCTGCATGAATCAAGGTTGCATAAAAGTATACATTGTGTTTGAGTATTGACTCATCTGAACTACACTAGACACTTCTTTTGATAGCCCTGACTCTCATTGACCCAACAATCCCTGAGCTAACCTTGGAAACCAACCAGGTCTGGAGATTTTCATGCACCTCATACTTGAGCTGGAGTCACACCATTACTCCAATGTAGTTGAGTTGTCTGAGATACATTTCAACATTGAGTAGTACGACATCCATTCCTTGATAGTTTCCTCCATTCTGCCAAGTTGCTACTTATAAAAAATTGTGAATCTGAATAAGAAGTACTTTCGCCAAACAGTTGTAAACTTTCTCATGATGCAACACTAAAACTTCCTTCAACATCACCAAGGTAAAAGGTATGTAATAACATGGAGAGTAGCTTTGAGTTTCAGTAGAAGGCAACAATGAGTGTGTCCTATATCACATTAAGGAAATTCTTGAAGTCAACTCCCCGTTATGGTCAGCTTTTGCAAGCAAGCACAAATATGGAAATCACCTTTGCCAGTCCAACAAGTGATTGGCAATGTCGGGTGGCTTCAACAATGTTTCCTAAAATCTAAGCATAGTCAAGATATGTACCAATATTTGCTCATACAACAGATACTATTTGAAAGAATTTGATCCTTGATGTGTGTTTCCCAATTCAGAGGGGTGTGAGCCTAATTGGTTCGTTCAAATAGATGGCCACAACTCAAAGAAGGATCACGGATGCATCATCCAAAGCATTGAGACATAAGTTCTTGTAATCATTTATGTCGCACAAAGCGGAAGATGAGGCTCCTCAAATCACCTAGTTCCAGCTGCATATGGATAGAACAACAAAAAGATTGTGTCATTTTGAGCACAAATGGGTAATTGCACCTAAGAACCATAACCAAGAAGATCATTTTGCTTAGCTCGCAACACATAGAGGGAGTGAATTGGGGAACCGAGCTCCACCCCCAATCAGGGGAATCTCAAGGCTAACACCCCCAATAGTAGAGCATGCAATGCATGAGGTGTGTAATCGATTTCGATGAGAAAGAAGACAAAGAGCTGAGCTCCACATATCGATGAAAATGAATAGGGAGCCAAAATTCACCACATATGTAAACTTTTGAGTTTGTAGTATCATCACTCCATTGTTTCTCAATTTCTAATATAATAGCACTAACAATGAAAGTGGCTACCAACTTACCATCTTCCTTAACGAATCTTTAGCTTGCCTAGGTAAGAAGAGAAATCTGCTTGCCAATAACCAACTCCACAAGGCTGGTACAATAAAGGGATATGGAGCATGCAAAAAGGAGAGAATGAACAAAGGGAAAGACCATAATCAAAGGGGGGGGTTTACTGTTGGAATATGCTAATATCTCTTGATGCAGATGGGAAAATCATTAGGACCATCAATGATGCAAGAGGAGCTATTTGTGTTAAGTATTTGCCAAGGTTGCAGGTAAAGGCATGATCTCACCCCAAAAAATGGATTCATCAATGGCGCTTGGGGGCAAACACAAGCCATTTCCATTAGATGGACTTGAGAAGGCGTAGATAGAGAAGAAATACCCAACCAATGCTTTAGAGGAGGTGAGACAAAAGCTCATCAAACTTGTCATGTAGGAGCTAGTTGGGAGCGTTACTCCTACTACCAACCCACAAAAAGCACATGGTGACAGGGGAGCAAGAGCTCAACCCTATGAGGTGGATGAGAACGGGGAGTCAAGGAGGCTTGACCCCATACCACAAAACCATGAAGAAAATCTATTAACAAGGAGTAGTAGGGGCTGAGCATCCCAACCTTACAATAGATAGGAAATAAGGGGAGCAAAGGCATGCTCAACCCCCAAGAATCATTCACCCAGCCCAAGAAGGAGGGGGGCGTTACTCCCTCACCTTCCTAATGGACTCATCCATATGGTTCTTTTGACAAAAGGGAAATGTGTATTCATTTCAAATTGGCACTTAGAGAGGGGATGAAACTTGTGCAAGGAAACAAAAAGATGGTAATTAATGATCTACTTCTTCTTCTTCTATTACATAAGAGGAATGTACAAGAATGACCCAGAAATAATAATACAAATGAAATATATAAAGAATAGTACATAAGGAAAAACCTAATGTCTACGAGTGAGCGAGCAAGAAACAAATGTGCCATCACTCTGGGTAGATAAATCTAGTACAGCTCAATGAAGTTTCCTAGACATATATCGGTGTTGCTACTATAGATGTTAGAGAAATGAAAAAGTGATACGTGTCATCCTCGATCATCACATGTTGAGCTTGATATCTCAATACTCCCCCTCAAGCTCAATGCCATGTCCACTAATCCAAACATCTTTCAAAAATTCTTCAGCTTCTCTGCTCCAAGTGCTTTAGTGAAAATATCAGCAACCTGTTCATCTCTTCTCACATAAACAAGATCAATATCACCTACTAATACCCTCTCTCTGATGAAGTGATAATGTACCTTGATATGCTTTATTCTAGCATGAAAATAGGGTTTCGTGCTAATTGTATGCTGGGAAGATCATCACAATATATGGTGATATGCTTTTGCACTTCCACACCTAAATCTGCAAGTAGCATCTCCAACTGATGCCTCACATGCTGCCATTGCAGCACCTCTATACTCAGCCTCTATACTCGACAGAGCAATAGTGGATTGCTTCTTACTGCTCCATGTAGTAGCTACACTCCCAAGTGAAAATAGAAAACTAGTAGATCTTCTATCTGGAATGATACTAGCCTAATCTCCATCGGTGTATCCATGAACGTGCAAATCTACATCAGCTTCATAAAACAATGCATAATCCAAAGTAGCACTCACATAACATAGAGTGCACCTCAAAGCATCCAAACGTGGCTTCCTGCAAACCTACATGGATTGACTTTCAAGTCCAATGGTGTAGCTTAGATCAGGCCTTGTAATTGTGAGATATATAGAGCTTCCCATAATTTTCGTGTACATAGTAGCATTTTCCAATGCTTCACTTGATGTAGTATCCAAGTTCAAGTTCTCATCTAATGGCACAAAAATGTTGGAAACAATGTCCATTGGCCAAACTTTGCTCTCAGTACACAACATGTGTAGATATTATATTACTCCTCTCAACAACCAAAAGTGCTAGGTGCAATGGATACGTCATTGTGCTCTCATCTTTGTGACCCGGGTTCTATACCCTTGAGCTGCAGACGGTAGTGGAAAGACTTGTTTTGGTCATTTTACTTTATTACATGATTAAAACCACGCGAATGGCGAAGTGATTTTGTTTTTAAGATGATCATGCTTTATTGGAGGAGTTTTTGGGTATAGTTTTTCAAGGGACAATCAAATACTATATAAGAAGAGCTTGGCTCATTGTTGATTCATCCTACACCTTTTGCAACACAAGCTTTGCAGCTTGGTCCCTCAATAGAGGTGATGCTTCTTAGCACATGGGGCAGCCATGTTGCTATCTTGGAGCATGTTGAGGAGTAGCTATGGAGTTCTTCTTGGAGAAGAAGAGTGTGGATCAGCCATCCATATGATGTATTCGAAGATTGTCTTCTACATGAAGATTTCGGGTTACTTCAAAGACATTGGATGGAGGTTAACATAAGATTTGCATCTTATGTTAAGAATTCAAGTACATATTCTCTTTATGCACACAGGTACTACTTGAAGTTTATGGAGGCAGTGGCATCCATATCATGAGGAGTCGTATTCGGCATATCTAAAGGAGAATCAGTACATGCATGCTACATGCACATTCGGATGAGGTGTTAGAGAAGATGTGTTCACATGAGTATGAGGACTTCTGGCAGCAAACATGTTAGCATTCTTTGCTACTTTTGTAAGTATGTGATCTTTTTATACACGTGTCTGACTTGGGGTCTACCATAGCCTAATGTTAGATGAGGGTTTGTTGATTATCAGTTTTAGACTGATCCTTCCTCATTTCGTCACTCATATACACTCTTCTATAACCTATCAGGTCACACATCTCATATACACACACACACACACACATATATATATATATATATATATATATATATATATATATATATATATATATATATATATATATATATATATATATATATATATATATATATATATATATATAGATTTCTGTCCATACATCTATATATGTTTGTTACATTTGTATATACACTCTTCCATCTATTTCTGTTCACATAGAGTGGTTGATAGTTTTGCTCCCGCATTGTAATTTCACATTTGTATATATGATAGTGTGAGTAAGCAGCGGCTTATGTAACACTTTAGACATGTTGTCTAATCTTTCTCTATCTTTGTCTCATCATTGTATGATTAAGTGTGGTATGTTCATGTTTTCTCAATATTGGAAGATTGTTGGAATCTACGTTGTAAATGCTGGACCTATGGAACTTGGACATGTGGTATTAGTAATGGGCCTACTAAATTTCCAACATTTGGTATTAGAGCTTTAGGGTTTTGATATCAGAGCATTCAGGCTCTCAAATTCCTAGGTTTCTAGACTTCTAGGTTTACAACATATGATTTAAGGGCATCTTCTAAATATTTGACATTTGACATACACACTTAATCTAGATGAGTAGAGATTTGAGAATTAGACAATTTAGTCACATGTTTATTCATCAGTGTGGAGTATGAAGTTGAGGATCTGTTAGCAGCCAAATACTTTGGAAGAGTATGAAAATACTTTACAAAAAGTATTGTTTGAAGACCAAGACTTGATGAAAAGAAGGCTACTTCAAATTCAAGGAAGAACAATGGTTTGGAGAAGATGAAGGAATTAGATCAACATCAAATCACAGGTATCAGTTTCTATTATCAGATTATCATTTGTAGGTCATATCTTAGAAGAGCAATTATGAAGATATTTGAAGGATTCAAGGAGTGCTTTTATACACTTTCATTATTTGAAAGTTAAAGGCTACATCAAAACAGGTATCTAGAGGTTTTTCTAAAGAGTTTTCGGAGATCTCTTTCATGGCAAGAAAGCTCATCTAAGAAGATAAATTTGGATATGGAATGAGCTTTGTGTTCAGCCAATCTTGTGTTGTAAGTTGGTTGGAGGTTCTTGCTCACATTTTGATCTAGGGAGGTAACTCTAGAAAGGTAATTCATCATTCAACCAAAAGGTTGGTGAAATCATTCTTATCAGTCACATTTGAAGCAGAATTTCAATTCAGAGATATGAGGAGATGGTAAAACATGATTCTATGTTCACTTCCATTTATATACCATGTTTGTTGTGTCTCTTACTCTTAACACTAGATGAAGAGAACAAAAGGTATGGAAGAGAAGTTTCAAGATGTTGACATTATCATCAGGTGGAAGAAAGATGCAGAAAAACAAGGTCCAACAATTCCAAAGGGAAAGTAAGACTTCCTTTTCTCTTATATTTTCCATATAATTTTCCTACTTTTATCCTCTACATCCAAAGACAAGTCTACGAGAACATCTTGTGTGAAGAAAGGCTAAAGAAGAAGCAGTTTCTTGTTTTGCACTATACTTGGTCATGATTTAGTAGATTTGATAAAGAATTGCATTGAGAAAAAGAAAAGCAGCAGATTTTGAAGACAACTTGTATGTTTTGAATCACATGTATGAGTTATATATAAGTTGAATATTTTGAGCAGGTAGCTATATATTCCCTCAAAGAATTTTTAGAGTGTTAATACAAAGCTACTTGGTATATGACAAAGTTGCGGAAATTCTTCTTGACCTAACTCTTGAGGTAAAAGAGTTGTTTGTTGCAGATGTTGGAGACTTGGAGAGAGGTTTTATGTTTGGAAAGGTTACCTCATATTCAATATTTTCAGAAAACTTCAGAAAATTTAGATTTTTGATATACTAGTCAGCTGCAGAATCTACTTTCTATGATTGTCTTGATTTTTGGATACATGCTTTTATTCAAAAAGGTGTTCCATTAAATCCTATCACTTGATTGAGAAGTGGAGTTAGCCAAAAGAAAAACAAGCAGGTACTATCACATTTCACTCGGGTAGAATATGAAGATATGAAGTATCAACTTGCAGCTTTTGGAGTTCTCAAGGTGAGAAGTTTGCCCACTTACGTTTCAAGTAGAAGTTGCAGATTCTTGGGAAGGATTTTGTTGAAGAAAAGTTTTACAACTTTATGTGAGACACATGGACACTTAGAGACATTTAGGTAGCAAATCAAACATTCAGTCATGAAGGTTTGATGAGAGCAGATTCTACACAGGTATTTTGTTGGAAAGATCTTGATAGATCTTGAATGATCTTGAAGATCTTGAGTATCTATGAGTAAATTGTCTATCCTCTATTTGAAAAGACCTTAGGATTGGAAGAAGTCAAAGATTCAGATTCTATCAGATTTGTGTTGCAGAGAAAAAGAAGAAGATACTTGTTATGTTGTAGAAGATTATGGATCCTAAAATGCTTTCAATAAGGTTTTTTTGTTATCATGTAATAGATCAGATAACCTTATTCTTTAATATGGAAAGCTGAGGAAGAAACACTGGAAGCTATTAGAAACTACGCAGTGCTAATAAAAAGGGTTCAGAGATTTTGTTTCAGATATAGGTATTGATCAGTGAAGATCAGATTTATTGAAAGAAGGAAGACATTCCAGATTTCATAAAGTCTGATATACTTGAAGAATTTTGGATACTAGCGTTAAATCATCCAGGGGGGTGATGAAACATAAAGACTTATTTTTAGCCATATATGAAAGAATACAAAGTCATACCTACAGGTATTCATATTTCAAGTATTCCTATATTTCCTTTGTCAGGTTCTCTTTATGTTTCAGCTTTGAAAGAAGAAGAAAGAAGAAGAATGTTTGGAGAAAGTTCCTATTAGGATGTTCCTATTTAGGAGAAGGCTCTAGAGTTCTATTGAAGAGAAACTTGATATTTCAGAGAGGTATGTTTCAGAAGTGCACACATTTATGTTTATACCAGGTTCTGATGGAAAGAGGTATGAAGGACTTACAGATAAAACAAGGATGAAGATAAGATGACATCATAGATATGATATTTTGATGAGACTCATAAGTTGAGTTTAGTTGCGTACAGTCAGAGATGAACCAGCAGTGTTCATAATACACTGAGTTTGTGAGTTGTCAGTCACAAGTCCTAGGATTCAGATTGTGATTTTGTTTAGTGTATTTACATGACATAGCAAAAGTACGTCGAGAAACCTTTTGTAAGGTAAATGCAAATATGTGGATCCTAGTGTATATTTTCAGATTTGAGAAGACATGAGATAGCAGGTTCAGATTCAGTACTTTCTTCCTCTCAACAACGACAAGCGTTAGGCACAATAGATATGTTGTTGTGCTCTTACCTCTGTGATCGGGGCTCAATACCCGTGAGTTGCAGATGGCAGCGCGAAGGCTTGTTTTGGTACTTTTATTTTATTACATGATAGAAAAGCCACGCAAACGACAGATGTCGAAGTGATTTTGTTTTTTAAGACGATCATACTTTATTAGAGGAGCTTTTTGGTATAGCTTTTCAAGGGACAATCAAATACTATATTAGAAGAGCTTGGCTCATTGTTGATTCATCCTACACCTTTTGCAACACAAGCTTTGGAGCTTGGTCCCTCAATAGAGGTGGTGCTTCTTAGCACATGGGGCAGTCATGTTGCTATCTTGGAGCATGTTGAGGAGCAGTTATGGAGTTCTTCTTGGAGAAGAAGAGTGTGCTCACACTCTTGCTTATGGAGAGGACTTACTCATCAGCAGCTTGGTGGTGTGGATCAGCCATCCACATGATGTATTTGAAGATTGTCTTTTACATGAAGATTTTGGGTTACTTCAAAGACATTGGATGAAGGTTAACATAACATTAGGGCGAAAAACGGCCCAGAAAGGGCCGTGTAAGGATTTCAATTAGTTGTGCTTAATCGGGATTAAAGTTGTCAAATCCTTTAAGAAATTCCGTGTAAGTTCATTTAAAACGTATCTTATGCAAATTTTGAAGAGAGAGAAACTCGTATCATATAATCATGAAAAGTTTGTGTGATATCTTACGCCTCGAAGTTTGTGTGATATCTTACGCCTCAAAAGTTGAATTTTCCTCTTGTTCACGGACCTATATAATGTGTGCTGATCACGTTTTGCGCTCTTTTTCTCTACTTTTCATAGCAAGCCTGTTTCTCCCTTTCACGTCATTTTAGACACTTGCTGGTCATTTTTCATAGCAGACCATGGAGAACGTTAACCCAAATACTCTCCCTGAGCTTTCAAACATTCGAAATCATTGTAAAAAGTTCCATATCAACATTGCAGTTAGTCAGGAGTATGCGACGACAAGAAACGTATTTCGAAGGGCTCTTCATCCTCTTGAAGTAGATGGATTGCGAAAGGAAGGCAAGAAACATATCGACATATGGACAGATGGATCTGTTTATCCAATTGATCCACAAACTGGAAGGTACCCCCCTTTTCATAATCTTCATGATCTGATTAGATTTGTGGGAGATGGTGAGGATGGTTTACGAGGCTATTGTTCAAGGCTCTGGGATATTTCAAGGAATTATGTACAATACATAAACTATTTACAAAACACACTACACCAGAAGAATTTACATATTAGGGAGCTAGAAAACAAATTATCCACTTTATCTTCTCAGTTAGAGTCTTTTAAAAAATTGAAAGAAACTCCTATAGGTTTGAGAATGCGGTCAAAACGAGTAAAACCTTTTTTAGATTTGACTGAAAAATCTGGCCAGAAAAAGAAAAGAATGAAAATTGTTAGAGATCATGTGACAAATCTGCTAGGTTTCAATATGTCGAGCAGTTTTGAGCGCATACATTTCTGTAATGAAATTTTGAGTCAAAATGATGTTTTAAAACTATTGAAACTAAATGAAAATACATGCTTGAAACGCTTTGTTTTTCAAAAACTCATGACAGAAATGAATCTTTTACTAGAACCATCTCAAATTCAAAATATTTGTGATAGTGTCGGAGTGAGTAGGAAAGGTTATAGAGCAATTTCAAAAGTTTGGTGTGAATTTTTAAAATTTAACAAAGTTAGAAGTTTTGGATTGCCTAGACCCCATCATGTAGGAAAGTTTCGGCTCTGCTTGAATAAGAAGATCACATCAGTATTTGGTGAATATAAACATATTCACGGTAACATGCCTTACGAAGTAGGAAAACAAAAGTTACATTTCACTTACAATGCATTTAACAACATATGGATAGATGTTATAAAACTTCAAACATACATGGTTCAGTTCTATAATATAAAAGAGCATGAATGTTCTGGTCTATTGAAATTTGTAATCAAACTTGATGAAGCTGAGCTTAAAAAACATCAAAAGATGGAGAGAATAAGCATTGCACTGATGAACAAAGCTTTGGACTATAGCCTTGGGAAATTGGATACTCCATCTCTCAAAGTACAATCAGAAATGGAGTTATGGTGGGTTGGCTGTGCTCAAGTTCCATCTGAGAGCCATAAAACACTTAAATGGTTATTCTCACAGACAAACATTCCAAATGTTATCCAAGGGCATCATGCAGGAGAATTGTTGAATGTCAAAGACTACGGAAACTTTCAAGTTGAGTGGCATTTGAGTGGAGACCTAAAGACACTCAAATGCATGTTTGGTATAAGTGGGGGAGCAAATTCTAAATACCCTTGCTTGTACTGCATGCAAAGCCCAGGCACAAATGGATGGATTACTAGAGCTGAGGGTGAAGAGGCTCCTTCTAGACAAAATGTTATTCTTCGTAACTACTCATCTTCTTCAATGATTTGGGATCCCATACTTCCAATAGCATTGACAAATGTACACATATGTACACTACATGCAGAGTTAAGAATCATTGACAAGTTGGTCCGTCTTCACTTGGATTATGCATATTCTATCAAGCCTACAACTCTTGCAGATGAATGCATAAAAAAATGTGAATGTCTTCTTTCAGAAATGGGGTTTCATGGTGGTGATGTTCATCTAAGAAAAGATCCAAAGCTTTCACAAAATACAGGTGATGTTTTACAGGATGTCTCAATGGGAGGTGCAAAAGCAAGGAGATTCTTCAGCAACCATGATGGCAAACAACTTAATGCCATGTGGAATTCATGGAAAACATTTTGTGAGGTCACGACTAATGTAAAAAGCAAACCAGAAATAGCAAAAAAGAGAATGGAGGTGTGGGTCAAACTAGATAATCTTTTAAAGATCATGAGGCAGCACGTAACATCAAAAAGTTATGTGACAGATTTCAGAAAGGCGACCACAGAGCTTATAGAAACCATCATAGAGGCATGGGGTGCCAAAGACATAACATACTACTTGGTGAGCTCCAAAGATATTTTATTCAATTTATTTATTTTTAATTGAAATAAAGATCTAATGAAATTCTTCTGCTTTCCAGCATATTCTTCTTGTGCATGGTGCATTCTTTGCAGAAAAAGAACCACTTGCCATGTGGAACACCCAAGGCATGGAAAAATCTCATTATCAAGCAAGGACAAGCTTCTTTAGGTGTACAAGGAAAGGAGGAGGAGTAACAAAGAGCAATGCCTTCAGAGAGCTTTTTGATTGGTTCTTTAGAAGACAATTACAAAGGACCTCTCCTCTTTTCAAAGCAACATTTGTCACTAACAATGTGCATTTTTGAGCTTGGGCTCATGCACGTGCACTTCCCTATATTGACACTCAGAGGAATATTGGACACGTGCCGGTTCCTAAGAGATTACCATGCTGATTGACATAGACCATTCACCAGTGCTACTGTTCCATTCAAGAAATACTGAGAATTGAATTGCTTTATATTCCTTGGCAAGCAACATCGTGTAACTTCACCAATCTGAGTTTCACATATTCTCTTTAGCTCACCATATGCAGGAGTCTTCTCCTCCAGAACTACCTTGTGCAGATATCTCCTTGGATGCTCTGGTACATGAAGTAGTTAAGCATCACTCAAGTTGCAGACCTTCAAGCTCTTTAGAAGACAATTACAAAGGACCTCATGCCAAATATAATCAGAAGGATATGGCTATCTCCAGACAAATCATGTATCAATATCACAAACTGCATCAAATCATGTATCAATTTGCAATGTCTTATATCACATTGGGCAATTTCTGTATATGTACATTTGTTGAGTATAGAATTTGAAAAAATCAAGTCATTCCTTGAGCCTTTTGAAAGAGCTTGGCTCTGGCAAATCACCTCTATATCTCAGGAACTCTTTTCTCCTGTATCCAGCAATGCTTTTTAAATTTGACACCCCTGCAGCCATTGCATAGCTTGAATAACAAAGAAAGTACCCTGCCCTTGAAGCATTGAGTCCAGGGGCATATCCAAAAATTCTGAATGCAGTTGCTCTTTCAAGCAGTAAAACTCTGAAAGCATTAAAGGGTATTGGAGTAAAACCCATGTATTTTGATAGAGTCCTCAAGCAGAATAATCCAAAGTCTGGCTCCTCACTATAGTGCTTGTGAATAACACAAAAAGTGGCTGGGTCCAACTTTGGAAGGTAGTGGATAATAGAATGAATATCCACCTTTGCTTTTCCTTTCTCTTCTAAGGCTTTTCTTGTTCCCTTGCCCCTGCCAAGGTAATTGTCTTCATCCAATAAAGTTAACTGTGATAAAAATGAAAAACATGGTTAGATGAAGTGCAAGCACACTTAAGAAAACATGTGAAGTAACTTGAAACTATTAGAAAGAAAAGCAAGAGACACGACTGATGCAAGCGATAAGGCCCAGCGGAAAATATCCGATGGGCCTAATCGCTTGCATCGGTCGTGATCCATTTCTGACACTTGGAATGGAGAACTTGGACAAATCTGATACAAGAAAGAGATTTTGCATTGGTCCCATCTCATATCCTTAACCTAAAGATCTTGAGAACATAGTTAACTGTATACCTTGATGTCATCTTCCTAAAGTCCAAACACGACCGATGCAAGCGATGAGGCCCAACGGAAAATATCCGATGGGCCTAATCGCTTGCATCGGTCGTGATCCATTTCTGACACTTCGAATGGAGAACTTGGACAAATCTGATACAAGAAAGAGATTTTGCATTGGTCCCATCGCATATCCTTAACCTAAAGTTCTTGAGAACATAGTTAACTGTATACCCTGACGTCATCTTCCTAAAGTCCAAACACGACCGATGCAAGCGATGAGGCCCAACGGAAAATATCCGATGGGCCTAATCGCTTGCATCGGTCGTGATCCATTTCTGACACTTCGAATGGAGAACTTGGACAAATCTGATACAAGAAAGAGATTTTGCATTGGTCCCATCGCATATCCTTAACCTAAAGTTCTTGAGAACATAGTTAACTGTATACCCTGACGTCATCTTCCTAAAGTCCAAACACGACCGATGCAAGCGATGAGGCCCAGCGGAAAATATCCGATGGGCATAATCGCTTGCATCGGTCGTGATCCATTTCTGACACTTCGAATGGAGAACTTTGACAAATCTGATACAAGAAAGAGATTTTGCATTGTTCCCATCTCAAATCCTTAACCTAAAGTTCTTGAGAATATAGTTAACTGCATACCTTGAAGTCATCTTCCTAAAGTCCAAACACGACCGATGCAAGCGATGAGGACCGACGGAAAATATCTGATGGGCCTTGTCGCTTGCATCGGTCGTGATCGACTTCTGACACTTCTAATGGAGAACTTGGACAAACTGACACAAGATAGAGATTTTGCATCAAGCCCATCTCATCTCCTTTTCCTTTAAATCATGAGAATATATTTTACTACATACTTGACCTCATCTTCCTCTTCAAGTCCGAACACGACCGATGCAAGCGATAAGGCCCAACGGAGATTATCCGTTAGGCTGTATCGCTTGCATCGGTCGTGGTCATTTTCTCACTTAAAAAAATAGAGATCTCGGACAAAACTTTAATTGATAGAATATATCAAACAACATACCTTGACCTCATCTTCCTCCTCAATGAGCTCTTTTGAGTCAATACAAATTGTTCCTTTGTCCTCAGCGACATCCAAGAATGAATAGCCACGTCCAAACGAGTATATTCCAAGTTGCTTCTGATGCTCATCAAACTCTTCATCAGCAAGTTTTGGCTTCTCTGAGATAGCTTTCTCAAAGCATTTTGAAAGAGCTTGTGATGAATCTTTGAATTCTTCATTAGACAAATCCAAATCAAGACGCAAAAATTCCTCTCTTCTTTCTCCTTTCTTATTGATGAATCTCCTTGCAACTTCTTCTGCCTCAGCTATAGCTGCAAGACAGTAGTCCTCCCTTAGATTGAAAAGTTCCTGAATGTAAAATAGAGGTATGAACTCTTTCCCAGAGATAAAGTAAAAAGGTAGATTTGGGAGAAGTAGGGACTTCTCAGACACTTGAACTTCTTCACTTGGCTCCCTTATTGCAGTCTCTGCTTTAAAAGTGGCCACATCAAAATCTTTGACCTGCTCTTCTTCTGCTTGCAGATTGATCTCCTCAACAATCTCCATGACACCTTTCATAGTTTTTGAGCTAGCCTCAAGTGCCAGCTCTAAGCAAGGCTCGTCTTCATCATGAACATTTTCCTCCCTTTCAACTAAGATATGATCAAGCCATATCAAGAAAGCAATGTTTAAAGGGAGCAAGCAGCAGTCCTTTTCATGCTCTGGGCAAAAATCAAGCTTCCCTGGCAAAGGGGATATCCTTCTGCATTTTCTTGTGATTTTAGCCCTATCTGTTGGATCCTTCCCAAAGATGTGAGGATGGACATAGGTTTTCTGAGAAATAGAAAGGATCCTCCCATCGACCAACCCCAAGAAAATCTCCCACTCATCCTTAAGAAAACTTTTCGAGTTCTCTAAGAGTTTTTCAAAATCAATTTCGGGGTTGAATATGGTCATTGCATCAGGAAAATAATCTACACTTAAACCCTCTTGAACCATGAAATCAAGAAGTTTCTCTGATGGAGAGACACTAAGGATCTCATTCATTACCTCCATCTAAGCTGCAGCTTCTCTTGTATGTCTATAAGGAGAACACAACCGATGCAAGCGACTAGAGCGAATCAACGTAGGTCAAATGGCGAAAATCGCTTGTATCGGTCGTGTCGGCGACGAAAGGAAAATACACATGTAGGTGAGAAATTCTCTGAAGGTTGAAAATTTGAGTTTGTGAAGAAATAGGTATTTATAGGCGAGGAGGGAACAAACGGTCGAATGAGGTGGACCAATCACAGAGTGCCACGTGGCAATGTGTACGTTGCCCGATGCAACGGATAGATGACGTGGATCAATCAAATCATGCCACGTGGCAAAAGACGTTGGAATTCGCAACGGCTATCTGACGTGGACCAATCGGGGCATGCCACGTGGCACAACGGTCAACTCAGTTTTGGGACCTATTTAAGCTTCCCTATTCATTTGCTTTTTTTTTTTTTGTCAACACTTGCCAAGCGTGGAGGTTCCATTGCCACCAAGTTTTTTGGCTACTTCACAATTTCTATAGAGAGCGCTCTCTCCATAAGGTAATGTGGACACGACCGATGCAAGCGATTAGGGACATCCGAGATTTTTGGATAACCCGAATCGCTTGGATCGGTCATGTTTTTTAAATAGCATCGTCCTTGATCATACCTTGCAAATTTTGGTTTCTTTTGTGTTGCTTGAGTATAACGCATTGTTACCTTTATTTTAACTTCTATTTATTGAAATATGATGATGAATTCAGGGACGACCGATGCAAGCGATGAGTGACATCCGGGCATTTACGGATGACTCTTATCGCTTGGATCGGTCGTGTCTCTAGTGAGGAGGGAAGAAACGGTCGAATGAGGTGGAGCAATCATAGAGTGCCACGTGGTAAAGTGTACGTTCCCCGATGCAACGGATTGATGACGTGGATCAATCAGATCATGCCACGTGGCAAAAGACGTTGGAATTCGCAACCGGTATCTGACGTGGACCAATCGGAGCATGCCACGTGGCACAATGATCAACTCAGTTTTGGGACCTATTTAAGCTTCCTATTCATTTCCTTCATTTTTTTCTGTCAACACTTGCCAAGCGTCGAGGTTCCATTGCCACCACGTTTTTAGCCTACTTCACAATTTCTATAGAGAGCGCTCTCTACGTAAGGTAATGTGGACACGACCGATGCAAGCGATTAGGGACATCCGAGATTTTTGGAAAACCCTAATCGCTTGGATCGGTCATGTTTTTTAATATCATCGAGTCCTTGATCATAGCTTGCAAATTTTGGTTTCCTTTGCTATGATGAAAAGGAACGTCCGAGATATGGAAACCAAGACATTAAAGATGCTGCCTTGCTTAATTTGAACAGCCAGACAGAAGAGTCAGCTTCTCAAATCCTTGACATGCATGTGGGGATCTTTTTCGAGGAGCAGGACACCAGTGGGGGGTTTCGTGAGATATAGGTGTGGGAGGTCTCCATCAAAAAGGAGGAAGCGGGTTCTGCTAGTAGAGGATTTGAGAAGCTGACTCTTCTGTCTGGCTGTTCAAATTTTTCTTTATAGTAAGCAAGGTAGCATCTTTAATGTCTTGGTTTCCATATCTCGGACGTTCCTTTTCATCTCGTGCCTCTGATAGTGGAAAGAGTCATTGATTATAGTTTTCCAATTATCTTTATCTTAGTGATAATTGAGTGTTTTGCATTGTCAGATATTATTTATTGATATTTGATGATTAATTTAAAGACGACCGATGCAAGCGATCAGGGACATCCGGGCATTTCCGGATGACTGTTATCGCTTGCATCGGTCGTGCCTCTCATAGTGGAAAGAGTCATTGATCATAGCTTTTAGAGAGTAAGTTTTGACAGTGGAATATTCCACTTTTCCTAATTCCTTGCCTAAAGATTGATTTTTTGCAGAGTATGGCTAGAACCAAAAAGACAGCAAGGAAGTTGTACCCTCAGGGTCAGGACAAGAATGCCCAAGGGGAAAATGTCCAGGAGCAAAATTCCCAGAAGGTTCAAGCCAAAGTGCCAGAGCAGCCTTCAAAAAAAAGGGTCAACTACCATGTTAAGTCTTTGAGGGAAATAAGAAGAGCCCAAAAGTCTGTGGGATTGTTGATCCCAAGACTTCCATTTATGAGAGTTGTCAAGCAGATCTCATCCAACCTCTGTTCTTTGATGAAGACCTCATCCTTTGTCAATGTGAGGTGGCAAACTCAAGCACTGCTATGCCTGCAAGAAGCTGCAGAGGACTTTGCTATTGATTTCATGAATGATGCCTACTTATGTGCTGCTCATTCTCATAGGGTAACTTTAATGGCGAAGGATTATGTTATTGTTTCAAGAATAAGATATAAGTTTGATAAAGCTCTGGTTCCTATTGATCACCACGACAAAAAATTCTTCGATATTTTAAATATACCTCCAGCTCGAGCACCTAAAACAACAGTTGTCATTGAAGAGATCAACGCTCAAGTCACTCATGATCATGAGACTAGAGCTGCAGCAAATAGTGAGGAGGAGAGGAAAAAGCAGGGATTATTTACAGAGGAAAGTGCCATCTTAACCCAGATTCAAAAGTTACAGAAAGCAAATAAAGAGCTCCTCAAGAAAGGAGATGGGCAGGTTATAGTTAATGTTGCAATGCCATGGCAAAGTGAATTGTTTCTTGACATTAGACCTGAAGATAACAAAATGTTGAGGGAGCTTCATCTTGAAATATCAGATAGTGTGGTCAACATTTCACTCAGGTATATCTAGAGGCCTTAAAATGCTTTTGTTTTGCATAATTTTCTAGTTCCTTAACTGCATTTTTATTTCTTGATTTGTAGGGTTCTTCTTCAACAATGTGAGGAAAAGGTTCAAAGAAAAGTATTTATTTTAGATCCTCTGGTGACACAATGTTTTTTACATAAACATGGAGATGCCAAGTCCTTTCTACGGGGTTTTATAGAAGAAGTAGAATGTGTAATTTACCCATACATTGAAAAGTAAGTATTCATCTTCATTTTGGAAACATATTTGTTTCATTTAAGAAAGTATATTTACATGCAACTCATTGACAGGGGCCATTGGAGTTTGATTATTGTGGACTTCAATGCATATCAAGCTCTTTTCCTAAATTCTCTTCCATCACAGCATGGGAATTGCAAAGTGTAAGTTACTATACATTTTGTTCTCTATTTTAAAGCCATGCCCCGTTTTGATTTTCACTTTACAATGCAGTGCTGCAAAGCTTCTCAAGATGCATATTGATCAGAATTTTCCAGGAATAGCTAAAATGAATGAACAAAAGCAATTTGGATACAGCCAAATTCATGTGCCATTGCAGAGAGACTCAACATCATGTGGCTGGAGAGTGATTGCAAATGCTGTAAGATTCTTGGAAAGAAGGTTCTACAGTCCTGGATTGAATTTATCAGACTACCCAGATGCATGGATCATCTTGATCAGAGAGAGAGCAATAAATAGTATCATGAAACATGCAATCTGCCCACATGATCCAGACTCACCTCCACCCCCTCCACCTGATAGAAAACAGTCTGAAGATAAAAAGAAAGGGCTTCCTCTTCACTCACCACTAAAGCATATGAACAACATAAAGAGTCAAGCTGAAACCTCCAAAAAGGGACAGAAGCAACAGAGAAAGCAAGGCTCTAAAAAGGATAGAAAGGGTTAAATCAATTTTTGAGTCGTAGATTGAAATCAATTGTAAAGCCAACCGAGGTTGGAATATTTATTTTTTAACAAATTGTATGTAGTTATGCCAATCTTCATCTGGAAGATGGTCACAGTTGTATTGAACCTCTTGAGAGTTTGACAAAAGTTCACTGGATGGTCCAATTAAATTTATTTATGTCACAATTATGAATGCATTGTGGGTTTTTTACTTCATTCTTGTTGGAAAGTGTTTAAATTCGAGAAGTTACAGAAGGACATAAAGAATTAAGAGGACACGACCGATACAAGCGATACGGGGAATCGGAGAATCTTGGATTGCCCCTATCGCTTGCATCGGTCGTATTATCCATTTCATCGCTGCTGCTAGTTTTTATACTCGTGAGTCAAATCTTTACGCAAGGTCACTTCTTGAAGTCTACCGCGGTAGTTTGCTAACACGACCGATGTAAGCGAAAAGGGCCATCCGACAATTTCAGATTGCACTAGTCGCTTGCATCGGTCGTCTTCACTTATCTCGTCTTCTCTGCTTTATGCCTTGAGACATGCTCTTCTAATATTGAAATACCAAACCTTGGATTGGAATTTGCACCAAGTTCTCCACTCTCTCTTATATTACTTGGTAGTTTGCATTTGTACCATGATAATTTCTCTCGCGGTAGTTTGCTAACACGACCGATGTAAGCGATAAGGGCCATCCGAAAATTTCAGATTGCCCTAGTCGCTTGCATCGGTCGTCTTCACTTATCTCGCCTCCTCTGCTTTATGCCTTAAGACATGCTCTTCTAATATTGAAATACCAAACCTTGGATTGGAATTTGCACCAAGTTCTCCACACTCTCTTATATTACTTGGTAGTTTGCGTTTGTACCATGATAATTTCTCTCGCGGTAGTTTGCTAACACGACCGATGTAAGCGATAAGGGCCATCCGACAAATTCAGATTGCACTAGTCGCTTGCATCGGTCGTCTTCACTTATCTCGTCTCCTCTGCTTTATGCCTTAAGACATGCTCTTCTAATATTGAAATACCAAACCTTGGATTGGAATTTGCACCAAGTTCTCCACACTCTCTTATATTACTTGTTATGTGTACCATGATAATTTCTCTTGCATTACTTGAGGACAAAAAAAGTTGCATAGAATCAAATTATTTAGCTGAGCCTAGTGTGCACCTTTGATAGACTATAATTATTAAATTGAAATTAGATATTCAATTCTAGATCTCTTCTTCATCTAGAATTAACTTATGCAAGTTCCTGTATAATTATTTCTTAGTCATCAATTCACTCCTGCAAAAAAAAATCAATGGAAATATGAAATTAAGGACCTAGAAAATATCTAAGACATTTAAAATTAATAATTTTACACACATTGTTTGTAACCATCCTGCCAAGAAAATTCAATGGAAGTATCAATAGAAGCTTCTATTAGATGAAGATACATTATGTAAGAATGTCAGGGTTAACTTGTTACAATCTTAAAGGTTGGAACTTAATCACCCTTGGTGGCAGGCAGCTTATGCAAGATAATGATTTCTCTGATCTAATGTTAACTATTGCATCATCAATTGAGAATCTACACTGAGATGATACCTCATCAAGGTATTCTAGAAGCTCCCTTACATTTCTGAGATTCCAATTTGCAGTGACAATTATTTTCCTTGATTGAAAATCTGGATGAATCAATACTTCTAACTCAAATTCTGGACAGCTCTCCTCTGAGTCCAAGGCTATCCAAAGTCCAAGCTTTTTTTTCCACCTTCTATAGTCATATCCTAGAACCAGAGATTGTCGACAAATCTGATATGAGATTGAAAGAGAATTGGGACTAACTTTGCATAAAATAATGTCACCTAGCTTTTGAACTTCTTTGCTATCCCATTCCCTACCTAAAACATCATCAATCTCTGAAATAGGGACTCTCCTATTCAACCACATTGTTTTTGTTTTCTGTAATAACATGTTTTTAAAGCATGCTACAAAGACATGAATAGGCAAAAACCATTGAATCTTTATCCTTCTCGAAATTCGGCCTGCTGACATTGCCTTCTGGATGTCAAATTTAATTTTGCAGAGAAAACTTGAAACTGTTGAATGATCAGGAGCATCCCAATCTAATGAAGAGATGCAAGGACTAGGTACGTGTACAAGAATTCCATAAGAACTCCTCCCTGACGGCACTTGATAATCTGCATAATGGACAAATAACTCTATGCTATTGAAGAATTGAACAGATTTCTCTGCATACATGAGTTCTGCATATTCCTTATGAAGAACTCTGAATGTTCCTGTTAAACATTCAACAGGTTGCCATTCCACAATATTGGAAGGAAAGATATCTGCAGTACAAAAACATATGTTTCATTATACAAAATCAACTGGAATGATAGAAGAGCATTGTCAAACTTCACTTACAGTACGAAGGGAATTGAAGATGATTTTCTAGAACAAGATCCTTAGCAGTGTACACATGCTGTACTCGTGCAAACCAACCGCATCTCTTCAATTTGAAACTGAGAATACGTCCCTTCCAATGGTTTCTTGTGTTGTCTCTTTTGGCACGCTTGACTTTATGGACACCTCTACAGCTAGGAAGCATAGTAACCCAGTCATTTACTTTCACAGAAAGAGGTTTCCACAAAGAATCCTCTCTTCTGTTGTAAACCTCACATGAAGTTACGCGATTGGAAGGACGACGAGAAGAAGAAGCCATTTGAACTTAGGAGAAGAAGAATGTTCAAAGCGAGAAACCGACGTTCACAAATTTTGGCAGTATTTATAGAAAAAAAGGCTTTGTACACGTGGAAACTTTTGATTTGATGTTAACCCTGTCGTTGAATGATCATGACATTTTGTGAACCCAAAAATATTTCGTATCTTCAAAAATCAATTCCTTCTTGGAAATTCGAGAATATGCTTTGTGTAGTGTGCAAAAGTATCTTTTTTTGCATCAAACCAAAAAATTGTACACTGAATACGAGACTCTTCATCACTTTAGCGGCGCTTTGAAAGAAAATTGTATTAAAAAAAGAAATTCTCCATACGGTTAAAAGAGACAACAATGTTATATTCTTGTACACGTGGAAAGACGCTATTTGTCAATTTCCTTAATCTCTCATTAGCAAACAGCCCCTTTTCGGCCGTTTTTCGCCCTAATGGATTTGCATCTTATGTTAAGAATTTAGGTACATATTCTCTTTATGCACATAGGTACTACTTGGAGTTTATGGAGGTAGTGGCATCCATATTTGGAGGAGTCGTATTCGGCATATCTGAAGGAGAATCAGTACATGCATGCTACATGCACATTCGGATGAGGTGTTAGAGAAGATGTGTTCACATGAGTATGAGGATTTTTGGCAACAAACTTGTTATCATTCTTTGCTACTTTTGTAACTATGTGATCTTTTCGCACACGTGTCTGAATTAGGGTCTTCCATAGCCTAATGTTAGATGAGGGTTTGGTGATTATTAATTTTAGACTGATCCTTCCTCATTTCCTCACTCATATACACTCTTCTATAACCTCTCATATATATATTCAGACTTTTGTGCATACATCTGAATATATTTGTTACATTTGTATATTCACTCTTCCATCTATTTTTGTTCACATATAGTGGCTTAGAGTTTTGCTCCCACATTGTAATTTGACATTTGTATATATGATAAAGTGAGTAAGCAATGGTTTACGTAACACTTTACACATGTTGTCTAATCTTTATCTATCTTTGTCCCATCATTTGTATGATTAAGTGTGGTATGTTCATGTTCTGTCAATATTGGAAGATTGTTGGAATCTATGTTGTAAATGCTGGACCTATGGAACTTGGACCTGTGGTATTAGCAATGTCTATATGTATAAATGCAATGCCCAAGAAATAGTGTAGCATACCAAGATCTTTCATGTCAAATTCTTGCATAACAAATTGCTTTACTTCTTTAATGCTTTCTTCATTATCACCACCTAGAATCAAGTCATCAACATAAATAGCCGCAATTGTGATGCCATCATCACCCTTGCTTGCATATAGTGAAGGATCTACATCACACATAGAAAACCCAATGGTGGTTAAGTAATCAACAATCCTTGCATGCCATGTGCGAGGAACTTGCTTCAACCCATACAAAGCCTTTTGCAACTTGCAAACATATTCTGAATGCTTTGAATCTTCATATCATTGTGGCTGGTCCATGTGTACTTTTTCCTATAACGCAACATGTAAAAATCATTCTTCACATCCATCTGATGTAAAGCCCACCCTTTTGTTGTAGCTAATGCAACAAGTGTTCTGACACTAGATATTTTAGCTACACGACTAAACATTTCCTCATAATCAATGCCATATGTTTTTGCATATCCTTTTGCTACCAATCCTGCTTTGTACCTGCTTATGCTACCATCAGCATTGTGCTTTACCTTTTAAACCCACTTGCAGCCTATGGGTTTCTTTCCTTGTGGCAATGGGACGAGCTTCCATTTATTGTTTCCATAAAGTGCAACCATCTCCTCATCCATAGATTTTTCCCAATCTGCACTTCTGATTGCATCTTCAAAACAAGAAGGTTCAACATCTTGCATTACCTTGGTCATGTAGGCACAATGACAGGCCATATAATTGTCATACGTCAGTCGTTGCATTTAATTTTGCATTCTCCCATATCTTGTTGGTCATGGGTAACTTCTCCTTGTATAATCTGCATGTGCCTTTCTTACTCCTAGAGTCTTCATAGAGGGCAATCCAAGTTCCTCATCAAGAATCTTTTCTGAACCGCTTGAATCTCTATCAACGGCTTCAAAACCTACACATGTTTTACTAGTAGAAAGCTTTTCTTTACCTTTCTTAGATGTACTTGATGAATTTGTTGGACTTAAATTTCCAAGCAATCTTCCACTCCATGGATTTGAGTTGGAACTATTGCTTGGTGACTCATTCCGTCCACTCAAGACTTGAGATTTTGCACCTAATTTTTCAACATTTTCTTTGTCATTTGATTCAAGATTAATTCCATCTTTGGCATTTGCATAGAAGCTTGACATTTTATCAAATACCACATCTCTGCTTACCTTCACCGGCTGTGGGAATATGCCTTTTGCTCAAGGGAGTATCCAATGAAGATAGATTTTTTTGCTTTCAGATCAAGCTTCATACTCAACTCATCTGAAACATGTACATGTGCAATACAACCAAAAACTTTCATATGTGATAAGTTTGGATTTTTACTTGTGAACTTCTCTTCAAGTGTAACTTGATGTACAACAGCAGTTGGAGTTTTGTTCACGATTGTATACAGTTGTATGCACAGCTTTTGCCCAATAACAATGAGGCATACTCTTCTCAGCCATCAAGGCTCTTGCTATTTTTGCAATATTTCTATTTTTGCATTTAGTAAGGCCATTCTGTTGTGGCGTGTACCTACATGAGAACTCATGCTGAATTCCATGATTTTTTAGAAAATTGCTGAACTCATTTGAGATGTATTCACCTCCTTCATCAGATCTTAATGTCTTAATTTTTGGTGTAATTCACAAGCCTACACATTTGGCTTGATGGATGCATTGAAGTCCATACACCTATGGAGAAGCATAGGAACTATTGTTAGTGATTTATTACCACTTTATCTCCTTGTAAAAGTCAGATTGATTTGGAATCTTTTGTAAACACCTACCAAAAGGATTCGTGGAAAAAGTTAGCTCTTTGATTGAAGGAATATCTCCTAGGATATAGGAGCTTGATCATAGGGAGCCAAAAGTTTGAATCTGAATTCAAATTTTCCTCTCTCTATAAAAGAGCTCATGAAAAAGTCGCGGTTAGAACTCATCACTTCCGAGCTTCGCATTACTGATTCTGAGTATGTGTGAGCCCTAAACTCTAGCCCACACCTATCTACACCATTAGACAATGACATTCATGCCTTTGGTATTGTATACAAGTGTTCATTAATACATACTTTCTCACTCTTCATTTCTGAGTTCTCTGTTATACTACTTAAAAGTCTGTCAACTTGTGGAGTGCATATCTTGGTCACATCTTGACCAAATTCAATGATCTAACACTTGTTGGATTCAGCTTGACGTTATCTACATGCTCTCAAAAGTTGAGGAGATTATATTTAGCCATGTCAGATAAATACGCATCGAGGTGATCACTCGTCAATGTCTACTACAGTCCTAAAAAATTGGGGGTATAGCTTTACTTGCTAAATTGATTTCTCTTAACATATTTTATATTTTTACATAATTCCACTTGGAATAGTTAGCTTGCTAAGTTAATTAGATACCCCAAAAATGAAGTTTTTGAACTCCTACTGTGCTGGTCATACTGAGCAAAAGATCCAGTAGGTGTCAAGACATAAATAGAAAGTTTTCTTGAGAATTTGAGTTTCAAAGTTATCTGTTTTGATTCAATCATTACACACATCACTTCCAAAGTACATAGAAAATTTTATGGTGTCATTGGAAAGCTAAGGGGATCCACTTATCAAGTTTGAAGCAAAAGAGGTCTGGTACAAAGCGGGTTTGGCAGTACCTACTCAATCTCTTGGAGTGTCCATCCATCTTTCCCAACAGTGGTATCAGAGCAAACTAAGGTAAAATGGGAGATGGTTTTCCTTCCTTTATTGATAAATTGGACAGGAACAACTATCAGGCATGGTCTTTGAGGATGAAGACCTACTTACAAGGAAGGAGTCTTTATGGATACATCTCAGGAGATGAGGAATTGCCCTCATTCAAAACAAGAGGATTGCCAACAAAGAAAGAACATGAAAAACTCAACACATGGTGTGCTAAGGATGCATTGGCACGGTCTTATTTACTCAACTCCATCTCTGATTTTCTTTTGCCACATATTAGAAATTGTAAGACATCCCAAGATACTTGGGAAACCTTGTCATCTTATTTTTCCTCCAACACAAGGGCTAGGAAAAATCAGTTGTGGATTGAATTCACAACATTAAGGAAGCAACCTAAGCAAGCTGTTTCAAAATTTGTGACCAAGATTAAAGATGTAGCAGATCAGTTAGCAAGCATAGGAGAAGAGATTGAAGAAGAACAGATTGTGAGGCAAGTGATCAATGGGATCAAGGCTGATGACAAATGGGAAAGCTTCACTAGTGCCATGGACCTTTACATGGACATGCAAATTCCAGATCTTACAACTCTGATGCGACAATTGTTCACTCATGAAGCAAAGCTTAACAAGAATGGAGATACATCCAAAGGTAATAACTCTTCTGCCTTATATACAGATAAAAATTCTAAAGATAAAGGCAAGAGCAAGAAGGTGGAAGATGAAGGCTCTACCTCCCAAGCCAACTATGCATGGAGAGGTAGATCATCAAGAGGAAGGGGCAGAGGAGGTAAGCAAGGTAGGGGGAGATCCTATAACTCCTCACCATGCAACATTTGTGGTTTATCAAATCATACTACAGATGAGTGTTTCAGGAATTACAAAAATCAGAGAGGAAGAGGATACCAAAGAGGTGGATACTCATAGTCAAGAGGTAGATTCAACCATCACCAAGGCTACAACAACAACTACAACAGCAATTACAACAATAATTACAATGGCAACTACCAAGGAGGATTTAAATCCCAAAAGGACTACAACAACTACACAGAGGAGCAAGATGACTCTCTTCTGATCATGAACATGACTTCAAAACTAGGCACTAATGATGACCACCTATTCTACATTGATTCATCATGCTCAAATCATGTGGCTGGCAATGTAGCACTACTCTCTGATCTTGAGGAACCAAAAGGTAAGCATCAAGTCCCAATAGGTGATGACACCAAGCACTTAGTAGTTAAAGTTGGAAATGTTAAGACTTGTGATGGAAATCAGATTTTGTAGAGCAGGGTACTCTATGTACCAACCATTACCAAAAATTTCATGAGTATTGGACACATTGTGGAGAAAGGTTTGCAGATTAGATTCAACCAATATGGAGCATTTGTGGAGGATCCAAGACATGGGTTCAAGAGGATTTCCAAAGGAGAAAAATCAGGTAGACTTTTCACTTTTGAGTTAGAAGACACAAAGAATATTGCACTATACAGTTATAAAGATCAAACACTTTCAAAGCTTGAGATTTGGCACAAAAGATTAGGGCATATAGGAGAAAGAACCTTGAAGCAACTATGCAGGGACCAATGTGTGCCTAGAATACCTAATGTATCCAAGCAACATATGATTTATAAGTGTGGTGCTTGTCAATTTGGGAAGTCTCACAGGTTACCCTTCACAAGGAAAGGTTACATGCATGAAGACTACCTAGAACTTGTTCATACAGATGTATGGGGACCAAGCAAAGACCCCTTAGTCTCAGGATCAAGGTACTATGTATCTTTTATTGATGATTATAGTAGATGGACTGTATTGTACTTCATGAAGCACAAGGATGAGGTGTCTAATTGCTTTAAAAAATATCTTGCACTTGTTGAAAATCAGACAGGAAAGAATTTGAAGAGGCTAAGGTCAGATGGAGGAGGTGAGTACTTCTCCAATGAGTTTGAAAACTTCTTGCAGGACAGAGGCATCAAAAGAGAAATAACCACAAGGTATTCTCCTGAACAGAGTGGGGTAGTTGAGAGAAGAAATAGGTTGATTGTTGAAACAGCTAGGTCTATGTTGAATGAGAAAAAATTACCTAACTATCTATGGGCAGAAAGTGTTTCAACTGCCACTTATCTCATGAACAGGTTACCATCTAAATCCCTTGATGGGATGACACCCTATGAAGCATGGCATGGTAAGAGACCCTCACTTGACCATTGCAAGATATTTGGATGTGTAGCATATGTACACATTCCTTCTCAGATAAGAGGTTAGCTAGACCCAAAGGCTGAAAAGTGCATCTTTATTGGATATGATTTCAATAAAAAAAGATACAGGTTTTATAACCCTTCCAATAAGGGATTCATGGTGAGTAGTGTTACCGTTAGTGTCCATGTGAAAGGCCAAATGGCCACCGAACACTTCTTTGTATATGTTCTTTAATAAAAACATATAGTGGCCTAGTCAGTCACAGACTGCCCACATTTGTAAGACCTAAGATGTCTGTCTTCGTGCTCCCTGTGTACAGCATTTTTTGCGTATTCCACAACATCTGTGCGGAGTACTGTGTGTGGCGGAAGAAGCTCCGTTTTCTACTCCGAGCATATCGTCGTGGTCCAAGGCGGCGACTAAGGCGGTGACCAAGGCATAGACCTTGGCATACCTTGTCATCCGAGTCACCGAAGTCACCGTTGGCGCCGTTGGCTGCGCGCGAGGGAGGACCTCAACGATCAAGGAATATAGAGGTTCCCGATACTTCCCGGGAGGTCACCCATCCCAGTACTGTTCCCCCCAGAGCTCGCTTAACCGTGGCAATCTCTTGCCACTAAGCTACACTCTTGTGGTGTTTGAAGAAGGGGAAAGACTAAGGTTGACATTACCTTGAACAAGTTTTGGTCCCTCAAAGCTTCATTTTTGCTTTTAAAGCCTATTTTTGAAGCAATTTTGGGGTGTTTTTTGGAGCCATTTCGGAGTACTTTCGTATGTAGTTCTCTTCACACAGGTCCAAGAACATCAAGAAGAGTGTTCCTTGTACTTCTCAGACAATAAATATCAACCTTTGGGGCTGTATTTTCAGCCACACTCGTAAAACTACAGGTTTCTCGAGGGGTTTTCAGTTTTGGTGGGAGCAGTCGCTGCAAATTTATGCAGGTTTTTAAAGCCTAAAACATCAGAGTTGACAGACACTTGCAGGTGTTATTGGCTAGTTTTTTGGGCTGTGTATTCAGCCTTTCAGTGTCATTTTACTGCATATATTGAGCACATACACACCATGTATGCTTCTGTGGATACCGCTTATGTACGTCCATGTGGGCATTGATATAGCGGTTACGTTCTTTGCATAAAGCCTTTTACGTTTGATAAAGAGGGTCGTGGTGAGGTTTTCTTAACTGGGAGACACCCAGATGTCGGGGTCTCTTCGGTGATGCAGGTGGAAGACTTACCCAGCCTCGCCATAGGAGATGTAAGATAGTTGTTCATAGGTGCTCGATAAGCCTAGTTGGCTTCTATTGGGTAACTGATTATATGCAGTGGAGTCAGTGATTCACTATGCAGGTAGACATGTTAGTACTTGCAGTTTTATGATACTTTGACACTAGTCATATGCTAATTTTGCAGAGGATACTCTGGCAAAATTTTTCCAGATTTCTGGTTTAGTCAACTATATAGTGGTCGATTTACTCCTTGATACACTTATTTGTTGGTGTTTGGACTCTTCTAGCTCCATTATCATTCTATTCAGTTCTCTACGATCATGGCATCAGAGGTCTCAGGCACATCTGGTGGATCAGGGTCTAGTGCTAGCGTTCCCAGGAGGAGCTATAACTTGCAGGGCAAAGACCATTTTGAGATCCGAAAATTTGATGGCACAAACTTTGCTCTATGGAAGAATCAGATTAAAGATGTGCTGATTCAAAGAAGGCAATGGAAGCCAGTAAATGGGATTTCAAAGAAGCCTGCTGACATGGATGAAGATGATTGGGATGAGTTAGATGAAATGGCCAGGTCTACCATTCGCTTGCACCTAGCAGATAATGTTTACTTTACAGTATTAGACTGTGAAAGTGCAGAGGAGCTTTGGAAGAAGTTATGCAATACATATGAAAAAGAGACGGCATCAAATAAAGTATATCTGATGAGAAAATTATACGACCTTCGTATGAAGGACACAGATAGTGTTGCTGCTCATCTAAATGAGTTTGATGCCATATTCTCCCAGTTACAGGCTCAGAAAATGGATATGGACAATGAAATGAAAGTAGTATTGCTGTTATGCACCCTGCCATCATCATGGGATTCATTTTGCACAGCTATTAGCAATAGTGCACCAGGTGGTAAACTCGTCTATGATGACATATGTGGAGCACTCTTGAGTGAGGAGATTCGTAGAAAATCTATGGTTGGCACTCAGAGTGGAGATGCATATAATGTTCGTGATTCTTACCAAGGAAAGAATCAACAACGTGGCAGGAGCAAGAACAAGGAAAAGAATGGTCAACGGAATAAGAGCAGAAGTAAATCAAGGAAGAGGGATATTGAATGCCATTATTGTCATAAGAAAGGACACATGAAGAAAGACTGTTATGCATTAAAGAATGCTAAAGGTAAAGGATAGAATGTTGATGGGCATGTTAAATAGTTACCTGCACCATCTCTTTCGACTGTGAAGATTGAAGAAATTAATGCTATTTCTGATGATGCTGATGTGTTGACACTTGATAGTACTATGCCATCTGAGGCACTTATGGCTGATTCTCTTTCCCACACCTGGCTGCTAGATTCTGGTGCTTCTTTCCATGTGACACCACATAGAGAATGGTTCTCTAATTATGCAGCAAAGTCTCTTGGTACCGTGAGACTTGGTGACTCTTACCAGTGTGATGTTGTGGGGATTGGAGATGTGGTTGTGCAGTTCATTGACGGTTCAAAATTTACTATGCATAATGTACGCCATGTACCTCAGTTATCACGCAGTTTGATGTCAGTTGTTCAACTTGATGACCTTGGTTACAAGGTGGTCTTCTATGCTCAGTCCTTTCGTATATCAAAGGGCAATATGGTTATTGCAAAAGGAAGGAAAGCTGGCTCACTTTACCCTTTATTTGTATCACAAAAAGAACACTTGTTAGCTGTTACTGAACAGCCTATGGCTTGTATTTGGCATGGTCGTTTGGGCCATATATCTCGTAGTGGAATGGAAAATCTTTCTTGTTATGGCTACTTACCTGTGTTATCTTTCTCTGATTTTTCATTTTGTGAGCATTGTCAATATGGAAAGCAAACCAAAAATGTGCATAAAATGCACATTGACTCTTCAATTCAGCCTTTAGATCTTGTTCATACAGATGTGTGTGGTCCTATGCCCACTAGGTCCTTAGGTAGTTCTCTTTACTTTGTCACTTTCATAGATGATGCTACTAGAAAAGTCTGGGTATATCCTATCAAATCGAAGGATGATGTATTCCCTACTTTCAAAAAATGGCTTGCTTCAGTTGAGACTGAAAAAGGAACTAAGCTTAAGGCTTTACGTTCAGATAATGGGGGTGAGTATACCTCACATGAATTCAGCCTTTTCTGTCAGTGTAGAGGGATTTGTAGAGAGTTTACAGCTCCTTATACCCCAGTACAGAATGGTGTAGCTGAGAGGATGAATAGAACTATTCAAGATAGAGTAGTCTCTATGTTGCATCATGCAAACCTCTCACAAGGTTTTTGGGCAGAAGCAGTATTGACTGCAGTTCATGTGATTAACCTTTCACCTAGTACTGCCAAAGGTCTGAAAGTGGCACAAGAGTTATGGACAGGGAAACCACCATATTATGATCATCTTCGAGTTTTTGGGTGTGAAGCATATGTTCATATACCCAAGAATCTTAGACAGAAGTTGGACCATAAGTCAAAGAAATGCATTTTTCTTGGATATGGTCGAGAAGGACAATTTGGATATCGCTTATGGGATCCTGAAACACGGTCAGTGATCAGAAGTAGTGATGTCATTTTTAATGAGTCTAAGATGCATAAACAGCCGATTAAGGAGGTTGAAGTGAGAAGAGTGATGTTTGAGGATACTAGTCCTCCGGTTAGCATGCATAAAAATGCTGCACATAGGGATGTTCAAGAGAATGTCCATTCAGATCAGTCTGCACATGTTCCTGTTCAGCAACCATTGAGACGTTTTGCACGTGTCTCATATCCACCTGATAGATATGTTCCAGGTTTAGATTTTGTTATGCTAATAGATGTCGGTGAGCCCTCTTGCTACAAAGAGGCTATGCAGACAGAGGATCATGTCAAGTGGGAGCGTGCCATGAAGAGTGAGTTGGATTCTATTCACAAGAATGGTACTTGGGACTTAGTACCTTTGCCAAAGGGCAGGAAAGCTTTACCATGTAAATGGGTATATAAGCTGAAATTCACATCAGATAGTGCTTCTCCAAAATATAAAGCATGACTTGTTGCAAAGGGTTTTAAGCAACAACATGGTGTTGATTTTGAGGAAATCTTCTCTCCAGTGGTCAAGTTGACTACTTTGCGCATGTTGCTTGGATTCGTTGCAATGGAGGACTTAGAGCTAATCCAAATGGATGTGAAAACAGCTTTCTTGCATGGAGATCTTACAGATGAGATCTATATGGAACAACCAGAGGGTTATGTAGTTCCTGGCAAGGAAAGTCTAGTTTGTAAGCTCAAGAAGAGCTTGTACGGACTTAAACAGTCTCCTAGACAATGGTACCAAAAGTTTGATGCTTTTATGAAGCCCCAAGGCTATTCTCGGAGCAATGAGGATCATTGTCTCTACACAAAGAGATGTTCTGATGGCAGCTTGATATGCTTGATACTTTACGTCGATGATATGTTGATTGCTCGGAAGTCCTCTTATGATTTGTCAATTCTCAAAAAGAAGTTGAGTCAGACATTTGATATGAAGGATTTGGGGGATGCCAAACATATTCTTGGCATGCGCATTACTCGTGATAGGAGTAAAAGATGCATATACTTGTCTCAAAGTGAGTACATATCCAAAGTACTTCATCGATTCAATATGCAGGGTGGAAAGGCATTGAGTACACCTTTACCCACATATGTGAAATTGAGCAAGGATGACTGCCCCAAATCAGATGAGGAAAAGGAATTCATGACCAAAATTCCCTATCAGTCTGCTGTTGGTAGTCTCATGTATGCTATGGTAGCTACGAGACCAGACATTGCATTTGTAGTGGGAGTTGTGAGCAGATATATGTCTAATCCTGGCAAGAAACATTGGGAAGCGGTCAAAATGATTTTGAGATATCTGAGTGGCACTAAGGACAAGTGTCTATGCTTAGGTAGAGGGAAAGCATCCATTATTGGTTACACAGATTCTGACTATGCTGGTTGTGTAGACAATCGTAAGTCTACATCAGGGTACATTTTTCATTTTGCTGGAGGTGCTATCTCTTGGAGATCTCGTCTTCAAGAATGTACAGCTGTTTCCACCACAGAAGCAGAGTATGTTGCAACAAGTGAGGCATGTAAGGAAGCATTGTGGCTTTCTCATCTTGCTTGTGATATGGGTTTGCCTCAGCATGTACCTCACTTGCTCCTTGATAGTCAGAGTGCCATTGCTTTGGCTAAGAATCCGGTCTATCATGCAAAGACCAAGCACATTGAGGTGAGGTATCACTTCATTAGAGATTGCTTAGCCACTGAGAGCATTATTCTTGAGAAGGTTCACACTCGAGATAATGCTGCAGATGCTTTGACTAAAGCTCTACCACACGATAGCTTTCGACACTGTTGTCACTTGATGGGGGTTACTTGATTCTTGATCTTACGCAGTCACTTGTATACTGTGTAACATGCCCATCAGGTGGGAGGTATAGTTTGTATACTTACACTCAGGTATTCTTTATCATTCTTTCTTTTTTCTCCCATAGTTACTCTGGCCATATTGGCCTTTAGTGGGAGATTGTTACCGTTAGTGTCCATGTGAAAGGCCAAATGGCCACCGGACACTTCTTTGTATATGTTCTTTAATAAAAACATATAGTGGCCTGGTCAGTCACAGACTGTAAGTTCGACCGCATTTGTAAGACCTAAGATGTCTGTCTTCGTGCTCCCTGTGTACAGCGTTTTCTACGTATTCCACAACATCTGTGTGGAGTACTGTGTGTGGCAGAAGAAGCTCCGTTTTCTACTCCGAGCATATCGTCGTGGAGCTCTCGAGAAGGAGAGCGCAGTGTGGTGCACGCCATCGAAATACTTCAAGTAGAGATGTTGTCTTTGATGAAAATGATTCTTGGTATGAGAATGAATGCAGGAAGGTTAAATTACCCTATGATTTGGAAGATGAGTTTCCAAGTCTTGCAAAAGAAGAACCTACTCAGAATGAAGACTCAAGTTCAGATGATGAAGATACTATCAACCTTGAAGAGTTCCATGCATGGATGTCCAAGGGCAAAATGAAGATGAAGAAGCTTGAAGACATACCTGAATCTTCAACTCAATCAATCAGAAGATCACAAAGCGAAAGATTCTTTTTACTCTCTCTTGTTACTAAACATTCTTTTTACCTTGCCAAAGATTTGTCAATTGAAGAACCAGGATCATATGAAGAAGCCATAACCAAATTAGAATGGAAAGAAGCTATGGATGTGGAGATTGAAGCACTCAAGGAAAGTGCTACATGGGAGTTAGTACCCAAGAAGGAATCCATGAAGGTAATAGGATCCAGATGGATCTATAAACTCAAAAGAAACTCTGATGGGTCATTAATAGGTACAAAGCCAGATTGGTAGCCAAGGGTTTTGCACAAACCCAAGGCATTGATTATGAAGAGACATTCTCACCTGTGGCCAAGATGCCAACTATCAGAGTATTGGTAAGTGTGGCTGCATCAAAAAATTGGAATATGTACCAATTGGATGTCAAGAATGCTTTCTTGAATGGATGGATTTCATAGGAGGTATATATGTCACAACCTCTTGGCTATGAGGACCCTAAGAAGGTAACATATGTTTGCAAATTAAAAAAGGCTTTATATGGATTGAAGCAAGCACCTAGGTCTTGGAATTACAGGTTAACTACATACCTCCAAGACCAAGGTTTTGTCATGAGCAAAGTAAATACTTCTCTATTCATCAAGAGAAGTAATACAAAAGTTATATACCTTTGTGTTTATGTTGATGACATCATAATTACAGGTAATGATGTCAATGGAATCAAAAGAATCAAGATCCAGATGATGAAGGAGTTCAAGATCAATGATCTTGGTCTACTGAAGTATTTTCTTGGGCTTGAGTTAGTCTATACTAACTCAAGAATATACATTACTCAGGAAAAATATATACATGACATGTTGAAGAAGTTTCACTTGCAGGATGCCAAAGTAGCAAGCACTCCAATGGAGGTAAATTTAAAATTAAGTGCCCATGAAGGTGATGAAGTTAATGACATTATAGGTTATCAAAGTATGGTGGGTAGCTTGAACTATGCTACCTTAACAAGGATAGATATTGCGTATGGAGTTAGTGTGCTAAGTCAGTTTATGCACAAGCCAAGGATACCTCACATAGATGCTGCCAAGAGAATCTTGAAGTATCTCAAGGGTACACAACATCATGGTTTGTATTTTCCTTACACTTCAGACATTGATATCAAGATCTATTCAGATGCAGATTGGGTAGGATGCAAGGATGACAGGAGGAGCACTTCTGGATACATTTCTTTTGCAGGTGACAAACCAATTTCATGGTCTTCAAAGAAGCAATCTACTGTTGCTTTGTCTTCTACAAAGGTAGAGTATAGAGGATTGGCTAATGCCACACAAGAAGGCATATGGATTAAGCTTTTGTATATAGAATTGGGTTTGTATACTAGGTCACCAATCATCTTTGGAGATAATACAAGTTCACTTCACCTTGCAGCTAATCCTATCTATCATGCTAGGACAAAACATATAGAGGTCCATTACCATTATGTGAGAGAGAAGTTGTTAAGCAAGGACATTCAACTAACCTATGTATCAACAAACTTGCAATGTACAGATTTGTTGACTAAAGCTTTGGATGGAACCAAACTTTGCAGATTCAAAGCAATGATTGGATTGCAGGATATACATGAAGATTGAAGATGAAGACCAAGCCAAAATGTTTGGCTTGAGGGGGAGCTGTTGGTTTAATTCACAAGCCTACACATTTGGCTTGATGGATGCATTGAAGTACATACACCTATGGAGAAGCATAGGAACTATTCCTAGTGATTTATTACCACTTTATCTCCTTGTAAAAGTTAGATTGATTTGGAATCTTTTGTAAACAACTACCAAAAGGATTCGTGGAAAACGTTAGCTCTTTGATTGAAGAAATATCTCCTAGGATATAGGAGCTTGATCATAGGCAGCCAAAAGTTTGAATTTGAATTCAAATTTTACTCACTCTCTATAAAAGAGGTCATGAAAAAGTCACGGTTAGAACTCATCACTTTCGAGCTTCTCATTACTAATTCTGAGTATGTGTGAGGCCTACACTCTAGCCCGCACCTATCTACACCATTAGGCAATGAGATTCATGCCTTTGGTATTGTATACAAGTGTTCATTAATACATACTTTCTCACTGTTCATTTCTGAGTTCTCTGTTATACTACTTAAAAGTTTGTCAACTTGTGGAGTGCATATCTTGGTCAAATTGTCACGAAATTCAATGATCTAAAGCTTGTTGGATTCAGCTTGAAGTTGTCTACGTTCTATTCAGCCATTTGAGAGAAATATGCGTCGAGGTGATCACTGGTCAATGTCTGCTATAGTCCTAAAAAATCGGGGGTATAGCTTTACTTGCTAACTTGATTACTCTTAACATAGTTTATCTTTTTACATCATTCCACTTGGAATAGTTAGCTTGCTAAGCTAGTTAGATACCCCTAAAAGGAATTTTTCCAATTCCTACTGTGCTAGTCATATTGAGCAAAAGATCCAGCAGGTGTCAAGACATAAATAGAAAGTTTTCTTGAGAATTTGAGTTTCAAAGTTATCTATTTTGATTAAATCATTACACACATCACTTCCAAAGTACATAGACCATTTTATGGGGTCATTGGAAAGCTAAGGAGGTCCACCTATCAAGTTTGAAGCAAAAGAGGGCTGGTATAAAGTAGGTTTGGGAGTACCTACTCAATCTCTTGGAGTGTCCATCCATCTTTCCCAACATTAGTATACTTCCCTATCTACTTTTCTACCATAACTTTATAATTTTGGAAGTGAGTGAACACCTCACTCTTCTCTTTCGAGAAATATACCCACACTTTTCGTGTATGGTCATCAATGAAAGTAACATAAAACATGCAACCGCCCATAGATGTGGTCTTTGGAGGACCCCAAACATCTGTATGTATTATTTCTAGCACATTCTCTCTAACATGATTGTCATGTGGAAATGATGATCTTGTTTGTTTACCAAATTCACATGTTGCACATACCTTTTGCATCTCTGCAACCTTGAAAATTGGTAGTCCATGGACAATCTCCTTTGACTGCATCAATTTCAGCCTCTCCAAGTTTGCATGTCCAATCCGTTTGTGTGAAATCTTTGTATTAGCAATAACTCCTGCACCTTTTGCAAACATGGTTGCATTCATTTCAGGAATTTTCACATTTAAGGTGAACATCCTACCCACATTTTTTCCCTTGGCAATCAATCATCCACCCTGTTTGTACTCTTCTATATATAACCCATGAGCATTGAACCTGACTTGTAATCCGTGGTCAACCATTTGTCCAATAGAAACCAGATTCTTTGTTATATTTGGAACATGCAGCACATCAGCAAGGTGTTTTACCTTCCCATCCTCCATAGATAGTGCTATATTTCCTGTATCCTCGATAGGGTGTGATATGCCATCACATGTGTCAACATATCCAAGAATTGGCAATTTCTGCAAACAACTAAACCATTCCACATGACTGGTCATGTGATTTGAAGCACCTCGATCAACACACCAGACATTAGCATTTGATTTTGAAACATCAGCAGATTTTGTATTCATCATGTGATGTTGGACCATCAATAGCTTCTTAGAATCATCTGCACTTGTGGATGCATAGTTGTTTTGCTGCCTTCTATTATTTGGATTATTCAACCTGAAATCACATTCAAAGTGTCCAAGTTTACCACAATTCCAACATCCTTTACTCCCATTACTTGAATCATTTCTTTGGAAAATTTTGCGACCTGTTTGGCTCCCCCTACCTCGAAATTGTCCTCTTCCTCCTGCATGATTTTGGTGTTGACCTTGGTCTTGGTTATTATGGTCTTGGTTATTATGTCCTCTTCCACTTCCAAAGTCTCTACCTCTGCCTCTTCCTCTTCGAGAGTAGAATAACTTCTCAGAACTAGGTTTTGCTTGGGAGTTTGAATCCTCACCAAGATTCTTTTCTTCAATAATCAACATGGACACCAGATCAGCAAAATTTGGAATATTTTCCCTGGTCTGTATAGAAGTTTTGGACTGCTTATATGTAGCTCCTAGACCATGCCGGCACACTTCCACCTTATCAACATCTACATTCACGCAAATAGATGCAAGTGACTCACATATGCTTTTGATTTTCAGCGTGTATTCACTTATTGACATGCTCTTTTTCTTCAAAGTATGTAGCTCGTTCTTGAGTTGCAATTTTTGTACCTTTGTATGGTTCTCATACAAAGTGACCAAACTGCTCCAAGCCTCTTTCAAAGTCTTGGCATCCTGTATGTGTCCAATCATGCTATCCTGTATGCTAATAGATAGCTAATACATTAACTTTCATGCTCCTCGATTCCATTCCTCATATGCTCTTAACTGGTCTATAGTCCGATTCCTTTCTAGTAAGTATGGAGCAGTTTCATTCTCTCCTTCGATGTACTTCCAATAGCCTTTTCCCATTAGAAAATTCATCATTCTAAATCTCCAAGCATGGAAGTTATTCTTGCCTAGCATATCGCTCATAATCTAACTCATTCCATCTGCGTTTGCCATTTCTGTAGCAATTCACAACACTGCAAAACATTACAAGCAGCACTTCTGCTTGAACACAGTCGCACTATGGCGTGACAATTCGACCTCAGAAAAACACAATTTTTGTGTACCAACATGAAGATTTGGAGAGAGCATTGATCTCATAACTTTTTTAGCCCATGTCAAGAAAGGTCTATTGAGTCCTCCTGAGACTTTCTTGCTAGAAGGATTAGAAAAACCAAGAAACCCCCCCCCTCCCCCCCCCCCCCCGCTTTTAAACACCCTAGTCTTTGTAATACAAAACAACAAGGTTAAAAGTGAGTGGCTCCCCAATGAAGGACATCAAACCTCCATAAACCTCCTTAGTCTCTGCAAGTAGTTCTTACCCTAAGCCAGGTGACAAGGTCTCTGACCTTCTTTTTTTCTCATTGTGTTCTCTTGAATTTGTTGATATATTTAGGTAGTGATGTGTGTGAACACACTAGGACTGTCGGGGATCAAAACAGCTTCACAATGTGGTGTCAAAATTGCGATCTGAGCTCGTTTCGACCTCCGAACGCACTATCACAACGCTTGTGCAGGCTATTTCATCTTTTTGTGCCAAAGGTATGTACCAGTTTTTGTCCGCCAGTATAAGCATCTTGAAGTTTGCTACAGGCCTAGTGGAATTTGTCTGGGCAGTTCTGTTCAACTTTTTGAGATACAATCAATTTTTTGCATCAAGGTATTTTAGTCACCAGCCATGGCTGAAAGCAGTGATGTATTCCGTATGTTGGCTGTTGAGGTTAAGTTGGATGGTACCAACTACCCGTTATGGGCTTATATAATGCGACATGTGTTGGTTGCAAAAGGACTGTGGAACATTGTGCACGGTGTCAAAAAACGTCCTATCACACCTGCAACTGTTACAACTGCAGGTATTGAAGCTGATGCAGAAGGTGTCGAAGATGGTGATATTCTGCATATTCCTGTTCGTGATGCGGTTTCTGCTGCACCTACTGTAGAGTAGATTCATTGGGATGGCAGAGATACCCAAGCACATGCACTGATAGCTTTGTCTATCAAACGTGCCATTATTCCTCATATTCGCTCTTGCAGGACAGCTAAGGATGCTTGGGATACACTTACCACATTGTACCAAGCTAGGAATGAGGCTCGTGTTGCTTACCTCCGAAAACAGTTGGAGAGTGAGCACATGAATGAAGGTGATTCTATGGACAATTTCCTAACAAAGATCAAAGACTTGAAGGAACATTTGATTTCTGCTGATGATGTTATACCAGATAGCTCACTTGTGTAGATTGTTCTGAATGGTCTTCCTGATTCATATCAGAGTTTTACTTCTACTCTTCGGTTGATGATGAAAGGCAATCCAAATACCTTGTCATTTGAGGAGTTAGTCTCTGTTCTGTTGTAGGAAGATCAGTCCAGGCAGAACAGGTCCATTATGCGTGTTGTAGATCAAGCTTTCCTGGCTAGTTAGAAGGGCAAAGGAAAATGGACCTCTTCTACTAGTAAGCAGAAATCTGCAAATGTTGCACATTCGAAGAACCAAGACAAAGAGGAGAAAAAATCAGAAAAGCAGAAATTGTTTTGTAAGTACTGTAGAGGGAATGATCATATCATAAACAACTGTCCAAAACTCGCTGCAAAAGAGGCAAAGAAGAAAGAGGCTGGAATGGTAGTTGCAGAAGCCTCTACACCAAAAACGGATTCTGCTAATCTTGTGCAGGAAGAAGAATGGGCATTTACTACTGTTTGCAGTTTTGACCCATCTTCTCATGAGTAGTGCATGTCTGTAGTAGACTCAGATGTTTGGTACTTTGACAATGGGGCGACCAAACATATTACCTCGCAGCGCAGTTTCTTCTCTTCACTCGAGCCTGCCCCTACACGGAATACTGTTACATGTGCCAACAACTTCTCTTATCCTGTTATGGGAGTCAGTAAGATCATTTTGACTACTATTGATGGTAGTTCTTTCACTTTGTCAGATGCTTTATTTGTGCCAGGGATCAAGAAGAACCTATTATCAGTTTCTGCATTAGCCAAGATTGGCTTGGTTGTGAAATTTGTTGATGACAGGTGTACAGTTCATGATATGTCAAATGGCAATGTGATTATTGCTTCTGGCATTTTATGTCACGCGCTATATAAGCCCATAGACTATGAAAGATCTGTAAATGATTTGGTGTGAAGAGATGGATAGGTATGTGCTTGAAGATGAAGAGGTGTTGCAAAATCCTTGATCTACACCAGCCAAATGAACTCCAGGAGTAGATGGTGGGCCCTTTTAGCTTGCCAATGGATGTATTAGACACCCTATGTACCTTGGAATATCACTCTCAAAAAGATAGATCAAAACAGATAAGTTGGAGTTAGCTCAGAGGTGAAAACTTGCTATTCTTGGTTCATACACCTGTCCAGTGTTTTACATAATTCTCTGAGCACAGAAGCAATTAGCTCAATTCCTCTTGGGCAAGTCTAGGCAACTTAAAGAGCTAACTTTCAAGAGTAATCTCATAAAAAATAATGAACCACACACTGAGAATGAGTTTTAACAAGTGATGACATCATCCCGATTTTCACGGGCTGCTACAGAAATAGACCAGTGAGTCGCAAAATCAACATAACTCAAAATGTAGAGATCCAATGATTATGAAAATTTGTATGGTTATACTCGATAGTAAGCTGAATCCAACAAGCTTTCAATCACGGAATTTCGATAAGTAACCACTGAGAAATGGCTCTGACAAGAGGAGTGAAAAAGTCAGGTACCTGACAGAGAAGTGAAGATGAACAGACCCTGTTGACTTCAAATGAACATAACTGAAGATTGCAACATCCAAATGACATGACAATTTGTGAGCATATATTAGACTTATAGAGCTAACTTTACCAAGTTAAATCACTGAAAATGATGCACCAAGCTCAGAGAAAACATCTCTGCAAGCTGACTGAGAAAACTGAGAGTAATGGCAGTGAGTAGTACACTTCACAAGAACACGGAAAGATGAACTCAAATAATCATGAAAATGAAAGTATATTGCTTGTACAATACAATGACTTACTGATACATATGTGTGCCTTGTAATCACACCTTGATATGGCATAAAGCTCAGCTCTTGGAGGACTTCACATAGGTCTCTCTAACCACGACTAAAACTGCCATCTATTTATAGTTGAGTTTGGGAGGCTAACTTCCCTCAATCACTCTCCAATCAATCAATGATTGATTTGATTCTCTACCTACCACAAATCACGAATTCGTGGCTCCTCTTTCCATTCTTGATCATGTGGACTTAACCACTTAAGATTCTCTTACTTTTACATTAAGTAAACTCTCCAAAAAATTACAAGAGGTAGTTCACAAGTGAACTTTACATAGTCTTCATTTTAAGGCTTTTTTTATGACTTTGTGGGACTCAAGCCAATACTTAGGCTTGTCATAGACTTGCTCCAACAGCTCCCCCTCAAGCCAAGTATGCTTGAGGTCTTCAATCTTCCAAGATTACCTGCAAACCTATCATAGCCTTGAATTTGCAAAGCTTTGTACCATCCAATGCTTTGGTTAGAATATCTGCACATTGTTGATGAGTAGACACATATGATATTTGAATCTCTTTGCTTAGAACCTTCTCTCGTACATAGTGATAATGAACTTCAATATGTTTAGTCCTTGCATGAAAAATAGGATTAGCAGCCAAATGAATAGAACTCATATTGTCACCAAAAATAGTTGGAGTTCCAAACTCCAATCCAAGATCTTTGAATAATGTCTTCATCCACATAGCTTCTTGTGTAGCTATGGCAAGACCTCTATATTCAGCTTCAGTAGAAGAGAGAGAAACTGTGGGTTGCTTCTTGGATGACCATGAAATAAGCTTTGAACCTGCAAAGGTAAGATAACCTGAAGTGCTCCTTCTATCTTCCTTGGAGCCAGCCCAATCTGCATCAAAAAATAGCTTCGAACCTAAATCAGATACATAAGGATAATAAAGTCCTTCATTTATGGTTCCTTTGAGATACTTGAGAATCCTTTTGGCAGCATCCATATGTGGTTTCCTTGGTGTGTGCATAAATTGACTTAGCACACTCACACTGTATTATATATCTACTCTTGTCAATGTGGCATAGTTGAGACTACCCACTAGACTTTGATATGATGTGATGTCCTCTATGAGTTCACCTTCATGTGAGCTCAATTTGTGATTGACCTCCATTAGAGTACCTGCAGTCTTACAATCTTGCATCTTGAATTTTGCCAACATGTCCTTAATGTACTTTCTTTGAGTGAGAAACAAACCATGATCTTTGTAGACAACTTCCAAACCTAGGAAGTAGGTAAGTGAACCCAAATCACTTATCTTGAACTCTTCTCTCATCTGATCTTTGATCTTCTTCATACCATCTGCATCATTTCCTGTCAGTATAATATCATCTACATATACACATAGGTAGATGACCTCGGAATTACTCTTTTTAATAAAGAGTGAAGGATCTGCCTTGCTTGGTTGAAAGCCTTTGTCCTGCAAGAATGAAACAAGCCTGAAATTCCAAGCTCTTGGAGCTTGCTTGAGACCATACAATGCTTTGTTAAGTTTACACACATAATCAGAATAAACTTGATTCTCAAAACGAGGTGGTTGTGCCATATATACCTCTTCTGTTATCCAACCATTCAAGAATGCATTCTTTACATCTAGTTGAAGTATCTTCCAATTCTTGGAAGAGGCTATACTAAGCAAAAACCTAATAGTAGGCATCTTTGCCACAGGAGAGAAGGTCTCCTCATAATCAATTCCCTGAGTTTGTGCAAAGCCTGCAATTTTGCTTTACCTTTAGACTTCCATGCTTTGATCTTTTCCATGTGAGATTCTTCATCATCCTCTGAGGTGTCTTGTTCTTCAATCTTTGATTGTTCTCTACCAAGCTTTGGAAAATCTTCTTCAAGATCATATGGTAAATTGATCTTCCTGCATGAATCTTCATACCATGAATTGTTCTCATCAAAAACTACATCTCTGCTTACCAAGAATCCTTTGTTGGTAGGGTTGTATAACCTGTAGCCCTTTTGATTGTTGTCATATCCAATAAATACACACCTTTCTGCCTTTGGATCCATCTTGCCTCTAACCTGTGAAGGAACATGAGCAAAAGCAATACATCCAAAAATTTTACAATGATCTAAGCTTGGTCTTCTTCCATTCCAAGCCTCATATGGAGTCATCACATCAAGGGATTTTGAAGGCAACCTGTTAATCAAGTAAGTGGCTGTAGATACAGCCTCAGCCCATAAGTAATTAGGTAAATGCTTTTCATTTAACATAGACCTTGCAGCTTCAACAATTGTCCTATTCCTCCTTTCTGCCACTCCATTTTGCTCAGGAGTGTACCTTGTAGTTACCTCTCTTTTGATTCCTCTTTCTTGAAGAAAAGAATCAAAATCATGGGAGAAGTATTCTCCCCCTCCATCTGAGCTTAGCCTTTTTAGTGATTTACCTGTTTGATTCTCCACAAGAGCCAAATATCTTTTGAAACATGAATAAACTTCATCTTTGTGTTTCATAAAGAATAGGATAGTCCATCTGCTGCAATCATCAATAAAGGAAACATAATACCTTGATCCAGATATTGAAGCTTCCTTGCTAGGTCCCCATACATCTGTATGAACCAACTCCAAGAGATCTCCATGCATATAACCTTTCTTCATGAATGGTAACCTGTGAGACTTTCCAAATTGACATGCACTACACTTATAAATCATATGTTGTTTTGACAAATTAGGAAGTCCAAGTACACTTTGGTCCCTGCAGATTTGCTTTAATGACCTTTCACCAATATGTGCTAACCTTTTGTGCCATACTTCCAATTCTGTGAGTGTCTGACTACCATAATTAAAGAGAGCAATGTTTCTAGTGTCCTGTAATTCAAATGTGAACAATCTACCTGTCTTTTCACCTTTTGCAATTCTTCTGAATCCTTGACTTGGATCTTCAACAAATGCTCTTGCTTTTGTGAACCTGACTTGCAACCCTTTCTCTACTATCTGCCCAACACTTATCAAATTCTTTGTAATGGTAGGGACATAGAGTACCTTACTGAGTAGGTTGATGTTTCCACAGGTGCTTTGACATTGCCTATTTTCTCCACAGTATGTTTTGTATCATCTCCTGTTTGTACCTCATGCTTATTCCTTGGATCTTCTAAATCTAATAGGAGTGCCACATTTCCTGCCACATGATTTGAACAACCTGAATCTATGTAGAAAACATGCTCATTAGATTTACCTTGTGGCATAGCCATGTTCATGATCAATAATGAATCCTCTTTGTTTGAGTCTTCCGTGTAGTTATTGTAGTCTCTCCTTCCTTTGTAGCCTCCTTGATAGTTTGAATGAATCTATTTGTTGTAGTTGCCATGGTAGTTGTTGAACCTTCCTCTTGAGTATCCATAACTTCCTCTATTGTATCCTCTGCCTCTTTGATTCTTGGAATTCCTAAAGCAATTTTCAGTTTTATGATTAGTTAATCAGCAAATAGAACATGAGTTGGAGTCTTGGGATCTCCCCCTGCCTTGTCTACCTCCTCTTCCTCTACCTCTGCCATGTCTTCCTCTACCTGCATAGTTAGCTTGATATGTACCTGCTTCATCATCCACTTTCTTTGCCTTTCCTTTGTTATCTTTAGACTTGCTTTTATCCGTGTATAAAGCTGAAGATTGATTACCTTTAGAGCTTTCTCCATTTTTGATAAGCTTTGCCTCTTGAGTAAGTAGTTGTCCAATGACTGTGTTGAAATCAGGTACATGCATGTCCATGTACAAATCCATAGCTGTGGTGAATGCTTCCCACTTATCATCTCCCTTCAAGCCATTGATGACCTACCTTACAATTTGCTCTTCATCTATTGCCTCTCCAATGCTTCCCAACTGATCCGCTATGTCCTTGAGCTTTCTGACAAAATCATTCACATTTTGTTTGAGAGCCTTCTTGAGAGTTGTGAAATCCAGCCATAGTTGATGCTTCCTAGCTTTGGTACTTGAAGAAAAGAAAGCTTCAAGTGCATCCCACACTTCCTGAGATGTCTTACAACTTCTAATGTGAGGCAACAAAAAATCTGAGATAGAGTTGAGGAGATAAGACCTTGCAAGTGCATCCTTGGAGCACCATGTGCTCAATCTTTCTTGGTCTTCTTGTGTTGGTTGACTTTTGTTCCTGAAACTTGGCATAACTTCATCTCCAGCCACATAACCATATAAACTTCTACCTTGGAGATAAGCTTCCATCCTTAATGACCAAGCTGAGTAGTTACCTCTATCCAATTTGTCAATTGATGAAGGAAATCCATCTGCCATGTTGTCCAACCTTGCTCTGATACCACTGTGAAGAGATGGATAGGTATGTGCTTGAAGATGAAGAGGTGTTGCAAAATCCTTGATCTACACCAGCCAAATGAACTCTAGGAGTAGATGGTGAGCCCTTTTAGCTTGCCAATGGATGTATTAGACACCCTATGTACCTTGGAAGATCACTCTCAAAAAGATAGATCAAAACAGATAAGTTGGAGTTAGCTCAAAGGTGAAAACTTGCTATTCTTGGTTCATACACCTGTCCAGTGTTTTACATAATTCTCTGAGCACAGCAGCATTTAGCTCAATTCCTCTTGGGGAAGTCTAGGCAACTTAAAGAGCTAACTTTCAAGAGTAATCTCATCAAAAATAATGAACCACACACTGAGAATGAGTTTTAACAAGTGATGACATCATCCCGATTTTCACGGGCTGCTACAGAAATAGACCAGTGAGCAGAAAAATCAACATAACTCAAAATGTAGAAATTGAGAGATTATGAAAATTTGTATGGTTATACTAGACCGTAAGCGGAATCCAATAAGCTTTAAAGCACTGAATTTGGATAAGTAACCACTGAGAAATGGCTCTGACAAGAGGAGTCAAAAAGTCGCGTACCTGACAGAGAAGTGAAGATGAACAGACCCTGTTGACTTCAAATGAACATAACTGAAGATTGCAACATCCAAATGACATGAAAATTTGTGAGCATATAGTAGACTTATAGAGCTAACTTTACCAAGTTAAATCACTGAAAATGATGCATCAAGCTGAGAGAAAACATCTCTGCAAGCTGACTGAGAAAACTGAGAGTAATGGCAGTGAGTAGTACACTTCACAAGAACATGGAAAGATGAACTCAAATAATCATGAAAATGAAAGTATATTGCTTGTACAATACAATGACTTACTGATACATATGTGTGCCTTGTAATCACACCTTGATATGGCATAAAGCTCAGCTCTTGGAGGTCTTCACATAGGTCTCTCTAACCACGACTAAAACTGCCATCTATTTATAGTTGAGTTTGGGAGGCTAACTTCCCTCAATCACTCTCCAATCAATCAATGATTGATTTGATTCTCTACCTACCACAAATCACGAGTTCGTGGCTCCTCTTTCCATTCTTGATCATGTGGACTCAACCACTTAAGATTCTCTTACTTTTACATTAAGTAAACTCTCCAAAAAATTACAAGAGGTAGTTCACAAGTGAACTTTACATAGTCTTCATTTTAAGGCTTTTTTTATGACTTTGTGGGACTCAAGCCAATACTTAGGCTTGTCATAGACTTGCTCCAACATTTGGCATGTGCAGTAAATGATTCTCAGGCTATGTCAGATGCAAAGCTTTGGCATGCACGCTTTGGTCATCTGAATTTTGCTAGTTTGTTATGCTTGCAGAAATCTGAAATGGTGTCCTCATTGCCCAAACTTGAGGCACCTGGAAAACATGTTTGTGAAGGCTGTATCTTGGGCAAAATGCAGCATTCATCCTTTCCAAAAGATGGTTCAGTTCGGGCTACTTAGAAATTGCAGCTTGTACATAGTGATGTCTGTGGTCCTATGCAGACACCTTCTTTTGGGAATTATCTTTACTTTGTGACTTTCATCGATGATTTTTCTAGGCATGTATGGGTATATCCATTGAAGGCAACGTCCAAAGTGTTCATGTGCTTCAAACAATTTTTGGTTTTGGCTGAAAGTCAGTCAGCATGTAAAATGGGCACCCTCCATTCTCATCGAGGGGGGGATTATATGTCTTCTAATTTTAATGCATTTTTGGCTGAACGTGGGATAAAACACCAGTGTACAATGCCGTATACACCTCAATAGAATGGATTTGCTGAACAAAAGAACATGTCACTCATGGAGATGGCGAGGTGTATGGTCAAGAGTCAGGCTTTACCACATAGTTTCTGGCTTGAGGCTGTCATGTGTGCAACATATGTACTGAACAGGTGTCCCACTAAAGCGTTGCAGTCTATCACTCCATATGAGGCTTGGCATGATCGCAAGCCATCTGTTGCTCATCTGCGTGTTTTTGGTTGTTTGGCATATGCATTAGTGCCTGAACAACATCGCAAAAAACTGGATGATAAAGCAATAAAATGTATTTTTGTTGGGTAGAGTTCTGAAAGTAAAGGCTATCGTTTGTATCATCCATAGACTAAATGCATTCTGGTTAGCTGTGATGTTTTTCTCGAAGATGTTATTCAGCTATTGCTTTCATGTACTAAGGAGACATATGTTAGCTCCAAAGACAGTCTAGTGCTGGTCCAAATGAGGCAACTTCTCAGCCTTTGCAGGTTTCATGTGATGATGTAGATCATTCCATTTTTGATGCAGATTTACATGATGCACTAGTTGATGAGAGAGCTGATATTGAGCAATTAAAAACTATGCCAAAATGGCTGGTGCAGACTTTGTGTGATAGCAAAATTAGATGCACCTCTGTCATATCGTACTCGTTTAGGCTCTCATAGTGCCTCTTTTGCATCAGATTGCTATGCTATGGCTGCATCTAGTCTCTATGATGAGAATGAGCTTGTTTTCGTTTGATGAAGCACAAAATTTAGAAAATTGGATGATTGCTATGCAATCTGAATATGATGCTAAAATGAAGAATGGTACTTGGTCTTCATGTGACTTGCCTCTTGGCAAGAAGGCCATTGGCACTAAGTGGGTATACAGGCTGAAGCGTAAACCAGATGGTACAATTGACAGATATAAGGCTAGGCTTGTTGCAAAGGGTTATGCATAGGAAAGAGGCATTGATTTTGATGAGACCTTTGCACCTACATGTCGTATGACTACTGTTCGGAGCATCTGTGCACTTGCAGCTCATCATGGTTGGAATGTACATCAGTTGGACATTAAAACAACATTTCTGAATGGTGACTTGCATGAAGAAGTGTATGTTTTTTAGCCCCGTGGCTTTGTGCACAAAGGGTATGAAAACCAGCTGTGCAGGTTAAAGAAGGCATTATATGGTTTAAAGCAAGCACCACGTGCTTGGTATGAGAAGATACATGCCTATCTGATTGCACATTGTTTTGAGAACAGTCCAATTGAAAGAACCCTATATATTAAGCATGCTAATGATGTGCTTTTGATCATTGTTGTCTATGTTGATGACATGCTGCTCATTGGTCCTATTGAGAAGCATATTGCTGATTTTAAGGCTGATTTGCATGCTTCATTTGAGATGTCTGATTTGGGGCATTTGCATCACGATTTGGGCATTCAATATATGCAAGTTGATGGTGGAATGGCGTTGTGTCAAATGAAATATATTGACACATTATTGCAACATTTTGGCCTTGAAGTCTGTAAGCCTATTGCCAGTCCTATGGAGATAGGTTTACGATTGAGTCTTCATGATGCTGGAGATGCATTTGATGTTGTTCTCTATTAGGAGGCTGTTGGATGCTTGATTTACTTATGCATTACTCGGCTAGATATTCAGTTTGCTGTCTCACAGATGAGCAGCTTTACGCATTGCCTAGGAGTCAAGCATTGGCAGGTAGTTAAGCACATCTTTCACTATTTGAGTGGTACTCGGCTGCTTGGGTTGTTTTATCCCAAGGGGGGATCACTACTGCCAGATTTGCATGCTTTTTGTGACTCTGATTGGGCTGGTTGCTATGACACTCGTGTGTCCACTAATGGTTTTTGCTTCATGCTTGGTAGCTCATATATATCTTGGTTGAGCAAGAAGCAGCCTACTGTGGCCACTTCCAGTTGTGAGGCTGAGTATAGGGCAGCTTTCACAGCTACTATTGAGTGTGTGTGGCTCAGATGCCTTATGGCTGATTTGGGTCTTGGTCAAACTTCTGCCACCACTATCTTCACTGACAATGAGAGCGCATTGGCAGTTGCGAGGAACCCTGTGTTCCATGCTCACACTAAGCACATTGAGGTGCATTATCACTATGTCAGGGAGAGGTTCTCTACTGGGGAGATCAGCTTGGCATATATGCCTACGCAGGAGAACATTGCAGACCTTTTCACGAAGGCTCTGCCTAGGGAGAAGTTTGAAGCTTTCCGCAAAGCTTTGGGCTTACTTCCTTTTGTGGAGTGATTTCCACATAGCTTGGCACTTCCTTATACATGAGTGCCAGCTCCTTGTTCACCGCATCACTCCGAGGGGGGATTTGTTGATATATTTAGGTAGCAATGTGTGTGAACACACTAGGACCGCCGGGGCACATTTTTCCGTCTTTAGGAGGTTTTTTTCCCTCGGCTTGTATATACGCCTATTGCCCTAATGGGCTACTTATCTTTGTACATTCTCTAGTAATACATTCAGTATTGTGTGTTGTGGTCCAAGCTTCTTCTTTTTCCTTGTGCTGTTTGCGTGCTTCTGCAGATGTCTAACTCCAACAGATTTCACTCTTTAAATGCCTTATAATTTCCATATTTCCACTACAACAACAATTCATAGCGAACCCCCACATGGAAAAAAGCCATTGAGGATGAATTCTATACTCACAATAACTACACGATTAGTCTACAAAAACGTCAACTCAACCTTCAATTGCCAACAAAAGCATCCAAACATGCATTTTATAGATGAGAGCAGTTGTATGGGAATGACCAGAGTATATGGAGGGGGGGGGGGAGTTGGAGATTTGTTTTCCAAAAGAATAGCACCCTTGTATATAACTTGGCCAAAGCCCTTGATCGAGAATTTTGTATGGCATATATTTTATGCTATGTACATGGTTTCAATATTTGTAAAGATTTTGAAGAAGCACTTTTGATGAAAAGATTTATCTAGATGCATTAAGAAATCTTCCTCCCATTGTTGGAATGTTGGACGATAAAAGGTCATGGAGAATTATGTAGAAAGCTTGGAGAAGGCTCTGTGGCTAACTCAATTTTTTTCTCATATAAATCTTTGTATGTATGTCTTTAGTTGTTAGGCCAAGGACTATGGCAAAGGGGCCAAAACTCTTGAAAATTTTGTATATATAGCCCTATGTTGTTTACATGAGGGCTTTTTGGCTCTTACCGTATGGTATGCTTTTAATCAAGGAGGAAATTCACATATTATCTAGTGTGCATGATTGGGTCCTCCCATCCCTCTCCACCGTCTTGTCTTTCTTGCATTGCGTGAAGTCTACGTGCCTTCTTTTGAACTGACCTTGCCCTTGCCCTTGACTTAAATCCCTGAGAATTTAAGCACAAGAGATCCTTGAATTGATGTGCATTATGTGTGTGTGTGTGTGTATGCGGAAAGGTGAGTAAATCTAGCAATGCGCTTGATTCTTTCTTGTGGAAGTGGTCCCAAGATGGACGTGCAAGTGTTCGAGGCATTAGACTACCTACCCTCAGTGTGGGTCACTCACCTCCATGTACCCAGCTACGGCTCTTGCTTTACGAATTGACACTTTCGGGTGATTGGAGAAAGACAACACTTTCGTGGTGTGTTGGTCACACCTTTTCAACAACGACTAGTAGTTGCAAGGAAAAAGATGCATCTCGAATTTCAACGACTTTTACACATAAGGAGATTCATTTCCATGTGTGAAGGCCTTTATTTTCGGTATTCATGATGAAGAAAAACAGGAGGCAAGTTCTTTTTTTTTCCAATTTTAAAGGAAGTTTGGCAATAGCATAATCTCACAAACTTCAGTTAATTTAAAGAACAATTGTACAAGTGAATGGGACTAGCAGTCATGGGACCCTCTCGAACCCCACAAATCAAACGTTGCTTAAAAATTGCTAGAAGACATTACAAAGAATGTTGATAACCCTTTTGTCCCCCTCATGGAGAGCCCACTTGCTTTTAGTCTTGTTGCTCTCAAGGAAAAGGATTGTATGATGTCTAAAAGGTGGGGGACTTCTTACAATTGGAAATTCTTTTGCCTCAAAGGAAAAGATATTTTTTGCTCCACCATTCTTTACGGGGGTTACCAAAGTTGGCAGCAGACCTTTCTTCCCAGATCTTTGAGAGTGTCTCACCTTTTATAGCATTCCATAGTGCTGAGGAACCGATCCCTTCACCCATTAGTGCTTCTTTCTAGTTGATATGCCCCTGCAACAACATGATTCTCCCAAGGGCCCCCCAGATCAAAAGGGAGATCTGCAAATTTTGTTAAATTTTACATTGGACCAAAATTGCTAGTGGATGATTTGCCACATAATACCTGATTTTTTAACCTTGATGAGGGGATGCCAAAGGGATTAGAACTTGAGATCTCACCTAAAACTCGACCAATCTAGATACCATCTTCTATTAAGTATGACACAAAAGTCCACATTCTTCTTGAATCTCAAAATTTTACCACACCTTTTTCCTTTCAACCATCTAAGTCCCGCAAGATGAGGGGATTCATGCCAAATAAGGAGGCAAGTCCTCGAGCCCTCCCAAGCATTGAATCGACTTCACAACAAGCACAATTCTTCATAGTCCACTCTCCTAGCCACAATAATGTCCTCAAATCTAATCCATTGGCATGTTTCTTGATTCCAGAGGTGTTTCGACAAATGGAAACCTTTCTTCAAATGCTTCTTAGATTTTTGAAGGTTTTAAGGCTCAACAGCTTTGATACCCTTGATAGAGAACTAGATCGAATCATTTTGTCTAATACCGGCTGCCCATTTCCAATCTTCATTGATTTTCACAAACTTTTTCATCTTGTTCCAACTCTTCCAAATGGAACAAATTAAGCTCGAGCCTCTAGGAGACACTTGATAGGGGAGAACAAAAGAGAGAGCATATCAAGATCCTTCCACCCTGGAAGGCCTACAAGCCTAAGAGCACTCTTGTTTCCAAAAATGAGTTTGGCCTAAGAGGCATCCCTATTGTTTCAAGCTTTAATTAACCATTCGACCGCTACTTTATTGGCCATTCCTTAAATTTCTAGAATCCCCAAACCACCTTGGTCTTTTGTTCTTATGAAAGTAGCCCATTTAATTTTGGGGACACCCCTTCTATTAGGGTCTCCCATTCACAGAAACTTTCTACAAATTCTTTCCAATTTCACAATCTCTTGGTCCTTCGATCTCTAGCAAGAGAAAAAGTAAATAATGAAAGAAAGAAGGAATGCATTAACCACCATAGCTTGCCCCACCATGTTGATCTGCATACCTTTCACGTAATCCAACTCATTATCAAGCTTAGAAAGAGCCTAGTTCTAGCACTTCCCATTAAAACACTAAATCTCATTGAAATACCTATTAGGTAGAACCTTTGTTCAGTAGGGATCAATTGATAGCCATGGTCTACTAGAATTTGGGAAGGATGCCCAATAACATCCCTGAAAGCAATTTTAGAGTGGTTTATTTTGGAACCTGATGCCTCCCAAAAGGTACCAATGCTGACTAGATCATTATGCACAAAAGCATTCGTGCCATCAACAAAGAATCTCACGATCATCTGGTCTTGGTTGAGGGGAATAGAGAGGTCTTGAATAAGACTGAAACATGTGTGATGTTTAATAAGGAAAGTGAGACCATCAATAGCAATCGCAAAGAGAAGAGGGGCCAAGGGGTGACCTTTTGTGATAGAATGTTTTAGTTGAATAGCTCGAGAAAGCTGGCCGTTGATGTTTATATGAGCTAATGCATTTCCTAGCAACGTTGAGACCATCTTATGAATTTCTTGCCGCACCCACCCCCCCCTCAAATCTTTCAGAGATTGGAAAATGTTGGACTAGTAAGGATTCATCAAGGAGAGGTCCATCCTTGAGGCTATGATTGATGTTTGAGAAGGTCTAGTTTTCACCGAAGAGTTCGCTCAAGATGTTCTCTTCCTTAATGGGGCAAGTTCTTATATGAGCTGCCTTGTAATCTTTTAATGTAGGACAGACAATTTGTTTAGAAGGCCACATTGGTAGGCGTAATTACAATTTGTTTAGAAGGCCGCTTTGGTAGGCGTAATTACAGTAATGGAGACTATTTTGGTGTTGACAACGGGGGGTTGTTTCATTCATAACTAAAAGTTGCAAATTGTTCAAATATGATATAGCCTAGTTGCTTTTGGGATCTCGTGATGAAAAGTTACAAGTTGAAATATAATATATCCTTCTGTGTTTTAGGGTTTCTTTATTTCTTTGGTAGGCAGGTGCGTTGTCTCTAACCAGCAAGCACATCTCTACATGAAGTCCAAAACGCACACTTCTATATTCATTGGAGTTCTCTTCCACTGCTTTTATTCTTGATAAACATTTGTTAAAAGAAAGTCTCAAATTGTAGATATAAAGCAATGTAATAACGTGGGATCATGTTATCTACCTTCTCTACTTTACAGAACCACTTTATCTCAATCACATGCACATATACTACCTCTCCTTGATCCTTCCATCCATAGACTACCTCTCCTTGATCCTTCTCTCCATTCCCTCTTCATACTCAAACAAAAATTGTTGCACAAGCATTCATAAACAGCAGTTATAAACAGAGTACACTAGAAACCTTGACCTAGTGAAAGCAATTACCAAATGCTATACGAGATCCACCATGTGTAATGCTTTCTAAAACTCTTTGATATGATAGAGACATGCCTCTCTCGCTTCAAGAGTAGAGGATTGTTGAACTTAAGAAAGGATGGATTCCATGTTGTACAGTCCCCAACGAACTCCGAACCTCAAACACCTTCATGGAGTGCTATGTCAGACATTTTCCACGACCATATTTACGGGTAGACAGACGGGGCACCTCCATGGTTGCAAGGAACAAAGAAGCCTCGACCACTTTCGCAATGTGGAGGACTCATTCGCATGTGTGATAGTCTTCATGTTGGGTTTTTGTCATGAAGGAAAAGTGGGGGTAAGTGGCTCTATACATATCTATTGTGATCTCTCAATGTAGGAAAGCATAGTGTGTACCATCCCAGACTAAGAAGTGACTTGGAAGGGGCTTGTTTTCGTCACAACTCAAGAGTACAAGTTGAAATATAATATAGTCTAGTATCCATAGGCTTGTGTGTTGTTTCTAATCAGCAAGTACATGCTCTCCTTCATTGCTCTTTCTAGATAACAATTTCTAAAAAGAAAGCGTCAAATTGTAGATATAAAGAAAGGAAACGAACATGACCATCCGGGATCGTGCTGTGTACGTTTTTAACTTTACAGAACCACTCTATCCCAATCATATGCACATCGTACCTCCATTCTCTCTGCATTATATCCTCAAGGTCCACTTCATGAAAGCTGTTATTGTCCAATTATACATAGATGGTTCGGACCACCCTCTGGTCTTCAATTTCCAAGGGGAACTTAGATGTTATGGTCCACATGTCTTAAGGCTTCAACTCGAAATTACAACTATACATGCCTGAGGACATAGTACTCGAGGAACTGCCTATATCCCATAAATAAGGGGTTGTGGTTCTTCGGCTTCTTTACAATTTAGATATATGTGCAAGTTCTTCATAGTTAGAGGAGCTTTCCGAATGCAATCCAAGTCGAAGAATACAATAGTCAAGCTTTTCTATGTGTATGGCCTAGTGTGAGCTACCAAGGGGCTCCAACCATGGTCCCTTGCCTTGAGATGATCAATTCCTTCCTTTATCACGTCCATGCTTGATCCCGACGAGTATTATGGTCATGTGCCTTACACCGTATAAAGTCTTATTTTCCAATGTGACCACACCCTTGGAGAACCTTCGATGCCCATGTGGACCATCATGGCACATCATCATGAAATAACCTAGAATGTATTGCATGTCATCACTTGCATCCTCAACGATGTCATTGTAGAGCATTCTATCAGAACCTTAGCCACCCTCTAGCACTTGAAGGTTGCGCATAGAGATCCTTAGTTTTGATAGTGCCATTCATGATAGCCCAAGAAGATGTGGTCTTAAAGCAAGTACCTTCTAGTTTCTAGTTTGTGCTCTTTTCTAATTCTTGGTTCTAGTCTTGTTTACTCTATTTTCAAACATTCATGTCCAATTATCACGTAATCACATAATAGGGCCACATGTCTAGTCATTTCTTTTATCCTGTTCATCTCTAGTAAGGGAGATCTCATGATTTTGGTATCATGCTTCACACGTATAATCCTAGGATTTGGGACCTCTTACATCTCATCTAGTCTCATTAACCAAACCTATAGTCTTGAATTGTGGACTCCTTTCTATCACATTCATTTGGGCATTGCATACATATAGGTATCGCATCGTAAGACTTCCCTGCGTACTTTGATATTGTTGTAATGTAATCATGTACATTGGTTTTCTTGTAATTATACATTTGATCTTGTAATATTCTGATCTATCTAGTCTTGGTAAAAATATTATAGTGCGTCCTTGACAATTTAACAAGACAACAGTGAACAAAACACCTATAGGAGTTATGACTTCACTCAAAATCTCTATCAATGAGACAAGTTCAAGATTCAGTAATAGACACAAATTAAGATTGAGTAAGATATGTTGGATTTTGAGGTGTGGGGAAGCATGCAAACAACACAAGTGAGAAGGAGAAGCTTGAAGCAAAACACACAATGCTAAATGTATTACCAAGTGAATGTACAAAGATAAGTAACCCATTAGGGTTATAGGCATATATACAAGTCGGAGGACAAAACCTATTGAAGAGGAAAAAATGTGCCCCAATGGTCCTAAGTGCGTTCACACACATCACTACCAAATATATCAACGAATCTCCTTAGGAGTAAAGTAGGGAATAAGGAGCTGGCACTCATGTATAGGGAAATGCTAAGATATGTGGAAAGAGATCAATCCACAATTGGAAGTAAGCCCAAAGCTTTGAAAAAAGCTTCAAACTTCTCCGGACGCAGAGCCTCTGTGAAAAGATCTGCAATGGTATCATGTGTGGGCATATATGCCAAACTCATATCTCTAGTTGAGAACCTCTCTCTAACATAATGATAATGCACCGCAATCTGCTTTGTACGAGCATGGAACACAAGGTTCCTTGCAATTGCCAATGCCTTGTGACTATCAATGAAGATGGTGGTGACAGGAGAATCACAAACACCCAAAAAGGTGTATGAGCCACACACACTCAACAATTTCTGTGAAAGCTACTCTATACTTAGCCTCACAGCTAGAAGTGGCCATAGTAGGTTGGTTCTTGGTCAACCAACAAACACATGAGCTGCCATGCATGAAGTAGAAACCACTGTTGGACACACAAGTTTCATAACAACTAGCCGATTCAGAGTTAGAAAAAGCATGTATATATGGAAGTAGTGATCCCCCCTTGGGATAAAACAATCCAAGCAGTCGAGTACCACTCACATAGCGAAAGATGCACTTAACCACTTGCCAATGCTTCACACCTAGGCAATGCATAAACCTACTCATCTCTGAGACAAAAACCTGAATATCAAGCCGCATTATGTATATGTAAATCAAGCATCCAATAGCCTAGCAATAGAGAATAACATCAAATGCATCTCCAATGTTATAAAGAATCAACCATAAAATTGTTTCCATATGAGTGATAATAGGTTTTCAATCTTCAAGGCCAAAACACTAGAATAATGTGTCAATATAGTCTTTTTTACACAGAGTTATTCCACCATCAGCTTGCATATATTGAATGCCCAAATAATGATGCGAATGCCCCATATCTAACAGCTCAAATAAGGCATGCAAATAATCCCTAAAATCAACAATATGCTTCTCAATATGACCAATGAGCAACATGTCATCAACATAGAAAACAATGACGAGAAGAAAATCATTTGGATGCATAAGGTGTGATTAGTTGGATTGTGCTCAACCATGTGCAATCAAGTACATATTTATCCTTTCATACCAAGCATGTGCTGCTTGCTTTGAACCATATAATGCCTTTTTAACCCTGCACATTTTGTCTTCATGCCCTTTTGCACAAAACCATGGGGATGCAAAATATGTTTTGGAACATCAAGCTTTCATTATGCTTGAGGTGGAGATGATTTTCATCAAATCCATAATTTGAATGATGCCACATATACTCCTTGTAGAGTTTTATTTGCATTCATTTATTGTATTGAGAGTTTTGATCACAAGATCACCTTCTTATGTAATTTCGAAAGTATTTATCTTTGTAAATGGAAAGAGTAAAAGGCCTAAAAGATATGAGTTAGAGGTGGTTAGTATTGATTCTCAATCAATGAATAAAAAAGTAGATATGACTTTAACTTTCTCTTTTTCTAGATTCTAGGAAAATTTTCCAATCAATCTAAACTACCAAATTGCGTAATTCCAATTTCAAATCCATGAAGAAAAGGCATGTTCATATCATCAAGAATCTATATAAAGACTCCAAAACAATTGTACATTAAGTAGATTGTTGATTTGAACCAATACATATACTCTTTCATCATTTCTTGGTGCCATTTGTGTTCTTTGTTCCTTCTTCCTTTGACTCAATCAACTTGCGTAGAGTGCTACTCCCTCTACAAAGTTTCAAATCTAGTGTTTAAGATCGCATTAGAAGGTTTTAGTTTATGTTTACAAATTTTCAAGTCATTTGGTTCATTAGGGTCAGAGAACTTCAAGTTTGTCAGTCTCGGGGTCATTCTTTGCACATACCTGGAAAATTTGGATGATGCAAGTTTGTTGTTAAGATGATTGCTCCTTCTATATTTGTTATAAATTAGGTCTTTTTTGCATTTTAGCAAGCGGGCCCTATGTATGAAACTCTCGTAGGAGGAAGTTTTTCAATTGTTAATGTGCTAGCTAACAAAACTTCCTTTCATTTTTAGAAGGTTTTTTGTGAGCTAGTCAAGGTGCAAGTTATCTGTTTTGCATCAACTTGTTTTTGTTGATGTTCCAAAGTATCTATTGTGTTTTATTGCACTAACCACAAGCCTACAAGCCCTACTTTACATATCCAAAGCGTTGGAACAAGTCCATGGCAAGTCCAAGCGATGGCTTGGGTTATCAAAAGGCTTAGAAATATGAAGGAAATGCAAACTCCTTGTAGAGTTCACTTGTGAACTACCTCTTGTAATTTTTAAAGACTTTACTTGATGTAAAAGTAAAGAAATATAATTGGTTGAGTCCACTTGATGAAAAGGAAAGAAAAGACACGAATGTTGATTAGGTGAGTAGGAGAATCAATCACCAAAAGATTGGAGAGTGATTTTAGGCAAGATTCAAATTCAAATCTTGGCTCCAAAGATGACTATAAATACATGGCTCTTTAGTTGCGTTTTCAAGATCTTCATGAGCTGAGCTTTATGCCATATCAAGGTGTGGTTTCAAGGCACACATATGTATCAGTAAGTCCATTGTATTTTACAATCAATATACTTTCATTTTCATGATCATTTGAATTCATATTCTCATGCTCTTGTGAAGTGTACTGTTCACTGCCATATCTCTTAGTTTTCTTAGTCAGATTGCATAGATGATTTCTCTGAGCTTGGTGCATCATCTTTTGTGATTCAAATTGATAAAATTAGCTCTCTACGCCTACTGTATATGCCCAAATGTGCATTGCAATTGGATGTTTGGATCGTTAGCTATGTTCATTTGAAGTCGAATGTATCACTTCATTTTCTACTTCTCTGTCAGAACTACTCTTAGAAGGGTCATCTTTGCAAAGGTGTTTCTCAGTGTGTACTTCCCTATTTTCTGTGATTCAAATCTTATTAGAATCAGCACACTAGCTAGTATATGCCTAAAAAGTTTGAGAAGCATTGCATTCTTTAGTCTTGAGATAGTGCCATTTCTCTGCTCACGGGTCTGAGTACTGCTACAACCCATGAAAATCAGAATGGTCATATGACTTGCTAAGTTCTTTTATCCTTGTGTAGTACATCATTTTTTATGAAATAACCTTTGGGTGCTAGCGTATTAAGTTAATAAGAGTTCTCCAAAAGGAATAAAGTCAATTGCTACTATGGCCAGAGAATTGTTCAAAACTTTGGACAGGTGTATGAACATAAATAGGAAGTTTTTGGCTCTTGAATCTACTTCAACTTATCTGTGTTAATTAATCTTTTTTAAGAGTGATCTTCCAAGGTACATATGGTGTCTAATACATCATTTGGAAAGCTAAAAGGGCCCACCACATATCTCTGAAGTTCATTTGGCTAGTGTAGTGCAAAGGTTTTGCAACACTACTTCATCTTCATCAACTACAAATCCATCTCTTCACAGTGGTATCAAAGCAAGGTTGGACAACATGGCAGATGGATTCCTTCATCAATTGACAAATTGGACAGAGGTAACTACTCAGCTTGGTCATTAAGGATGGAAGCTTATCTTCAAGGAAGGAATGTATATGGTTATATAGCTAGAGATGAAGTTATGCCAAGTTTCACGAACAAAGGTCAACCAACACAAGAAGAGCAAGAAAGATTGAGCACGTGGTGCTCCAAGGATACACTTGAAAGGTCTTAACTCCTCAAATCTATCTCAGATTTTTTGTTTCCTCACATTAGAATTTCTAAAATACCTCAGGAAGTGTGGAATGCACTTGAAGCCTTTTTCTCTTCAAATACAAAGGTCAGGAAGCATCAACTATGGCTAGACTTCACAAATCTCAAGAAAAATCCCAAACAAAATGTGATTGATTTTGTCACAAAGCTTGAGGGTTGGGAAGCATTGGAGAGGTAATAGATGAAGAACAAATTGTAAGCGAGGTCATCAATGGCTTGAAGGCAGATGACAAGTGGGAAGCACTCACCACAGCTATGGATCTATACATGGATATGTATGTGCCAGATTTCGACACACTCATAGGACAACTACTTACGCAAGAGTTCAAGCTTATCAAGAATGGAGAATCTCCAAAGGTAATCAATCTTCAACCTTTTATACTAATAAAGGAAAGTCCAAAGAAAACAAAGGAAGAGGAAAGAAAGTGGATCATGAAGTAGGTACACATCAAGCTAACTATGCAGATAGAGGAAGACATGGTAGAGGTAGAGGCAGAGAAGGAAGACAAGGCAGTGGGAGATCCCAATTCTCTATTTCATGCTCTATTTGTGGATTAACTAATCATACAACTAAAAATTGCTTTAGGGATTCTAGGAATCAAAGAGGCAGAGTCTACAATAGAGGAAGTTATGGCTACTCAAGAGGTAGGTTCAACAATTACCATGTCAACCATAACAATTAAAACCATTCAAACTATCAAGGAGGCAATAGAGAAAGAAGATACTTCAATACCTACACACAAGACTCAAATTTGATGAGCATGTTTTCTACATAGATGCAGGTTGTTCCAATCATGTTTTCTACATAGATTCAGGTTGTTCCAGTCATGTGGCACAAAGGTGAATTTACCATGCCACAAGGTAAATTTGATGAGCATGTTTTCTACATAGATTCAGGTTGTTCTAATCATGTGGCAGGAAATGTGGCCCTCCAATCAGATTTAGAAGATCCAAGGAACAAGCATGAGGTACAAACAGGAGATGATAGAAGACACCTTGTGGAGAAAATAGGAAATGTCAAAGCACCTGATCGAAACATCAACTTACTCAGTAAGGTACTTTATGTCCCTACCATTACAAAGAATTTGCTAAGTGTTGGGTAGATAGTAGAGACAGGATTGCAAGTCAGGTTCACAAAAGCAGGAGCATTTGTTGAAGATCCAAGCCAAGGATTCAGGAGAACTGCAAAAGGTGAAAAGACAGGTAGATTGTTCACATTTGAATTACAAGACACTAGAAACATTGCTCTCTTTGATTATGGTAGTGAGACACTCACAAATTGGAAGTATGGCACAAAAGGTTAGCACATATTGGTGAAAGATCATTAAAGAAAATTTCCAGGGACCAAAGTGTACTTGGACTCCCTAATTTGTGAAAAGAACGCAGGATTTATAAGTGTAGTGCATCAATTTGGAAAGTCTCACAGTTTACCATTCATGAAGAAAGGATATATGCATGGAGATCTCTTAGAACCTTCAACATTTGAGGAAGGAAAGAAGAAATCAAAATGGAGGCATGCAATGGAAGAAGAAATTGAAGCTCTTGAGGAGAATAAAAATTGGGAGTTGGTTCCCAAGTCTCCGTCAATGAAAGTGATAGGCTCAACGTGGATTTACAAATTGAAGAAGAACTTAGATGGCTCCATTAACAGGTATAAGGCAAGGATTGTGGAAAAAGGCTTTGCACAAACTCACGGAATTGATTACAAAGAGACCTTCTCTTGTGTGGCAAAGATGCCCACTATTAGGGTTTTGCTTAGTATTGCCTCTTCCAAGAATTGGAAGATACTTCAATTGGATGTAAAAAATGCATTTCTTAATGGATGGATAACAGAGGAGGTATATATGGCACAACCACTTGCTTTTGAGAATCACATATATCCGGATTATGTGTGTAAACTTAATAAAGATTTTCATGGACTCAAACAAGCCCCAAGGGCTTGGAATCACAGGCTTGTGTCATTCTTGTAGGACAAAGGATTTCAACCTAGCAAGGTAGATCCATCACTATTCATAAAGAGGAGTAATTCTCAAGTCATCTATTTGTGTGTGTATATAGATGATATTATACTTATAGGAAATGATACAAATGACATGAAGAGAATCAAAGAAAAAACAAGATAAGTGATTTGGGTTCACTTACCTACTTCCTAGGATTTGAAGTTATCTACAAAGATCATGGTTTGTTTCTTACTCAAAGAAAGTACATTAAAGACATGGAAAAATTTAAGATGCAAGATTGCAGGATTGCAGGTACTCGAGTGGAGGTTAATCATAAATTGAGCTCACATGAAGGTGAACTCATAGAAGATGTGATAGGTTATCAAAGCCTTGTGGGTAGTTTGAACTATGCCACATTGACAAGGGTTGATATATGTTATAGTGTGAGTGTGCTAAGTCAATTTATGCACACACCCAGGAAACCTCACATGGAGGCTTCCAAGAGGATACTCAGATATCTCAAAGGGACCATGAATGAGGGGTTATATTACCCTTATGTATCTGATTAAAAATTGAAATTGTTCTCTGATGTAGATTGGGCTGGCTCCAAGGAAGAGAGAAGGAGCACCTCAGGTTATCTTACCTTTGCAGGTTCAAAACTTGTTTCATGGTCATCCAAGAAGAAACCCATAGTTGCTCTCTCTTCCATAGAGGCTGAATACAGAGGTCTTGCCATAGCTACTCAAGAAGCTATGTGGATGAAGACACTATTCATAGATCTTTGTTCAGACATTGGAACTCCAAATATGTTTTGTGACAATATGAGCTCTATTCACTTAACTGCTAATCCAATTTTTCATGCAAGGACTAAACATATTGAAGTTCATTATCACTATGTAAGGGTGAAGATTGTGACCAAGGAGATTCAAATATCATATGTGTACACTCATCAACAATGTGCACGTATTCTAACCAAAGCATTGGATGGTACAAAGCTTTGCAAATTCAAGGCTATGATTGGTTTGCAGGTAATTTGGGAAGCTTGAAGACCTCAGGATCACTTGACTTGAGGAGGAGCTTTTGGAACAATTCCATGGCAAGTCCAAGTGATGTCTTGGGTCATCAAAAGGCTTAGAAATTTAAAGTAAATGCAAACTCCTTGTAGAGTTCACTTGTGAACTACCTCTTGTAATTTTTGAAGACTTTACTTGATGTAAAAGTAAAGGAATCTAAGTGGTTGGTCCACTTGATGAAAAAGGAAAGAAAATCCAAGAATTTGTATTAGGTGATTAGGACATTCAATGACAAAAAGATTGGAGAGTGATTTTAGGCAAGATTCAAATTCAAAGCTTGGCTCCAAAGATGACTATAAATACATGGCTCTTTGGGCGCATTTTGAAGACCTCCATGAGCTGAGCTTTATGCCATATCAAGGTGTGGTTTTAAGGCACACATATGTATCAATAATTCCATTTTATGATACAATAAATATACTTTCATTTTCATGATCATTTGAGTTCATATTTTCATGCACTTGTGAAGTGTACTGTTCAATTGCCATATCTCTTAGTTTTCTCAGTGAGATTGCAGAGATGATTTCTTTGCGCTTGGTGCATTATTTTCAGTTATTTAACTTAGTAAAGTTATCTCTCCAAGTCTTTGATATAGTCACACATTTTCATTGCATTTAAATTTTTGGATTCTCAGCTATGGTCATTTGAAGCGGACTGTATCACTTCATTTTCTACTTCTCTATCAGCACTACTCTCAGAATAGTCATCTTCTCAGAGTTGCTTCTCAGTGTGTACTTAACTATTGTCCATGATTCAAATCTTGTTACAATCCACACAGTGTCTAGTATATGGCTATAAAATTTCATAAGCTTTGAATTTTTCAATCTTGAGATATTGGCATTGTTCTGCTCACAGGTCTAAGTATTGCTACAACCCATGAAAATGGAGTTGGTCCTATGACTTGCTAAGTTCCTTTCTCCTTGTGTAGTCCATCATCTTTGATGAAATAACTCGATTGTTAGAGTATTAAGCTAGTAAGAGTTCCCCAAAAGGAATCAAGTCAATTGCTGCTATGGCCAGAGAATTGTTCAAAATTTTGGACAGGTGTATGAACATAAATAGCAAGTTTTTGGCTCTTGAATCTACGTCAACTTATATGTTTTGATTCATCTTTTTGAGAGTGATCCTCCAAGGTATATAGGATTTATAATACATCCTTTCGTTGGATAAAAGGGCCCAAAACATATTTCTGAAGCTCATTTGGCTGGTGTAGTGTAAAGTTTTTGCAACACCACTTCATCTTCATCAACTACAAATCCATCTCTTCATGGAGGGTTAGGGCTAGTACGATGCTAGTTTACTCGACCAATTTCACCACATGACAACTCAACTTCCCAAGCCTCTCCAACTTCTTTCAATGGTATGAGAGGAACTTCAAGATGGGAGATGGCTTTCCATTAATGATTGAGAAGCCATAATGGAGGATTATTTGCAAGGAAGAAACCTTTATGGGATTGTATCATGTGATATAGTAATGCCTATTTCAAGATCCAAGGTAGGACCTAGTCAAGAGCAAACATATAAGCTCACTCTTTGATGTGCAAGGGATGCTCAAGCAAGGTCATACATACTCAAATCTATCTCTGATTTTCTATTACCGCATATTAGAGGATACAAGACATCTCAAGAGACTTGGGATGCCCTACAAAATTTATTTTTTGCTAGTACAAAAGCAAGGAAGAACCATCTTTAGAATGATATCAACCAGATGAAGAAGACTCCAAAACAAACCATTACAGAGTTTGTTACAAAGGTCAAGGAGGTTGTGTTGTCAGGATCTTGCTCACGCGCATACAGAGATTACGGACGCAGAAAAACACACAGAAAATAGAGGCAACAAGAGACGAGACGGAACGCAAGATTGGGTGCAATCTCCCCCCATGCACTCTGTTCCGACAGTCCACAGAGTGCATGTATTTATAGGTCTTTTGATTACGTCAAAAATAGTGGTTACATGAGGGCGACTTCGAAAAGCAGGCGTGAAACTAAAAGTTGGTAAGTTTTACAGAAAGCCATTACTTTGAATAACAAAAACTGCAGTCTACAACGAGCCTTATTCTAACCATTACTTTTCTAACAATAGAACCTTCTACACAGGTTTATTTACAAGCTAATTAATAATTATTCGGATTATTGATGTCCGCCCTTTCATGCCTTGCACGCTCCTCACGAACCTTCAGCTGCTAAATCAGAAACATCAAAAACATATTAATACATTAATAATTTAACACTTTAACAATGCATTGTTCAATAATATACAACATGCCTCTCAGTTGACAAGCAACTGACCTCAGTTGATAAAATAATTCAACACTCTAACAATTATAATGCAGTGTTCAATATATTCCATATTACAATCCAACAATGCATTGGCTATTCTATATTTCAATCCAACAATGCATTGGCCAACATCTTCCATAATACATTAATAATTTAACACTCCAACAATTACTTGTTCAAAATAGTCCATAATTCATAACATGCCCCTTAGTTGAAAAGACAACTGACCTCAGTTGATAAAATAATAAACATGGATAGCCAGTCATATGTTTCATCACTGAACGAAAAAGAACATAGGCATGTTCCATGTAAAAACACATGCATGGAAATGTTCATGGAGGTGTTAAGTTATTAAAAGTATCTGTGAGATGCGGACATAGTCTTTCTAATGATTTTGGGCAAGCAAAACTTGAATATGCTCCTATGGACTAAATTCAATATGTAAATGCATCACAATTATCAAACATGTAGGGTAAACTTTAAAGGTAGAAATGAATCCTTAAACTCTTCTTGAAAAGCCTTCCAGGTGCGTGGACAATCTACACTATGACAAAGATCATTGCACCATTGTTGCGCTCTTCCTACCAAATAATTAGTGGCAAACTCGATTTTCTTATTTTTGAATATAACTCATCGAAAAAGAAATCGTTGAATAGGGATAGCAATGAAAAGACAAAGCGGCCATCTTTTCGTCCGTCGAATTGAAGCATAGCATAACGTGCTTGTATGGCTTGTTGAAGTGCTTGAAGTTCTTGGTTCATAATCTCTAACTCTTGCTCGAATGAAACTCCAGGTAAAGGTGAATTACAGAAATCTTCCACGGTGCTCTTGGACCCTTGCTCTCAACCTTGGTGTATTGAACCTTCTTGTTTGCAACCTTGGTGTCTCGATCCCGTGTTCTCAACCTTGCTTGGTATCTTGAACACTCAATCAAGTGCCACCCAAGGCTTTTGAAGGAATTCACACTTCCAAGCTAGCTCATTGGAAAGTTCGTTCCGAGATCTTTCCAACGGTATATTACACGCCTCAATCTGACCTACGGATTGAAAGATACACTTGATTCTTTCTTGGGTCCAATTTTGAAATCGACGCGCGCGCCTTCCACAAGTAAGAAAGAGAGAGAACTTGAGTACAACTCCAAGAGATGGTGGAGTGGTCAAAGTACTTCCCTTGAAAGTAGGAGGTTGTGGGTTCAAATCCTCCTACCTTAGGGACTCTAAACCTCTCCATTGCCACTCAAAAATTAAAATTGCCTCGCGCGTAGCCAATGGTTGCTGTAGTACCCCTTCTCTTTTCCCTCTCTCTTTCTCATGTGGCATGTGAGCAGTGGACCCCAAGCACAGAGGTCAGAACCCACTGACACTCCGAGCATGAAATCCGAAGAAGATAGAAGAAAGAGAGGTTGAGAGGAGAGCTCTCAGATGCCTTGGGCTGCAGCCTCAGGGAGTGTCCCGTTCCATTTCAGGGACATATTTGTGTTCCGGGCAGTTGTTGCTTTCATTTTCATTGCTACCTCAGTTGATTTGTTATTTAGTTGAAGTGAGAAGTCTTTCCTATGTTCAAAAAGTTTGTAGCTATAGTAGAAAATGAAAGTCAGGAAACTATCCAGATTCTCATAAGTGATAGAGGTGGAGAATACTTGTCAAAAGACTTCCAAACATTTCTTGATGAGATAGGTATTACTCGACACCTTACTATTTCTTATACTCCTCAGCAAAATGGTGTTGGAGAAAGAAAGAATAGAGTACTTTTTGAGATGATGTGGAGCATGATGGCATCCAAGAAGCTTTCACCAAAATTCTGGTTTGATGCAATACATACATCTAACCACATTTTAAACAGGTCATCTACAAAAGCTTTAAAGGTAATCACACCTTATGAAGATTATTATGGTAAAAAACCTAATGTGAGTTACTTCAGAGTGTTTGGATCACTTTCTTATGTACATGTTGAGAAAAAGGACCAAGACAAACTAGATGTAAAGGCAAAGAAAGCTGTTTTATGTTCCAAAGACAGGTGAAGTTATTCTTTCACGTAATGCTGATATTTCTAGAAATAAGGTTTATGATAAAGAAGCAAAAATTCCAGAGTTCATTAGTGAAAATGACTATGGATTCTTTATAAAGATTTTAGATATACATGTTCAACCACATCAAGAGGGAGTTAAAATTCCTAGGATTCAAGAAAAAGTTGAAGAAAGAGGAATTTCACAACCTAATTCCACAAGAGACTTTGGTTCTAGAAATGGAAGAAGTTAAAGTTCCAGAAAGTCCTAGTACCTCTTTAGGACAAGTTCCAGAACTTGTGGAAGCTCAAGGGTCAGGAAGAGTTTCACCACTATTTAAAGATACACCTACGTGGTTATATCAGACTTGGAAAGATAGTGGTATAAATACTTTTATAGCAAGAACAAGGAGTGAGACTAGACAACAACAACAAGATCATGTAAGAACAAGAAGTCAGACTAGATAGCAACAACAAAAAGATCATGTAAGTTTTGCTGAAGACTTTTAGATTCATGATATTTTGGCAGTTGCGGCTGTTGAAGATGAACCTACATGTGTTAAAGATGCACTTAACATTCCTATTTGGAGAAAAGCTATGCAATAAGAGATTCATTCTATTCATAAGAATAAAACTTGGTAGCTATGTGAGTTACCAGAGGGAAAGAAGGCTATAGGTGTAAAATGGATCTTCAAAATCAAAAGGAAAGCAGATGGTACTATTGATAGATACAAGGCTAGGTTAGTTGTCAAAGGATATGCACAACAAAAAGGCATAGATTATGATGAGACATTAGCTCCTACATCTAGGATGAATGTTATTAGGTCAATACTTGCACTGGAAGCACATTTTGGTTGGCATATATATCAACTTGAGATTAAGACTGCTGTTCTAAATGGTGATTTACATGAGGATGTGTATATTCAACTGCCGGAAGGTTTTGAAGAGACACGTAAAGAACACTTAGTGTGTAAGCTTAGAAAAGCTTTGTATGGTTTAAAACACGCACCTAGAGCATGGTATGAAAAGATACATACATATCTTTTGTCCATTGATTTCCATAACTCAGATACAGCTCCAACGCTTTATGTCAAAGCTGAAACAGGTAAGATGATTATAGCAATCATTTATGTGGATGATGTTATAGTCACAGGTCCTAGAGATGAAGATTTGTAGATGTTCAAAGAACAATTGAAGCAAACATTTGATGTGAATGATTTAGGCATTTTGCATTATTATCTTGGGATTCAGTTTCTGTTTCAAGATGAGTGTATTTATATGACACAGCAAAAGTACATTGAGAAACGTTTGGAGAGGTTTCAGATGAGTGATTCTAAACCTATGCAAAAACCTATGGATCAGAACGCATCTTTACAGATGGTAGCAGATGCAGAGCCATTTGATGCTACTTTATATAGTCAAGCAGTTGGATGCTTGATATATCTTTGTAATACACGTTCTGATATACAATTTGCAGTTTCTCAAGTATCAAGGTTCATGCAGAATCCAATAGTGTTACAGTGGAAAGAAGTAAAGTGGATCTTTTGATATTTGAAGGGAACTTCAAATTTTGCTATGGTATTTTCAAAATCTACATATTTGTTACTAAAAGGATTTTCAGATTCTGATTGGGCAGGTGATAGAGACACAAGAAGAAGTACTAGTGGATATTGTTTTTATCTTGGAGATTGTCTTATCTCATGGGTTTCGAAGAGATAACCCACTATTGCCCTGCTATCATGTGAAGCTGAATATCATGTAGCATTTACAACTACCCTAGAGTCAGTATGGTTGCAAAAGATTTTTAGTTATCTTGATGTGAGAGTACATGAACCCATTCAGATATGTTCAGATAGCCAGAGTGCTATAGCTATAGCTAAGAATTTAGTGCATCATGCAAGGACAAAGCATATAGAGGTACACTACCACTATATTCGAGAGTAGATAGCTAAGAAGCACATTGCGCTAGTTTATGTTCCTTCTAGTGAGAATGTTGCAGATATATTTACCAAAGAATTGACTATAGATAGTCATGAGAAGATTTGCATGTTACTGAAGCTTGTACCAATACGACATTGAAGGAGGGATTGTTGGATACAATGTCCTATTGTATATGTTCCATGGTCCAAAAATCATGTATAATAGCATATGGTGTGGCTTATGTAAAGTAAAAAGGCATGGGCGCTGTGATTAGAAGAACTCGTTCTCAATTTGGGGCATTCTGATTAGAAGAACGCAGCCCAGGTTCAAGTCCCGTCGGCAGCATTCGCCAAGAGAATCTTTGGTGTTTTTGCTATATTAAAAAAAGAAAAGCACATGGACAACGGGCAGCGTTTGTGTTTTTTAAGTTTGATTTTCGCATACATGGCTACAATGATCGTAGCTTTATTGTTTTTATGATATGCTTTTGGAGGGTAATTGTAAGCTATATAAAGAGAGCATAGTCTCATTGTTGAGACATCACTCATCAAGCAAAGAGGAGGTGATCAAGCAGCTCTTCGTGTTCTAAAGCTTTGGAGGTGGAGTTTTGGTGAAGGAGAGGCTACTCTCTTGGAGCAAGAAGTCTTCTTCAAGGTGGTGGTAGCTATCTTTTGTGAGTTAACCTTATATTTTTTTTAGGGCTTGTCTACCCTAATCCCAAAGTTAGGGTTAGTTGATTTACAATTTTGGTATACTATTTTGTCAGAATAAGGTTAGCTTCGTTGTTCATTCACTTCACACACTTAGATTATTTCAACATAATCTAAATTTTGTATCATCATCTTCTTGGATATTCTTCCATTAGTGAGTGCACCACTTTATATGGTTGAGTAGTACTTGCATGTTGTAATTTGGACATCTATTATTTTTTAGTGAGTAAGCATCCAGCTTACATTCTCTATCCTTGTCTCAAGATCTCTTTCTTTCTATATCTCACTTATATTCTTTATTAATTAAGTGTGTATGCTCAAAGGTTTTAGTTCGGAATGATCGTGGGGCCCCAAATTCCAACAGTTAGCTAATCTCGATCAATGTCAAGAGTAAAGATCCGTTTTTGGACATTAAAAAGTGTGTGTGATACTCGAAGGACTATGTCCATTGAGTTTATCATCTCCATACTTTAATGATGGTCGAAGGAAGCCGGAGATATCTGAATTTCATCAAACGAAGGCTACTCGCACATCTTCTCCTCTAGTAATGGTCAGGACATATAGGATGGTCAGGACATATAGGAAGGTCGTAAACAATAGCCACTCAGCAGCAAACACAGCACTCTCGCTTAATTTGCCAATTTGATGCCCAAACCCAAGACCACGAAGTTCTCTATACTTTCTCCATACTGTTATTCTCAGATTTGAGGGCACAAAGAAAGAGAGACCGAGAGAGAGAGAGAGAGAGAGAGAGAGAGAGAGAGAGAGAGAGAGAGAGAGTTGGTGGAAAAATGCGCAGATGATGAATTCGGAAGAGAGATGGAGATGAAGTGCAGATCAGAGAGAGGGAGAGAGAGATAGATAGAGAGAGGGAGAGAGCGAGAGAGAAGTGGAAACATGGGGAAAACGATGGCAGAAGCGGAGGGAAGAAATAAGAGAAAATATGGCGCACACAGCGATTCGGAGAGAGAGAGAGAGAGAGAGAGAGAGAGAGAAGAGGTTTGTTCGATGTGCACAGAGCAGAGGATCGTCAAGAATTCATGAGAGAGAGAGAGACAGAGAGAGAGAGAGAAGCAGAGACTGAGGCGCTCGTGCAGGTGTAGTTGTACAGACATGCAGGAAAAGCCGACTCGACATAGAGAGAGAGAGAGAGAGAGAGAGAGAGAGAGAGAGAGAGAGAGAGAGAGAGAGAGAGAGAGAGAGTTATGGTGCTTAGAACGCATGGAAAGAAGATGTCGATGAAGCCGAGAGAGAGAGAGAGAGAGAGAGAGAGAGAGAGAGAGAGAGAGAGAGAGAGAGAGAGAGAGAGAGAGAGAGTGAGTGAGTTATGGTGCTCAGAGTGGTGCTGAGAGCGCATGAAGAGAAGATGTCGACGAAGCTGGAAAAAAGAGAGAGAGAGAGAGAGAGAGAGAGAGAGAGAGAGAGAGAGAGAGAGAGAGAGAGAGAGAGAGTTATGGTGCTTAGAACGCATGGAAAGAAGATGTCGATGAAGCCGAGAGAGAGAGAGAGAGAGAGAGAGAGAGAGAGAAAGAGAGAGAGAGAGAGAGAGAGAGAGAGAGAGAGAGAGAGAGAGAGTTATGGTGCTCAGAGTGGTGCTGAGAACGTATGAAGAGAAGATGTCGACGAAGCTGGAAGAGAGAGAGAGAGAGAGAGAGAGAGAGAGAGAGAGAGAGAGAGAGAGAGAATTAAATAGGAGAGAGAGAGACGATTAAGAATCGGGACAGAGAGAGAGAGGATGAAAATCCAGGCATGTTAATGCTAAAAATGTGTGCGCAGTTGTTGGAGTTGTCATATAAATGCCAAGTTTAAAGATTTGAAGCGATTGCTAAAAATGTGTGCGCAGTTGTTGGAGTTGTCATATAAATGCCAAGTTTAAAGATTTGAAGCGATTGGCTTTAGATTTGAATGCTTGTTTAAGCTGCTTTATGTTTGCATGACAAAGTTCCTATCCGATGGATTTAAGGTTGGTTGGAGGTTCTTATCTGATGGAAGATGGATTTACAGATCCTTCAATACTAATGGAAACTTCTATAGTGGAATCTTTTGAAGAACCTAAGATGGATTTACAGATCCTTCAATACTAATGGAAACTTCTATAGTGCAATCTTTTGAAGAACCTGATAGCACACATTCTTTGTCCTTCACAATCCTTATGCCTCAAAGTTTATGAACTTGTGGTGCGACACATATTTCTTCTCTTTCCAAATTAGAGACTATGTGATGTTGAGGTTACAATGAATATGGGCAGCTTGGAAGAGGGTTCAACTTTGAAGGATGTCAAAAGGCAGGGTTGATGGACAAACGTTTTCCGATATCTAGATGAATCACCTGAAATTGTTATTAGCAAGATAGCATGCGAAGATTACCATTCAGGGACATGCATAAATGGGGGCCAACACATCATATGTGGGCATTTCAACACTTTAGCTGCAGCAATTGATAGATGATTATTTGAATGGGACTACAATAGGAGTGGTCAAGCGGTTACTGGATTGAAGGCTTAATACTCAAAACATTCGGAGATTGTCTCCATGAACTAAGGGAAAATATGCATGGCAACCAATCTACTGTTCACACACATTAATTGTAAAGCATAACGAAGTTATTGAAACCATTTTAACCATCTTTGCATTACCAAATACACACCTTAAAAATTCGATTAAATTTCAAGGTAAACCTGAAGGGTTCATCATAAGGAGCATTTGCATGTTTTATGCCAAGAAGTGTGATCATGATATAATGGTTGAATGGAAATAATGAAGGATAGAGAATTTTCACACAAAAAAATGTGAAAACAAGAAAAAGGGAATTAAAATGATTAGTTCTTTTGTTTCTTTTATATGATTAGTTTTGACCCTAATGACAGAATTTAAGTACTTTTTTTTATGAGAGTTTTCTTTTATCAGATGTACTAATTATTTTTTTTATTGCCCCGTGGATTCTCTGAAGGTTGGTCTAGTTGATCGTTTCAAGAAATTATATGACGTAAAGTTGTAGTTTTTGAGGACCGAAGTGAAGCATTACCCCCATGGATTCTCTCCAGGTTCGGCTAGTTGATCTTTTTGAGTCATTATATGAAGTAAAGTTGCAGTTATTGAAGACCAAAGTGAAGCATTAACCCCCCATATTTTCTCCAGGTATAGGTTGCCGCAGGATTCGGAGGTTGCTGTAGGATTTGGAGGTTACTATTGGATTTTTGAAGTAAAGAGAAGCAAAGATCTTGCCATGAAGACTTGAAGTAAAGTGAAGACCAAAGACCAACGTAAAGAGAAGATGGAAGAGAAGTCAAAGGGTGTCTTCTTGCACTATAGTGGGAAGTTTATCTTGTATCTAGTCGAACCACACTGTAGCATAATATCTTGTATTATTGAGATTTATTGGATGACATGAATAGTATATTCATTGTATCATTGAGCAAAGGTCGTTTGTTTGGCACATGGGGTAGTGATGATTTATTTTTTAGAGAGCATTATATTTGTCATTCCACATTCATGAGACATATGCCCTATTACTTCATTTTGTTCCACGCGACCAAGTGCTTTTTGCTCTCTTCTGAGGCATGGGCCTACGACGTATAACTCGATCATCCTCTGAGGGTGAGGCACCCAATGTGCAGATGCCTCAACAAACCGGTTAGAATGACCCATACCGGGGCCTGATCCAATCCTCTGCCACTCTCCCTCCTTACCTCCTTCCCAATAACGTGAAAGTAAAAGTTGGTAACTTTTACAAAAAGCCTCTGCTTTTAATATCAAAGATTGTAGTCTACAATGACGCTTATTCTAACCACTACTTCACTAACTGTTTCTAAAAATAGTACCATCTACGTGGGTTTATTTACAAACTATATAAATTATGAATCGGATTATTGATGTCTACCCTTTCACGCCTTTCACGCCCTTATGAACCTTCAGTCGCTATATCAAAAATGCCAAAACACATTAATACATTCATAAATTAACACTCCAACAATTCCTTGTTATACACATTCCATTATTGATAACATGCCCCTTAGTTGAAAAAGCAAGTGACCTTAGTTGATAAAATTAAAATAACCATGGATGGTCAGTCACGTGTTTCATCACTGAACAAAAATAAGCATGTCCCATGTAAAAATACATGCATGGAAATGTTCATGGAAGAGTTACATTAATGTGTTTGTGTATGGTATGCAAAAATTAAGCGGTCCTAATGGGGTGTTAATTGTGTTTTATGTATTCTATTGACATTCTTCAATAGAGTTATTTTTGTACGTCCATGATTGGGGGAAGGACACTATGTGGGTACAAGAGGAAGGACATGAACTAAAACAAAGATACTTGGAAGAGGGGCATAACCACCTAGGTCATACTAGTATGATGCGATCAGTTGGCATTTTCATGGAGCAAGAACAAGACATGTTGCAATCAGTTGGCATCTGCATGGAGCAAGGCATGGTGGACCACCTGTAGTTAGATTCATATGAGGAAGAAAACATTCTTGCTTGGTTGCAAGTAGGAAACTATTTCTCTTGTTATGGAATTTTTGTACATTATTCATGTACAGAAGAAGCTTATGAAGGGAAGAAGGAGAGAACATTAAAGTTGCAGGATTGGGTGAACCAGTGATATAACATAGAAGGGGGAAAAAGACACATCTTAAATGCAACTTGGATGAAGCTATTACCACTGCCAAAAAGGAAACTATAGAGATTAAAGACAAGATAAAGCAAACTTGTGAAGATATTTCTTTTCCAATTCAAGAAATCCCTGCAAAATGGATGCAGGAAAAAACAAGAGAGAATTGAGATCCAGAGTACATGGTGTCACTCTAGCACAATGACAAGTACCAATGTGATGAGATCCACCTCATAATTGTCAATCCGTGGAGACATGAGGACTAGTATGACGACTATGAGCAAGTGATGGCACAAGTGCGTGAGTGAGAAGCACACAAACATGCACACACATACACACACATATGCACACACAAGGCAAGAACAAAGAGAGGAACAATCGAGTTTTTTGAATTACTCAAAAAGTCTCTTACAAAAGCTCAAATCACGAACAAGCTAACTCCAAAAATGAGCTCTCTAGCTCTTTTTATAGTTTTCTACTAGCTTTTGGGCCTGTCTAGACATAGTTTTTGACCTAGTTAAAAATTAGGTTCCACATCTTATTTGAGGGCTCAAGTGGGGTCTAAACATTATGAAAATTGGTACGTGGCTACTTCTTATACTCATCAAGCTTGAGGACTCCTCAGCTTGCAGAAAATGGGGTAGGGATAATGCAAAATGGTATTTACAATGGTATGAAGTGACTAAAATCACTATTTGGGAAATATTTCTTCATGAAAAATTATATGGCCTACTTGTTGGATCTCTGTTGACTGCTTTGCCTACTTGGTCCTGCTCTCTGTTCTGACTCTTTTTGTTGGCTTCCCTATCATTTAAGTCCTTGAGTGCTCTGATTGCTACCAACACCCCCCCTCTTTTGCGTATATCCTCTCTGATAGACCCTTGTTGGTGGGAGTGCTTGATGTAATACTCGACAACATATGTGGCTAGGTGATGTTCTTGAATGTGTAATCCTCGAGCCAAATCTCTCATGAGCTTATCCTAATCGATTGGACCCAGAATGTCTAGATGTGGCACACATAGCTGATCGGCATGAATGGCTTGTTTTACTGCAAAGAGATGCAGCAAATGTGTTGGTCTGGGAATGAAAATTTTTGAATGATATTCCTCGGCAACGGCACCAAATTTGGTGTCACTCTAGCACATTGGCAAGTACGAATGTGAGGAGATCCACATCATAATTATCAATCCATGGAGACATGAGGAGTAGTATGATGACTATGAGAAAGTGATGGCACAAATGCGTGAGTGAGAAGCACACAAGCATGCACACACATACACACACATGCACACAAAAGGCAAGATTAAAGAGAGGAACAATATGTTCTTTGAATTACTCAAAAAGTCGCTTACAAAAGCTCAAATCACTAACAAGCTAACTCCAAAAATGAGCTCTCTATCTCTTTTTGAAGTTTTCTACTAGCTTTTCGCCCTGTCCAGACCTAGTGTTTGGCCTAGTTAAAAATTAGGTTCCAAGGCTTATTTGAGGGCTCAAACGAAGTCTACAAAATTATGAAAATGGGTATGTGGCTACTTCTTATACTCCTCAAGCTGAAGGACTCCTCAGCTTGCATAAAATGGACTAGGGATAATGGAAATGGTATTTACAATGGTGTGAAGTGACTAAAATCACTATTTGGGAAATATTTCTTCATGAAATGTTTTGCCCTACTTGTCGGATCTATGTTGATTGCTTTGCCTACTTGGTCCTTCTCTCTGCTCTGACTCTTTTTTTTGGCTTCCCTATCTTGTAAGTTCTTGAGTGCTCTGACTGCTACCAACACCCCCCTCTCTCGTGTCTCTCATCCCTCACAGACCCTTGTTGGTGGGAATGCTTGATGTAATACTCGACAACATTTGTGGCTAGGCGATGTTCTTGAATGTGTAATCCTCTAGCCAAATCTATCATGAGCTTATCCCAATTGATTGGACATGGAATTTTTGAATGTGGCACACGTAGCTGATCGGCATGAATGGCTTGTTCTACCGCAAAGAGATGTAGCAAATGTGTTAGTCTCGGAATGAAAATTTCATAATGATATTCCTAGAACCCGGTAGAGAACATTTCCTAAAAGGTCTGATTGAAGCACACAGGTAAATACTCTATGCATGCATTCCATTCAAAGATTATGTTCACATAGGGGGTCTGGCTCATGTCGTATACTAAATCTTTGTTTCTTGCATGAAAATCTGGGGGCGGAGATGTATGGAGCCTGGACCTTTGGAAAGGTTTTGAAGACGACTGTCATGAGATCAAATATTTTCATACACATCTTCACAGTGATCTCTAACACATTCTTTAAGCATGTAGACTAGTGTGGTATGGTGGATATCATGTACTCTATAATTAGTGGCCTCGAGCTCGAGCAAAATATGGATAGTTGACCCAAGCAGAGCATCTTTTATTGTTGCATACTTTGATTGCAAAAGCTTGCCATGACCTGGGATAGAGCACTAGGCAATAACATGGGTTATAATTGATATATAGTGGCATGGTGGCCTAGGCACTCATCATCTTAGGGTAGTCGGTTTATAGCCATTCTCTCCAAGCAGGTTGAAAGATGTAGCCAACACATGCATTTTGAGGTAAGTCATTAGGCTCGAACTGTGTTGCAAAGGTGGGCTCTTTCCCTGTATGCCTTTTAATTTCTGCATTATAGTCATGTAATAAGACAAAGTAGGGCATGTATTGCGGCTCTAATGTTGTTATTAATCGCTGATGGGATAGGTGCTGAAAGTAAGAAGATTTGAGGACAATTTCTTCTAGATTGGTGAGGGATTGAATCTGCATTGCAACACGATCATCATGGGATTGTATTACTTGCTCAAACCTCTTTAGCCAATTTGGGACTTCAATTTCTAAAGTGTCTCTTCCCTCTGAAGTGACTTGCCTACCAAGTACTGGCATTGGCTCGTATGGCTCTTCCTAACATTCATCAACAGGAATCTCAGCCACCGTTTTAGGTTCTAGTTCTTCAATTGGTGAGGGCGGCCTTTAATATGGTAATAAACGTGTTTGTAGCTCTACCACCTACTTCTTTAGGGCCTCTAATACTTTTGTAGATTGTTGTAGGATGCCCTAGTCCTCCTGAGTTGTATTGGCATCTACTAACTACTTCTTTAGATCACTACATTCTGATTCTAACTTTTCAAAGGACTTCAAAAAATTTGCATTCTCCTCTATTAATTTTGATATCTTGAAAGGGAACCCAAGATACTGACTGTAGCTTGCAGTCGCTGAGACTCTACCTAGAAGGCAGCATTGTGCTCTTCCAATTGGTGGTATGTTTGTTGCAGTTGGTGTACACACTGAATTAATGCATTTAACACGGAAATATGAGAGTTAGTTCCAATGCAAACGAATCACAAGGTAATAGGTTGTAGGCGAGTATATAAATTGAAAAGGATTTTAGACAGATCAATTTGCAGGTACAAAGCTAGGTTGGCTTTTAAAGGAGATGCTCAAACTCAGGGCATAGACTATGAGGAGACTTTCTCACTAATTGCCAAGATGACCACCATTAGGACTTTTCTTTGTGTAGAAGCTGCAAGAAGTTGGAAGTTACTTCAACTTGATGTGAACAATGAATTTCTCAATGGGTGGATCATTAAAGAGGTATACATGTCACAACCCCAAGGGTTTGAAAACCCTAATTATCCTACTTATGTATGCATGGTCAAAAAGGCATTGTATGGATTAAAACAAGAACCTAGAGCTTGGAACTTCAGATTAGTGACCTATCTACAAGATGAGGTTTCAAGTCAAGAAATGCAGACCCTTCTTTTTCCATAAAGAAGGTTTATAATGAAGTCATCTGTTTATGTTTTTATGTAGATAAGATAATTATGACAGGTGATGAGTTGGATGGAATAGAAAGGATAAAAAGGCATATGCAAGAGGATTTTGAGATTAGTGACCTAGGAGAGCTCACATTCTTCTTAGGTATGCAGGTCATATACACATATCCAAGGATGTACTTGACTCAAAGGATGTACATTGAGGATCTAATCTTGAAATTCAAGATGGAGAATGCTTAATCTGTAGTTACACCTTTGGAAATGAATCATAAACTTAGTGTTAATGAAGGTGGACATATTGAAAACATAAAAGATTACTAAACTATGGTAAGTAGCTTGACCTACGCTACACATGCAAGGGTCGACATCTCATATAGTGTAGGAGTGTTAAGCCAATTCATGCATTCTCCAAGAAAAACACATATGGATGCACCTAAGAGAGTACTCAAGTATCTCAAAGGCATGATTGATGAAGTTTAATTCTATCCTTATTCATCAGATTTGGATCTGGAGCTATACTCTCATGCAAATTCAAAATGATACAAGGATGATAGGAGAAGTAATTCCAGTTTCTTAGCATTTTTAGGTTCTAAGCTTGTGTAATGAGTCCCAAGAAACAACCTATTGTTGCACTATCCTCAATGGAAGCAGAATATAGAGGGCTGACCATAACAACTCAAGACGCTATTTGGCTAAAAGAATTGTATGGAGACTTGGGACTTGTGAGTTCCAAACCTGACATATTTTGAGATAACATAAGATCTTTGCACTTAGTAGCACAACCTGTATACATACCATGCAAGAACCAAACATATAGAGGTTCATTATCACTTCATGAACAGAAGATCATGGAAAAGGAAATTGATGTCTTTGTTGTTCCAACTAAGAAGCAAGTAGCAAATATGAGGACTAAAGCTCTTGACAAAATTAAGCTTTATTGGTTCATATCAATAACAAGTATTCAAATCATCAAGGAATAAAGAATCAAGCATGCTTTAGCTTGAGGGGGAGCTATTAGAACATATTCAAGCCTGCATCATGCTCGAAAAGTTGTTTTTAGTTCAAGACGTTATTTGTTCGAGAACTATAGTAATTATGGTATCTAGCTCAATTTTCATTCCTTGTAAAATGCATAAGTATTTATGTTTTCCAAGTCTTTTCTTGGTAGATTATAGATATGAGATACTAAAAAAATCAGGAGACTAGAGATTGGTGATCTTGGTGATCAACCAATCATTTAAATCAAGTTTTGACCTTTATTTCAACTTTCCTAGATTATAAGAAAATTAATATTCAATCAGAACAATGAAGCCCTTGAGATAAATTGAATTCAAACTCATTGTAAACGAGTTGTGGAATTAGACTCACAAACACTTCTAAAATATGTTAGATCAATATACAAACAATTTTTACCTCACTTTTTTCCACCTTCCATTTCTCTCGATCATCATCTCCAAGAGTTTTCTACTTGCAAAGGCTAGTTCTACCGCCTCAGAGCTTGAATCTTTATGGATTAGGGCTCATTTGAATGATATTAGTGTTGTCTTTATGTCTAAGATTTTCCATAATTTTATGCAATAGAGGTGTGCATATTAGCTACTTAACCCTAATCTAGTAGTAATTTGGCTAATTGTAATCAAGTTAATAATACTTAGCTTTTAAAGTTACATGATTCTTCCATAAAAAGCAAGTTCCATGGTGTAATCTATGTGCAAACCTATCTCTTTTGTATCAATCTTTTCTTGTTGATAATCCAAGGCACATAAAGTAGTTTATTGAGCTGATATCAAGATCATACGTTGTGTTAGACTTTTCAAGAGCAAGAGGGACTCGTCTTGTGCGAGTTAGGTGTGTCAGATTTCAACAATTTGAAGCACATATTTCTACTCCTCAAGATTCTTCAAGTACTCATAATAAAAAAGGCTATAAATTATACAATCATAGCAACAATGTTTTTATGGTCAATCGAGATGTTGTGTTTGATGAGAAAAAAATCATGGTTTGAAGATGGTTCCAAGCAAATCAAGGGACAATATGACTTAGAAGAAGATTTTTCAACACTCTCAATTAAGAGCACACATACAATTGAAACAAACGAACTAGTTCTAAAGATGATGAGAAGACTCCTAGGAAGCAAATCAATTCATGGAACCCTAAGGACAAGGCCAAGATACAAGATTTGAGGGATGCAAACCATTAGAAGCTCTACTAGAGAGAAGAAGTAGCCAGACAAGTATGGATATGATACATCACTAGTGACAAAACATTCTATCCAGTTAACAAATTACTTAAAATCTAAAGAGCAATCATTCTTTGAGGAACCAAAGAGAAAGTAGAGTGGAAGAATTCTATGGAAGAAGATATTGAACCGTTGCAAAAGAATCACACATGTGAACGGGTGTCCAAGTCTCCAACCATGAAGATCATTGGATCCAAATGGATATAGAAAGTGAAGAAGAATGTTGATGGAACCATTAACAAGTATAAATCTAGACTTATGGCTAAAGTGTATGCTTAGATGGAATGAACTGACTATGAGGAGAACTTCTCACTTTTGGCAAAGATGCCCACAATCAAAGTTCTTATGAGCATTGTGGCTGCCAAGAATGGGTAGATATATCAAATGGATGTAAAGAATGCATTTTTGAATGGATGGATATTTGAAGAGCTATATATGGCTCAACCAAATGGGTTTGAAGATTCAAAATTTTTGGGAACATGAATGTAGGTTGAGGAAAGCTTTGTATGGTCTAAAGCAAGCTCCAAGATCGTGGAAGTATGGGCATGTGACCTATCTGCAAGATAAGGGTCTCATTGTTAGTAAAGGGGATCATTTACTCTTCATCAAAGGACACATAGAGAAGTCATATACCTTTGTGTACATGTAGGTGACATAATACTCACAAGTAATATGTTGAAGGTATGAGGGGGATTAGAGAATAGATCAAGGAAGAATTCAAGATCAATGACCTAGGGCAACTCACATACTTCTTTGGATTAGAAGTTGTGCATATAGAGAAGGGTATTTATCTCAATCAAAAGAAATATATCAAAGACATGTTAGCCAAGTTCAACATAGCGAATGCTAAGGTTGTAGGCACATCCATGGAGGTAAATTCAAAACTAAGTGCTCATGAAAGTGAGCTAATTGAAGATATAATAAGATACCAAACTTGGTGGGAAGTTTGAATTATGCAACACTCACTAGGGTAGATATTTGCTATAATGGAGGTGTTCTGAGCCAATTCATGCATGTTCATATGAATCCACCCATGGAAGAAGCTAAAAACATACTCAAGTATATAATGAGGACCATAAATGAAGGTTTATTCTACCCTTATACATTTGATGTAGACATATATTCTATGATGGAGATTGGGCAGGTTTAAAGGACTATAAGAGAAGTACTTCTAGATATCTTACATTTTCAGGTACAAAGCTCATTGCTTGGTCATCAAAGAAGTAACCCACTATTTCTCTTTCATCAACAAAAGCTAAACATAGAAGTTTGTCAAATCCAACTCACAACCCCATGTGGATTAAGACTTAATACTCAATTTTGGTTGTGAAGTCTTCTACTCCTCATGTCTTTGGACACAACATAAGCTCTCCTCATGTTGCAACAAATCCAATTTATCATGCTTGGACCAGACACATGGAGGTCCAATATCACTCTATTAGGGACAAAATCACAAGCACTAAATTGAACTCTCATATGTATCCACTCAACAAAAATGTGTAGATATGATGACCAAAGCATGGATGGAGTGAAGTTAAACATGTTAGTATATGATCAATGTCCACCCATCATGATTGTATGCACGTTTTGTAAGGCTCCCATTATGAGGAGAAGCCAAGCGTGCATTACGCAATTGACGGGAATCCCAACTTGCATGTTGGATGAAGGTCATATTGGACCACGTAAGGTATTGTAAGGAAAGGGAGTTGCCAGGGTCCCTCTTGAATTCAGAAGTCACTTATATTTATTAGGTCAGTTTAAGTGACCTAAGCCATGTATGGAAACTATGGGGGTGGTGGTCGCCGAGGCTCTATCACCCATGTATAGCTGTTCGTGGAAGGCTGCCCATTATTCTACATACATGATTTATGGACTACCTGAGACATCCGATCGAGTCAACACACCTCTACCTTGTATCTCCGTATCTAGAGTTGTCTAGATCACCATTTAAGCTCTACCTTGAGAGCGCACGAGTGGACAACGCCATCATCTTTGTTCTTGGTGTTAGTAGAAAATTGTTGAGATTCTTCTATATATATTATCTTCTCTGCTACTGCTCTTGTGCTATATTGCATAACTATTGTCTTACAAAACACGTTCAAAAATATGGTTGGACATCAAGAAAATATCAGTGAATTGAAACATGCGTAAGATCTTGAATTTTTCACAAAGTACTTCTCTTGATACTATGTGTGTTGGAACATCAAGCTTACACTATGCTTGAGGTGGATTTGATCTACATCAAAGGCTATCGCGTTGAAAGAATATCCGTTGGAGAGTTCTTTTTCATATGCTCATTTATTGTATTTTTTTGAGACATTTTTTATGGTTCATTTACTGTTGTAAAAGCCTTGAGATTTACACATGTAAAGGTAGAAAAATAGCGCTAAAATCCCACGAATTTGTGGTGGTTGAAGTTGCATTCAATCAAGCAATCAATCACCTAAAAGTAGATCAAACTAAATCTTCACTTTTCCTAGATTGTAGGAAAGTGCATTGATTCCCTCCAACAACCATTCCACCTTCATTTGAATTCAAATTCAACTTGTAAAAGTCGTGGAACACTCCTAGAGGCTATATAAAGACTTGAAATCACTTGTACATTACATGGAAGCAATATGCATACACTTGTGACCATCATTGTCTTGCTCCTTCAATTTTTTGCATCATCTTCTTCACCAACAGTAATCTTGCAGAGGCTGCTACTCTCTCTCCAGAGCTCCAAATTGAGCGCAAGATGAGTCATTGGAAAGGTATAAGTGTCTAGTTTATGGTTGTAAATGCTCAAAGAATTGGGTTCAACAGATTTGGAGAAATCTGAGTTTTTCTGCCTCAGGATCAATCTCTACGTATTCCTGAAAAATAGGAAGTACCACCGGTGAATGTCGCATTCATTCCTATAGCATATTCTGCTTATTCCTTATACTTTTTTGCATTCCATACACTCAACCCTATGTTTATTACTCCCATAAAATGATTTTTTCTAATTGTAATCACGCTGGTCGCTATGGGCATTTGAAGTTCATTGTCTCTTCCATAGATAATAAGTTTTTGAGGTAGTCAACCCGCGAACCTACATGTTTTGTATCGACTCATTCTCCTTGATGCTCCAAAGTACATAGTGTGTTTCTTTGCACTTAGTACATGCTTATAAGGTCTATTTGAGTCTCCATAAGTTCAAGGGCTCGTCTTGTCCCGGTTGGCTTGACCAAACTTCGTCACCTCGAAATGCACTTTTTTACCTTGGACAAGCTTCTCCAAGTTCTTTCAGTGGTATCAGAGCTAGATCAAGATGGGTGACGCCTTTCCCTCAATGATCGAGAAGCTTGATTGACACAACTACACGGCTTGGCAAATCAGAATGGAGGCCTATTTGCAAGGTAGAAATCTTTATGGAATTGTAGCAGGTGATGAAGTTATGCCTATTCCAAGATCCAAAGGAGGACCTACACAAGAGGAGACACATAAGCTCACACTTTGGTGTGCAAGGGATTCTCAATCAAGGTTGTACATACTGAACTCTATCTCTGACTTTCTATTACCACATATTAGAGGATGCAAGACATCTCAAGAGACTTGGGATGCCCGTGAGACTTTCTTTTCTGCTAGTACCAAAGCAAGAAAGAATCATCTTTGGAACGAGTTCAACCAAATGAAGAAGACACCTAAACAAACCATCATAGAGTTTGTTACCACAGTCAAGGAGGTTGCGGATCAGTTAGCATCCATTGGAGAGCTGATTGAAGAAGAGGTCATCACGAGGCAAATTCTCAATGGCATTCGAAGTGATAAGCAATGCCAATCCTTCACAACAGCTTATGATCTCATCATGGATGTGCAGACACCAGACTTCAATATCTTTCTTGGACAACTCTTCAATCAAGAAGCCAACAATAGCATAAAGGAAGGTAACTCGTATCATGGTAATTCAACTAGTGCTCTATATGCAGATAAGAAGGATAAGAAGCAGAAAGGCAAGAAGAAGGAAGAAGATGAAGAAGAGACTTCCCAAGCCAACTTCGCAAGCAAGAGCAAGTGGAAAGGGAAGAAGAAAGGACCAAAGCAAGACAAAGCCAAAGGTCAGAATGTTCAACCTTGTGCCATATGCGATAAAACCAACCACACCACTCTGAATTGCTGGTTCAATGGGAAGACCCAGAAAGGAAGTGGAAGAGGTGGATATGGCAGCAATAGAGGTAGAGTTGGACACAACTTCAACAATAACAATAGAGGCTATAATAGAGGGACTATAACAATTATTCAGAAGATCAATCACATGAAGACTCATTGCTTCTTATGAATCTAAGCCACAAAGAAGGTAAAGAAGATGATCATTTGTTGTACGTAGATTCAGGATGTTCGAATCATGTTACAGGAAACATTGCTCTTCTATCTGATTTGGAAAGTCCAAAGCATAGACATGAAGTGCAAACAGGGGATGACACAAAGCACAATGTGGAGAAGATTGGTAATGTCAAAGCTTCCAATGGCAGGACAAACATTCTAAGTAAGGTTCTCTATGTACCCACTATCACTAAAAACCTAATAAGTGTAGGCCAAATAGTTGAAAAAGGCTTGCAAGTTAGGTTCACCCAACATGGAGCTTTTGTGGAAGATCCATGTCAAGGCTTCAAGAAGATAGCCTGAGCTGAGAAGCATGGCAGGCTCTTTACTTTTGAAGTAGGAGAAACCAGGAACATAGCTCTATTCAACTTTGGGTCTCAAACCCTAAGTGAGCTTGAAGTGTGGCATAAGAGACTTGCTCATGTGAATGAAAGAACCTTGACGGATATATGCAGGGATCAAAGTGTTTTAGGACTGCCGAACATATCAAAGCAACACATGATCAACAGGTGTGATGCATGTCAGATTGGGAAGGCACAAAGACAACCATTCAACCACAAAGGCTACATCCACAACAACTTATTGGACTTAGTACATACAGATGTATGGGGACCAAGTCAAAACCTTCATTGGTAGGATCAAGGTATTATGTCTCATTTATTGATGACCATAGTAGATGGACTGTTCTATACTTTATCAAGAGTAAGAATGAAGTGTTTGATTGCTTCAAGAAGTATCTTGCACATGTGGAGAATCATACAAGTAGATCACTAAAGAAGCTCAAATCTGATGGAGGGGGAGAATACTTCTCCAAAGAGTTTGATGAGTTCTTGCAGGAAAAAGGTATCAAAAGGGAAGTGACTACCAGGTACTCTCCTCAACTAAATGGAATTGCAGAGAGGAGAAACAAGACATTGGTTGGATCAGCCTGAACAATGCTTGAAGAGAGGAAGTTGCCACATTATCTATGGGCAGAAGCTATTTCAACTCCAGTGTACCTCCTCAATAGACTACCATCCAAATCACTTCAAGGTATGACTCCTTATGAAGCATGGCATGAAAGAAAACCTAGTCTTGGACATTGCAAGGTTTTTGGTTGTTTAGCTTATGTTCATGTACCATCACAAATAAGAGGTAAGCTAGATGAAAGGGCAACAAAGGCAGTGTTTATTGGATATGATTCAACTCAGATGGGTTACAGGTTCTTCAATTCTTCAACCAAGCATTCACTACAAGTAGAGATGTTGTGTTTGAAGAACACAGGTCTTGGTATGATGAAGACAAACATAAGGTAACACTACCATATGATCTTGATTCTAACTCTCATCAATTAGGAAGCAAGCATGATACACAAGTCCAAGATCCAAGAAGTGATACAGAGGATGACCAAGATGAAAGAGAGAAGGATTACAAGCAATGGAAGTCAAGAGGCAAAGCAAAGATGTAAGAGGTTGGAGAATGCTCAAAACAAGCACCTAGAAGATCAGCAAGAGAGAAGAAACAACCAGAAAGGTATGGAGATGATTCAACATTTGTTACAAAGCATTCAATCTACTTGGCAAAAGACTCTATTTCACAGGAACCCTCAACCTATGAAGAAAGGGAAACCCTAATTGGGAAAAGGCCATGAACGAAGAGATAGATGCATTGAAGGAGATGGACACATGGGATTTGGTTCCAATGTCGCCGAATCAAAAGGTAATTGGTTGCAGACGGGTATATAAAGTTAAAAGAAATTCAGATGGATCAGTTTGCAGGTACAAGGCAAGATTAATTGCCAAAGGATGCTCACAAACTCATGGTATAGACTATGAGGAAACATTCTCACCAGTTGCAAAGATGACTACAATCAGGACATTGATAAGTGTAGCTGCTGCAAGGAATTGGAGACTCCTCCAACTTGATGTGAAAAATACATTCTTAAATGGTTGGATAAGTGAAGAGGCATACATGTCACAACCACCAGGTTTTGAAAACCCTAATCATCCATCTTATGTTTGCAGACTTAAGAAAGCATTGTATGGATTGAAACAAGCTCCTAGAGCTTGGAATTACAGGTTGGTTACATACCTTCAAGATCAAGGATTCAAACCAAGCAACCCAGATCCTTCTCTATTCATCAAAAGGGATCACAATGAAGTTATATATCTATGTGTATATGTAGATGATAATATTGTGATAGGCGATGATCTAAATGGCATTCAAAGAATCAAGAGACACATGCAAGAGGAGTTCAAAATCAGTGACCTAGGTGAGCTCACATATTTCCTAGGTATGCACGTGATATATACAGATGAAGGAATGTATTTGACTCAAAGAAGATACATTCAAGATCTTCTTCTCAAGTTCAAAATGGAGAACACCAAACCTGTAGGTACACCTTTGGAGATGAATCATAAACTAAGTGTTTATGAAGGTGAGAAAATTGAAGACATTAACGAGTATCAAAGCTTGGTAGGTAGCTTGATATATGCTACTCATACAAGGGCAGACATCTCATATAGTGAGGGAGTGCTTAGTCAGTTCATGCACTCACCAAGAAGACCACACATGGATGTGGCTAAGAGAGTAATTAAGTATCTCAAAGGTAGAATCAATGAAGGTATATTCTATTCTTACTCTTTAGATTTAGATATCAAAATCTACTCAGATGCAGATTGGGCAGGAGCTAAGGATGATAGAAAAAGTACATCTAGTTACTTAGCATTTGCAGGTTCGAAGCTAGTGTCATGGAGTTCCAAGAAGCAACCAACAGTTGCTTTATCCTCAACTGAAGCAGAGTACAGAGGCTTGACCATAGCAACTCAAGAGGCAATATGGGTAAAAGCATTGTATACAGATTTGGGACTTGTGAGTTCCAAACCTCATATATTTGGATTTAATGTAAGTTCCATGCATCTAGCGGCAAATCCTATTTTCCATGCGAGAACCAAGCACATAGAAGTCCATTATCACTTCATCAAAGAGAAGCTCATCGCAAAGGAGATTGACATTTATTTTGTTCCGACTGAAAAGCAAGTAGCAGATATGATGACGAAGGCACTTGATTGAGTAAAGCTTTATAGATTCAAAGCTATGGCAGGTATTCAACCTATCAGAGAATGAAGACTCAAGCATACTTTAGCTTGAGGGGGAGCTATTGGAACATCAAGCTTACACTATGCTTGAGGTGGATTTGATCTACATCAAATGCTATCGCATTGAAAGAATATCCGTTGGAGAGTTCTTTTTCATATGCTCATTTATTGTATTTTTTTGAGAAATTTTTGAGGGTTCATTTACCGTTGTAAAAGCCTTTAGATTTACACATGTAAAGGTAGAAAGATAGAGCTAAAATCCCACGAATTTGTGGTGGTTGAAGTTGCATTCAATCAAGCAATCAATCACCTAAAAGTAGATCATACTAGATCTTCACTTTTCCTAGATTGTAGGAAAGTGCATTGATTCCCTCCAACAACCATTCCCACCATTTGAATTCAAATTCAACTTGTAAAAGTCGTGGAACACTCCTAGAGGCTATATAAAGACTTGAAATCACTTGTACATTACATGGAGGCAATATACATACAATTGTGACCATCATTGTCTTGCTCCTTCAATTTTCTGCATCATCTTCTTCGCCAACAGTAATCTTGCAGAGGCTCTTGCTCTCTCTCCAAAGCTTCAAATTGAGTGCAAGATTAGGCATTGGAAATTTATAAGTGTCTAGTTTATGCCTCTACATTTGCAAAGCATTTGGTGCAGAAGATTTGGAGAAATCTGAGTTTTTCTGCCTCGGGGTCAATCTCTGCGTATTCCTGAAAAATAGGAAGTACCATCGATGAATGTCACATTCATTCCTATAGCATATTCCTTATACTTTTGTGCATTCCATACACTCAACCCTATGTGTATTACTCCCATAAAAGGATGATTTCTAATTGTAATCACGCTGGTCGCTATGGGCATTTGAAGTTCATTGTCTCTTCCATAGATAGTAAGTTTTTTGAGGTAGTCGACCCGCGAACCTATCTGTTTTGTATCGACTCATTCTCCTTGATGCTTCAAAGTACATAGTATGTTTCTTTGCACTTATTACATGCTTATAAGGTCTATTTGAGTCTCCATAAGTTCAAGGGCTGGTCTTGTGCCGGTTGGCTTGACCAAACTTTGTCGCCTCGAAACGCACTTTTCTACCTTCGACAAGCTTCTCCAAGTTCTTTCAGTGGTATCACAACTAGATCAAGATGGGTGACAGCATTCCCTCAATGATCGAGAAGCTTGATCGACACAACTACGCGGCTTGGCAAATCAGAATGGAGGCCTATTTGGAAGGTAGAAATCTTTATGTAATTGTAGCAGGTGATGAAGTTATGCCTATTCCAAGATCCAAAGGAGGACCTACACAAGAGGAGACAGATAAGCTCACACTTTGGTGTGCAAGGGATGCTCAAGCAAGTTCGTACATACTGCACTCTATCTCTGACTTTCTATTACCACATATTAGAGGATGCAAGACATCTCAAGAGACTTGGGATGCCCTCGAGACTTTCTTTTCTGGTAGTACCAAAGCAAGAAAGAATCATCTTTGGAACGAGTTCAACCAAATGAAGAAGACACCTAAAGAAACCATCACAGAGTTTGTTACCAAAGTCAAGGAGGTTGCGGATCAGTTAGCATCCATTGGAGAGTTGATTGAAGAAGAGGTCATCATGAGGCAAATTCTCAATGGCATTCAAAGTGATAAGCAATGGCAATCCTTTACAATGGCTTACGATCTCATCATGGATGTGCAGACTCCAGACTTCAACATCTTTCTTGGACAACTCTTCAATCAAGAAGCCAACAATAGCATAAAGGAAGGTAACTCTTATCATGGTAATTCAACTAGTGCTCTATATGCAGATAAGAAGGATAAGAAACAGAAAGGCAAGAAGAAGGAAGAAGATGAAGAAGAGACTTCCCAAGCCAACTTCGCAAGCAAGAGCAAGTGGAAAGGGAAGAAGAAAGGACCAAAGCAAGACAAAGCCAAAGGTCAGAATGTTCAACCTTGTTCCATATGCGATAAGAGCAACCACACCACTCAGAATTGCTGGTTCAATGGGAAGACCCAGAAAGGAAGTGGAAGAGGTGGATATGGCAGCAATAGAGGCAAAGGTGGACACAACTTCAACAATAACAATAGAGGCTATAATAGAAGGGACTACAACAATTATTCAGAAGATCAACCACATGAAGACTCATTGCTTCTTATGAATCTAAGCCACAAAGAAGGTATAGAAGATGATCATTTGTTCTACATAGATTCAAGATGTTCGAATCATGTTGCAGGAAACATTGCTCTTCTATCTCATTTGGAAAGTCCAAAGCATAGACATGAAGTGCAAACAGGGAATGACACAAAGCACAATGTGGAGAAGATTGGTAATGTCAAAGCTTCCAATGGTAGGACAAACATTCTAAGTAAGGTTCTCTATGTACCCTTTATCACTAAAAACCTAATAAGTGTAGGCCAAATAGTTGAAAAAGGCTTGCAAGTTAGGTTCACCCAACATGGAGCTTTTGTGGAAGATCCATGTCAAGGCTTCAAGAAGATAGCCCGAGGTGAGAAGCATGGTAGGCTCTTTACTTTTGAAGTAGGAGAAACCAGGAACATAGCTCTATTCAACTTTGGGTCTCAAACCCTAAGTGAGCTTGAAGTGTGGCATAAGAGACTTGCTCATGTGAATGAAAGAACCTTGAAGGATATATGCACGGATCAAAGTGTTTTAGGACTGCCGAACATATCAAAGCAACACATGATCAACAGGTGTGATGCATGTCAGATTGGGAAGGCACAAAGACAACCATTCAACCATAAAGGCTACATCCACAACAACATATTGGACTTAGTACATACAGATGTATGGGGACCAAGTCAAGAACCTTCATTTGCACGATCAAGGTATTATATCTCATTTATTGATGACCATAGTAGATGGAATGTTCTATACTTTATCAAGAGTAAGAATGAAGTGTTTGATTGCTTCAAGAAGTATCTTGCACATGTGGAGAATCATACAGGTAGATCACTAAAGAAGCTTAGATCTGATGGAGGGGGAGAATACTTCTCCAAAGAGTTTGATGAGTTCTTGTAGGAAAAAGGTATCAAAACGGAAGTGACTACCAGGTACTCTCCTCAACTAAATGGAATTGCAGAGAGGAGAAACAAGACATTGGTTGGATCAGCCCGAACAATGCTTGAAGAGAAGAAGTTGCCACATTATCTATGGGCAGAAGCTATTTCAACTGCAGTGTACCTCGTCAATAGACTACCATCCAAATCACTTCAAGGTATGAATCCTTATGAAGCATGGCATGGAAGAAAACCTAGTCTTGGACATTGCAAGGTTTTTGGTTGTTTAGCTTATGTTCATGTACCATCACAAATAAGAGGTAAGCTAGATGAAAGGGCAACAAAGGCAGTGTTTATTGGATATGATTCAACTCAGATGGGTTACAGGTTCTTCAATCCTTCAACCAAGCAATTCACTACAAGTAGAGATGTTGTGTTTGAAGAACACAGGTCTTGGTATGATGAAGACAAACATAAGGTAACACTACCATATGATCTTGATTCTGAATCTCATCAATTAGGAAGCAAGCATGATACACAGGTCCAGGATCCAAGAAGTGATACAGACGACCAAGATGAAAGAGAAAAGGATTACAAGCAATGGAAGTCAAGAGGCAAAGCAAAGATGCAAGAGGTTGGAGAATGCTCAAAACAAGCACCTAGAAGATCAGCAAGAGAGAAGAAACAACTAGAAAGGTATGGATATGATTCCACATTTGTTACGAAGCATTCAATCTACTTGGCAAAAGACTCTATTTCAAAGGAACCCTCAACCTATGAAGAGGCAATAGGAAACCCCAATCGGGAAAAGGCCATGAATGAAGAGATAGATGCATTGAAGGAGATGGACACTTGGGATTCGGTTCCAATGTCGCCGAATCAAAAGGTAATTGATTGCAGATGGGTATATAAAGTTAAAAGAAATTCAGATGGATCAGTTTGCAGGTACAAGGCAAGATTAGTTGCCAAAGGATGCTCACAAACTCATGGTATAGACTATGAGGAAACATTCTCACCAGTTGCAAAGATGACTACAATCAGGACATTGATAAGTGTAGCTGCTGCAAGGAATTGGAGACTCCTCCAACTTGATGTGAAAAATGCATTCTTAAATGGTTGGATAAGTGAAGAGGTATACATGTCACAACCACCAGGTTTTGAAAAACCTAATCATCCATCTTATGTTTGCAGACTTAAGAAAGCATTGTATGGATTGAAACAAGCTCCTAGAGCTTGGAATTAGAGGTTGGTTACATACCTTGAAGATCAAGGATTCAAACCAAGCAACTCAAATCCTTCTCTATTCATCAAAAGGGATCACAATGAAGTTATCTATCTATGTGTATATGTAGATGATATTATTGTAACAGGCGATGATCTAAATGGCATTCAAAGGATCAAGAGACACATGCAAGAGGAGTTCAAAATCAGGTACCTAGGTGAGCTCACATATTTCCTAGGTATGCAGGTGATATATACAGATGAAGGAATGTATTCGACTCAAAGAAGATACATTCAGGATCTTCTTCTCAAGTTCAAAATGGAGAACACTAAACCTGTAGGTACACCTTTGGAGATGAATCATAAACTAAGTGTTTATGAAGGTGAGAAAATTGAAGACATTAAAGAGTATCAAATCTTGGTAGGTAGCTTGATATATGCTACTCATACAAGGGCAGACATCTCATATAGTGTGGGAGTGCTTAGTCAGTTCATGCACTCACCAAGAAGACCACACATGGATGCGGCTAAGAGAGTAATTACGTATCTCAAAGGTACAATCAACGAAGGTATATTCTATTCTTACTCTTCAGATTTAGATATCAAAATCTACTCAGATGCAGATTGGGCAGGAGCTAAGGATGATAGAAAAAGTACATCTGGTTACTTAGCATTTGCAGGTTCGAAGCTAGTGTCATGGAGTTCCAAGAAGCAACCAATAGTTGCTTTATCCTCAACTGAAGTAGAGTACAGAGGCTTGACCATAGCAAGTCAAGAGGCAATATGGTTAAGAGCATTGTATACAGATTTGGGACTTGTGAGTTCCAAACCTCACATATTTGGAGATAATGTAAGTTCCATGCATCTAGCGGCAAATCCTATTTTCCATGCGAGAAGCAAGCACATAGAAGTCCATTATCACTTCATCAGAGAGAATCTCATGGCAAAGGAGATTGACATTTCTTTTGTTCCGACTGAAAAGCAAGTAGCAGATATGATGACGAAGGCACTTGATGGAGTAAAGCTTTGTAGATTCAAAGCTATGGCAGGTATTCAACCTATCAGAGAATGAAGACTGAAGCATACTTTAGCTTGAGGGGGAGCTGTTGGAACATCAAGCTTACACTATGCTTGAGGTGGATTTGATCTACATCAAAAGCTATCGCGTTGAAAGAATATCCGTTGGAGAGTTCTTTTTCATATGCTCATTTATTGTATTTTTTTTGAGAAATTTTTGTTGGTTCATTTACCGTTGTAAAAGCCTTGAGATTTACACATGTAAAGGTAGAAAGATAGAGCTAAAATCCCACGAATTTGTGGTGGTTGAAGTTGCATTCAATCAAGCAATCAATCACCTAAAAGTAGATCAAACTAGATCTTCACTTTTCCTAGATTGTAGGAAAGTGCATTGATTCCCTCCAACAACCATTCCCACCTTCATTTGAATTCAAATTCAACTTTTAAAAGTCTTGGAACACTCCTAGAGGCTATATAAAGACTTGAAATCATGTGTACATTACATGGAAGCAATATACATACACTTGTGACCATCATTGTCTTGCTCCTTCAATTTTCTGCATCATCTTCTTCGCCAACAGTAATCTTGTAGAGGTTGCTCCTCTCTCATGAGAGCTCCAAATTGAGTGCAAGATGAGTCATTGGAAAGGTATAAGTGTCTAGTTTATGCCTGTACATGTTCAAAGCATTTGCATCAGCAAATTTGGAGAAATCGGAGTTTTTTTGCCTCGGGGTCAATCTCTTCGTATTCCTGAAAAATAGGAAGTACCACCGGTGAATGTCGCATTCATTCCTATAGCATATTTTGCTTATTCCTTATACTTTTGTGCATTCCATACACTCAACCCCATGTGTATTACTCCCATAAAAGGATGTTTTCTAATTTTAATCACGCTGGTCGCTATGGGCATTTGAAGTTCATCGTCTCTTCCATAGATAGTAAGTTTTTTGAGCTAGTCGACCCGCGAACCTATCTGTTTTGTATCGACTCATTCTCCTTGATGCTCCAAAGTACATAGTGTGTTTCTTTGCACTTATTACATGCTTATATGGTCTATTTGAGTCTCCATAAGTTCAAGGGCTGGTCTTGTGCCGGTTGGCTTGACCAAACTTCGTCGCCTCGAAACGCACTTTTCTACCTTCGACAAGCTTCTCCAAGTCCTTTCAATGTGCAAGTGCATACTTATCTGTAATGGTTTTCTTCTTCAATCTCCTATAGTCAATACAAAGTCTACATGAGCCATCTTTTTTTTTCTGAAAGAAAATAGGTGCTCCCCACGGTCAAAACACTAGGTCTTATCAACCCCTTCTTCAAAAGATCATCTAGATGTTTCCACTCTTTCAATTCATCATTATTGAATATATAAGGTGCTTTAAAATAAGGCTCACTTCCTGGATAAAGATCTATCGCATGGTCAATTTTCCTAGGAGGAGGCATGCCCCATAGATCATCAGGAAATACATCTGCATACTCATCTAAACGTTTTCTCACATATTCGAGTATTTCTACTTCTTTATTCCTCTCACAAAGGTCACTCACATAAAAAAAGGTCTCCCAACCCTGTCAAATACCCGTAATCAATTTTATAGCAGAAATAGGAGAAAAACTTGAATTACACTCGCCTAAAAGATGATGTTCTTCCCCCTCTATTTTCAAAGTAAGGATCCCACTTTTGCAATCAATCATGACATTGTTATGAATTAAGTAGTCCATGCCAATGATTACACCACATTCTCTCATTTCAATCACATGGAAGGTACCTAAAAACTTATGTTCACCTAACATAAAATAAAGATTCTCAATATAGCCTCAAGTATAGTGTATCCTACCATCAGCCATCTGTAGAGGTCTTTTGGTCTGCTTCTCAATATGAGCATGTACCAACTTAAGTGAAAGGAAACAATTTGTATTACCCAAATGAATCAAGAAACTAACCTTATGTGAGGAAAGGTTCCCCATTATCCTAATCACCGATGCCCTTAAATGAGACAAAGTTTCCATGCATTGAAGTGTAGGGCTAGAGCACTTACCTTGATCATCCGATTCCTCAATTATTATATTTTCCTCTTGTAGATGAGCTATCTTTTCCTGCATAGAATTGTTGATGGCCGTGTTTGGACATTCAAAAGTGTGATATCCCTGTTGTCCACGTCAAAAGCAAAGTTCCATCTTCTAGCCGACTCTAAATCCGAATTGCATTGGCAATGCACCAATTCTTTCTTCTTAGGTGTATCAATATGCTCCAGCTTAGTTTGTCCTCCTTGACCATTAATAGCATTAGTCCATATCTATCAATTTTGACTTGTCAAAATAGGTCTTGGGGGTCGATTTCCTCTTGTGATAAACCTTGATTTGGATGCCTTTTCCATAGTAAACTTTTGCATCTTCTCAAAGTTTTCTATTTTTCCAATGACATCAAGAAAATATACACATCGAGAACCCTTTAATTGCTAGCAAAGCTCTTCCTACAAACCCTCAATAAATTTGATGTTCAAGGAATCTTTAGAAACTTCTAGTGCATACTTATGTAAACACAAAAATTTCTACTTACATTTTTCAATAGACAAGTTATGTCTATCATCCTCCTGTTGCTTGAAGGCATTGAATTCCATTTTCTTTTCCATCCGATAATGTGATCAATATCAATTCTCTACATGCTCTTGAAATCTTTTTGAAGAATCCACCCTTCAATTGCTCTTGTATGCATGTATAATTTCCACCACAGAGTGGTGACTCCTCACAGATGCAGAATGTTGATATATCTAGGTAGTGATGTGTGTGAACACTCTGTCCTAATGGGCTACTAATCTTTGTACATTCTAGTGGTAATACATTCAGTATTGTCGGTTGTGCTCCAAGCGTCTTCTTCTTCCTCGTGCTATTCGTGTGCTTCCACAGATGTCTAACTCCAATAATTGGTATCAAATCAGGTCATCGCTTCATCTAAGGCATCATCGACACTCCTCCGGTCATAGTCTCAAAATTGCATGAAATTTGGTTTGCTTATTTCGGCCTCCGAATGCACTATCACAATGCTTGTGCAGGCTATAATGTCTTTTTGTGCCAAAGATATATACCAATTTTGATTCGCTACTATAAGCATCTCAAAGTCTGCTATAGGTCTAGTAGAACTCATTTGGGTAGTTTCGTTCAATGTTTTCAAATACAATCATGTTTTTGCATCTAGGTATTTTAGACAGTTGCCATGGTTGAAAGTAGTAATGTATTCTATATGTTGGCTATTGAGGATACGTTAGATGGTACCAATTATCCATTGTGGGGTTATATGATGCATCATGTATTGGTCACAAAAGGACTATGGAATATTGTGCAGGGAGTTGAAAAACCTCCTATTACACCTACAAACACAGGTACTACAAGTACATGTACTCAAGCTGATGTACATGGTGTCAAAGATTGTGATATTTTGCAGATTCATGTTCATGCTGTTGTTTTTGTTGCACCTACTCGACAACAAATTTGTTGGGATGGTAGAGATGCTCATGCATATGCATTGATAGCTTTGTCTATCAAACATGCCATTATTCCTCACATTCACTCTTGTAGAATAGTTAAGGATGCTTGGGATACACTTACCACATTGTACCAAGCTAGGAATGAGGCTTGTGTTGTTTATCTCTAAAAAATAGTTGGAGAGTGAGCATATGAATGAAGGTGATTCTATGGATAGTTTTTTGACAAAGATCAAGGATTTGAAGGAATAGTTGATTTCTATTAATGAAGTCCTTCCTGATAGTTCACTTGTGTAGATTGTTCTAAATGGTCTTCCTGACTCATATCAGAGTTTTGCTTCTACTCATCGTTTGATGATGAAAGGCAATCCAAATGCCTTAACATTTGAGGAGTTAGTTTTTGTTTTGTCGTAGGAAGATCAGTCTAGGCAGAACAAGTCTATTATGCATGTTGCAGATCAAGCTTTCCTAGTTGGTTAGAAGGGCAAAGGTAAATGGAACTCTTATACTAGTAAGCAAAGATTTGCAAATGTTGGAAATTCGAAGAAGGAAGACAAAGGTGAGAAGAAATCATAATTTGTTTTGCAAATATTGTAAAGAAAATGATCATATTATTAAGAGCTGTCCAAAACTGGCTGCTAAAGAGGCAAAGAAGAAGGAGGCTAGAATGGTTGTTGCAGAGGCCTCCACACCCAAAACAAAGTCTACTAATCTAGTGTAGAATGAAGAATGGGCATTTACTACTGTTTGTAGTCTTGACCCATCTCTCATGAGCAATGTATGTCTGCAATAGACCATATGTTGACGCTTTGATAATGGGGCAACCAAACATATTACTTTGTAGCACAGTTTCTTCATTTCACTCGAGCCTACCCCTACAAGGAATACTTCCACATGCGCTAACAACTTCTCTTATCCTATCATGGGAGTTAGTAAGATCATTTTGACTACTGCTGATGGTAGTTCTTTCACTTTGTTAGATGCATTATTTGTGCTAGGGATCAAGAAGAATCTGTTCTCAATTTCAGCTTTAGGCAAGATTGACTTGGTTGTGAAATTTTTTGATGATAGGTGTACAGTTCATGGTCTGTCAAATGGCAATGTGATTATTGCTTCTGGCATTTTATGTAGTGGGTTGTATAAGCTCATAGACTATGAAAGATCTATAAATAATTTAGCATGTGTAGTACATGATTCTCAGGCTATGTCAGATGCAAAGCTTTGGCACACACACTTTGGTCATTAGAATTTTGCTAGTTTTCTACGCCTATAGAAATCTGAAATGGTGTCCTCTTTGCCCAAACTTGAGGCACCTAGTAAACATGTATGTGAAGTCTATATTTTGGGCAAAATGTAGTATTCCTCCTTTCCAAAAGATGGTTCAGCTTGAGGTACTCAGAAATTGTAGCTTTTTCACAATGATTTCTGTGGTCCTATGTCGATATCCTCTCTTGGAAATTATCTTTACTTCTTGAATTTCATTGATGATTTTTCAAGGCATGCATGGATATATCCATTGAAAGCAAAGTTCAAAGAGTTTATGTGCTTCAAGGAATTTTTGGTTTTGGCTAAAACTCTATCAGCATGTAAAATGGGCACCCTCTACTCTGATCGAGGGGGGGATATATGTCTTCTGACTTTAATGCATTTTTGGGTGAACATGGGATAAAACATCAGTGTACACTCTTAAATACACCTCAATAGAATGGAGTTGCTAAACAGAAGAATAGTTCAATCATGGAGATGTCGAGATGTATGGTCAAGAGTTAAGCTTTACCACATAGTTTCTAGCTTGAGGTTGTTATGTGTGCAACATATGTACTTAACAGGTGTCCCACTAAAGTTGTGCAGTCTATCATTCCATATGAGGCTTGGCATGCTCACACACCATCTGTTGCTCATCTGCGTGTGTTTGGTTGTCTGGCATATGCATTAGTGCCTAGGCAACATCACAGAAAATTGGATGATAAAGTAGTAAAATGTATTTTTGTTGGGTATAGTTCTAAAAGCAAAGGCTATCATCTATATCATATAGAGAATAAATGCATTCTAGTTAGCTATGATGTTGTTTTTGTGGAAGATGATATTCAGCCCTTACTTTCATGTACGAAGGAGACATCTGTTAGCTTCAAAGACATGTATGATACTTTGCTGCCTCTTTTTATAGGTGGATATTCTAGTGCTAGTCCTAATGAGGCAAATTTGCAGCCATTGCAAGTTTCATGTGATGATTCAGATCATTCCATTTCGGATGCAGATTCGCATGATGCACTTGTTGATGAGAGAGCTGATATTGAGGAGGTAAAGACTATGCCAAAATGGCTGGTGTAGACTTTGCGTGATAGTAAATTAGATGCACCTTTTTCATATCGTACTCGTTCAGGCTCTCATAGTGCCTATTTTGCATCAAATTGCTATGTTGTGGCTGCATCTAGTCTCTGTGATGAGACTCAACCTGTTTGATTTGATGAACCACAAAATTCTGAGCATTGGATGGCAACAATGCAATCTGAATATGATGCTATCATGAAAAATGGTACCTGGTCTTTATGTGACTTGCCTATTGGCAAGGAGGCCATTGGCACTAAGTGGGTATACAAGCTGAAGCGTAAACCTGATGGAACGCTTAAGAGGTATAAGGTTAGGCTTGTTGCAAGGGGTTATGCACAAGAAAGAGGCATTGATTTTGATGAAACCTTTCCACCTACTTATCGAATGACTACTATTCGTAGCATCTCTGCACTTGCAACTCATCATGGCTGGAATGTACATCAGTTGGACATTAAAACAAACATTTTTGAATGGTGATTTGCATGAAGAAGTGTATGTTTTTTAGCCCCATGGCTTTGTGAAGAAAGCGCATGAAAACCAGGTGTGCAGGTTAAAGAATGCATATATATGGTTTAAAGCAAGCACCATGTGCTTGGTATGAAAAGATATATGCCTATCAGATTGCACATGGTTTTGAGAACAGTCCAACTGAAAGCAGCTTACATGTTAAGCATGTTAATGATGTGCTTCTAATCATTGTGGAGTATATTGATGACATGCTTGTCACTAGTCCTCATGAGAAGCATATTGCTGAGTTCAAGGCCGATTTACGTGCCTCATTTGAGATGTCTGGTTTGGGGCATTCGCATCACTATTTAGGAATTCAGTTTATGCAAGTTGATGGTGGAATATCTTCCAAAATATATTCACACATTATTGCAACATTTTGGCCTTCAAGACTATAAGCCTATTGCCACTCCTATGGAGACAGGTTTATGATTGAGTCTTCATGATGCTAGTGATGCATTTGATGTTATTCTCTATCAGCACACCGTTGGATGCTTGATTTACTTATGCATTACTCAGGTAGATATTCAGTTTTCTGTCTTAGAGATGAGCAGGTTTATGCATTGCCCAAGTGTCAAGCAATGGTAGGCGGTTAAGTGCATCTTTCACTACTTGAGTGGTACCCGACTACTTGGGTTGTTTTATCCCAAGGGAGGATCACTACCACCAGATTTGCATGCTTTTTTTTACAGTGATTGGGCTGGTTGCTATGACACTCATGTGTCCACTAGTGGTTTTTGTTTCATGAATGGTAGCTGATGCATATCTTGTCTTAGTAAGAAGCAGCCTACTATGGCCACTTCTAGTTGTGAGGCTGAGTATATGGTAGCTTTCACAATGACTATTGAGTGTGTGTGGCTGAGATGCCTTATGGTTGATTTGTGTGTTGGCCAGTCTTCTACCACCACCATCTTCACTGATAGTGAGAGCACATTGGTAGTTGCAAGGAACCTTGTGTTCCATGCTCTTACTAACCACATTGAGGTGCATTATCATTATGTAAGGGAGAGGTTCTATGCTGGAGAGATCAGCTTGGCATATGTGCCCATGTAGGAGAACATTGCAAAACGTTTTATGAAGGCTCTGTCTAGGGAGAAGTTTGAAGCTCTCCGCAAAGCTTTGGGCTTACTTCCTTTTGTGGATTGGTTTGACATAGCTTGACACTTCTTATACATGAGTGCTAGCTCCTTAATCAGTGCATCACTCCTAGGGGCGATTTATTGATATATTTAGGTAGAGATGTGTGTGAACACTCTAAGACCACTAGGGCACTTTTTTCCCTCTCTAGGAGGTTTTTCTTCCCTTGGCTTATATATATGCCTATTTCCATAAGGGGCTACTAATCTTTGTACATTCTAGTGGTAATACATTCACTATTGTGTGTTGTGCTCCAAGCTTCTTCCTTGTGTTGTTTGTGTGCATCCGTTGACAGTTAACTCCAACATAGAATTGCCACCTTTGCTTTTGATTCCTCACTAAACATGCATAGATCAAAGAAATGTTTGAGTTTCTTGATCCATGCTTCAAGATCCTCTCCAATTTTCTTCTCACCATGAAATTCATTTATTTTTGTTGTTTTAAACACTTGCTTAAGTGTAGAATCACCTACATTATCATCATCTTCAGGTTCATGTTGTGGTCTAGCTCTATGTGTGTTTGATGTGCCCCCACCATTACCACATTCATCATTGAGGTCCATGAAAAGCATTTGCAATACCTTCTTTTTGTTTGTTGGATCTTTCTTTATGTAATTCTATATTCAGTCTACAGATAAGCTCCTCTTGCTCTTCTATCTTCTTCTTCAAAGCCTGCATCTTGTCCCGAAATCCCACTCCCTCTGGTAGCACTTTTAACAAGTCTCTTAATCTTCAATCATAATCCCACAAAGAATGAAATAATTCAGCTCATCAAGATATAAGGAAGAAAAACAAAGTATGTGTAGAACAAGAAGAGAGAGATAAAACTTTATTATGTGTGTAGATTTACAAGCACTTCTGATCTGCATTACAAAATCTATCAAATAGCTTCAATGAGAAGCCTCATCCACCCGAACACCCCTGAGCTCATCTCAATCCCAATTGCAATCACAATCACAATCTCAATCCGAATCCCAATCCCAATCTCAATCATAGAAGTCAAAAATGATCATGACCAATGCACGAACATAATCTCCCTAGCTCTCCATCTTTGTCTTTGGATCTCCCCTTTTGCGAGCACATGAACCATCATGCATTCCTAAACATGTGCTCCTAAAATTTGCATGCTCCAGGATAGCATCTTTTTGCATGTCTCATGCATGACTTCTAGACCACACATGCATCTACTTTTCATGCCCATCTCAAGAATTGTAACTGCAAAAATAGAGGCAATCCCTAAAAATGGTACTTTTTCTAGCCTTGTAACTAAAAAATGGTGAGGAATTAGCTTAAGCTTGTGAGACACAAAAATATACAATTCTCTAAACTCTACAACAGTGTTAGAGCCGCCTTAGGTCGAAATTCGCTTCCAAATATCACTTTTGAGCCTTGCAAAATTGGAAATTGTAGAGACAGATGACAAATATGAAAAATATCTTTGTTAACCTATCTTTATGCAACCAAATGGAACATAAAAATATACGAGCTACAAAAACTTCAATCAAGTAAAGTTTTTCTACTAAGACTACTCTACCTTTCTCTTGTACAACACTTTTTCTAATTCCCTTATGCATAGGTAGCCTAGGGTTGGAGTGCGACATAACACATGATGGAAATATAATATACATCAAGCATGGTTTGGAGTTAAAAAAAGAACGAGAGCTTTATGTGACTCCTTCTTGCATTCTGTTCACTTAAAATGGGTGTAAGTATAGATTTTACATATAAATTGAAATATGTATTATGTTTTACTTATATGATCTTTCTTGTTGCACTGATTTTGATGCAAGAGACAAAAATTATAGTACATAGATGACTAGAGACATAATTTGGGAGTGGAAGTCTCACAAGTGGTGTGTGAAAGAGATGTGTATACTTATGTCACATTGTCATGACAATGTATGTATTGCTTTTATTTGTTTTATATATATATATATATATATATATATATATATATATATATATATATATATATATATATATATATATATATATATATATATATATATGTATGTATGTATATATATATACATATATATATAAATATATATATATATATATATATCTATATATCTATATATATATATATATATATATATATATATATATATATATATATATATATATATATATATATATATATATATATATATATATATATGTATGTATGTATGTATGTATGCATACATACACATGCATATATGAGATGCACATCCATATATATAGACATATATCACACACATACATTCAAATCTATGGTGGGATCCAACTCATATTCTATTTGAATAAAGGGGAATTCAGTGTCTCATACCCATTCAAATGTTTCAAGTTAACGACTCTTAACTTCTGTTATAAAGCTATAGAGCTCTTTGGGAAAAACTCAAGCTCTTTCCTAGAGCACAATGTTTTAACCCAAAAGAATATAACTCATCTCTATGGTGGGATTCATTTTTTATTCCAAATGAATAGAGGGGGGTGTACTATCTAATATAGGCATGTGTTTTCATTATTACCATCATTTTGGTAAGATATCAATATAGTCTCATCTTCATTATCTTTATTAGTTTTAGTTATTTCTGCTATTGTTAAATCTGTATTCTCATAAACAACATCATCTATTGATGGACTTATATTGATTTATCATACTTCCTCTTCATCATCTATAGAATCAACACATAGAGCATTCTCGTTCTCATCAATTAGATTGTTATTGTTGTCAATATAAGTCCATCAACATCATCTCTTGATGGACTTATATTGATTTATCATACTTCCTCTTCATCATGTACAGAATCAATACATAGAGCATTCTCATTCTCATCAATTAGATTATTATTGTTGTCATATAGAATGATAATAATTTCTCTCTAAGAGGTGAGCAAATCAATATTTGATAATGAATCATCAACACAACTTTTTTTGATCTATCTAACAATAAAGTTTTCAAACAATGATGGAACTCTAGGCTAGACATGAATGACTTGTCAGCAATAAGGATTTTATAAGAGAAAAAGCTTGTCCAATATGCGTAGGAAGAATATACGGTTCTCTTGTTAATCACATTATTTTTTAAGAATGGATTGCTCAAAACCTAGAAGATTCCCTACTCAATATGGAATTATTACCTTTATACTCGGCTTGAAACCAATCAAAATTCAAAATAACCTATCAAAATATAAAAACTAAAACTTCATTATTATTTGCTTAGAGAAAATAAACTATATCATAAAACACACACACACACACACACATATATATATATATACATACATACATACATACATACATACATACATACATACATAAATACATACATACATACATACATACATACATACATACATACATACATACATACATACATACATACATACATATATATATATATATATATATATATATATATATATATATATATATATATATATATATATATATATATATATATATATATATATATATATATACATATAACCTATTTGAAGATTCCTTTGTAACCAAGTTCACTATTTATAAGGTTCTTATCTTTTGAACTAGCACATGAAAACTGCTTGAATGAAGCAACAATGCTAGAATCGTCGAATTTACACAAAGAATCATTAACTTTGATTCTAATATGTTGTCCATAAGCCCACATATTAGTGAACATTAGGGAATGTAATAAGAAACTATATTAGAAGATACACAAAGAGTCATTAACGCTCATTCTAATATGTCGTCCATAAGTCTACATATTAGTGAACATTCTAGCTTGCAATAAAAAATAAATTAATAGAAGAGAATGGAATATTAGTAGAATAAAATTACCTTTCTTTCACAACCTATCATTAGCTCCCTCCACTCAATTGATATTCGTTCATTATTTACGTTGACTCATGACATACGAGTATATAACTAATCCATGAAAGAAAATATATTTGTATTCTCATCACTATCGAGATTATTGCTATATCGTCTGTTTCTCCACCTTTTACTTCAGAGATTTTGAATTTCTTCTTCATACTTATCAAGAAATGTTTGCATGCATTCGCTATTATATGCAATAAAAGTAGAAATATCAATTTTCTCTTGCAATGTAAATTAAAATGGAACTCCCTTAGCTAATAATACCTCATTTGTCAATTTTAAAGAAAACTTTTTGGTCCATGCACATGGAGCTTCTTCATGAGTTCTTTCAAGGTATTCACTAACTTAGTACATGCACTCCTCAAGCATCCATCCCATTGCCATAGATCCTTTTGTTTTTTCTATTTGTCAAACATAAACTTTTATGCCCATAAATTACTAAACCCAAATCATCCATCAAGTATCTTAGAATCTCTATTTCAACCACAAGATGGATCAATTAATGAACCTCAATATCAAAAAATGATTTTGGAAGCTCTTTCTCTATAGTAGCTCTCTACATTCACATTTGTTTTGTGGGATCGAGTCTCTGTCCATCTCTTTTTATGTAATCCACCTATTATTATCATAAATTAAATTATAAAGAAATTCATTTGTAAAGAAACGATTTCGAATTCTCTTATATATTAAAGATAAAAGTATAATAATTACCTTATAAGTGATTCAAGACCATAGATCACATCCTCCATTGATTTCATTGCACGTTCATGGATAACAAGAGGTAGCATGTGCTTTAGAAAGTGATGTCAATCATCTGTCTCTAATACAGATAAGCTCCTATCATCCAAAGTAAACTTATTTTGGAAAGATGTCTCATATCCTGTAGGTGTTCAAATTAATTCAATCCTATTGTTGACATTTTGCATAAGGAGCAAGTGCATAATTTATTTTGTGTTGATTTTATCAAACATTTGCCATAACTTTGGTTTTGAGTTTTGATCATTTAAATGATTTATTGATGATGTTGTTTCTTTTAATCCAAGAAGATGTTGCAATAATGAATAACCAACATTTTTTAATATACTCATAGGATCTAGAAGCTGATATATCTTAACCTCTCTCCAATACTCCAAAGAATACTATATTGACATATTCTCTGTTAGTGAGAATTTTACTTTATTTCTAATCTTCACATTATCATAATCTTCGTCGCCACTAAAGATTTTGGATTGTTGATCTATAACAGGCCCTTTTGTCTATTTCCAA